>OZ014525.1:115026640-115657958 GCA_963966055.1 Lathyrus aphaca
CCCGTCTAAATCCTTTCTCCTTCTTCAGATGTAGCAATGGTGAAAAAAATTTGTCTTGCAACATATATTTGACATAAATGTTATTAAATTTGATATAAATGTTCTTAGATTTGATATAAATCTTTGTCTTGTTAATGGGTCTTTTTCAAACCCCAAAGGGTCGTCATCATATATATAATCGAGCCTAAGGCTTTTTGAAGATTTTTCTCGACCATTATGGCTAATTTCTTTTTGAAATTAAAAGACTGTGACTTCAAAAACCATCATTTCTTGACATTCGGCCTCTAAGGCCGCTATCAAATTTTTTTCAACCACATAGGCCGAAATTTGAGACAATGTGCTTGACTCAAACATCATCCTCGTCAGATCCATGCATCTTTTGTAGCCCTTAATGGTCTCTACTCCCACATAAAGCCATGCATATTGTGAAGCTTTATGGAGTAATATACATCAGCCCCTTTGAAGTTGAAGTCTGACCCTACTGGCACACATGGCAAACTATTCACTAATTGTCAATCAAAATTTCTCCTGTCAACATGGTTTACCTCTACAAGGAAGAAACTTTGACCAACTTATATATGTTCCAAGATCCCCTTTCAAGTAAGTCTAATCCTCAATTTTTCTTGGGTTTTTTTGGGTGGTATGTTGTTTATACTTGCTTAAGGAACTTATTTCAATCATTAGTTGCATGAAAACACATTTAAATTGAATTTCCATAAAATCGGTTCAAGAGCTCTCATGAACTCAAGAACACAAAAATGACAAAAATGTGAATCTCAACCATAAATTGCAAACTCATATACCATTTGAACCGGTTTTTCTCGCTGATCACGAATATGTAATTAGTTTTGCATTTGGATCTGTATTTTGGTCATATCGAACGATTTTTCATTATGGATTTCATCCATTTTTTGCCTCAATTCTCATAAATTGTTACTTGTTTGCTAATTTTGATTGCATATTTGAATTTGTGGTGAAAATCCAAGTCCAACAATATATAATTTGTAAATTAATTCAATGATTTGGGGATTTTCAATTTTTGTTCAAGGAGAATTTGATAAAATGTTGAACATGTATAATCAAACTCAGATTCGATCCCTTTCATTGGATCGATTTGGCTTTCTTTCTTTTTTTTGCTTTCTACATGCCATGTGTCACATTCTGATAAGCGCTTGTTGGTTGCTAGTGGGAGGGGATCATGTACAGGATCCCTCGCGTGAGCCCTCTTTTGCTATTAGATCTAGACCGTTGATCATCTAAGAACATTTCAGTGAGAACAATTTTGATACTCGAATGTTTGTTATTTTTAAGTTTTAACAGAGAGGTTCAGCTGATTAATAAATACCATATATGAGTCATTCTGTATGAAATAAGTCGCTTTTGTGCCAATGAAGCAAGGTTGCTTCTGTATCTGATCATATTCAGAAAGATCCTAAGAAGACACTATGTTGTTGCTGCAATGCTCTCTTGGATTCTATATTCTATGTGTGATTTTGATTTTCTACTTATTAAGCCTGTAAAGCTTATGAAGTCGTTATCTTCCAAATAATAAGTGCTGACAAATTCTGAAGATAAGGTTCTGCTAAACGAAGTTCTGAAGATTCTAAAGACTTAAGTTTTCTGAAGATTAAAGGTTTATGGACACTAAGTGCAAAATATTCTAAAGACAAGTTTCTACTGAACAAGTTGACTTAAGTTTCTGAAGACCAAGGGTTCTGAAGACAAGTGTTGAAGATTCTGAAGACAAGGTTCTGGTGAACGAGTTTTGAAGACTATAAAGAGTTGAGTTTCTGAAGACCCATTTATCTTTTATTTTACTCATGATTCAAACATCCTTCTACCAGAAGCCTCTGAAGTACAGAAGATAAGGTTAATGTTTACGAGGGAATAGTACACAATTCAAAGATGTTCCACTTCACTACCCTGATTATATGGAAAAAGACATATTTGGTTGTACGAATTTCATCCTCGCGTAACGACATTCTTTCAGTAGCCAGCTCATTCAAGAATTATTGATCTTCCCTCCAACAGTTCTATTATTGGCTATATAATGATGTCATCACATGAAGAAAAACGTGATGATGATGGAGAGGACTTCATGCAGCACTGAACCATAATACAAAGTCATACTCATAGTGTGTGTGTGTGTGTGTGTATGCGTGTTTATAGTTTTTTCTTCTAGTCCATTGATATTCATTGTGTTTACTCAGCTTGTGAAGAAGCATTTATTTGTAAGCAAACACTTATTACAAATAGTTTTTTGTATTCCCTAAAGGACCAATGAGGCCAGAAGCTTTAGGAAGACTAGGACAGTGAGTCTTAGTGGTTGTTAGTCACAACACTTTTCTGTGCAATGTAATTTGCAGTGTAATCGGATTAACATAGTTGATTATGTCCTTGTGATAAGGAAAAATCAGCTTGGCGGGTGGACTGGATTAGCTTGATAGTTTTAAAGTGAACCAAGATATATCATGTGTCCTTATCTCTTGTTTGTTCATTAGTTTAATTTTTGTGTTTTCACAAAAAACAAATCAAGTTTTAAAACCAAATTCAAACCCCTTTTTCTTGTGTTTTCTCACACCTTCAATTGGTATTAGAGCTCTATGAAAGCACCTGAAGGTAATGGTTATGTATTGTTCTTGGATGAATCTTTGAAGCAAGTCCATGATACCTTATAGGTTAAGAAACTATGACAGGTTCTGGAGATTAGCAGAAGAAAGAGTCATCACTGGTGGTGATGAAGGATGTGAGAAGGAGTCTCATATCAAAGGTTATAAATGACTAGAGTTTAGCCTTAGATAAAGAAGTTCATTGAAGGTAGTTATTAGGATAAAGTTGTAAACTGGATATTTTAACTTTAGGGTAATACTACAAGATAGTGAAGTCTTCATCCTGGATTGGTATCCCCAAGAGTAGGTTTGTTAACACCAAACTGGGTCAACATATTCTATGTACTTTACATTTTGATATTTACGGTTTTCTATATTGTGTTCTTGACTGAGGTGTCCCAACATGATGTCTTAACATCTGTTAGTGAATGTGTTGCATCACTTCAAAATAGCAGATGTGTATTTCCCTTGCTTATTAAAGTACAGTAATCAATGTCTTAACATTTTGATGGGACATTCGAGTATCTACATAACCAGAATTTCAATTAGTATCAGAGCAGAAATCTTGGTCTGTTTCTGGATGAGATCCATGGAGTACTTTCTAGTGATTAAACAAGGAGGAGTTATTGTCTGAAAGGTTCTGCAAACAAACAGAAGGAGTGGTAGTTATCTTTGATGGTGTCCTGAATGATGTATTGACAACTTGTCTAGGGCTAGTTGAAGTTGTTCTTTAGTGATTCTGTTGCATATATTCTGATTGAAGGATTCTAGTAGTATGGGATACTGGAGTAATGATTGAAGGAAGATTATAGTTGTCCTTACCTGGTTATGTTCTTGTAGATGTCAACCGGTTTGAAGAGACATAGCATTCTAAAGTCGAGAGTAGAGGGATATTATTGTGATGGTTGAGTCTTACGTGACTTGGTACATGGTTGAGTGGTGTCATCATGTATGCTGAAGTCAAACTGGATAGAAGGGGTAAGATGAATTATCAAACTCATGCTCTAGGGGTTTGATAATTTCTTGTTGGCTAAGTTATTGAAGACACTTGATATGATGATCAAGTCCAATCAAGGCAATTCAGACGTATTCTGGAGTGTGCTAGTTAATCTTCAGACTAGGAGGTGCTTTCTTGGAAGCATGGAAGTGAAGACTGTAAGAACAAAAGTTGTCCTTGCATTCCATCTCTATGTTCTGATTATAACAATGGAGTATTTATGAAAGAACCATTTTTTGTTTTGATGTTTGATAAAGAATAGATCATGAATATTTTATATATTAAGACCAAACAAACATTATGAATGAGTAGGCAAATTCTATTATGCTAAGTTACTAAGTGTAACAATAGTCGCAAACGTGACGAAGAGGAAAGTGTGCTTCTGAATCTGAACACAATCAAAAAGATCCAACGACACGGATATTGCGATGGCTATGATCTTGTGCATGTTGTTCTGAAAATGGTTCTGATCAGATAGCAAAGCGAAGCTTTTGAAATTAATCTTCTGAAGAACTAAGTTCTGAAGACTCTGATGAATTAAAGTTATGAAGACCAAGTTCCTAAAGGATTCTGAAGACTTACGAGTTCTGAAGATTAAGATTCTGAAGAACTAAATTCTGATAATTCTGAAGATAATGTTATATGTGAACAAAGTTCTGAAGACTCTTAGACTTAAAGTTCTGAAGAACCAAGTGCTAAGGATTCTGAAAACAATGTTCAATGTGAACAAAGTTCTGAAGACTCTAAGAGTTGAAGTTCTGAAGACAATGGGTTTCAAGCCAAGTGTTGAAGTCATAAAGAATGTAGTTCTATGTGACTAAGTTCTGAAGACTAAAGACTTAGGTTCTTTGAATACCCAAGGATCATTGTCTCTAACTCATGCTTCATCCATTGATTTATAATCAAAAGCCTCTGAAGTTTAGATAACAATGTTACCGTTGGCAAGGATAGTACACATTATGATAATGCTTTATCCCACTATCTCCCCACTATCTTTGAATTGTGGAAAAGGAAAATATGTGGCTGTACTATTTGATTCCTTGTGTAACGGATTCCTTAGTAGCCGAATTGGGCTATAACGGCTCTTTTCATGTTTGGCTATAAAAGGAAAACATCACATGATTTGTAATGTTGTTCGCTCCCAATGGAAGCACAACCAAGGTTGTTTGCTCCTAATGGAAGCACAACCAATGAGTTGGTTCTTAAAGGAAAGACAACCACATGCATGGATGTTGTTGATTCCTATTAGTTCAAATGACCAACCACGTTCTTGAGTGTTGTTGATTTTGAATAGGAACTCAACCTGGTTGTTGATCCTCAAACTGAAATGCTTCTATGTGAAGTAGTCTACATATACAACCATTGAATTAAGTGTTGATACCTCAGTTATTGCATATTCGTGATCATATTAACAATACAACAATCTGAGAGTCTGAGTTCGTGTTGCTACATCAACATCAACATCTACAACATCAACAACAACAACAATCATACATTGATGAACTGAAGCTGAAAAAGAAGAAATCAACAAGTCACCAATCAACACCAACTATATCATCTTAGATTTTATTGAAGATTATAAGCAAGGAGTTGTTTCTCGTAGCTTTCCCATCAATGAAGATGAAGAATTCTGAAGATGTAATTTGAATTGTAATATTATGAACATCTTAGAATCATGTTGTTTTCAAGGAGATAATTGCTCATCTTGCTATAACTATAAAGAGTGACAATGTACTTAAAAAGAGGAGTATATGCTTGCAAATAAGCACCACAGTTAGCTCTGGTTTGGCAATTCAACCTAATGAATTTTTTCTCCTCAAGTGGACGTTATATCTTGATGGGATCCCTGAATGGTCCAGCTGTGAGTTGAGACTCCTCAAGTAGACGTTAGATCCTGATGGGATCCCTAGATGGTCTAGCTGTGATTTGAGATGAAATACCGACATAGGTTCTTCTTGGTCAGCGGACGTTATATCCGAGAGGATCCCTGAACAGTTCATTGAAGTCGCAGAGGTTCTGTGTAGTTAGTTACGGCAGGTTGCCGCGCAGGTTCCTCCTCAAGTAGACTTTATATCTTGTGGGATCTCTAAATGGTCTAGCTTGAGTGGAAATGAGTTAATCAGAGTGTTATTGTACGATTGTAATCATGGGTCTTGGTTATAGTGGATTAAGCCCTTGTTTAAGGAAAAATCACCTTGGCGGGTGGACTGGACTTACTTAAAAAGTTCTCAAGTGAACCAGGATATATCATGTGTTCTTTACTCTTGCTTTATGCTTTACTTTATTTATGCTTCCACAATGCATCTATAGCATATCTTGTCGTAACTCATCAAAGTGAGAAAAGTAGCCAGAGTGAAAACCTCAATTCAATCCCCCTTTTCTTGTGTTTTTATCACACCTTCAATAGGTATCTAACCTCTGGTTCTGTTATTGATGGATATCAAACACTTAACAGTGTCAAATAAAGATCTATTGTTGTGTGATTAAAAACACTTGAGGTGAATCCACTAAAAATTTCAGTCTCATATCAGTTGATGATATTGAGAGGATACTAAATTGTAACCAGATGGATGACATTTGAATATGTCACTAATTTGGCGGAATCAGTTGACAAGATAAATTATTCAGATAACATCTATTGAATGCTTATCTTAAATATGATTGATTGATCAACGTATTTTTATCAAGAATCAAATCATCAGAAAACTAGAAATCTTGTTTGCTGAAGATTATTTCTAAATGAGTATGGGATGTTTTCAAGAAAAATATTAGTTCACCCTTGACTTTCTCATATTAAGCTCATTGGAAGTTTTTCTAAATTGAAAAGGATGATTGTTAAAGTATGATTTCGATTCATAAAGAACTTCATGCTGAAGTTTGCAAAAGATGTCAGAAATCATGAACAGAGGATGTCAAACTCTGAAAATGATTTTTGTCATAACGTCCAAAACTTAACTGCTGCAACAGTTAGAACATTCAATTCAAATTAAATAGTGTTTCCTTTACTACACTTCTAAGTAATACTGTGTGTATTCAAAAGAAGAAATTTTAATGGTTCCTATAGAACTTCATTAATGGAATATTCTGAGAACTTGATGGAAGTAACTCTGACAGTTAAAGTTCTGTTAAATTGAGTCTCTATCTCAATTGAACAAACTAAAATTGTTCAGGATGTTATCCAACATTCTACTCAGAAATTCATGATGAATGGATTCTGGAATAAGAGATGTTGGGATAGAAGTCATCTGTTTTGAGTTGAAAGAATTTAAATAACTAATATTATTCACCTTGAAGAAATCAGTAGATATTCTTTTTAGAAGAAGATATGCTATCAATCTTTTTTGAACTAACTCTGATCAAGTTAGCTCAGTATTGTAAGAACAAGGTTGTCACTCAAACTTGTCTAAAGTTTGTTGATACTTGTATCTGACTAAGATTAGCATTTGTACAAGGAAGCAGAATCAGAAGATCAGAAGATATCAATTAATTCTCCCTAGCACATAACCCCTCAAAGGTATGTTAAGGCTAATGGAATTATTGATCCTCTGATCTTCATCCTCTTGTCAATAAGTTCTTGATAAGAAAATGAATGTTCTGATGATAAGGATGTTGCAAGGAAAACCTTCAGAAGTTCTAAGATTTGTTCTGGTCTGAAGACTAGCTATGATCATCAAGCTCGGAGTCAACATTCAGAAGAAGAACCTTTAAAACCTGGATGAAGAAAAATTGATCAGAAGCTCTTCAAGAAGAAGCTCAAGTCAAAAGTTAGAATCGGAATGGAAAGCACTCAGATAAAGAGTCATCGTGAAGAACCTTCAACCTCAAAGGTATGATCTCTTTATTTATGTTTGAGCAGTGTCCTCTGATAAAGATACATCTACAAGTTAGATGATGTCTTAAATCAGATGCATAATTAGTCACATATTAAGTGTAGTTCAGCAATCTAAACCTTCAGTGCTATGAAAGTTCTGATTGATGGGACATGTTCTCTCCATAAGAAAAATATTTTAATTTTACTCTTTGGATTATGAACAGTCACAACACTTAGTTTTTTAGACTGTGTGAAAAGATATAATGACATTTGTCATAAATATTAACCATGCGTAATCATGCCATGACACAATGGATTTCGTAAGATATTTTAAGATCTTTACGCATTCCTCTTATATGCATTCATGATGAAACATATATCTAAACATAGGAAATTAAGAAAGTAAGCATTTTTCTTTTAGTTTCATTTATGGTAAAATCGTCACTTACCTCATCGCTTGATTTTCGCCATAAATGTAGACCATTCACCTTCTTTTCCAAGTCAAGTCGATTTGTAATTATCTTTAGGTAATCATAACCTACCTAGAAGTTATTAATTGAGTCGTGCGGAATTCTATTTAAATATCCAACCGCCTCTCTTTCTCTTCTCATTCCTGAGTGTTTGTATTTATTTATTTAGTAAAATTATACAAAGTAGTCTCTCGACATGTCTTCAAAAAATTTCCTCGGAGATGAATCCCTTATGGAGCTTATCCCAGAAAAACTCCCTATGTTTGAAAATCTTAGACAAAATGGGTCAGATATCCATGAGAACATGTATGCTCAGGGTTGGAGTGGATATTTTGCCACTCTTAATGGATCCATTTTTCCAAATATTCTAAAACAATTTTGGAAATTTGCATTCATTGGAAACAAAGGTAAATCCATTTACTCTGAAGTCTTTGGCATACCTTTTGAGATCACTCCATCTTCCATTGCTGAAGCAATCAATTGCTCTGCCTCTAGAGTAACTGTTGAAGATTTTTAGTCGGACATCAAGCTTATTAAAGAGATAAAGGTTGTTCACAATGTGTCTCTTCAAATCTATGGACCTACCGGTTCTTTCTCTCTCCTTCCGATCACTAGGACCTAGTTCAACTTCTCCCTATCCAACCTTCATCCGAGAAAAGTAGTCAGATACATTATGATGAATAATTAAAGAATCCTTATCTATCTTTTTATGCATCATGCCAACATCAATCTTCCTCAAACAATCTTCAATCATTTGAAGCGCTCCATTGAAACATCTAGAAGACAGATAAAATCCTATATTCCTTACGGAAGGATTATATCTAAACTTTTTCTTAAGGAGGAATGTCTGGAATTAGTCCGAAGAATTGGACCAGAGACTACCCTAATTAAGAAAGAGTGCATAAGGGTGGAGGATATTGAAGACTTTGAACAATAATATTGTTTATGATAGATGTTTCCTCCAATTTTTTGTTTTGTCAGGTTGTGTCTGTGTCGTTCATTGTATTCTGCTCTTCAATCGACGAAGTTTTATTCAGTTATGAATTGCTTATTTTCTGAGAATGCTTAATCTGATATTGTTAAATCATTATGCATGGCTCAAACCTTAAAATCTCAAACTTGAGAATTTTCAATTCTTGCATAATATAACTGATCATTATACATGTGCATTGAATTAGAATCATTATCATATTAAGATGCTCTAACTTTTTAATGATGTCAAAAAGGGGGAGAAATAGAAATATGATTCTGATAACATAACATAACCTAAAATAATGAAAGCTCAAACAAATCAAATGATATAAATTATTTATCACTAATGTTTGATGTCTGATGTTTATCCGAGGAAATTTGAACAAGTTCACAAGGCATTCTTAGAAACAGATTATGAAGATCGAAGAAAGAAGTTTTGTCAAGACAAACTTTGATACTCTAAAAGTATAATGTTTTGTACTTGAAGAACTATGAAGAAGTTTTGATAGACCAAGCAGTGATATTGCATTTGGTATCAGACTTAGAACAATCACATAGTTCTAATAGTAACAAGGTTCTGATATGAAGGCCTATGTTATATTCATACTTTGATGGGTATAGAGAAGTAATCCTTCTCTATCATATGTTCTAATCAACTCAAAATTTATATTTTGTAAGTCTTGGAATCAGGGGGCAGACTATGATCAAGCATTAATAAAATTTTGGGGATAACACATTCAGGGGGAGTTCTTACTCTAAGAAAATCTGAATATGTTCTCACTGGTTATTACTCGGTTATTACCCTGTTACGTTTGGTGATTGCCTGTGTAAAATGTTCTATTAAAATAAATGGTTTTGTCATCATCAAAAAGGGGGGGATTGTAAGAACAAAAGTTGTCCTTTCATTCCATCTCTATGTTTTAATGATAACAATGGAGTATTTATGAAAGAACCATTTTATATTCTGATGTTTGTTAAAGAAAAAATCATGAATATTTTATATATTAAGATAAAAAAAACATTATAAATGAGTATGCAAATGCTATTATGCTAAGTTACTATGTGTAACAATAGTCACAAGCATGCTGAAGAGGCAAGTGTGCTTCTGAATTTGAACACAATCAGAAAGATCCAAGGATGTGAATATTGCGTTTGCAATGCTCGTGTGGATGTTGTTTTGAAAATGGTTCTAATCAGATGATGAAGCGAAGCTTATGAAATTAATCTTCTGAAGAACCAAGTTCTGAAGACTCTGATGACTTGAAGTTCTAAAGACATAACGTCTGAAGACCAAGTGCATGAAAGATTCTGAAGACTTACGAGTTCCAAAGATTAAGATTCTAAAGAACTAAGTTCTGAAGATTCTGAAGATAATATTCTATATGAACAAAGTTCTGAAGACTCTAAGACTTAAATTTCTGAAGAACCAAGTGCTGAGGATTCTTAAAACAATGATCTATGTGAACAAAGTTATGAATACTCTAAGACATGAAATTATGAAGACCATGGGTATCAAGCCAAATGTTGAACTCCTACAAGAACATAGTTCTATGTGAACAAGTTCTGAAGACTAAAGACTTAGGTTCTTTGAATACCCAAGTATCATTGTCTCTAACGCATGTTTCATTCATTGATTTATAATCAGAAGCCTCTGAAGTTTAGATAATAATGTTACCGTTGACAAGGATAGTACACAATACGATAATGCTTTACCCCAGTACCTCCCCATTATCTTTGAATTGTGGAAAAGGATAATTTGTGGTTGTACTATTTGATTCCTTGTGTAACGGATTCCTTGCTAGCTGAATTGGATTGTAATAGCTCTTTTCGTGTTCGGCTATAAAAAGAAAACATCACATGCTTTGTGATATTGTTGGCTCCCAATGGAAGCACAACCAAGGTTGTTTGTTCCTAATGGAAGCACAACCAATGTGTTTGTTCCTAAAGGAAACACAACCACTTGCGTGGATGTTATTAATTCCTATTTGGTTCAAATGAACAACCACGCTCTTGAGTGTTGTCGATTTTGAATAGGAACTTAACCTGGTTGTTTATCCTCAAACTGAAATGCTTCTTTGTGAAGTAATCTATGGATACAACCATTGAATTAAGTGTTGATACCGCATTTGTTGCATATCCATGATCATATCAACAATACAACAATCTGAGAGTCTAAGTTAGTGTTGCTACATCAAGATTAACATCTACAACAACAACGATCAGACATTGATGAACATGAAGAATTCTGAAGATGCACATCAATGAACATGAAGAATTCTGAAGATGCAATTTGAATTGTAATATTATGAACATCTTAGAACCATGTAGTTTGGAAAGAGCTAATGTAAACACCCCAAATTTGCCCTCACCCATTCACACCATGGCTTGTGATCATTTCATATGCATAAACTCAATCATAGCATCTCATATCACAGTTTTGATTCACTGCATAGATTCAAAGTCATCTGCATCTAGGGTTTGTGATCTGAACAATCCAAGAGCCTCTTGAGCCACTCCAAAGGTCATAAATCACTTAAAAGGGGTCCATGTGTGTTCAAGTATCATATTATATCCTCTCAAAGTCAAGAATGCCAAAGAATCACAAGAACTGGGATTGGTATAAAGGCAGAGCCAGGTTTAACTGCACAGTTGACCTAAAATTAGGGTTTTGGTTTCAGAGGCCATAACTCCAAATTTTTTGGTCATTCTTGTTTCTATTGGTCTCTATATGGTATAGGGAGTATGCATATCAATTTTCATGAAGAAATTCCATGGGGAAGTCATCTGATCAAGGGTTGACTTTCTGGACAAGTCAGTGCAAAATCAGGGCATCTGAGGCCCCCAATGACCAACCAATGGGTGATCTTCATCATTTTGAGTGTATATGATCTTTATTTGATCATGGAAGAAGGTTGAAGTTCACAAAAATCAAGAATTACAAGTTTTTGCAAATGTTGACTTTTTAGGGCATGGTTGACTTTTCAAGAATATGTCATTTTAGGTCATTTTTCAAGCCTTGATTCTTGATCCAAAAATGCTTCAAATGGAAAAACTTTGGTCATGAAAGTTGTAGAATACATCTTTCCCTTTTCAAAAAGTACAAGAACATGATCAAATTCTTCTTGGATCAAAAGTTATGGTGTGACAAAGTTGGTTAAAATCATTGATTTTCAAGACATGCTTCAAATGTGAATTTTGCAAAATCATGAACCAAGGCTTTTTGTAACCTCTAGTTGACATCAAACCATGACACAAACATTCCATGAGCTCTAAAAATCAGAATTGGACCAAAGTTTCTCATGTCCATGGTTTGTGTAACAAGACTTTTTTCCATGAAGTGCCAAAGGTAACCAAGTTGCAAAACCATCATGATGCTTCTCACCACTTGCTGCATTGGCCTTTGAACCATTCTAGCCTTCCATACACACCATGCTGCGCCATCCCTAGCCCTTGTACCAAGCTAGAACCAAGCCATACCTCTCTTACACAAAAAGTGGACTTTTGGCAAAAGCAAACATCCCAATCACCACAGGCCATGTCACATCCTCTGGCCACTTGCAATTGTTTATACTTTCCATCTGCTAGCAAAACACATCAAGAAGCAAGGCTGAAAGAGATCACAAGAGACCATACAAAAAAAGACCTCACTTTGCAAAACTCTTCGAATCTGCCTCCACAAACTAAAAACATCAAAACCATTTTCACCAATCATCTTACCATGTTCCATTGAGTAGAAACCAACAAAGAACCAGGCCTGAAACAAGCCATAACATCACTTCACCATTTTCACCCCAAGCTGCAGTTCCCTTCGAAACACCTTCCACAGCTCACAAACGTCCAAACAAACTTCACAAACCTTCTCCACTCATCATCTGGACCACAAACAACCCTTCACCTTTGCCAGAAACAGCCTGAATCACCATTGCCATTTTCAACTGAGTTTGAGCAGAAGCTGTTCAAACTCTTCATCCAGCCAACATAAATTTCTCCTAAGCATTCAAGCATCACCAGGGGATCAAGTGGAGTGGATTTCACAAGGAGGGGAGGTCAGAAAGCAGCTGGAGTGAAAGCTTCGAATCTCAGGTAGCTCAAGAACTTTTTTTCCAGAAATGGATTTTTAAGTTCTAAACTTGTTCTATATGTCTTCCTGATCATGAATATGCTTTTAGTTTCGAAAATGGTGTTGAAATGAGGATGTAATTGCTTCCTGAAACTTTCCTGCCCTAGTTTTCGTTTGCTTCGATTCAGCCTTTTCATGAATGATAAATTTGTTTTGAGTGGGGGTTTTGAATCGTGAGCTTGTGGGAATCATTTCTGTGTTCTTAGAATTCATTTTAGATGCGTATGGAGTGAGTTTAGGTTTTGGGGTCGCCGGGGAAGATGACCGGAGCTCCCCTCCGGTCACCTGAGTTTGATTAGCCCTAATTACAGTAATTAATTCCATTTGAATTTCGTGCGTTGGATTGGGTTGACCGGTTGACTTCGCGCGCATGTGAAGGGCCCAGATTCATTTGATTAGCCCTAATTCATTTTATTAGTTTAATTAATTCATAATTAGGTTAATTAACTCAGAACCAATCCTGGCCACTGGATCTGGCGCTGGTCAACGCATTCAAATCCAGGGCTCATCCCAGCCTTCTATCTGTTTGACTTTCCATTTATTTTAATTTCTTTTTCATTTAACTTGCATATTTAATTTAAAATAGTAAAAAATGTTTAAAAATTATGAAACTTTTTCTCATGAGTTTTATTAATTTTTAAGACACAAAAATATTTTCATTTTTATTTTTATCATTAAAAAAGTATTTTTAAATATTTAAAAGATTATTTTTAATTGATTAATGGAAATTAATTTATTAAAAATACTTTTAGGTATTTAAAAATCACCAAAAAATTCATGAAATGTTCTAAGATATTTAGAAACATTGTCCAACCTTCAAAACAAATTTCTTTTTTGGTCTTGATGCATTTTAAGAATTTTTCATTGAATTAAAATCATTTTTGTGCATTATTTTGATCCTAAGTTCAAAAAATCATTTCTGCCTATTTATGAAGAGTTGGACATTGATTCTTCTTGCATTGCATTGTGTTTAGCATGTAGTTTTTGGGATTAAAAGGCCATGATTTGATCTTGCATTTTCTAATTGTTTGACATTTCTTTTGTTTAGAAGCCCTAAAAACCCTAATAACTTGTAAAAATCATATCTTGAAATTGGTTAGGAGTTGAGACCTCTCCTTTGGGCTTTGGTTTAGTATAGGATTAGGGATCCTTTGTGTGGCATTTTCCATTTTTTATCTTAGGGTTTGCTTCTGATTTTGATTTTTGTTTGATGTTTGGTCCATAAACCCTAATTTGGGCTTCCATATGCATCCATCTTGCATTCCCTTGCATAACATGACTTGCCATGACATTTCAAGCATCCTTTTGAATCATTTGACATCATAAGACATATTGAAAGCATGTTTGATCATTGCATCATGTACTTGCCATGTGGTATGTCATGTGCACTTCATAACTTTTCATGTATGTTCATGTTTCTTAACTTGCTTCATTTGCATTCATGAACTTGTATGATCACTTCTATGTGCTGCCTCATGTTTGTAGCATCTCATTGCATCATTAGCATCATGTAAATGCTTCTGGTTTTGTTTCTCATCATGTCATCTCATCCCATTTTGCATTGCATTGCATTTTTCTTCTAACCTTTCAGGTGGTAAGTAACTTTGAGAAGTGAATTTGCCTTCACTTCTCATAACTTTTCTTTTCATCTCTCTTGCATCCATTGCTGCATTTTTGTTTGTGTTTGAGTTTGAGCTTGCTCATTCTTCTTCTTCCCACCTTCTTTCTTCAAGTGACTTGACTTCTTGAATGAAGCAAGTTGCTTTGCTTCTCTTGATCCTTTCATCTGCTTCCTGGTGGTTCCATTGAAGACTTCCCTTGAAAACCTCACAAACCTTAGGAACAACCAAGCATGACAATGATTAGGGTTTTGATTAGTCTCCCCTCTTAGTTTTACCTTTGTGTCTCTTTTGAGTCTTCTCTTCTCATCTCATAATCAGGGACTAAACCCTAAAGGCTTTAAGGCTTTGTGATTAAGCTTATGCCTGCATCCTTCTCTTAGGATGGAGTGTATAACTTTAATCCTAAGTGTTAAACCCTTAATGTGTTTAAATCTCTTAATCAATTCACTTAATAATCATCAAGACATCACACTTGTAACTTGGGCCTTGCATTAGGGTTCTAATTCTTCCTTAATTGGTTAAGAAGGACTAACCCTAGTGTTAATGGACAAGTCCCCCTCAAGTTGTCTTACAAACCCTAAAAAACACTTCATCATCATATCACTAATTAAAACCCACTTAATCAAAGGCTTGTTTTGTCATGAGTTTAATCCCTAATCATGGATTAAGTTGAGGAGCTTTCCTCAGCTTAAACATTCTCATCTATTATCCTTCTATTAGGATGGTGTAATGAGTCTGTTTAATCCCTGATTATGGCTTAACCTCATTACTCAACACTAAACAAAAACACCAAAAACATCTAAAGAATCACAAGTAGGTTAATGATCTTAATCCTGCATCAAAGGTGATTAAGTATGAGAATCTGACTTCACACTTAAGGTATTCTCATTACCCCTAATCAGAGGGAAGATGTGATGAGTTTACTAATCCATTGGTTTAGACTTAAGCTCATTAACTTATGACGAATCTTCAAAAGCAATAAAAGACTGAAAACACAAAAACAAACAATAATCGTCTCCTTCGGGATTCTTTTCTCATCACCTTCACTCATAAACGAGAACTTGCTTCTTCCGTCTAATGCAAGACAGTTTGCATCTGTGCCAGACAGATCATACACTTGAGCATAGGCAAGTAAGCAGTTCACAAGTCAACTCATCTTTCAGTCTCTTTGGGTCGAACTACGGCGTTCTGACTTCCTCATTGCACGAGAGGATACGTAGGCATAACTTAACAGTTATCGAACAAAAGTCTCTGTATATTCCCCCTCTTTTCAGCCTTATACTTTAAGCCTCATGATCTTGAGCATATTATTCCTGTTCCTACACTGACACTATACATTTATACACTTCACTTTTCCTTACACTGACACCTGTACATCCTTTTCCAGCTCTTTTGCACACAAATTGCACTGACACTCCCCCTTTAAAACACAAATCTTTTAAGCGTGGATCCCGTCGAGTACGACGGACAATCTGGGTGCTAATACCTTCCCAGGTTGTAACCAACCCCCTTTCTCAGTCTCTCTGGTTCGCAACCGTCTTATCCATATCTTTCTAGGTCTATGCAGCATTGCCTTTCCTCCGGGATAAAAATGCCTAGCTGGCGACTCTATTCATCTCCAGTGAGTTCACGGCTGTGTGTTCTCATTGTCCCTCTCGCCGACCGTTCGCGTCTGTACCTTTATCTGGGCCATTTCCCATTTATCGGGAGCGACAGCTTGGCGACTCTGCTGGGGACCCTTATACTGCAACCAGGGCTTCTGGTTCTTTTTGTGGGTTCCTCCTAGCGCTTGTTTGATTTGTGTTTACTGGGGTGTTATGTGCTTATTTGTGTTTGTATTTTTGTGTTATTTGCTTTATGTACAGTTGCTTTACCGCTTTCTTTATAGTCTTGCATTATATCATATTGTCATACTGTGCTGCTGGCTGGATCTGTTGCTTGCTTTGGTGGGTGGGGTTCTACTGAGAGTTAAGATCCTATACCTGGGATCTGAGTGACACCTAGGCTAGAGTGGTTCATATTCTTTCTCATTCCATCTCGGTCTGGTGCGGGAATATGAAACACAGTTCAGATATGGGTTTCTTCTTGAGAACTCTGTGTTGCAGATTTCCTGCAATGCTAGGGCTATCTGAGAAGCCTGCTAAGTCTGGATGACCTTTAGTATTGACCTTCAGAAACTGAGGTGAATTAGAGGAGGAACTTTTATGGTTATTGTAAACACTGTACCTCCGGGTTAGAAGTGTTTACACTTCTCATAACTTATCCAAGTCTGAGGATCCTTGTTTTAGAACACCACCTGTGAGGGGGTTGGGCTGTTTACAGGTTTGCAGGTACCCTTTGGCCTCAACATACCCTGTCGCTTTGTTTGATTAAGAATACTCCATGTTGGAACAGTCTTGTGATTCTAAACCCTGGACATGTGGCTCTTTATTTGAGTCCCCTACCTTGGTTACTGGATTTATAGACCTCCATCTGGATTTCTTGAACATACTTGGACCTATATCAGGGCATTTGATCAGATCCAGCTCAGTCACAGACCCTTGCATATCATTTGCATACATAAATCATTGCATCATATTGACATTTGCTTATTTGTGTTTCAGGGTATCCATCTTCATTTGGTTTTGGTTTTGACCCCATCTTCAGTATTGACCTATCTTCACCAGCATCTGCTTTAGCTATCACCTGCACTAGCCAATCAGTGGCCCATTTCTTCAGTATTATCATCATCACTTGTCTTTGCTCAGTCTCAGCATCATGGCTCCTAAAAAGAGCAATATCACCTATCACTTTTTCCAGCCAGAGCTATCTGACATCAGGAGGATTCAGACCCTGATCACTCCAGATCACATATCCTTGTTCAGGGAAAACTATGGAGATATACTTGATTTGGTTATGGATCTGGACCCATCACAGAGAAGCCTGATCCACACTTGCATTCAGTTTTATGATCCCCCACTGAGATGTTTCACTTTCCAAGACTTTCAGTTGGGTCCTCTATTAGAAGAATACTCATCATTGGTTGGTATGCCAATCAGGGGTGGAATCCCTTTCAACCCTGAGATGGTCTTTCCTGGTAATGGAGAAGTAGCAAAGGCTCTGCATCTGGAACCTGTCCTGATTGAGCAGCATATGACTTCTAAAGCTGGAATCCCTGGCTTCCATCTGGATTTCCTGATCTCTCAAGCTACCCTGAAAGCTTCTTTAGGGGAGTGGAAAGCTGTTTGTGCCTTGTTGGCTTTGAGCATATATGGAATTGTGTTGTTTGCAGATGAGCCTCGATTCATTAGCAAGAATGCAATCCATCTGTTCATCTTGAAGAACCCAGTGCCCACTTTATTGGGGGATCTCTACTATTCAGTGCATCAGAGGAATGAAAAGCAGAGGGGAAGATTAGTGAGGTGTTGTGCTCCATTGTTCCATACTTGGCTTCTCAGGCATCTACCCAGGACAGATGCATTTTTGAACCCTCATCAGCAGAGTAACTGGGCTAAGAGGCTCACTGCTCTAACTTCAGCCGATATCAGATGGTGCACTCAAAGCACCAAGGGTAGGGATATCATCACCAGCTGTGGGCATTTCCCCAATGTGCCCCTAATAGGAGTTAAGGGTAGTATCAATTACAACCCTCTGCTGTTTAGAAGACAACTGGGCTACGCCCTGGTCCACACCCCTAAGGCACAGGACTTGGTTGAAACTCTTTATTGTGAGAACAAGATTAATCTGGCTATTGTTAGGCAGGCAGCCTGGGCTTGGGATAATGTTCAAACCAAGGGAATAACCATTTTGGGGAAGTGCAACAATGTGGCATCAGCACAATATTATGAATGGTCCCGTGCCAGGGCCCAATTCTCTGGGATGCCCTTTACTATAGAAGATATGCCTGAATCATCATCAGCACCACCTGCCACTGTCAGTTTGGAGGAGTTTGAGAGTTTGAAAGAAATAAATGAGAAGTTAACTCAAGCTTTGCAGAAGACCCTCCGGGAGAGGAGTGATGGTATGAGGGAGGTTGAGAGATTGGAGAAGTTGAGAGTGGAGCATTTGGTTAAGATTGAGAAGTCTGGAGATTATATCAAAAAGTCTAAGGCTGGAGAACAAATTCTGAAGAATGCTTGCAAAGAAGCCCAGTTCCAGAGAGCAAGGACAGACTTGTATTTGAAGGAGAGTCAAGCTCGGTGGGTCAGGATCACCGAAGCCCATACTCTGGAGGACAAGAGAGTTCAAGACAAGATGGAGCAACTGGAAGCTAGTGCAAAAGTACAGCAAGAAGCCCTGGCAGCAGCCCAAAGGGAGATATCAGAGTTGAAGATCAAAGCTGGAGTAAAGAGGTCAAAGGACCAGAGCCAGCACAAGAAGCTAACAGCAGCTGTTACGACCCGGAATCTCCTCATCAGGAATCTCACTGAGCGTCCGGCTGATCCTGTGACCGAAGCACTTCTCAAGGAAGTTCGTGAGGATGAGTTTGGTCTTGGTGTTTGACCATTTGTTTGTTGTTGCTTTCATTACATGTACTTTTATTTTCCTGTAATGTATTTTGACCCCTCAGAGGGCTTGTATTTGTAAACAAACTATGTACCCTTTTGCTTTTGTAATATATGTATTAGTTTGTTCCATCCAAGTTTACTACAAAAGCAACATCAACAGCATCTCCAAGGGTCTGGAAGGGTCAAAACTGAAGGCCAAGCCGGATACCTTGAGGACAAATAAGCATACTGCATTGCATGCTAACCCCTTTGTTTGTTTTGTAGGTTTTTGTTTTACTGCCACTAACTCTGTTGTGATGTTCAGGAATTATTGCTCGGCGCCGAGTTTTTCCCCTCAACCGTCTGCACCGTTATCCGACCCGTAGCAACCTTCCGGGCATTCAAATGGATCAGATGCAGCAGGACCTTACTGAAGTCAGAAATCAAATGGCAAATGAAAGGCTAGAGATGAGGAATCAAATGACTCAGTTTATGGAAGTGATGAACAACATGGCTCAGAGCCAGGAAAGGTTGAGGGCCATGGTGGAAAGGCAGAATCAAGAGGATCCACATATAGGGACTGCCGGCACCAGCAACAATGAAAGGGTCCAACCTCATGTAAATCCCCCTGTATTTGGACCACACCTCCATCCTGAGGTCAATATTCCTGCAAATGTTCAAGGGACTGCCACCGCAGCTAGGGTACTTCAAGAAGACCCCCAAGAGGACCAGTTCACGGTAATGGGTGCTGGGGAAGAAGCTTATGATAGAAGGCTGGATGAGATAGCTGAGAAGTTGAGGTCCTTAGTGTCTCAAAACTCTCTGGGTTTCGACGTCATGGACATGGGCTTGGTAGACGGGGTCAGGATTCCCCATAAGTTCAAGCCTCCTTGTTTTGAAAAATACAACGGGACTTCATGCCCCCGGACTCATTTACAATCATTTCTGGGGAGGCTGAAGGCCTATACTATGGATGAAAAGCTCTGGATGTTCTATTTCGAAGACAGCTTGACTGGAGCCTCAAGAGAATGGTACTCTCACCTGACAAGGGCAACTATCAGGTGCTGGAAGGATTTGGCAGAAGCCTTCATCAGACAGTATCAGTACAACTTAGACATGGCACCCAACAGGACCCTCCTAATGGGAATGTCACAGTCGTCAAGGGAGAGTTTCCGAGAATATGCCCAGAGATGGAGGCAATTGGCTGCTGCTGTTCAGCCACCTATGTCTGAGAGGGAAATGGCAGATATGTTCATGAACACCCTTCAGGGAACCTATATTGACAGGCTGGCTGCTTTCTCCTCTACTAGCTTTGCAGATGTTGTCATAGCTGGGGAGAGAATTGAGAGCCTGTTGAAAATGGGCAAGATTTCTGATAATGATGCCAGCTCGTCCAATAGTACAAGAAAGCCTTTTGCAGGCCTGAGAAGAACTGGCGAGACCAATGCCATCCACACCAACAGGGGCAGACTCCAATATGTTCACAGATCAGTGGCAGCAGTCACCATTCCCGCTCCAGCTCATCCTCAGCCAGCTTATCAACCCCCGCAACAAAGCTATCAACCACAACCTCAGTACCACCAACAGAATCAGTATCCTCCGAGAAATTACAACAACAGCAACACCAACAACAATAACCAGCAAAGGCCATTCCAACAGAGGCCTTCTCAAGCCAACAGGGTAATCGATCCGATCCCTATGCCATATGCTACATTGCTGCCACAACTCCTGAAACTCAACCTAGTTGAGCTAAGGACGTTGGCACCTCCAGATCCCAACAGTCTACCCAGGAATTATGATTCCAACGCCAGATGTGCCTTCCATTCAAATGCACCTGGCCACAGTACAGAAAAGTGCAGAGCTCTGCATATGAAGGTACAAGACCTGGTGGACTCAAAAGCTCTGAATTTCGCACCACCACCCAATGTCAATAAGAACCCGATGCCAAACCACGGTGGTCCCAGAATTAACGCTATTGAAGAAGACAAGCCGTCTTATTTAATAACCAGTGTGGGTCAGATCCGGACGCCGTTGGTAGAAATCAAGGCTCAACTCCTCGAATGTCAAATGTTCCCGGGGTGTGAGTTGGGTTGTGCTTACTGCAATATTTCGGTAAATGGGTGCGATAACCTGAGGAATGGCATAGACGGTCTTATTCAGAGTGGCCAACTTCAGATCACCACATCATTTCCAACAAATCCAGCAATCTCATCAGCAACAGCTCCAGAACCTCCTACAACTGCAACAACCATTGTTCCTGACAATTCTTCGGTTTCATCAACAAGTACTTCATCTGTCATTTCAACTGATCAGATATCAATGAATGTTCCTTCTACAACTCCAGCACCACTCCATTATGAAACTCCTACAACAACAACATCCATCCTTCCGCCATTGTCTCCTACAACACCAGCAACAAATCATGAAGATGTCTCTACTGTCACCATATTCTACGATCCTGAAAACAACTCTGCCTACAACTCAGAAGGTGCTGCTCCCATCAGAGCACCAGTTACAATTTATTATGATCCGCAGACTATTACAGTTCCTTCAACAGCTGCAATCGGTCCAGTCACCATCACGGTGCCTGGACCAGTACCTTATGAAAGCAGTAATGCTACCCCCTAGCATTACGGCTCTGACCTGTACTGTGAAGGACAGAAGATCACTTTTGAATCATCAACCCCTGCACTACAAGTGGACAATGTGGGAGGAGGCGGAGGCTTCACCCGAAGCGGACGTCTCTTCGCCCCACAAATTCAGAGACCCACTGCCGAAGCAGAAGCTGCTGCCAAGGCAAAAGGGAAGGGCCCTGTGCAGGAAGATCAAGCTGTTAAGGAAGCTTTGAAGACACCCTTTGACCAAGAGGTTGATGAGTTCATGCGAATCATCAAAAAGAGTGATTATAAAATAGTGGATCAGCTTCATCAGACGCCTTCCAAGATCTCAATCCTATCATTGCTTATGTGCTCCGAGGCCCATCGGAATGCACTACTCAAAGTCTTGCACGCAGCTTACGTGCCTGAAGAGATCACTGTCAATCAGCTGGAAGCTGTAGTTGGAAATGTTAATGCTAGTCACGGACTAGGGTTCACCAATACTGATTTGACAACGGAAGGCCGCAACCACAACAAAGCCTTGCACATAACCATGGAATGCAAAGGTGCTGTCCTTTCCCATGTGCTGGTAGACACGGGGTCATCCCTCAATGTCCTACCTAAAAAGGCCCTGGTGAAGCTAGAATATGATGGATTGGCATTGATACCCAGCAACCTGGTGGTGAGAGCCTTTGATGGTTCAAAGAGATCAGTTCTGGGAGAGATCGAGTTGCCCATAACAATTGGCCCGCAGACCTTTAAAACTATCTTCTATGTGATGGACATTCAGCCTGCCTACAGCTGTTTGTTGGGTAGGCCA
Organism: Lathyrus aphaca; assembly: GCA_963966055.1. Classification (NCBI taxonomy): domain Eukaryota; kingdom Viridiplantae; phylum Streptophyta; class Magnoliopsida; order Fabales; family Fabaceae; genus Lathyrus; species Lathyrus aphaca. Next base: position 115,049,125 of record OZ014525.1, read on the forward strand.
TGGATTCACGCTGCTGGCGCTGTGACCTCTACCCTTCACCAGAAGTTAAAATATGAGTGGGAGGGTCAAATCGTTACAATCTGCGGAGAGGAGGACATTTTTGTCAGCCACCTGGCTACTTATAAGTACATTGAGATGGATGGGGAGATCCATGAAACAATGAGCCAGGGGTTCGAAGCCTTGAATGTGAACGAAACATCTGCTGTACCTGGAATCTCCATGTCATCATACCAACAAGCCCGGAAGGTTGTTGAGGAAGGAACTGCCCAAGGCTGGGGCAAGGTTTTAGCTGTGGAGGAGAAGAAGGACAAATTTGGGTTGGGTTACAGACCAACTCAACAACATCAAGCAAAGGCTGCTGAGAAGCCTGGTTTTGTCAGTGGGGGGATGCTCACCCCTGATGCTATCAACTGTTTGAAAGACGAGCTGGAGGAAGAACGCAATCTGGAGAATTGGATTCGTCCAAAGATCCCGGGGAGCAGTATCTCAAACTGGTCTTCCCAGGAAATTATAAGAGTTACTCAAGCAGAGTAATTATTATTTCCTGTATTTTTATAGCATGCATCAAAGTCTTGCATCTTGCCCAAGATGACAAGACTCATTTTGTAATCGGGCCATCTGTACTTTTTGTGCAAACAAGATTAATTAATGAAATATCAGACATCTTTTTGCAAACGAGTCTTTTCCGCTCACTGTTTTTCCATTTTTCTTTTTGTACAAAAAATAAATGGCGATGTTTTCAAAATGACAACTTTATTTCATTTTTCCAAAACAAGATTAAAATCAAATCACTAAAATGAACAAACTGAACCCTTGCAGAGAGTGCCTTCCAGACAGCACCGACAACAGCACGGCTATGACTTCGTATGACTTTGACAATCCAATCAATCAAGCTAATGAAGGGGTTGAAGAAGAATATGAGCTTCCTGAAGAGCTAGCCAGGTTGTTAAGACAAGAGGAAAAGGTTATTACCCCTCACCAGGAGGAGGTTGAAGTGATCAATCTTGGTACAGATGAAGACGTGAAGGAAGTTAGAATCGGGGCCTGCCTGCAAGACTCAGTGAAGAGACAATTGATTGATCTGCTTCAAGAATATGTGGATGTGTTTGCTTGGTCTTATCAAGATATGCCAGGTTTGGATACCGACATTGTCGTGCACAAGCTGCCTTTGAGAGAAGAATGCCCGCCAGTTAAACAGAAACTGCGCCGTACTCGCCCGGACATGGATATGAAAATCAAGGAGGAGGTACAAAAGCAATGGGACGCCGGGTTCCTTGCTGTAACTAGCTATCCACCGTGGGTTGCTAATATTGTACCTGTGCCTAAGAAGGACGGCAAAGTAAGAATGTGTGTTGATTACCGGGATCTGAACAGAGCCAGCCCGAAAGATGATTTCCCTTTACCTCACATTGATGTATTGGTGGATAATACGGCTCAGTTCTCGGTATTCTCCTTCATGGACGGATTTTCAGGATACAATCAGATTAAAATGTCACCTGAAGACATGGAGAAGACAACCTTCATCACACCCTGGGGCACGTTCTGCTACAAGGTAATGCCATTTGGGCTCAAGAATGCTGGTGCAACATATCAACGGGCTATGGTAACATTATTCCACGATATGATCCATAAAGAAATCGAATGTTATGTGGATGACATGATTGCCAAGTCCCTTACTGAAGAAGATCACCTGGTAAATCTGCTGAAGCTATTCAAGCGCCTGAGGAAGTACCAACTGAAGCTGAACCCCAACAAATGCACATTCGGGGTGAGATCTGGTAAGCTGCTGGGATTTATTGTAAGTGAGAAAGGGATTGAAGTTGACCCTGATAAAGTCAAAGCCATCCAAGAGATGCCTGCGCCGAAGACAGAAAAGGAAGTTCGAGGGTTCTTAGGTCGATTGAACTACATCTCAAGGTTCATATCCCACCTTACGGCAACCTGTGAACCCTTGTTCAAACTGTTAAGAAAAGAACAGACGGTCAGGTGGAATGAAGACTGCCAGAAGGCTTTTGACAAGATCAAGGAATACCTGCAAGAACCTCCAATCCTTATGCCACCAGTTGAAGGAAGACCTCTGATAATGTACTTGACAGTATTAGAAGAGTCAATGGGGTGTGTGCTGGGCCAGCATGACGAGTCTGGTCGAAAAGAGTATGCAATATACTACCTAAGCAAAAAGTTTACCGACTATGAACAACGTTATTCACTGCTCGAGAAAACTTGCTATGCTTTAGCGTGGGCTGCTCGCCGACTGAGACAGTATATGTTGACCCACACTACTCTATTGATCTCAAAGATGGACCCGGTTAAGTACATATTCGAGAAGCCAGCACTTACCGGACGGGTTGCAAGATGGCAAATGATTCTCACGGAATATGACATCCAGTACACGTCTCAGAAAGCCATCAAGGACAGTGTATTGTCTGAATATCTTGCTGAGCAACCCATTGATGATTACCAGCCTATGAGATTTGACTTCCCTGATGAAGACATCATGTTCATAAAATCAAAAGATCATGAAGAGCCTGTTCACACTGAAGGGCCTGACCCAGAAGAAGAATGGACTATGATGTTTGATGGGGCTGTTAATATGAATGGTCGTGGCGTTGGTGCAGTACTCATTACACCTAAAGGAGTTCACATGCCTTTCTCGGCAAAGCTCACTTTCAACTGCACTAACAACGAAGCTGAGTACGAAGCTTGCATTATGGGCCTTGAGGAAGCCATTGACCTCAGGATCAAGACATTGACCGTATTCGGGGATTCAGCTCTGGTAATCAATCAAACCAATGGGAAATGGTACACCCACCAGGATCATCTGATACCTTACAGGGATTATACAAGGAGGTTATTGACTTTCTTCACAACAGTCAAGCTTGAGTATATCCCTCAGGACGAGAATCAGTTCGCAGATGCTCTTGCTACCATTTCATCCATGATCAAAGTTCAAGCTACTAACTTTGTACCTCAGATTTCAGTGTCCAGACTTGATAGACCAGCATATGTATTCGCAGCAGAAGGTGTCAAAGATGATAAGCCTTGGTTCCATGACATTAAATGCTTCTTGGAGGATCAAACATACCCACCTGGGGCATCTTCCAATGATAAGAAGACTTTGAGAAGGCTTGCTGGTAGTTTCTTTCTGAATACTGATGGGTCTTTATACAAGAGGAACTTTGATATGGTACTCCTCAGATGTGTTGACAAGACGGAAGCAGATTTGCTGATGCATGAAGTGCACGAAGGCTCCTTTAGTACCCATGCTGGAGGACATGCAATGGCTAAGAAATTGTTAAGATCAGGCTATTACTGGATCACAATGGATGCCGACTGTTGTGCCTACGCCAGAAAATGCCACAAATGCCAGATCTATGCAGATAAGGTGCATGTACCTCCCAATCCTTTGAACATCATGTCTTCACCATGGCCCTTTGCCATGTGGGGCATTGATATGATTGGCAAGATTGAGCCAACTGCGTCAAATGGCCACAGATTCATCCTGGTCGCCATTGACTATTTCACTAAGTGGGTCGAAGCAGCCTCATATGCAAACGTCACAAGACAAGTGGTAGCCAGATTTCTGAAGAGAGATATCATCTGTCGATATGGAGTGCCCGAGCGAATCATTACTGATAATGGTTCCAATCTAAACAACAAAATGATGGCAGAGCTATGCCGGGACTTCAAGATTCAACATCACAATTCTTCTCCTTACAGGCCAAAGATGAATGGCGCTGTTGAGGCAGCTAATAAGAACATCAAGAAGATTGTGCAGAAGATGGTAATCACCTACAAAGACTGGCATGAGATGCTACCATTTGCCTTGCATGGGTACCGCACGTCAATCAGAACATCCACTGGGGCAACACCGTATCAGCTTGTATATGGTATGGAAGCAGTCCTACCTGTCGAAGTTGAATTACCCTCCTTACGAGTACTGATGGATGTTAAGCTGAACGAAGCAGAATGGGTTCGGGCCCGATACGAGCAACTGAGTCTGATCGAAGAGAAGAGATTGGCTGCAATTTGTCATGGGCAGTTGTATCAGAAAAGAATGAAGAAAGCCTTCGATGAGAAAGTCAGGCACCGAGAATACCAAGTAGGGGATCTTGTGCTGAAAAGAATCCTCCCTCCTCATACAGACCACAGGGGCAAGTGGACTCCAAACTATGAAGGACCATTCGTGGTAAAGAAAGTTTTCTCTGGTGGAGCACTGATGCTCAGCACCATGGATGGTGAAGGTTTCCCGTCCCCTGTGAATTCAGATGCAGTTAAAAAATACTTCGCATAAAAATGACCCGCTGGAAATAAAAACAGAATGTAAGTCCAGGCAAAAATAGGGCATCCCGGCGAGTCAAAAACAGAATAAAAGACTCGGGCAAAAATAAGGGAAATAAATAAATGTACACCCGCTGAGTTGAAAAGCCGCATTGGACAGCTCAGGCAAAAATGGGTATCCCGATGGATTGAAAACCCGAAAGGGCGATCCATGCAAAATAAGGGAATAAGCGAACAACTGCATTCTGAATTCGTCTGTATCGTTCACAACTTGGTAAGCTTCGGAGGGATCAAGCTTCTATCAGAATCAACATTCTTCAGAAAGCCAGATGAGAAGAACGTCAAAAGTCATACGGGTCATAGTGAAGAGGAAGCTCCTCAAAGCGTCATCAACATTGCCAGCACTTTATTTCTCAATTTGTAACAATCTCCTCATTTCAGGGGATTTGTTTCTTTGGCTGTATCTTGCCAATTCAGGGCACATGAATTAATAAAATCAGATTTTTCAGTCATGTTTCGTTTTGTACAGTTTTATTTTTGCAAAGAATGTCTGATGTCTCTAAAAAACTGATCGCACGAGTACAGATGCTTCTCTCTAAGAAAATGAAAACACGTGCCTGCAGGGAATATACTTACTCTCGAAAGGTGCTTAGCTCCTATGACGGAATCCAGTAAGGGATACCTCGGGATCATTTGTGAGTTTCCTTATCTTTGCAGGATTGCAAGTATCCAGAACGCAACTTGGGGCATGTAAGCCTCATCCCAGCAAGCTGGCAAATCAACACTCAATTGTGGCACCCGAAGTGCTTTCTCCCCAGCTGAGTTGCCACCTACTACTTGCCCCCATCAGAATTGCCAGGCATCACAGAGGACACCTATATCCCCGGCTAAGTCAAGGATCTTTTTCAACAGAATCCCTAGGGAGGTCTCTCAATGATCTCTTTCTCCCCAGCCGAGTTGCCATCTCGCCCTCAGCCGAGTACGATAGCCAGGGAACCATCTTCCCCACAGAGTTACAACCTCTATCCAGCAGAGCAACGCATAGAAGATCACAACAGAGTGAAGAAAACTTCTGCAAACCCCAGATGGGTCTCTCATTTACAAGGATATGTCAATTAATGACCTGTATCCCCAAGCAGATACATCTCACCAGGTCTACCAATGATCTCATCCCCAGCTGGGATGCCCATTTCGAACAGATCGATCGAAGATCTTCGCAGCGACGGGACTCGGATCCCGGTTTGGTATCTTTGCACAATCATAGCATTTGCATCATATTTACCCACAAAGCGTAGCATTCCGTTTTAGTGCGGAGCATTGCGGCAAAAAGTCAAACACATAGCATAATCATGAGCCATGTTATGAATCAACACTTGTGAATAATGACAGTTCATCAACATACAGAAGGAAAATCCCCACCAGGATCCCCGGCAAAAGCAGCCGCCTCACAATTCACAAACACCAGTATATACTCTTTTGGACACCTGTCCGTGTTATACCCCAGCAGAAAGCCAAAGACATCCTCTTTGCACTCACTTGTATATTCATTTTCTTGACACCCGTCCGTGTCATATCCCCAGCACAGTCACTTACACTTTTACGACCCAGATACTTGTTGATATTATTACACTTTTCTCTTGACACTCGTCCGTGTCACTCTCCCCAGCAGATTAAACACTCATCTGTACAATACTCATACTCACTACTCATGTTACACTCATACAGATACTCGTCCGTATTTTGCATACACCACTTATATACCCACAGATTCAACAGTAGTCCTTGTTCTTTGTTAACCAGTTGGTACTCGTCCGTACCATCATCTCAGAACATTGCGTCTAGTGTTTGTTTCTACATGATACTCGTCCGTATCATAGTCTTAAGGATGCTCATCCGCATCTTTAATCCATACACTGTGTCAAACACTTATGTCTCCTTGAATATAGACACTCGTCCGTGTCTACTATTCCCCAGAAGAGTCCCTTCAGATTCAACACTCGTCCGTGTTCTCTGTTAACCAGTTGATACTCGTCTGTATCATCATCTTGGAACATGTGTCAGTATTTTGTTTCTACATGATACTCGTCGGTATCATAGTCTTGAGGATGCTCGTCCGCATTTCTAATCTATACACGAATACCAAACACTTATACCTTTGCTTCTTGGATGTAAGCACTCGTCCGTGTTTACTTTTCCCCAGTAGATTACCAACAAACAAATTTTCCCTTTTTATCTGACACCCGTCCTGTGCCATGATAAACCCTGAGAGCAGCCGTACCCTGCTAGGTGGTCGTCCTCCACCTCTTGATGGTCGTCCTCCATCATGCTCATCCGATGGCCGTCCCCATCGTTGATTTAGCAGCCGTCCCCTTCTAGGTGGTCGTCCTCCACCCTTGATGATCATCCTTCATCATTTTATCCAATGGCCGTCCCCATTGTTGATTTTGGTTATCTGGCATTCGTCCTATGTCATGAGAAACCTCGAGAGCAGCCGTCCCCTGCTAGGTGGTCGTCCTCCACCTCTTGATGGTCGTCCTCCATCATGCTCGTCCGATGGCCGTCCCCATCGTCGACCTTTTCTATCCGGCATTCGTCCTATGTCGCGATATTTTCGGCAGCCGTACCCTGCCAGGTGGTCGTCCTCCACCTTTGATGGCCGTCCCCATCATATTTCTTTTATTCCCAACAGAGCAGCCGTCCCCTGCTAGGTGATCGTCCTTCACCTTTGATGGTCGTACCCCATCATCTGTTTATTTCATTTATTCTTTAGCCCGATGGCCGTCCCCGTCGTGGTCCCTTTTCCTTTTAGCCCGATGGCCGTCCCCATTGCTGGTTACTTTACATTTGTGAGCTTGATGGCCGTCCCCGTCATGTTTCATTAATCCCCGGAGAATTTTACAGCTTTATCTTGATGGCCGTCCCCATCATGATCTTATTTTCCCAGTTAGTCGGTCGTCCCCGTCTTAGCTTTACCTTTTATCCCCAGCATGTCGGTCGTCCCCGTCATTGCTCTGTTTCCCACACTTTACAATATACTTTATTCTCCTTTTACAATCTATATCCCTTTTCTTCTTCATTCTGTGAGTGCAAATTTTGGACTGTCTTTGGTATTCAACCACAAGTTATCTTGTTTGCCTGATAAGCCGTTGCTTACATCCTGCACAGCTAACTCATGTTTGAATAGGGGCAGCTGTAAACACCCCAAATTTGCCCTCACCCATTCACACCATGGCTTGTGATCATTTCATATGCATAAACTCAATCATAGCATCTCATATCACAGTTTTGATTCACTGCATAGATTCAAAGTCATCTGCATCTAGGGTTTGTGATCTGAACAATCCAAGAGCCTCTTGAGCCACTCCAAAGGTCATCAATCACTTCAAAGGGGTCCATGTGTGTTCAGGTATCATATTATATCCTCTCAAAGTCAAGAATGCCAAAGAATCACAAGAACTGGGATTGGTATAAAGGCAGAGCCAGGTTTAACTGCACAGTTGACCTAAAATTAGGGTTTTGGTTTCAGAGGCCATAACTCCAAATTTTTTGGTCATTCTTGTTTCTATTGGTCTCTATATGGTATAGGGAGTATGCATATCAATTTTCATGAAGAAATTCCATGGGGAAGTCATCTGATCAAGGGTTGACTTTCTGGACAAGTCAGTGCAAAATCAGGGCATCTGAGGCCCCCAATGACCAACCAATGGGTGATCTTCATCATTTTGAGTGTATATGATCTTTATTTGATCATGGAAGAAGGTTGAAGTTCACAAAAATCAAGAATTACAAGTTTTTGCAAATGTTGACTTTTTAGGGCATGGTTGACTTTTCAAGAATATGTCATTTTAGGTCATTTTTCAAGCCTTGATTCTTGATCCAAAAATGCTTCAAATGGAAAAACTTTGGTCATGAAAGTTGTAGAATACATCTTTCCCTTTTCAAAAAGTACAAGAACATGATCAAATTCTTCTTGGATCAAAAGTTATGGTGTGACAAAGTTGGTTAAAATCATTGATTTTCAAGACATGCTTCAAATGTGAATTTTGCAAAATCATGAACCAAGGCTTTTTGTAACCTCTAGTTGACATCAAACCATGACACAAACATTCCATGAGCTCTAAAAATCAGAATTGGACCAAAGTTTCTCATGTCCATGGTTTGTGTAACAAGACTTTTTTCCATGAAGTGCCAAAGGTAACCAAGTTGCAAAACCATCATGATGCTTCTCACCACTTGCTGCATTGGCCTTTGAACCATTCTAGCCTTCCATACACACCATGCTGCGCCAGCCCTAGCCCTTGTACCAAGCTAGAACCAAGCCATACCTCTCTTACACAAAAAGTGGACTTTTGGCAAAAGCAAACATCCCAATCACCACAGGCCATGTCACATCCTCTGGCCACTTGCAATTGTTTATACTTTCCATCTGCTAGCAAAACACATCAAGAAGCAAGGCTGAAAGAGATCACAAGAGACCATACAAAAAAAGACCTCACTTTGCAAAACTCTTCGAATCTGCCTCCACAAACTAAAAACATCAAAACCATTTTCACCAATCATCTTACCATGTTCCATTGAGTAGAAACCAACAAAGAACCAGGCCTGAAACAAGCCATAACATCACTTCACCATTTTCACCCCAAGCTGCAGTTCCCTTCGAAACACCTTCCACAGCTCACAAACGTCCAAACAAACTTCACAAACCTTCTCCACTCATCATCTGGACCACAAACAACCCTTCACCCTTGCCAGAAACAGCCTGAATCACCATTGCCATTTTCAACTGAGTTTGAGCAGAAGCTGTTCAAACTCTTCATCCAGCCAACATAAATTTCTCCTAAGCATTCAAGCATCACCAGGGGATCAAGTGGAGTGGATTTCACAAGGAGGGGAGGTCAGAAAGCAGCTGGAGTGAAAGCTTCGAATCTCAGGTAGCTCAAGAACTTTTTTTCCAGAAATGGATTTTTAAGTTCTAAACTTGTTCTATATGTCTTCCTGATCATGAATATGCTTTTAGTTTCGAAAATGGTGTTGAAATGAGGATTTAATTGCTTCCTGAAACTTTCCTGCCCTAGTTTTCGTTTGCTTCGATTCAGCCTTTTCATGAATGATAAATTTGTTTTGAGTGGGGGTTTTGAATCGTGAGCTTGTGGGAATCATTTCTGTGTTCTTAGAATTCATTTTAGATGCGTATGGAGTGAGTTTAGGTTTTGGGGTCGCCGGGGAAGATGACCGGAGCTCCCCTTCGGTCACCTGAGTTTGATTAGCCCTAATTACAGTAATTAATTCCATTTGAATTTCGTGCGTTGGATTGGGTTGACCGGTTGACTTCGCGCGCATGTGAAGGGCCCAGATTCATTTGATTAGCCCTAATTCATTTTATTATTTTAATTAATTCATAATTAGGTTAATTAACTCAGAACCAATCCTGGCCACTGGATCTGGCACTGGTCAACGCATTCAAATCCAGGGCTCATCCCAGCCTTCTATCTGTTTGACTTTCCATTTATTTTAATTTCTTTTTCATTTAACTTGCATATTTAATTTAAAATAGTAAAAAATGTTTAAAAATTATGAAACTTTTTCTCATGAGTTTTATTAATTTTTAAGACACAAAAATATTTTCATTTTTATTTTTATCATTAAAAAAGTATTTTTAAATATTTAAAAGATTATTTTTAATTGATTAATGGAAATTAATTTATTAAAAATACTTTTAGGTATTTAAAAATCACCAAAAAATTCATGAAATGTTCTAAGATATTTAGAAACATTGTCCAACCTTCAAAACAAATTTCTTTTTTGGTCTTGATGCATTTTAAGAATTTTTCATTGAATTAAAATCATTTTTGTGCATTATTTTGATCCTAAGTTCAAAAAATCATTTCTGCCTATTTATGAAGAGTTGGACATTGATTCTTCTTGCATTGCATTGTGTTTAGCATGTAGTTTTTGGGATTAAAAGGCCATGATTTGATCTTGCATTTTCTAATTGTTTGACATTTCTTTTGTTTAGAAGCCCTAAAAACCCTAATAACTTGTAAAAATCATATCTTGAAATTGGTTAGGAGTTGAGACCTCTCCTTTGGGCTTTGGTTTAGTATAGGATTAGGGATCCTTTGTGTGGCATTTTCCATTTTTTATCTTAGGGTTTGCTTCTGATTTTGATTTTTGTTTGATGTTTGGTCCATAAACCCTAATTTGGGCTTCCATATGCATCCATCTTGCATTCCCTTGCATAACATGACTTGCCATGACATTTCAAGCATCCTTTTGACTCATTTGACATCATAAGACATATTGAAAGCATGTTTGATCATTGCATCATGTACTTGCCATGTGGTATGTCATGTGCACTTCATAACTTTTCATGTATGTTCATGTTTCTTAACTTGCTTCATTTGCATTCATGAACTTGTATGATCACTTCTATGTGCTGCCTCATGTTTGTAGCATCTCATTGCATCATTAGCATCATGTAAATGCTTCTGGTTTTGTTTCTCATCATGTCATCTCATCCCATTTTGCATTGCATTGCATTTTTCTTCTAACCTTTCAGGTGGTAAGTAACTTTGAGAAGTGAATTTGCCTTCACTTCTCATAACTTTTCTTTTCATCTCTCTTGCATCCATTGCTGCATTTTTGTTTGTGTTTGAGTTTGAGCTTGCTCATTCTTCTTCTTCCCACCTTCTTTCTTCAAGTGACTTGACTTCTTGAATGAAGCAAGTTGCTTTGCTTCTCTTGATCCTTTCATCTGCTTCCTGGTGGTTCCATTGAAGACTTCCCTTGAAAACCTCACAAACCTTAGGAACAACCAAGCATGACAATGATTAGGGTTTTGATTAGTCTCCCCTCTTAGTTTTACCTTTGTGTCTCTTTTGAGTCTTCTCTTCTCATCTCATAATCAGGGACTAAACCCTAAAGGCTTTAAGGCTTTGTGATTAAGCTTATGCCTGCATCCTTCTCTTAGGATGGAGTGTATAACTTTAATCCTAAGTGTTAAACCCTTAATGTGTTTAAATCTCTTAATCAATTCACTTAATAATCATCAAGACATCACACTTGTAACTTGGGCCTTGCATTAGGGTTCTAATTCTTCCTTAATTGGTTAAGAAGGACTAACCCTAGTGTTAATGGACAAGTCCCCCTCAAGTTGTCTTACAAACCCTAAAAAACACTTCATCATCATATCACTAATTAAAACCCACTTAATCAAAGGCTTGTTTTGTCATGAGTTTAATCCCTAATCATGGATTAAGTTGAGGAGCTTTCCTCAGCTTAAACATTCTCATCTATTATCCTTCTATTAGGATGGTGTAATGAGTCTGTTTAATCCCTGATTATGGCTTAACCTCATTACTCAACACTAAACAAAAACACCAAAAACATCTAAAGAATCACAAGTAGGTTAATGATCTTAATCCTGCATCAAAGGTGATTAAGTATGAGAATCTGACTTCACACTTAAGGTATTCTCATTACCCCTAATTAGAGGGAAGATGTGATGAGTTTACTAATCCATTGGTTTAGACTTAAGCTCATTAACTTATGACGAATCTTCAAAAGCAATAAAAGACTGAAAACACAAAAACAAACAATAATCGTCTCCTTCGGGATTCTTTTCTCATCACCTTCACTCATAAACGAGAACTTGCTTCTTTCGTCTAATGCAAGACAGTTTGCATCTGTGCCAGACAGATCATACACTTGAGCATAGGCAAGTAAGCAGTTCACAAGTCAACTCATCTTTCAGTCTCTTTGGGTCGAACTACGGCGTTCTGACTTCCTCATTGCACGAGAGGATACGTAGGCATAACTTAACAGTTATCGAACAAAAGTCTCTGTATATTCCCCCTCTTTTCAGCCTTATACTTTAAGCCTCATGATCTTGAGCATATTATTCCTGTTCCTACACTGACACTATACATTTATACACTTCACTTTTCCTTACACTGACACCTGTACATCCTTTTCCAGCTCTTTTGCACACAAATTGCACTGACACTCCCCCTTTAAAACACAAATCTTTTAAGCGTGGATCCCGTCGAGTACGACGGACAATCTGGGTGCTAATACCTTCCCAGGTTGTAACCAACCCCCTTTCTCAGTCTCTCTGCTTCGCAACCGTCTTATCCATATCTTTCTAGGTCTATGCAGCATTGCCTTTCCTCCGGGATAAAAATGCCTAGCTGGCGACTCTATTCATCTCCAGTGAGTTCACGGCTGTGTGTTCTCATTGTCCCTCTCGCCGACCGTTCGCGTCTGTACCTTTATCTGGGCCATTTCCCATTTATCGGGAGCGACAGCTAATTGCTCATCTTGATGTAACTCTTCAGAGTTACATTGTACTTAAACATAGGAGTATATGCTTGCAAAGAAGTACCTCAGTTATCTCCAATTTGGAAATTCAACCTAATGAATTGTTTCTCCTCAAGTGGATGTTATATCCTGATGGGATCCCTAAACAGTTCAGCTGTGAGTTGAGACTCCTCAAGTAGACGTTATATCCTGATGGTATCCCTGAACGGTTTAGTTGTGTGTCGCAGCCAGCTTAAAAACTAAGAGTTTCCATCCTATTTTTAAGAGAAATAAAGGATAAACCTAAATCCTAAGGGAGAGACCTACGATTCGGGAGTCGATTAGGTAGGAGGAATGTGTTAGGCACCCCTCACCTCTATTATATTTAATAGGATCCCTTCTAATATTTATAGGGTTTTTCTTGTTTGTGTTAATCCCAAATTTCAATCCACTTTTGCTTAAAAACTCTAATTTTATACTAAGTTTACTCGCTAGGATTTCTGTACAAAAACCATATGCCTACGTACCTTCTACAGAAGGATCAGAGCGTCGTAGTTCAATTCCCTAATCTCCTACCCCTTACTAAGTGATGAAACCCTTATTTTTAAAACCCCAATTTGATAAGTGTTAAGAAAACCCTAATTTTCTTTTATAAAACTTTTAATTAAAATCCCGTTAAAAAAACAAAATAATAATAAAACCCCCAAAATAATTTGTAAGACCCCAAGATAGTTATGAAACCCCAAATTTTAATCTTTTGACCATATATTTGAAACCCCCAAAAACCAAAATTAAATCCCTAACAAATTTTTGAAACCCCCGGCAATATCAAGAAAATTTTCAAGTATTTGTTTCCTAGAAAAGAAATCCCAAAAATCTTTTTTCTTTAAAAATAAGTATATAAGTAAATATAAAAAGTATTTATGGATTTAATAATTATAAACGTAAAATAACCCCAAAAAATCATTTTTTTACATAAAAATTATTATATATTTAATAGAAACGTAAAATAATCACCAAAAAAATATAAGTATAATTATTGATTCCTAAAACCCCCCAATAATTAACTAATTACAATTTTAAAATTCTACTTAGCTAATTAATCAAGTAAAATAATTATTTAACTAATACATCCCAAAAATATAATAAATATATTAATAATGTTTTTAAACCCTATATAAAATAATTCCAATTATCATTAACCCTAATTTTAAATTAAATAATTAATTGAAGAATTAACAAATTATGAAAACCCCCAAGGGGGTGCATTTTGTATTGAATAAGCAAATGGGCTTCAGAAAGAGGGTGTAAAAAGCAATGGGCGCAAGGCCCAGTAGACTAAACCCAGTTGGAGACCCATAGTTCACAATGGAGAGAGAGTCTGGCCTTGACTCCCTCTTGGACGTACGATGAAGATCTGAGGGCTGCTCTTGGGACCAATCTCATCCATTGATTTGGAAGTATGCAAAAACAAGTGCCTGGGATTGATAGTCAAGTAACGACCATGGTAGGCACGCACATATTAGATCCCTCAGTTGACTGGAAAGTCAGACGATCCAAGGTCTCTAGATAACGCCATTTGGTGATGATCCATGAAGTCACAGAGATAATACAAAAACTTTCTCCCTTTTGTTTTCGTATCATTTATTTATTCCCTCTCTCTTAACTCTCACTCTCTCTCTTAATCCCAAATGCTCTCCCTTCTCTCTAACTTTCCTCCATCTGACCACCACCCTTTCACCGACCGACCACCCTTACTTCCCAGAAACCACCGTTTTCCTCCAGTTGAAGTTCAATCGGGAACTTCAAACCTTCATCCCCAAATTCCCATAATCTCACCCCAACCTAAGAACCATAAGGGTTCATTGAAGAACCCTAAGCCCTCCCCTTAAACCGAAACCTAGAAACATCATACCTCGCCCAGATTATTCAAAGGGACATAGGCTTCGTATGAACCCTAAGAACCATAACCCTGATTCACATCCAGAACCCAAAAACATACATGAACCCTAACCCTAATTCATGAACCCTAGGGTTCATAACCCTAACCCTATATTGAACCCAGAAACCTAGAAAATCAATCAAAAACAAACAAAACTCATATTCAAATGCAAATCAACACATGCATCTACAATTCAAAGACCTAAAAAAACTAAGTCTCGCGGATTACCTCTCATTGTCGTGAATCTTTATGTTTTTGATTTGATTTTTACTTCTCTGTTTGCTTTATATGTTGTCTCGTCCCTCCCTCTTAATCTCCATCTGTTTCTTTTTTCTTTGTAGGTACTGATGCGGAAGGCTTATGCTTAAAGGGTTAGGGTTCTAATGATGAACCTTAATCCTTCTGATTTTTAGAGCTTTGAGTAAAAAAGGTTGTGAGATCGCGATAACTTTTAGATTAGTGCCTTTAGGGTTTCTTTTTTTCATCCTTGTTTCTGATTTTAATTTTAGGTTTTATATATGAATTTTAGGTTAGAAAATTAATTAGGTTAGATTTGATTTAGGAAATTTTGAATTTGATTTGTAATTTGTTGTATTTTTTAGATTTGATTTGTTTCTGAGTTATTGTAATAAATATGATTTGGTATAATTTGATCTTTGTTTCAGTTTTCAATCTTATTTAATTTAGTTTTCTGATTTTGATATGTTTTTGAATTTTTGAGGATTTGATCCTCCCAATATCCTCTCTCTGCGTAGAAATGATTAGGAAAGTCAACCAAAGTTGACTAAAAATAAATAATATTATTATTAATGATAATAATATTTAATAATTAATCATAATAATAATAATAATAATCAAATTAACACTAATATTATCATATAATAATTAAAATTAATGAAAAAACCTTTCACCACTTACTTTCTCAGATGTGCCCCTCCCCTTTGTAGACTTAAAAAAAATTAAATTAATAATTAACTAACAATAATTAATAATTATATTAATAAAAATAAGATTCCCTATTTATTTCAAATTTTAATTTAAAATAAAAATTTAGTTATTCTTTTTTTGAAACCAATAATAATATTATTACTCTATAAATAAATCCTTGCTAACAATAATATTAAATATTAGTAACATTATTATTTTATAAAAACAACCTATAAAATACTATTAATAAAATAGGTCCCCCTTGATAAATCCAATATTTAATAATTTGACAAAATCTTCTATTATTAATATTAATAATAATATTATTAATAAATCCTTATATTCTTTTTAATGATAAAATAAAACCTCTTTCTAATAATAAAATTAAAAATGACTAGTCATTGAATAGAAATACGAAAGTCAGTCTAAAAAAGTCAAAAGAGTCCCTCTTAGACAGACGAAAGAACCGGGTCAAATTTTAGGGTACGACACTGTGAGTTGATATGAAATCCCGGTAGAGGTTCTGCTTGGTCAGTGGAAGTTATATCCGAGAGGATCCCTGAACGGTTCATTGAAGTTGCAGAGGTTCTGTGCAGCTAGTCACGACAGGTTGTCGCGCAAGTTCCTCCTTAAGTAGACGTTATATCCTGCGGGATCCCTGAATAGTTTAGCTTGAGTGGAGATGAGTTAGTCACAGTGTTGTTGTGCGATTGTAACCATGGATCTTGGTTATAGTGGATTAAGCCCTTGTTTAAGGCAAAATCACCTTGGCGGGTGGACCGGACTAGCTTGAGAAGTTCTCAAGTGAACCAGAATATATTGTGTATTCTTTACTCTTAATTTATGCTTTACTTTATTTATGCTTCCATAACGCATATATAGCATAGCTTGACGCAACTCATCAAAGTGCGAAATGTAGCCAGGAGTAAAAACCACAATTCAATCCCCCCTTTCTTGTGTGTTGTTTGTAGCCAGGTGATTTATTTTCACCGTCCACAAACAACATGCAAGGAAGATTTCATACTTCTTAGCCCTAAGGATGAATTCACACAATTGAGGTAATTACGATTCATTCAGAAATAATGTTAAGAGCTCGAGTCAAGAGGGCAGCCTTGATATCTCAACAACTTAGACAATTACAGAAGAAGAAAACCTAAAGAGGAATATCTATGTGATATTCAGAATATGCTAGAATCGGACAAGGGATATAACTACAAGGATTAAAGATCAATTTCTTTATGAATGTTTGATTATCCTTGTGATTCAAGATTGAGGATGTTGTATCAAATGTTCTAACATCTTTTCATCAGAGGTTTTGAGAATCATAGGAGGGGTTCTACATTCTCTTAGAACTCTCCTAGGATTTTGACCTAGGATTATTGAATAAGCATATTTTCCTGGAAAGTATTGAGACTTGTCCATATGGTGATGCATTTGAAGATGGAGATGGAAGACTATGAAGACATCATAATCTGGATGACTACTTGGATTGGTTTATTTCTGATCAAGGTACTTCAGGGAATTCCAGAATGCTCATCATGGAGTTCAGATAGGTGGCAATATCAGCAACTTCGTGAAGACGGCTCTAGCCAAAGAAAGGTGACATCCTTAGTACAGCTATGGGGGTTAGTTTATAACTATTCCTTCTAAAGATTCAGACAGTGGCAGGTTTGAAGTCTTTGGAGAAGCACCAGCAGGTATTCATCAAGGTGTCACCTTGAATGACATAACTGCAAAATCAACAGAATGGAGGTTGTCTACTAAAACATGGTTGGTGAATCAAGTCTATGTGAGCATGAGACTCTTATTCTGTTAAAGAGAGGAAGTTCTTTTGAGTGGCAGAAGCAGGAGCTGAATTCAACAACTAGATGTCGAATCATAATGTTCTGACATTTAGTTCAACATCAGAATCTCAGTTGGTGGAGTGGCACGTCAACTTAAGATAGGGTGATCTACAAGAATGAAGATAGGATGCTTCAAAAAGACCGTTCTCATGGCAGTTTGAGATAGCTACGGGAAGAAGAAGATGTTACATGTCAATGGCTTAGAGAGTCTAAGTGTGTTTGCTATTGAGGAAGTGGATACATGTAACTTGAAGATCAAGTTCATTATGTAGATCAAGATATCTTTGTGAGAGTTATGACAAATGTTAAGAGGTCAAACTTTGGCATTTGAAATTTTCATATGAGGATTCATGAAGGAGGTGATCAAATTGTGGCAATTGGTTGATCTCAGAAGTGGATTCAACGAATCAAGATAATCAGCATGTGGCAGCTGGTTAGTCTTGAGGATTATCTTGGAACAAGTTACTCTTGGGCAGAAGGATGATGAGTTGAAGACTCAAGGAAATGTTTTCTTCTTGAAGGTGGATGAGAGTTTATTTCTCTCTTTTTGAAGTTCTTATTTAAGCTGGTGGCTCAGTGTTGATTGGAGTTCTTCAGTTCTTTTGATTACTATGCTATAGCAAGTCCAGTTGGTGGAGCATATCAAGAATTTTGTCTTGGTGTGTGGAAGATGTTCTAACTTGGTGTTAGGGCATTATATAGGTTGGATATCCTTGGTGAAGGACGTTTATGCTCCGGTTCTGGAGCTTGGAAGCCTACATTATTGCCTAAGGAGCATCTACATATTCATTCAGGAGAATGATGAAGTAGATGGTCTGCCTTGGAAGGAGAATTTATAAAAGACTAATGTAGATCAGATATTGATTACTTAGAAGTCTGCATGTGGATAGTCAACAACTGAGCAGGAGTATTCTAGACTATCATACGGGATAATGATAGGGAATGACTGCCTTTGAAGATTTGGGTGATTGTCTATTTAAAATCTCAAGGAGGGGATACCGCCCCTAATTTGCCAAGTCATGCTTTTCTAAAGCATGTATCTGGTATCTGACACCGATGGAGGAAAACAAACTAAGAGGTATGGTATCTCTTTTGGGGAGTGTGCTACATTCCATGCCAATTTGGTTTTATCTTGAGTAGTTAGATGTCTAAACATGAAGACTCGGGTGGAGTTCTGAAGATATGTAAATGGTTTCAGGAAGAGGGGGTCAATGGGAATTTGATCTTAATCCAACAATTTGTTACTATGAGGATGGCGATCCCTATGTGCCTCACGGATAGCATGATGTGACTTCATGTGTGAGTGACTGATATTTCTTGTTAGAAGGGATAGTGGGGCCAAAATGAATGTGCTTCAGTAGGTGTCTAGATAAAGAGTGATCTCTTAAAGACATTGATGATGCGTCTTATGTTTTCTATTCATTCTTACACAGGTAATAAAGGGGAGCAAAAATTATCTTAGATAGGTGGAGTTTCCTCTTGATCTAAGGATCTATTGCAGAGGTGCGGTCTACACCAAGCTTGTGATGAGTATTTTAACACCCTTTCTACCCCATCACAAAATCTAATACAATTAAATCAAATAATCAGAGTTCTCTCATGAAAGGGCATCACATTCTTCATAACACAAACATCATAGACATCCTATTAGTCTTGTCCCGTAACACGAGTTATAAAAATCATGAACATCAAAAGTATTTTTTTCAACAATTACGCAGCGGAAAAACAAACATCACTTTTCATCATTAATTAAAAGAAAGTATCATACTTCAATCCAAAACATTTTTTAAATCTCAATAAACCAAAGGAACAACATTTTAACAAAGTAAACCAAATAAACTCAAGTCTCAAGCAAAAACTCATCCCGATGTTACTGGACACATAGTAGGACTCCACTTCTAACTAATAAATGATGACTCACTAACTCTGAGTTAAAATGTGCACCGAGCTAACCTTGAGTATCTATAGGATGGCATAATAGACCATCACAAAAAGGAAGGCAGGGTGAGTAAATTCACATTCATTAATGTAATATAAAAATGAGAATTTATAAACATGTATCACACAACATAATCAATCATCATAAACTCATTATACAAAACCTCAAATACATCACATCACAATCACAAAATCAATGCAGTTCATGTTATGTCATTTAGAATGAAAATGCAAACTCTTAATATGCATGTGGTACCGAAATATCCTCATGGATGGACATTGGGCCATCAAACCTCCACAAGGGAGCATATCATAACATCACATCACTTCAATTCACACGATGGTATTGAAGCTACCAATGGGCCAAAGATCCCCCTCATAAATCATGCCATGAATGCAAGACACATTACACACACATCATCATCAAACATCATAAACATTGCATCTGCATGCATCATCAATCATCACATTACTCACTCATTTAATATCTTGCTCTACATCATGTCATCACAATTCATAAACTCTTAAACATCTCATTTCATCATACATCATTTTTATCACCAAGTCCTAATCATATAGCCTCTAAACACATCATACTACGTCATTAAAACATCATAACATCTTAAAATAACAAAGCATATCAATTATATAATTTTTCAAAATTAAATAATTTTTCAAAACATGTCAGATCTCGCTAAGCGAGCTACCCTCCTCGCTAAGCGACCAAATCTCTGTATTCAGAGGTCCAAAATTCGCGATTCCTCCAATTTTTCTACGATTTTAGAATTGTCCTTCTGCGATAAAACCCACCAAAACTCAATTTTTCACAGCAGCATAGCAGAAAATCATGAAAATATTCATCATTAATCATAATATCATCACACACATCATATAACATCATTATATATCATCTAAGACATCATAAATCATCATCATCTAACAAATTCATCAACAAAAACCCATAACCCTAAGACTCTACCTTAAAACCCTAAATCATATCTCTACATTACAATATCAAACAGAAATTACTCCTCATACCTTAGGTTCCGTGAATTCTTTTAATAAACCTCTACGATTTCTTCTCCAACCTTCAAGTTCTAGCTTTTCTTCTTCAGAGCTCTTCTTTTCTTTTCAAAAAGTATGATCGTACCAACCACACTATACCTTCTTAGTCAATCTTGCCCCTAGGACCTCATTAGACTTTTCCCTTATTACCCTCACTAATCTCCTACCAAAAGACCTCAATACCCTTAACTCCTTATTTTATTTTATTTTATTTTATTAATCTCAAATAATTAAATAATGTCACACTATGTCGCTCCTGGGATTTTTATCCTAATACAAACGCGAAAGTGGCGCGGAAAAGGAAGAGGGAAAGGTAATGCTGCACAAACCTGAGGAAGAAGGAAAGGAAGAGGTCCTGCGAAACAAAGACCTGGGTTCGGGATTCGGTTACGACCTGGGAAGGTATTAGCACCCCAGATCGTCTGTCGTACCCGACGGGATCCACGCTTGCTTGTTTGTTTCAAAGGGTGAGAAAAACGATGATGCTGAATAAGAAATGCTAACTGGAATTGGAACTGAAATGAGAAAAGGAATTGGAAAAGAAAATGGAAAGAAAGAGGGAAATGTAGGGGAAATAAAGAATGTGCTCACACGGGCCCTACCCCGCTGCCTACGTACCTCATCGGGAAAATGAGGATCAGAGTTGACGTAGTTCTCCTAACTAAGGCGGGAACTATTGTGTTTTTTATGGCTGGAACTGCATATGTCTATGCTCAGGTATTACATGCTCATCTGATACGAGTGAGTTTACCGTCTTGCATGCGAGATAAGTCGTCGCAAGTTCGCATTGAGAGTGAATGATATGAGAAGAGAAGTTCCCGCAGGAAAGTCGCTTATTGTTTGTTGTTTTATTTTCAAGAGTTTTCTATTAATTTGGCACAAGGAAGTGAATTCAAACTCTTTTCCATGGAATGTGTACTTGCTACTACATTCCAATATGGAATAGTAGAATAAGCACACCAAGTAAGGAGAATTTATCCAAGACTTGTTTCCAAGGATTAGGGTCTAAGTTCACTAGCTTGTTGAACTTATTAGATGTTTTTGTAGCTTTTGTAAAGAAGTATCTTTTAGATTTTTCTTTGTGAAATAACCTTTTGATAAGACTTGTACATCATGCTAGACAAGCCCACACTATTCCAAGATGGAATGAATGTAAGTGCCCCATGGAATAAGGCTATACACAAGAGATTCTTTCATGCATTTATCAAGTGTTTTTTATTTTGTTTGAAGATGAGAAAAGAAGACTCAAGAGGCAAAAGGTCAAAGTTAATGGGGGACTAAGATACAACCCTAAGTTATCTTATTATATACAAATAGGTGATCCTATGTTTTATGAGGTATTCTAACCTAAGGAGAAGAAAAGCAAGTTAGAGTTCAACTTACTTCCTAAGGAAGTTAAGTTGAATCTAAGGAACAAAAGGGAACCTATGAACAAAGCAACAAGTGATAAGGCGAGTACAATAACATGCATAAGAGATAGGAATGAAGAATGATTACCTCATCTTCCCCCATAAAAAATGTAAACACCCCAAATTTTCCCTCACCCATTCACACCATGGCTTGTGATCTTTTCATATGCATAGGTTCAATCACATCATCTCATATTGCATATTTGCTTCACTGCATTGATTCAAAGTCATCTGCATCTAGGGTTTGTGATCTGAGCCATCCTTGAGCCAGTTGAGCCACTCCAAAGGTCTTAAATCACTTCAAAGGGGTCCATGTGTGTTCAAACATTATATTATATCCTCTCAAGATCAAGGAAGTCAAAGAATCACAAGAACTGAGAAAGGCATGGAAGCAGAGCCAGGTTTAACTGCACAGATTACCCAGAATTAGGGTTTTGGTTTCAGAGGCCATAACTCCAAAAAATTTGGTCATTCTTGTTTCTATTGGTCTCTATAGGGTATAGGGATCATGCATATCAATTTTCAAGAAGAAATTCCATGGGGAAGGCATCTGATCAAGAGTTGACTTCTTGAGCAAGTCAGTGCAAAATCAGGGCATCTGAGGCCCCCAATGACCCAACCAAAGGTTGTTCTTCATCATTTTGAATGTGTATGATCTTTATTTGATCATAGAAGATGTTAGAAGTTCACAAAATTGAAGAATTTCAAGCCATTTGCAAAATTGCCTTTTTGGGAAAGTGACTTGTAATGTAAACTTGCCATTTTGGGAAAGTTTTTCAACCTCCTCAAATTGATTCAAAAATGCTTCAAATGAGAAATCTTTGGTCATGAAAGTTGTAGAATGGATCATTACCTTTTCAAAAAGTAAAAGAACTCATTCTAATTCATTTTGGATCAAAAGTTATGGCTTGTCAAAGTTGGATAAAATCACATAATTTCAAGTTTTGTACCAAAGAGGCAAAGTTGCAAAAACTCATGACAAGCCTTTATGTGACTTCAAATTGGTTTCTATGCATCACACAAACATAAACCAATGCCTAAAAATCAGAATGCACCAAGGAATTGTCCATTTTCAAGACTTGTACATTAAGAAACTTCAAAAGGGCCAAAAGATCACAAAGTTGCAAAACCTCACACAAACCCTAATCCACTTGCTAATTGGCCTCAAGACTGATTCTATGGCTCTCCTCAATCCTTGCTGCGTAGGACACCCCTTTTTCCTTGGCCTGCCATTGACCCATACCTCTCTTACACAAAAAGTTGACTTTATGCAAAATGGCCCATACCAATCAAGCTAGGCCAGCAACAACTCTCTGACCTATCCAAGCTTGATACATGGACAAAATGAGACTCAACACATAGCACAACACAGCCTGATCTCTCTCATAAGCCATAGTTCACAAAACTCTCCTCTTATGCACTTTCCTTCGAATCTCCTCACACAAGCTTCAAACATCAAAATAAACTTCACAGAAACACTCACCATGATCCACTGACCAGTTATCAACCATTGCTTTGCCCTGAAACCCTACATATCAAAAACACGATTCTCATCCCTCACTGAACAGAACTTCATCAATCTCACAAACCAGCCAAAATAAACTCCATACAAGCTTTGCAAACTCCTCAGGAGATTCATTGGAGCCATTTTGAAGCAAGGAAGTAGTCAAAAAGCTCCTGGATTGAAAGCTCCATTTCAGGTGAGCTCAAGAACGTTTTTTTCAGAACTCCCATTTTTAGTTTCTAAATGCTTCTTTATGCTTCACTGATTATCATGATGTGATTTATTTTGAAAATGAGTGAGAAATGACCATGTATGCTTGTTCTGAAACTTTGCCCGTGAAATGCGTTTTGGTTTGATTCTTCTGATTCATGGAAAATAAATGATTTATGGGGTGGGGTTTAGATTCAGTGATGTTTAAGGATTAATTCTGGAGATTTTGGTGAAGTTTTGATGCGTATTGAGGGAGATGGGGTGAGGAGCTTGCCGAAGAAGATGACCGGAACACTATTCCGGTCATCTGAAAGTGATTAGGGTTAGGATTAGGGCTAATGACATAATTAGGCAAGTTTGAATTCTGGCCGTTCATTTGTGCGCTAAGTCAATTCCAGCGCGTCCTAGTTTGAACCACAGCCCTTGGATTTGCATACTTTCTCATTTTCTTATTAAATTCATTTCAATTTTATTTGTTTCATATTTAATTTCCACGAATTATTAAAAATAGCAAATCATGTTTAAAAATTCTGAAAAATTTTGTTAAATCTTTTATTGATTCTCAGAACCCAAAAATATTTTTATTTTTATTTTTTGCATTAAAAAGTATTTTTAAATCATTTAAATGGTTATTTTTAATTGATTAATGAAAATTAATTAATTAAAAATACATTTAGGTATTTAAAAATCACCAAAAAATTCACATTGCATCTAAAAACATTTAGAAACATTATCCAACTCTCAAAACAAATTTTTTTTTGGTTCTTGATGCCTTTTGATCATTTTCATTGGAATTAAATTCATTTTGAGGCAATATTTTGGTGCAAACTTTGAAAAATCCTTTCTGCCTAATCTTTGAGAGTTTGATGTTGGTTCTTCTTGCATTGCATCCTTCATAGCATGTAGTTTATAGGATAAAATTGGTTTGATTTGATCTTGCATTTTCAATTTTTTTTGCATTTTTTATGATGAGGTACCCCAAAACCCTAGTAATCTTAGGAAATTCATAACTTTCACTAGGTTAAGAGTTAGATCCCCTCCTTTGGGCAGTGAACTTGTATATGATTAGGGTATCTTTGATTGCATTTTCAATTTTTTGTCATGTCATTTGCTTCTGGTTTTGAGTTTTTTTCCTTGCATGTTGTATGTAACCCTAATTCTAGCCTTCCTTTGCATCCATCTTTCATTTGCTTGCATCCAACAACTTGCCATGACATTTTGTGCCCCCACATGATTCATAATACATCTTAGGACATATTAGAATCATGATTGATCATTGCATCTTTCATTTGCCATGTTATATGTTCATTTCATTTCATAAACATTCATGAACTTCTATGGTTCAAAGCATGCTTCATCTGCATCCATGTCCTTGTATGATCATTCTCATCTCTTGTCATGTGTTAGTATCATCTTTTAGCATCATTAACATCATGTCTATGCTTCTGACTTTGGTTTGCATCATGACATTTCACCTCATTTTGCAGTGCATTTCATTTCTTTTGCTAACTTTTCAGGTGGTAAGTTGTTTGAGAAGTGAATTTGCCTTCACTTCTCACAATCTCTTCTCATCTTCCTTATGCATCTTTGCTGAATTTTTTACTTGTGTATTAGAGTGGGCTTGCTCATTCATGTTCATCCTACTTTCTTTCTTCAAGCCACTTGTCTTCTTAAGTGAAGCAAGTTGTTTTGCTTCTCTTTGCTTCTTGCTCCTTTCATCTGCTTCCTTCCTGGTGGTTTCTCTGAAGATCTTCTTGCAAACCTCACTAACCCTAGGAATAACCAAGCATGATCACAATTAGGGTTTTGATTAGTCCCCCATCTAGATTTTACCTTTGTGTCATCTTTGAGTCTTCTCTTCTCACCCCATAATCAAGGACTAAACCCTAAAGGTTTTAAGGATTTGTGATTAAGCTTATGCTTGCATCCTTCTATTAGGATGGAGTGTATAACTTTAATCCTAAGTATTAAAACCTTAATGTGTTTAAATCCTTTAATCAATTCATCTTAATAATCATCAAGACATCAAGCTTGTAACTTGGGCCTTGCATTAGGGTTCTAATTCTTCCTTAATTGGTTAAGAAGGACTAACCCTAGTGTTAATGGACAAGTCCCCCTCAAGTTGTCTTACAAACCATAAAATTCACTTCTTAATCTCATCATTAACTAAAATCCATTTGATAAAGGCTTTGTTTTGTCATGAGGTTAATCCTTAATCATGGATTAAGTTGAGGAGCCTTCCTCAGCTTAAATGTTCTCATCTATCATCCTTCTATTAGGATGGTGTAATGAGTCCATTAAATCCCTGATTATGGCTTAAACTCATTACTTAACACTAAACAAAAACTCCAAAAACATCTAAATAATTGCAAGTAGGATAATGATCTTAATTCTACATCATGGTGATTAAGTATAAGGTGCTTACTTCATACTTAAGGTATTCTCAATACCCCTAATCAGAGGGAGGATGTGATGAGTTTACTAACCCTTTGGTTTAGGCTTAAGCTCATTTTCCTATGACAAACACAAAAGCAATAACAAAACTAAGAACATCAAAAACAAACAATAATCGTCTCCTCCGGGATTCTTTTCTCATCTCATTCACTCACAAACGAGAACTTGCTTCTTCCGTCTAATGCAAGACAGTTTGCACCTGAGCCAGACAGGTCATACATTTGAGCATAGGCAAGTAAGCAGTTCATCAAGTCAATTTATTTTTTCAGTCTCTTTGAGTTGAACTACGGTGTTCTGACTTCCTCATTGCACGAGAGGATACGTAGGCATAACTTAACAGTTATCGAACAAAAGTATCTGTATATTCCCCCCTCCTTCCAGCATCATTCTTTAAGCCTCATAGTCTTGAGCTTCATACTCCTGTTCTTACACGGACACTTCCCTTATACACTTCTCACTTCTTTTACACTGACACTTGCTTTCTATTCCAGCTTTGATACACAGATTGCACTGACACTACCCCTTTAAAACACAAATCTTTTAAGCGTGGATCCCGTCGAGTACGAAGGACAATCTGGGTGCTAACACCTTCCCAGGTTGTAACCAACCCCCTTTCTCAGTCTCTCTGGTTCGCAACCGTCTTATACATATCTTTTCTAGGTCTATGCAGCATTACCTTTCCTCCGGGATAAAAATGCCTAGCTGGCGACTCTTGTCTTTCTGAGTTCACCCTGGTGTGTTCTCATCCTCTTTCGCCGACCGTTCGCGTCTGTACCCCTCTTGGCCCCATGTCATTTGGTGGGAGCGACAGCTTGGCGACTCTGTTGGGGACCCTTATACTGTAACCAGGGCTTCTAGTTCTTTTTGTTGGTTCCTCCTAGCGCTTATTTGATTTGTGTTTACTGGGGTGTTATGTGCTATATGTGTTTATGAATTTATTTTATTGCCTTATGTACAGTTATTTATTGCTTTCTTTACAGTTTTATATATCATACTGTCATACTGCCATCTTGCTGGATCTGGTTTGTTGTTTTGATGGGTGGGGTTCTATTGAGAGTTTGAGGTCCTATACCTGGGACCTGAGTGACACCTAGGCTAGAGTGGTTTATGTTCTTTCCCATTCCATTTCGGTCTGGTGCGGGAATATGAAACACGGTTCAGATGTGGGTTTCTTTTTGAGAACTATGTGCTACAGATTTCCTGTAGTGCTAGGGCTATCTGGGAAACCAGCTAAGTCTGAATGACCTTTATTATGACCTTCAGAAACTGAGGTGAATTAGAGGAGGATATTTTATGGTTATTGTAAACATTGTACCCCCGGGTTAGAAGTGTTTACACTTCTCATAACTGATCCAAGTCTGAGGATCCTTGTTCTAGAACACCACCTGTGAGGGGGTTGGGCTGTTTACAGGTTTGCAGGTACCATTGGCCACATCATACCCTGTTACTATTTGGTTTAAGAGTACCTCATTTTGGACAGTTCTTGTGATTTAACCCTGGACATGTGACTCTTTATTTGAGTCCCCCACCTTGGTTACTAGATTTCTGAACCTCCATCTGGACTTCTTGAACATACACGGGCTTTATACCAAGACAGTAATTAGATCCAGCTTGATCACAAACCCTTGCATATCATTTGCATACATCATCATTGCATCATTTAACATTTGTTTATTTGTTTTTCAGGGTATCCACATTATATCTGGCTTGGTTTTGACCCCTTCATCTGCATATACCTCTGTTTCATCAGCTATCTGCTTCAGCTATTCTCTTCAGTTGTTTGCTTCAGTCAAATTCATCATCACCAGCATCAGCCTATCAGTGGCTCATCTCCAGTACCAGTCTTGATCTTCATCAGCACTTATCTTCAGCCCTTCATCAGCATTCATGGCTCCCAGGAAGAGCAACATTTCATACCATTTCTTTGAGCCTGTGTTGACTGGCATCAGGCAGATCCAGTCACTTATCACTCCAGACCACATCCCATTATTCAGAGAGCATTATGGAGGTATCCTGGATATGGTTATGGACTTGGACCCTTCTCAGAGGAGCATGATCCACACTTGCCTACAGTTTTATGACCCTCCTTTGAGATGCTTCACATTTACAGACTTCCAGCTAGGACCTCTGTTGGAGGAATTTTCATCATTGATTGGAGTACCTGTCAGGGGTGGAGTCCCCTTTAACCCAGAAATGACTTCTCCCAGCAATGGAGAAGTAGCAAAAGCACTGTACTTGGAGCCTACTTTGATTGAGCAGAACATGACAACAAAAGCTGGGATCCCTGGGTTACACTTAGACTTCTTGATTTCTCAGGCCATCCTAAAGGCCTCTTTGGGAGAATGGAGGGCAGTATGTGCACTGTTAGCCCTCAGGATATATGGGGTTATACTGTTTGCAGATGAGCCCAAATTCATCAGCAAGAATGCCATTCATCTTTTCCTTCTGAGAAACCCAGTACCCACATTGCTGGGAGATTTCTATTACTCCATTCATCAGAGGAATGAGAAGCAAAGGGGGAAGTTGGTGAGATGTTGTGCTCCTTTGTTTCACACTTGGCTGCTCAAACACTTGCCTAAGACAGATGCCTTCCTGAATCCTCACCAACAGAAGAATTGGGCTAAGAGACTTATTGCTTTGTCTTCAGATGATATCAGATGGTGCACCCAGAGCACCAAAGGCAAAGACATCATCACTAGCTGTGGGAAATACCCAAATGTACCTCTGATAGGAGTGAAGGGTTGCATCAATTACAATCCTTTGCTGTTTAAAAGGCAACTGGGCTATGCTTTGATTCACCCTCCTAGAGGGAAAGATTTAGCTGAGACCCTGTATTGTGAGATAAAGCCTAATCTAGCTGCTGTCAGACAAGCATCCTGGGCTTGGGACAACATCCAGACAAAAGGGGTGGCTATTCTTGGAAGGTGCAATAATGTTGCTTCAGCTCAGTACTATGATTGGTCTCATGCTAGAGCTCAGATTACTGGAATGCCTTTCACCATTGAGGATATACCTGGACCATCTATAGCTCAGCCAGCAGCCACTGTCATCCTGGAAGAGTTTGAGAAGCTGAAGGAAAGGAATGAGAATCTGTCTCAAGCTCTGAAGAAGACCCTTTGGGAAAGGAATGATGGTCGTCTGAACATTGAGAGGTTGGAGAAGCTTAGGGTGGAACATCTAGCCAAGATTGAGAAAACAGAAGACTACATCAAGAAAGCAAGGGTTGGGGAGAAAATATTGAAGAATGCCTGCAAAGAGGCCAAGTTTCAGAAGGCTAGGACTGATCTCTATCTACAAGAAAGTCAGGCTAGGTGGGTCAGGATCACTGAAGCCCGGACACAAGAAGATCAGAAAACTCAGGCCAGGATTGAGCAGTTAGAGGCCAATGAAAAGAAGCAACAGAAAGCTTTGCTGGCAGCCCAGAAGGAGATTTTAGAGTTGAAGCCCAGGGCTGGTTTGAAGAGGTCAAAGGACCAGGACAGGCACAAGAAGCTGACCACTGCCATTGCCACCAGAAACCTCCTCATCAGAAACATCACAGAGCATCCAATCGGTCCAGTGACTGAGGCACTTCTGAAGGAGGTTAAGGAAGATGAGTTTGGACTGGATGTCTGACTTTTTGATTGTTGTCGTTTTCATTTGATGTACTTTTCTTTTGTTGTATTTTGACCCTTCAGGGGCATATGTTGTAAAACAAACTATGTATTGTTCAGTATTTGTAATATATTTTAGTTTGTTTCCATTTTTGGGATTTCTTTTCTCAACAACATCAAAGCATCTTCCTCAGGGTCTGGAAAGGTCAAAACCAAGAGCCAAGCCGGATACCTTGGAAAACAAATAAGCATACTGCATTGCATACTATCTTTTGTTTTGTTTTGTAGGTTTTGCCTTTGTTATGTTTGTTTCTAACTCTGTTGTATCTCAGGAAATATTGCTCGCCGCCGGGTGTTCCCTCTCAACCGTACGCACCGGTATCCTACTCGCAACAATCTTCCTGGTATCCAAATGGATCAAGTACAGCAGGACCTGACTGAGGTCAGAACTCAGATGGCTAATGAAAGAGTGGAGATGAGAAACCAAATGGCTCAATTCATGACTGTGATGACTAACTTGGCCCAGAGTCAGGAGAGGTTAAGGGCATTGGTAGAAAGACAAAACCCCGAGGAACCTCATCCTGGAACTGGAGGAACAAGTAATAATGAAGGAGGTCAGCCTCATGTTAACCCACCAGTATTTGGACCTCATCTAGATCCGGAAGTCAACGTCCCAAGAAATGTACAGGGCAACACTGCTGCAGGCAAGATCTTGCAAGAAGATCCTCAAAAAGAGCAGTTTACTGTAATGGGAGCTGGAGATGAAGTCTATAATAGAAGGTTTGATGAAATTGCTGAGAAGTTGAGATCTCTGGAGTCTCAAAATTCCTTAGGCTTCGATGTAATGGATATGGGGTTAGTGGATGGGGTTAGAATTCCCCACAAGTTTAAACCCCTGTGCTTCGAGAAGTACAATGGAACTTCCTATCCACGAACTCACTTACAGTCCTTCCTGGGAAGACTTAAGGCATATACCATGGATGAAAAACTGTGGATGTTTTACTTTGAAGATAGCTTGACTGGAGCTTCAAGAGAGTGGTATTCACACTTGACCAGGGCTACTGTCAGGTGTTGGAAGGACCTAGCTGAAGCTTTCATCAGGAAGTACCAATACAATCTGGACATGGCCCCTAACAGGACCCTCTTGATGGGAATGTCTCAGTCCTCCAGAGAAAGCTTCAGGGAATATGCCCAAAGGTGGAGACAGCTTGCTGCTGCTGTCCAACCACCCATGTCGGAAAGAGAAATGGCTGACATGTTCATGAATACTTTGCAAGGAACATATATTGATAGGCTAGCTGCCTTTTCTTCCACCAGTTTTGCTGACGTAGTTATAGCTAGGGAAAAGATTGAAAGTCTTCTGAAGATGGGTAAAATTTCTGATAATGGTGCAAGTTCGTCCAGTAATCCCAGGAAGCCTTTTGTGGGACCTCGAAGGACCGGTGAGACAAATGCCATTCATGCCAACAGGGGCAGACCTCAGTATGTCCACAGATCAATAGCAGCTGTCACAATTCCAGCTCCGATTCCTCAACAACCAGCATATCAACCACAACAACAACCTCATTATCAACAGCAAGTTCAGTACCCGCCACAAAGAACCTACAACAACAACAACAGCAATCAACAACAAAGACCTTTTCAGCAAAGACCGTCACAGGAAAATAGGGTGATTGACCCTATCCCTATGCCTTATGCCACCTTATTTCCATAACTCCTAAAGCTTGACTTGGTTGAGTTAAGGACATTGGCACCACCAGATCCCTCCAATCTCCCAAGGAATTATGATGTCAACGCCAGATGTGCTTTCCACTCCAATGCACCTGGCCACAATACAGAAAAATACAGGGCCTTACAAATGAAAGTCCAAGATCTGGTGGATTCTAAAGCCCTCAACTTTGCACCCCCTCCAAATGTCAACAAGAATCCTATGCCTCATCATGGAGGGTCGAGGATTAATGCCATTGAGGAAGACAGGCCATCTACCTTGATCACCAGTGTTGCACAAATTCGGACACCTCTGGTCGAAATTAAAGCTCAGCTTCTAGAGTGCCAGGTGTTTCCCGGGTGTGAGCTCGGTTGTGGGTATTGCAACATTGCAGTCAACGGGTGTGATAATTTAAGAAGCGGCATAGATGGTCTTGTCAAAGATGGCATACTCCAGATCTCAACAACGGCGCCTACAAATCCAGCAATTCCTTTGACAACAATTCCTGACTCTCCTACAACTGCAGCAACAATCATTCCTACTGATTCATCAATATCATCAACAATGGCTTCGTCCATCACTTCAACAAACCAAATGTCAACAACCATTCCTTCTACAACATCAGCATCCATTATATCAGCAGAATCTTCTATAACATCAACAGAAATTAGCGAAGATATCTCAGCAGTCACCATCTACTATGATCCATCAAATGTTCCTCCAAATAGCAACTTTCAACAACAAACAGTGGCACCTCCTGCCAAGTCACCAGTCACAATTTACTACGATCCGCACACCATTTCAGTACCCTCCTCTGCAGCAGTCAGTCCAGTCACCATTACGGTGCCTGGACCAGTTCCATATGAAAGCAGTAATGCCATACCTTGGCATTATGGCTCTGATCTCTACTGCAACGGGGAGAAAATCACTTTGGATTCTTCAACCTCTTCTCCACAAATTGATAATGTTGGGGGAGGCGGAGGCTTCACCAGAAGCGGACGCCTTTTTGCCTCATAAGTGCAGAGACCTAGTGCCGAAGCAGAAGCTGCTGTCAAAGCAAAGGGAAAGAGTGTGGTATCTGAAGAGCCGGCTGTCAAAGAAACTCAGAGGACGTCTTTTGAGCAAGATGTAGACGAGTTTATGAGAATCATAAAGAGAAGTGATTACAAGGTGGTGGATCAGCTTCACCAAACTCCCTCAAAAATCTCCATATTATCCCTATTGATGTGTTCTGAAGCTCACAGGAATGCATTACTAAAAGTCCTGCACGCAGCATACGTGCCAGAGGAGATCACCGTTAATCAGCTAGAAACTGTGGTAGCAAATGTCAACACCAGTCATGGACTGGGCTTTACCAATGCTGACTTAACAACTAAGGGACGTAACCACAACAAGGCTTTACATATCACCTTGGAATGCAAGGGTGCTGTTCTATCTCATGTACTGGTGGACACCGGTTCATCGCTCAATGTCCTACCAAAGAAAGCCTTGGTGAAGCTGGAGTATGATGGCTTGGCATTGCGTCCGAGTAATTTGGTGGTGAGAGCATTTGATGGCTCTAAAAGATCAGTGCTTGGGGAGATTGATCTGCCTGTGATGATTGGCCCGCAGACCTTCAAAATTACCTTCTATGTGATGGACATTCAGCCGGCCTACAGCTGTTTGTTGGGTAGACCCTGGATCCATGCCGCTGGCGCTGTTACGTCTACCCTTCACCAGAAGCTGAAATTCGAGTGGGAAGGCCAGATCATCACCATCTGTGGGGAAGAAGACATCTTTGTTAGCCATCTGGCTACGTATAAGCACATAGAGATGGATGGAGAAATCCATGAAACTATGAGCCAGGGATTTGAGGCCCTAAACATTAATGAAGCATCTGCTGTACTGGGAACCTCCATGACGTCTTATCAGCAAGCCAGGAAGGTTGTTGAAGAGGGTACTGCCCAAGGCTGGGGCAAGCTGCTGCCCATTAAGAAGAAAGAGGACAGATTTGGGTTGGGTTACAGACCAACTCAACAAGATCAATCAGAGGATGCCAAGAAGCCCAATTTTATCAGCGGGGGAATGCTCACCCCAGATGCAGTGAACAACTTGGAAGACGAGGAGGAAAGCAACCGCAACCTGGAGAGCTGGATACGTCCAAGGATCCCGGGGAGCCAAGTCCTTAACTGGTCTTCCCAGGAAATTATAAGGGTTACTCCTGCAGAGTAATTATTATTTCTTGTATTTTAAGCATGCATCAAGTCTTGCATCTTGCCCAGGATGTCAAGACTCATTTTGTAATTGGGCCATCTTGTAATTTTGTGCAATCAGATCAATCAATGAATATCGGACATCTTTT
Organism: Lathyrus aphaca; assembly: GCA_963966055.1. Taxonomy (NCBI): domain Eukaryota; kingdom Viridiplantae; phylum Streptophyta; class Magnoliopsida; order Fabales; family Fabaceae; genus Lathyrus; species Lathyrus aphaca. Next base: position 115,082,639 of record OZ014525.1, read on the forward strand.
GCAAATGAATCTTTTTCTTTTCCGCTCACTGTTTTTCATTTTTCTTTTTGTACAAAAATAAAATGGCAATGTTTTCCAAAATGATAACTTCATTTCACTTTTTCTAAACAAGATTAAAATCGATCACTAAAATAAACAATCTAAAACCTTGCAGAAAGTGCCTTCCAGACTGCACCGACAACAACACTGCTATGACTTCGTATGACTTCGACAATCCAATCAATCAAGCTGATGAAGGGGTTGAAGAAGACTATGAGCTACCTGAAGAGCTAGCTAGGTTGTTGAGACGAGAGGAGAAGGTTATCACTCCTCATCAGGAGGAGATTGAAACAGTTAATCTTGGTACGGAAGAAGACGTGAAAGAAGTTAAGATCGGGGCCTGCTTGCAAGATTCAGTAAAAGAGCAACTGATTGACATGCTTCGGGAATACGTGGATGTTTTTGCTTGGTCCTATCAGGATATGCCAGGGTTGGACACCGATATTGTCATGCACAAGCTGCCTTTAAAAGAAGACTGCCCACCGGTAAAACAGAAGTTGCGCCGTACTCGCCCGGATATGGCAATGAAGATTAAAGAAGAGGTACAAAAGCAGTGGGACGCCGGTTTCCTTGAAGTGACTAGCTATCCACCGTGGGTTGCTAATATTGTACCTATGCCTAAGAAAGATGGCAAGGTGAGGATGTGTGTGGACTACCGGGACCTGAACAGAGCCAGCCCGAAAGATGACTTCCCTTTACCTCACATTGATGTATTGGTTGATAATACGGCTCAGTTCTCGGTATTCTCCTTCATGGATGGATTTTCAGGATACAATCAAATTAAAATGTCACCTGAAGACATGGAAAAGACAACTTTCATCACACCATGGGGCACGTTCTGTTATAAGGTGATGCCATTCGGACTGAAGAATGCGGGTGCAACTTATCAACGGGCTATGGTAACATTATTTCATGACATGATCCACAAAGAAATTGAATGTTACGTGGATGACATGATTGCCAAGTCCCTCACAGAAGAAGACCACCTGGTAAATCTGTTGAAGTTATTCAAGCGTCTGAGGAAGTACCAACTGAAGTTGAACCCCAACAAGTGCACATTCGGGGTGTGATCCGGTAAGCTGCTGGGATTTATTGTAAGTGATAAAGGGATTGAAGTTGACCCTGATAAAGTCAAAGCCATTCAAGAAATGCCTGCACCGAAGACGGAAAAAGAAGTTCGGGGTTTCTTAGGTAGATTGAACTACATTTCAAGGTTCATATCTCACCTTACAGCAACCTGTGAGCCCTTATTCAAGCTGTTAAGAAAAGAACAAACGGTCAGGTGGAATGAAGACTGCCAAAGAGCTTTTGACAAAATCAAGGAATACTTACAAGAGCCTCCAATCCTTATGCCTCCAGTTGAAGGAAGACCTCTAATCATGTACTTGACAGTATTAGAAGAGTCAATGGGGTGTGTGTTGGGCCAGCATGACGAGTCTGGACGAAAAGAGTATGCAATATACTACCTAAGCAAAAAGTTTACCGACTGTGAACAACGTTATTCACTGCTCGAGAAAACTTGCTGTGCTTTAGCGTGGGCTGCTCGCCGACTAAGGCAGTATATGTTGACCCACACTAGTTTGTTGATTTCAAAGATGGATCCAGTTAAGTACATTTTTGAGAAGCCAGCACTTACCGGACGGGTTGCAAGATGGAAAATGATTCTCACAGAATATGACATTCAGTACACATCTCAAAAAGCCATCAAGGGCAGTGTATTGTCTGATTATCTTGCTGAGCAACCTATTGATGATTACCAGCCTATGAGATTTGACTTCCCTGATGAAGACATCATGTTCATAAAGGCAAAAGATCATGAAGAGCTTGTTCACACTGAAGGGCCTGACCCAGAAGAAGAATGGACTATGATGTTTGATGGGGCTGTTAATATGAATGGTCGTGGTGTTGGTGCAGTACTCATTACACCTAAAGGAGTTCACATGCCTTTCTCGGCAAAACTCACCTTTAACTGCACTAACAACGAAGCTGAATACGAAGCTTGTATTATGGGTCTTGAGGAAGCCATTGACCTCAGGATCAAGACTTTGACTGTGTTCGGAGATTCAGCTCTGGTAATCAATCAAACCAACGGTAAATGGTACACCCACCAAGATCATCTGATACCTTACAGGGATTATACAAGAAGGTTATTGACTTTCTTCACAACAGTCAAGCTTGAGTATATCCCTCGAGATGAAAATCAGTTTGCGGATGCTCTGGCTACCATTTCATCCATGATCAAAGTTCAAGCTGCCAACTTTGTGCCTCGGATTGCAGTATTCAGACTTGACAGACCAGCATACGTATTTGTAGCAGATGTTCTTAAAGATGATAAGCCTTGGTTTCACGACATCAAATGCTTCTTGGAGGATCAAACATACCCACCTGGGGCATCTTCCAATGATAAGAAGACATTAAGAAGGCTAGCTGGTAGTTTCTTCCTGAATACTTATGGTTCCCTGTACAAGAGAAACTTTGATATGGTACTTCTCAGATGCGTTGATAGGACAGAAGCAGACTTGTTGATGCACGAGGTGCATGAAGGATCCTTTGGTACCCATGCAGGAGGGCATGCAATGGCTAAAACGTTGCTAAGATCAGGCTATTATTGGATCACAATGGATGCAGACTGTTGTGCTTATGCCAGAAAATGCCATAAATGCCAGATTTATGCGGATAAAGTGCATGTACCTCTGAATCCTTTGAATGTGATGTCTTCACCCTGGCCCTTTGCCATGTAGGGCATTGACATGATTGGCAAGATTGAACCGACTGCTTCAAACGGGCACAGATTCATCTTGGTCGCTATTGACTATTTTACCAAGTGGGTTGAAGCAGCTTCTTATGCAAATGTTACAAGGCAAGTGGTAGCCCGATTTCTGAAGAGAGATATCATTTGTCGGTATGGAGTGCCCGAGTGAATCATTACTGATAATGGTTCCAACTTAAACAACAAAATGATGGCAGAACTGTGTCGGGACTTCAAGATCCAACACCACAATTCTTCTCCTTACAGGCCAAAGATGAATGGCGCTATTGAGGCAGCTAACAAGAATATCAAGAAAATTGTGCAAAAGATGGTGGTTACCTATAAAGACTGGCACGAAATGCTACCATTTGCCTTACACGGGTATCGTACGTCAATCAGAACATCCACTGGGGCAACACCGTATCAGCTTGTGTATGGTATGGAAGCAGTCCTACCTGTTGAAGTTGAATTACCCTCTTTACGGGTATTGATGGATGTTAAACTGGATGAAGTAGAATGGGTCCGATCCCGATACGAACAACTGAGTCTGATTGAAGAGAAGAGATTAGCTGCAATCTGTCATGGGCAGCTGTATCAGAAAAGAATGAAGAAAGCCTTCGATCAGAAAGTCAGGCTCCGAGAGTAACAAGTAGGAGATCTTGTGCTAAAAAGACTCCTTCCTCCTCATACAGACCACAGGGGCAAGTGGACACCAAACTATGATGGTCCGTTCATAGTAAAGAAAGTTTTCTCTGGTGGAGCACTGATGCTCAGTATTATGGATGGTGAAGACTTCCAGTCCCCTGTGAATTCAGATGCAGTTAAAAAATACTTCGCATAAAATGACCCGCTGGACATAAAAACAGAATGTAAGTCCAGGCAAAAATAGGGCATCCCGGCGAGTCAAAAACAGAATAAAAGACTCGGGAAAAAATAAGGGAAAATAAATAAAAAATGTACACCCGCTGAGTTGAAAATCCGCATTGGACAACTCAGGCAAAAATGGGTGTCCCGGTGGATTGAAAACCCGAAAGGGCGGTCCACGCAAAATAAGGGAATAAGTGAACAACTGCATTCTGAATTCGTCTGTATCACTTACAACATGGAAAGCTCCGAAAGATTCGAGCGTCAGTCAGAATCAGCCTTCTTCAGAAAGCAAGATGAGAAGAACGTCAATGTCATACGAGTCATAGCAAAAAGGGAAGCTCCTTGAAGCGTCACCAACATTGCCAGCATCTTTTGTTTCTCAATTTGTAACAATCTCCTCATTTTAGGGGATTTGTTTCTATGACTGTATTTGCCAATTCAGGGCACACAAATTAATAAAATCATATTTTTAGTCATGTCTCGTCTCTTACATGTTATTTTTCGTTTGCAAAAATGTCCGATGTCTTTAAGATATTGATCGCATAAATACAAATGCGTCTTTCCTAAAACTACATGCTTGCAGGAAATATACTTACTCCCGGGGGCGTCTAAAATCCTATGATGGAATCCAGTAAGGGATACCTCGGGGTACTTGTGCCTTTCTTTGTCTTTACAGGATTGCAGGTAATTCAAAGCACAACATGGGGCATGAAAGTTTCTCCCCAGTAGGCTGCCAAATCATTGTTTCCTCAACACACCTTCCAAACAGCACCAGAGATGCTTTCTCCCCATCAGAGTTTCCAGGCATCACTTCTCCACAGATACCTCTTTACTCATACAGATACTCGTCCGTATCTTGTATATGCCACTTATATCCCCTCAGATTCGACACTCGTCCGTGTTCTTTGTTAACCAGTTTGATACTCGTCCGTATCATCATCTCTGAACATGCGTCAAACGTTTGTTTCTACCGATACACGTCCGTATCATAGTCTTAAGGATGCTCGTCCGCATCTTTAATCTATACACCGTGTCAAACACTTATGTCTTCTTGAATTTAGACACTCGTCTGTGTCTACCATTCCCCAGAAGAGTCCCAGCAAATCCCATTAAATTATCTCCTTTCTATCTGACATTCGTCCTATGTCATGATACCTTTCGGCAGCCGTACCTTGCCAGGTGATCGTCCTTCACCTTTTTCGATGATCGTCCTTCGTCACCTCAGTGGAGTCTCTATTCATTAGAACCCCATTTCTATCCGACATTCGTCCTATGTCGTGACCTTTTTAGCAGCCGTCCTCTGCTAGGTGATCGTCCTTCACCTCCTGATGATCGTTCTTCATCATTTTATCCAATGGTCGTCCCCATCGTTGATCTTGTTATCTGACATTCGTCCTATGTCATGATACCTTCAGAGCAGCCGTACCCTGCTAGGTGATCGTCCTTCACCTCTTGATGATCGTCCTTCATCATGCCTATCCGATGGCCGTCCCCATCGTCGACCTTTTCTATCCGGCATTCGTCCTATGTCGCGATACCTTTTCAGCAGCCGTACCTTGCCAGGTGATCGTCCTTCACCTTAGATGATCGTCCCTCATCTTATCCCCAACAGAGCAGCCATACCCTGCCAGGTGATCGTCCTTCACCTTTGATGACCGTACCTCATCATTTATTTCTTCAGCCCGATGGTCGTCCCCATCATTTACCTTTAATCCCCAGAGAGTCTCGTTTCTTTGCCTGATGGCCTTCCCCATCATGATCTCTTATATCCCCAGCTTGTCGGCCGTCCCCGTCACTGCTTTATTTCCCGCATTTTCCCCAGCGTGTCGGCCGTCCCCGTCATTGCTTTATCCCCAGCAGTCGTCCTCTGCTCGACGGTCGTCCTCCGTCGCCCGCACTTTTAAATATACTTTATTTTCCTTTTACAATCTATATCCCTTTTCTTCTTCATTCTGTGAGCGCAAATTTTGGACTGTCTTCGGTATTCAACCACAAGTTATCTTGTTTGTCTGTTAAGCCAGGCGCTTACATCCGACACATCTAACTCATGCTTGAATAGGGGCAGTTGTAAACACCCCAAATTTTCCCTCACCCATTCACACCATGGCTTGTGATCTTTTCATATGCATAGGTTCAATCACATCATCTCATATTGCATATTTGCTTCACTGCATTGATTCAAAGTCATCTGCATCTAGGGTTTGTGATCTGAGCCATCCTTGAGCCAGTTGAGCCACTCCAAAGGTCTTCAATCACTTCAAAGGGGTACATGTGTGTTCAAACATCATATTATATCCTCTCAAGATCAAGGAAGTCAAAGAATCACAAGAACTGAGAAAGGCATGGAAGCAGAGGCAGGTTTAACTGCACAGATGACCCAGAATTAGGGTTTTGGTTTCAGAGGCCATAACTCCAAATTTTTTGGTCATTATTGTTTCTATTGGTCTCTATAGGGTATAGGGATCATGCATATCAATTTTCATGAAGAAATTCCATGGGGAAGGCATCTGATCAAGAGTTGACTTCTTGAGCAAGTCAGTGCAAAATCAGGGCATCTGAGGCCCCCAATGACCCAACCAAAGGGTGTTATTCATCATTTTGAATGTGTATGATCTTTATTTGATCATATAAGATGTTAGAAGTTCACAAAATTGAAGTATTTCAAGCCATTTGCAAAATTGCCTTTTTGGGAAAGTGACTTGTAATGTAAACTTGCCATTTTGGGAAAGTTTTTCAACCTCCTCAAATTGATTCAAAAATGCTTCAAATGAGAAAACTTTGGTCATGAAAGTTGTAGAATGTATCATTCCCTTTTCAAAAAGTACAAGAACTCATTCTAATTCATTTTGGATCAAAAGTTATGGCTTGTCAAAGTTGGATAAAATCACATAATTTCAAGTTTTGTACCAAAGAGGCAAAGTTGCAAAAACTCATGACAAGCCTTTATGTGACTTCAAATTGGTTTCTATGCATCACACAAACATAAACCAATGCCTAAAAATCAGAATGCACCAAGGAATTGTCCATTTTCATGACTTGTACATTAAGAAACTTCAAAAGGGCCAAAAGATCACAAAGTTGCAAAACCTCACACAAACCCTAATCCACTTGCTAATTAGCCTCAAGACTGATTCTATGGCTCTCCTCAATCCTTGCTGTGCAGGACACCCCTTTGTCCTTGGCCTGCCATTGACCCATACCTCTCTTACACAAAAAATTAACTTTATGCAAAATGGCCCATACCAATCAAGCTAGGCCAGCAACAACTCTCTGACCTATCCAAGCTAGATACATGGACAAAATGAGACTCAACACATAGCACAACACAGCCTGGTCTCTCTCATAAGCCATAGTTCACAAAACTCTCCTCTTATGCATTTTCCTTCGAATCTCCTTACACAAGCTTCAAACATCAAAATAAAATTCACAGAAACACTCACCATGATCCACTGACCAGTTATCAACCATTGCTTTGCCCTGAAACCCTACATATCAAAAACACGATTCTCATCCCTCACTGAACAGAACTTCATCAATCTCACAAACCAGCCAAAATAAACTCCATACAAGCTTTGCAAACTCCTCAGGAGATTCATTGGAGCCATTTTGAAGCAAGGAAGTAGTCAAAAAGCTCCTGGATTGAAAGCTCCATTTCAGGTGAGCTCAAGAACTTTTTTTCCAGAACTCCCATTTTTAGTTTCTAAATGCTTCCTTATGCTTCACTGATTATCATGATGTGATTTATTTTGAAAATGAGTGAGAAATGACCATGTATGCTTGTTCTGAAACTTTGCCCGTGAAATGCGTTTTGGTTTGATTCTTCTGATTCATGGAAAATAAATCATTTATGGGGTGGGGTTTAGATTCAGTGATGTTTAAGGATTAATTCTGGAGATTTTGGTGAAGTTTTGATGCGTATTGAGGGAGATGGGGTGAGGAGCTTGCCGAAGAAGATGACCGGAACACTATTCCGGTCATCTGAAAGTGATTAGGGTTAGGATTAGGGCTAATGACATAATTAGGCAAGTTTGAATTCTGGTCGTTCATTTGCGCGCTAAGTCAATTCCCGCGCGTCCCAGTTTGAACCACAGCCCTTGGATTTGCATACTTTCTCATTTTCTTATTAAATTCATTTCAAATTTATTTGTTTCATATTTAATTTCCACGAATTATTAAAAATAGCAAATCATGTTTAAAAATTCTGAAAAATTTTGTTAAATCTTTTATTGATTCTCAGAACCCAAAAATATTTTTATTTTTATTTTTTGCATTAAAAATTATTTTTAAATCATTTAAATGGTTATTTTTAATTGATTAATGAAAATTAATTAATTAAAAATACATTTAGGTATTTAAAAATCACCAAAAAATTCACATTGAATCTAAAAACATTTAGAAACATTATCCAACTCTCAAAACAAATTTCTTTTTGGTTCTTGATGCCTTTTGATCATTTTCATTGGAATTAAATTCATTTTGAGGCAATATTTTGGTGCAAACTTTGAAAGATCCTTTCTGCCTAATCTTTGAGAGTTTGATGTTGGTTCTTCTTGCATTGCATCCTTCATAGCATGTAGTTTATAGGATAAAATTGGTTTGATTTGATCTTGCATTTTCAATTTGTTTTGCATTTTTTATGATGAGGTACCCCAAAACCCTAATAATCTTAGGAAATTCATAACTTTCACTAGGTTAAGAGTTAGATCCCCTCCTTTGGGCAGTGAACTTGTATAGGATTAGGGTATCTTTGATTGCATTTTCAATTTTTTGTCATGTAATTTGCTTCTGGTTTTGAGTTTTTTGCCTTGCATGTTGTATGTAACCCTAATTCTAGCCTTCCTTTGCATCCATCTTTCATTTGCTTGCATCCAACAACTTGCCATGACATTTTGTGCCCCCACATGATGCATAATACATATTAGGACATATTAGAATCATGATTGATCATTGCATCTTTCATTTGCCATGTTATATGTTCATTTCATTTCATAAACATTCATGAACTTCTATGGTTCAAAGCATGCTTCATCTGCATCCATGTCCTTGTATGATCATTCTCATCTCTTGTCATGTGTTTGTATCATCTTTTAGCATCATTAACATCATGTCTATGCTTCTGAATTTGGTTTGCATCATGACATTTCACCTCATTTTGCAGTGCATTTCATTTCTTTTGCTAACTTTTCAGGTTGTAAGTTGTTTTGAGAAGTGAATTTCCCTTCACTTCTCACAATCTCTTCTCATCTTCCTTATGCATCTTTTCTGCATTTTTTACTTGTGTATTAGAGTGGGCTTGCTCATTCATGTTCATCCTACTTTCTTTCTTCAAGCAACTTGTCTTCTTTAGTGAAGCAAGTTGTTTTGCTTCTCTTTGCTTCTTGCTCCTTTCATCTGCTTCCTTCCTGGTGGTTTCTCTGAAGATCTTCTTGCAAACCTCACTAACCCTAGGAATAACCAAGCATGATCATAATTAGGGTTTTTATTAGTCCCCCGTCTAGATTTTACCTTTGTGTCATCTTTGAGTCTTCTCTTCTCACCCCATAATCAAGGACTAAACCCTAAAGGTTTTAAGGCTTTGTGATTAAGCTTATGCCTGCATCCTTCTATTAGGATGGAGTGTATAACTTTAATCCTAAGTGTTAAAACCTTAATGTGTTTAAATCCTTTAATCAATTCATCTTAATAATCATCAAGACATCAAGCTTGTAACTTGGGCCTTGCATTAGGGTTCTAATTCTTCCTTAATTGGTTAAGAAGGACTAACCCTAGTGTTAATGGACAAGTCCCCCTCAAGTTGTCTTAAAAACCATAAAACTCACTTCTTAATCTCATCATTAACTAAAATCCATTTGATAAAGGCTTTGTTTTGTCATGAGGTTAATCCTTAATCATGGATTAAGTTGAGGAGCCTTCCTCAGCTTAAATGTTCTCATCTATCATCCTTCTATTAGGATGGTGTAATGAGTCCATTAAATCCCTGATTATGGCTTAAACTCATTACTTAACACTAAACAAAAACTCCAAAAACATCTAAATAATTGCAAGTATGATAATGATCTTAATTCTACATCATGGTGATTAAGTATGAGGTGCTTACTTCATACTTAAGGTATTCTCATTACCCCTAGTCAGAGGGAGGATGTGATGAGTTTACTAACCCTTTGGTTTAGGCTTAAGCTCATTTTCCTATGACAAACACAAAAGCAATAACAAAACTAAGAACATCAAAAACAAACAATAATCGTCTCCTCCGGGATTCTTTTCTCATCTCATTCACTCACAAACGAGAACTTGCTTCTTCCATCTAATGCAAGACAGTTTGCACCTGAGCCAGACAGGTCATACATTTGAGCATAGGCAAGTAAGCAGTTCATCAAGTCAATTTATTTTTTCAGTCTCTTTGAGTCGAACTACGGTGTTCTGACTTCCTCATTGCACGAGAGGATACGTAGGCATAACTTAACAGTTATCGAACAAAAGTCTCTGTATATTCCCCCCTCCTTCCAGCATCATTCTTTAAGCCTCATAGTCTTGAGCTTCATACTCCTGTTCTTACACGGACACTTCCCTTATACACTTCTCACTTCTTTTACACTGACACTTGCTTTCTTTTCCAGCTTTGATACACAGATTGCACTGACACTACCCCTTTAAAACACAAATCTTTTAAGCGTGGATCCCGTCGAGTACGACGGACAATCTGGGTGCTAACACCTTCCCAGGTTGTAACCAACCCCCTTTCTCAGTCTCTCTGGTTCGCAACCGTCTTATCCATATCTTTTCTAGGTCTATGCAGCATTACCTTTCCTCCGGGATAAAAATGCCTAGCTGGCGACTCTTGTCTTTCTGAGTTCACCCTGGTGTGTTCTCATCCTCTTTCGCCGACCGTTCGCGTCTGTACCCCTCTTGGCCCCGTGTCATTTGGTGGGAGCGACACAAAACAAATATTAGCTTGATGAAGTAATATGAACAATTATGACATGGAAAATTTCAATTAAGAACTCATACTAACCTAAGAAAGATGTTAGTGAACTTCTAAGGCTAAGACCTAAGTCTAAAGTATCTCCTAAGGTAACACACTTCAAAAGTCAGTAGCTAAATCATTTTAAAAGTATCTAAAGGGATTAAGTGAACTAAAGTCAAACTATACCCTAAAGTACTACTAAACCCTAATGAACCATAAGGATGAAGTTAAAAGGATAACCTATGTGTTTAGCATACTAAAATCTCTTAAAATCAAAGGTAAATGAAAAATCCAGAACTTAACACTATATGGAAGTGAAGTAAATGAATAAATAAAATGGGAAAGAAGAGATTCAAGTTAAATGTATTCAAATATGAGATTGAAATGTGGGAGAATGCATATAGAAACATTGTTCTAAAGATGAAACAAAATGACTTAGAAGAAAATTCAAAAGTGACCAAAGGAACTTGACCTCTCCATAAAAAAACAAGAGGCTTGACAACAAATTATAATGGAAATTAGATTTGGAAAATATTCACAAATAATGTGGTAAGAGGCATCCTAAGGCTAGGTGTCCAAATTTGGGTTTTTAAGATCTTTTAAATGGCAAATGAAGTTAAAAAAGATGCAAAAGGTTCTACAATTTATATGAAAGTGTGAGTGTAAACACCCCAAATTTTCCCTCTCTTTTTTCCCACACCTTGGCTTGTGATCCTTCATGTTGCATTGCATAAGCATACCATCTCACACCGCATAGTTATTTCACTTTATAGCTGCATAGTTAGGGTTTGTGATCAGATGAATCTTAGAAGTGGTTTGAGCTATCTCATAGGCCATTAAGCATTCCAAGAGGATACATGAGTGTTCCATGATCATATTATACCTCTAAGTTAGCTTTAAGGTCACAAGATCTCAGAGGATTGCACAGCTACCCAGGCAGGCCTAAGGTTTCCTACACAGATGACCAGAAATTAGGGTTTTGGGTTTGAGGCCCTTACACTTAAATTTTTTGGCCATTCTTGATTCTATTGGTCTATATATGTTATAAGGAGCATGTGTATCAAATTTGAATCAAATATTCATTGTGGAAGTCATCTGATCAAATGGTAACTTGTTGTGCAAGAAAAGTCAGAACCAGGGCATCTAAGGCCTCCATCAAGGGTACCAAGGGGTCATCTTCATCAATTTGAGGTCCTATGATATTTATTTGATCTTGGGAATGGTTATAAGTTCACAAGATTGGAGAATTTTGAGCCATTTTCAAAGTTTCCATTTTTGGACATGACTTGTAATGTAAACTTTCCATTTTGGGAAAGATTTTCAACCTCCTCTTTCTTGATCAAAAAGGTTTCAAATGAATTTTCTTCAAACATGAAAGTTGTAGATTGGATCTTCCCATTTTCAAAAAGTACAATAACTCCTCTTGATTCATCCTAGAACTCAAGATATGGCAAGTCAAAGTTGGGAAAAATCTTGTAATTTTCAAGTTCATGTCAAAGAGGGAAATGTGAAAAATGGTATTTCAGGCCTTTATGTGACCTCTAATCCACTCAAATACATCATACCATGATCAAACAACTTCTAAAGATCAGAATTGGGCCAAGAACCTAGGGTTTACATGACTTGCTTCTCAAGAAATGTCAAAGTTGTGAAAATGAAAAACCTTTGAAAACTCATGATCCAGGCTGCACAGCTTATAACATTTGATCCAAAGGCTCTCCTTGAAACCAGCTGAAGCAGCTCAAGCTCTCAAATCACTTCTGCCATGGCCCATGCTTCAAGTACACAAACTTTGACTTTTTTTGCCATTTGAGCCATACCAATCCCACAATGCATATCAGTAATACCTCAAAATTTGCCCTCATTCTTTTTGCCCTAACTGGCTTATCGCTTCGCATTTCATCTGTATTTTTCACTAGGTCATAACATCATAATCATGCATCTCATATTCATAAGGCATGGGATCGAAGCATTTCCTTGTGATTGGGATTCTCATATTCATGGGTGATTTATTGGGCCATTATATTCAAGACGATCGGGGTTTGAATTCACATCATCAAAATCATGTTCTGTGTTATGGGATTCGTCAAGTTCCAAAGTGGTTTTAATTCAGAGGTTCAATTCGAGCTATAGATGAAAAGTCCTCAGATATTCATTTTTGTTACATTTTAAACCTTTTTCAAATACTATCCATCTTATACCACAAATGAATCACTAAAGCCCATTCACATTTTATCATCTATCAATGATCATATTTTCAAGTCCAAGTTTGTTTATTCATAATCCATTTCACCATTCCACATTTTTTTACTTTCAAAAAAAATCATCATTAGCCATTTCTTTTGGTATCATAAACCCATATTGAATCAAAGCCCAAAATCAAATGTCCCTTTGAATGTCCTGTTTTTTTCTAAGGCTCGTGTTTTCTTTTCAAGTTCACTAGACTAGAAGTGTGGTCCAAACTCCAAAACAAGATCCTTAGTTTCTTTGAAGTTAATTACAATTCATGAGGGAAATAAGTACATAAATGATAAGAAAATATATAATAAATTTTTATCAGAAAATTCATAATAAAAAAAAGGTCAATTATATATTAGAAAGTTACAGCAAAAAAAAAGGGAGGAAATCCCTAAGTGATATAGCAGATGAATCAAACAGATAAAAATGGAACTCAAAAATACAGTTAAGAGTTTGGTTAACTGAATTTAGTTACAGTTACAACAGAAAACTCTCAAGGAAAAAAGCTCATAACAGAATATCAGTTACAGAGCTACAAAAAAATAGAAATAGAAAAATGATGAACTGGTTGAATCTCCGGCTGGCCCTCTCTTTCAATCACACTCTCCACCATTCTTCAATTCAGAACAAGGAAAAGGTTCTCTTTATCTTCTCACGCTAACATAACTTCACCAGCACCTAGAATCTTCAACTTTCTTCATCCTGAACCATAACGAAAGCACGAACTCATTCTCATGAATCCTTCTGCAACAAGAATTGCAACAATCTGAAACCTCCATCACTCCATCTCCAAGGACCTGTAAATTCAATAGCCACCATCATCAACATAAAAAGCTTTCGTCAAAATCTTCAATCAATCTCGCAGAAACAGATCAGAAAAAGTCAGAAGAAGAATAACTTAACCGAAAACAGTTACATCCGAAAAACCCTCTTCAATCTCGAACCAATCCCAAGGCTTCATCACTCTTCGTCATCGCTTCATCATCCATCAATCTTCTTCAGCAATGATCCTCATATCTTCAGCTCTGTAACTCCTTTCATCAATCGCTTTCAACCTCTCCTCCTGCACCAACCTTCATCACTGTTAACCTGCAACAATCGGAAGGTTCAAAAACATATAACAAGATTCACAAACATCTCTGCATCAATGAAGGCACTAATAACAGAATTCGTCACACAACAATACAAGGGATTAACGATCTACAATACAAAAATAGAAGTCGAAGAAGTGTAAGAACGTTTTAACCCCAACGGTAATCCATGACAAGAATCGTACCGAAAAGCTCCGTCGCCTTCATCTTCATCAGGCAAAGAGCGTCGTCTTGAAATCACGTCAACTACGCAGCGCCGAGGCAGAGATTCGTTAGGGTACGAGTCAACGGAATCACGTGCAATGACTTTCGTGCCTCATCGTTGCCGCATGCGATGGATCGTCTTGTGGATTCTTCGTCCAATCTTACGGTGATGTGTTAATCGGTGGAGTCATGTTTGAGAGCTCGATTTTATTGCAGACTTGGTGAGACACGGCGTATGGTTCGTTTCGTTGGTCGCGTATGGTTAGGGGTGGTGGTGATTTAGGGTTCGCGATTGAGGCTGGGGAGGAATTTGGGATCCAAATGTTGAACGCCATGAAGATGTTGAAGAAGAAGTGTTCGGCTTATGCGTTTGGTGGCTGATAGCTCCTTCAAGATATTAGGTCAAAAAAAATTCTATTCGATTGGGCTCATCAATTCTCACCATGAATCACTATCAGCACCCTCATATTTCACTCTGGCACCAAGAAAACTCTATTCACACCAGTATTTTATTGTCTGCACCTCCTCCTGCCTTAATTATTTTTATTTTTATTCTTTTTTCCAATTATAGAATAAATCTTGATGATTGTTGGTGGATTTTTTTAATTATCATAGTGATTATAGCTTGGAAATTTTAATTAGGATTTTAGTAAGAATTTTAATTATTGGTAATACAAGTTTGAATTAAAGTGTTCATGTTATTTTCTTGGATCGATATTGGATCGATTTCAATAATGGTGGATCTTCACAAAGTAATTATGGAAGATAAGCATTTATTTTGCTCATGGGATATTACAAGGCTTGACTTGAAGTTTTTCTTTGGATTTCTTTATTGTGAGGAATCGGCACTTCATTCAAGTAAGTAGTTTCGACAATCCACTTTTAAGCATCATTATAGTTGTATGCGGCTTAGGACCATGTAACTTAAGGTGAATATTGAGCCCTCCCACCTGAGGCACTGGATATATTTGTGATATATGTTGGTTTGTGTCGATTTCGGAGCTTAGGGATTAGGTTACGAACCATTAGGATCGATTCCTTTCACTTCCCCTTAAAATCCACTTTTTTGCCCGTTTCGTCGCAATTATTAAAAATAGTTTTAGGTGTGATAAAATTCTGGAAAACATTCATGAGTGATCCTCATCCTCTTAATTAATTTTTCATATTTTTTGTTTCCATATTTGGGTGGTTTTAATAATTAATTCGGATTTTAGATCACAAGCTGTCCCAAAAGGGAGTGTTTTGGCATAAGGGACCGAAATCGATTTTTCCCCATAGGTGTGAAACCTATTTTTTTTGTGTGATTAATAACTGTAATTTCTGACATCTTGATGCTCATTAGGCATTTTTTTCATAATTTTACATGCCCTTTTTTATCCACTTTGTGGAGTTGTTTTTGGTGATCATGATTTGTTACCTTGCTAGTCAAGGACTTGTTTTGGCACTTTGGTGAATAATTTGGTGAAACCCTTTTAGACCATGTAAGATAATCACTATATCATTCCAGGGATTTAATTTCATAATTTTTAAAGGCTTTTTGCTATTTTTCCATGTCACCTAGATCCTAGGTTGATTCATGTGTTTATGTGTCGCATAACCTAAATGTTAAGAAGGCATTCATGCCATTTTCTTGAGGGGATTTTTGGTAGCTTTTAGGAGTTAATTATAGTTCATTTTTATGTCTTTAATTCCAGTCACATGTCATTTTTTGAACCATACTCATTTGGTTTGTTTTGGTGCTTTAAAGTGCATACTTATGTGAATTAACTTTAACCTAAACTAGTTTCTCTTCTCCTCTAAATAATAACTTGAATTATGTGGAAATCATTAATGCCTATTCATGCATTCTAAGTGCATCTCATACCTTGTATGCTACTGACCCATAATCATTTCATGCATATTCACATGTCATTCTTCCTTAACTTTCATCATGTGCGATCTTATGCGATTATTGTTCGTTTCTTCTCATATCTTTTTCTCATTGCTCCATATGCCTAATCCATTAAATCCATGATTGTATATTCATTCATCCATCTTCATAAGCATTTACTACTGAATTTTATGTTCATTTCATGTATTAATTCATGTTTGTAAGCCATACGCATTCATACTTCATCCATAAACCCTAAGTTGCATTTAGGTGAATTTATGTGAACATTTTGTACATAGTTTGACATAGTTTGATCTTGTGAGGTATCCTAGCATACTTAGGGACCTATAGCATGTAGCTACTGACTTTAGAAGTTATGTAACCTTTAGGTACCTTCACCTTAAGACTTAGGTCTTACTTTGAACCCTAGTTCCATTCTAGGACGTTTATGGTACTTAATCGCTTTCGTGCTTTGATTTTACTTTCAATATGCATTGTCATGCTAACCTTTTGTAGGGGGGAAGATTGAGGTAAGAATTACTTCATTCCTATCTCTTATGCATTTTAATTGTGTTTGCCTTAGCACATTGTTCTTGCTTATAGGTTTTCCCTTTCTTTAGAAACAACTTACCTTCCTTAGGAAGTAAGTTGATTTCTAAGTTCTCTTTTCTTCTTTCCTTCTTCATTAGGATAGAAACCTCACTAACCCTTAGGACGTCCATGCATGTTAACACTTAGGATTATTTTAGTCCCCCTTTAGAATCTTTCCTTTGTGATCCTTTGGTTCTTCTTCTCTTCTCATCTCATAACTCTTAAAAAACACTTTAATAAGTGTGAAGTGATGTCTTATTATCCCATGAGGTATGCTTGTGGTCTTCCCATCTTGGGATAGTACATGTTTACCTTGTGATGCACAAGTCTGATCAAGGTATCTTCTTCATAAAAGAAAAGCTAAAAAACACTTCTTCATGTAAATAATCAAAACACCTAATAAGTAAACAAGTTAGTGAGCCTAAGCCCTAGTCTTTGGGTTCAAGTTTTGGGGATCTTCTCCTCACTTGAGTGTGCTTGTTCTATTATTCTATCTTGGAATGTAGTGACAAGTGTACATTCCATGGAAAAGAGCTTGAGTTCACTTCCTCGTGACACACTCATAAAAGCTTCTAAAAAACACAAACAAACAATAAGCGTCTTTCCTTCGGGAATTCTTTTCTCATCTCCTTCGCTCCGTACGCGAACTTGCTCCTACTTGTCACTTTGCAAGACGGTAACGCACTCGTCGTTCGAGTCTGCAACACCTGAGCAATGGCATAGGCAGTGCAAGCCTTAATTCACAAACAAATAGTTCCCGCCTTAGTTAGGAGAACTACATCGACTCTGATCCTCATTATCCCGATGAGGTACGTAGGCAGCGGGGTAGGGCCCGTTCGAGCACAATCTTTATTTTCCCTACATTTTTCCTCTTTGTTTCATATTCATTTCTTATTTCAGTTCTTTTCCAGTTCCAGTTTCTTTTCATTTTCATTTCTTTGCTGCAACTTTCATACCCTCACCATTTGAAATAGTTATCTTTGCAAGCGTGGATCCCGTCGGGTACGGCGGACGATCTGGGGTGCTAATACCTTCTCAGGTTGTAACCGACTCCCGAACCCCGATCTTTGGTTCGCAGGACCTTGTCCTTTCCTTCTTCCTCAGGTTTGTGCAACATTACCTTTCCCATTCATTCGGGATAAAAATGTCTGGCTGGCGACTCTAACCTTTTCCGCGCCACTTTCGCGTTTGTACTAGGATGAAAATCCCGGGAGCGACAATATCCACTCCTCTGACCTATCTCAATTGTTTATGCATTGCCTAAATATCATAAAACATAACACACAAGAGCTAAAAGGAGACCAAGTATCAGATTGCACAAAATCCCTCAAAAACTTCCTCTCTGCGATTCTCTCAAACCAGCCATCAAACTTCCAAAATTCTTTCATCAATCAATCACATATCATCCATAGAACAAGAATCAGCCATCAAAATGGCATGAAACACCACATATCAAAACCTTCATTTCTACTTCATCAGAACTGGACCTCAAAAACCAGCCACTTTCAAAGCATTCTAAGCACTCCACTAGCTTCAAGAGGACCAAAGGAGCTGATTTGCACAATAGGGAGGCCCTGAAAGCTCCAGTTTGAAGAACTTCAGTTCAGGTATCCATCAAGAACTTTTTTCTCAGAACTTTGATTTCTTGTTATAAAATGATTCTATATGTTGCACTGATCATCCTGATGTGTTTAGAATTGAAAATGGTGTAGAAACAAGCATGTATTGTTGTTCTGAAAATTTGCCCGTGAAAATGTTTTAATTCGATTCTTGCTGTTCATGTGTTATAAATGATTTTTGTTTGTTGATTTGTGTTCTATGATGTTTGGGGAATGTTTCTGGGCATATTTGATGGTGTTTAGTGGCCTATAGAGGAAGTTAGGGTTGGGGCTGGCCGGAGAAGATGACTGGAGCTTATCTCCGGTCACCTGAGAGTCATTAGGGCTAATTAGGGTTAGCATTGCCAGATTGAATATCAGCCTTAGGATCTGTTTTTAATTAGTGTACAAATGGTTCAGATTTATCATTAAACCCTAATTTTAATTAATTAAGTTAAATATAATTAATTAACTCAGACTGAACAATAGCCATTAGATCACGCGCGTATCACAAATTTGAATCTAGGCCCTTAGATCTTCATACCTCAAGTCTTGCTGACTCTCATCCTGGGCCCTTGATCCATCTCCCACGCAATTTGGGCCTCTCTTTTCAATTACTTTTCATTTTCTTTTTATTTATTTTGCATTTTGTTTCCTTTATTTATTTAAAATAGCAAATCATTTTATAAAAATACAATTTTTTGCATTTTCATTTTAAATAATTTTCAGAAACCAAAAACATTTTTATTTTTAATTTTTGCATTAAAAATCTTTTTTTAAATCATTTAATTGTATTAATTAATTAATTAATTAATTTTAATTAATTAAAAATACTTTTAGGTTTTTTAAAATCACCATAAAAATCATGAAGCATTCTTACATATTTAGAACAATTTACAAACTCATCTTACAAATTTCTTTTAGGGTTTGATCATGTTTTGACAATTAACCATGAATTAGGGTTTCCAAATTTCTTATTTTTCTAACCCTAACTTCAAAAATTCATTTCTGATCAACCAAGATGAGTTTGTGCATGGTTCTTTTTGCATTCTTTCATAATTTGCATGTAGTATCTAGGGTATTTAACTCATATTTTTGCATTGCCTTTTCCATTTGTTTGGCCTTTTCATGAAGAAGTACCCAAAACCTAGCCTAACTTAGAAAAACCATAACTTGACTTTGGTATAGCTTCTGACCTCCATCTTTAGGGAGTGATCTTATGTGTGTTTAGGGTTCATTGGGTTGCATTTTCAATTTTTTATCATGTGTTTTGCTTCTGATTTGATCATATGCATCTCATACTTTCTTAAAACCCTAATTTGCCATGTTCATTTGCATACCTTCATCATGTGAACTTGTCATGACATCTCATGCATTTTTATGTCATCTTAGATACCTTAGGACATGTGTGAACATTATTTGATCATTGTTGCATTCATTTGGTATGTTTTGCATTCATTACTTCTTATGTGTATTCATGTGATTTCAAGCTTCTAACATGCCTTCCTTTGCATCCCATCTCTTGTATGATCATGCATAAACATTGTACATGTCTTTGCATCATTTCATAACACATTTGCATTGTGTTTTCACTTCTGGTCTTGATCATTGCATTTTCATTTGCCTTATTTCCTTTTGTTTCATATCTTATGCATTCATACTAACTTTTCAGGGGATTCAGGTAAGTTGTTTAGGATGTGGATTTGCCTCCACATCCAACTTCTTATTATCTCTCCATTTGCATCTTTATTTGTCTTTGAAGTGAGTTTGACTCACTTATGCTCTCTCTTGCTCCCTTTATTTCTCTTAGGTTACTTAACTTCTTCAGGAAGTAAGTAACCTATTCTCCTTTATCTTCTCTTTTCATCTGCTTCTTCTTCCTTGGTGGCCATCTGAAGATCTTTCTCTAAGCCTCACAAACCATAGGAATATCCAAGCATGATAACTTTAGGGTTGTTCATAGTCTCCTCTAGTTTTTACCTTTGAGTCTCCTTGAGTCTCTGCTTCTCATCTCATAATCAAGGTTAAACAGTTAAAGTTTTAAGACTCTGAATTAGGATTATGCCTGTATCCTTATCTTAGGATGGAGTGTATAACTTTTATTACTTAGTGTTAAACCTTTAAGTTATTTACACCTCCCAATCAAAACACCTAATAATCATTAAGACTTAAGCTTGTAACTTGGGCCTTATATTAGGGTTATATCTCTGCCTGTTGGTTCAGATGGACTAACCCTAGTGTTTAATGGACAAGTCCCCCTTAGGTTTAGTCTTACAAACATAAAGTCCATTTTTTAATCTCACCTTTAATTAAAATCCACTTTAATAAAGGCTTGTTATATAATGATTTTAATCCCTAACCATGGATTAAGTTGAGGTATCTTCCTCATCTTAAGTGTCCTCATCTATCATCCTTCTCTTAGGATGGTGTAATGGTTTCACTAATCCCTGATTAGAGATTAAACTCATTACTTAACACAAAACAAAAATCCAAAAAAACACTTAATAATCACAAATAGGTTAATGATCTTAATCCTGCATCATTAGGGTAATTAAGTTGAGATTCTCATCTCATACTTAAGTAGACTCATTATCCCTAATTAGGGATGATATAATGAGTTTGCAAACCCTTGATTAAGGCTCAATCTCATTATCCTATGCAAAACACCAAAAGAATAAAAAACTGAAAACACAAAAAACAAACAATAAACGTCTCCTCCGGGATTCTTTTTCTCATCACACTCACTCTGAAAACGAGAACTTATTTCTTCCGTCTAATGCAAGACAATTAGCACTTGGGCCAGACAAGTCACACACTTGAGCATAGATAAGCAAGTAGTTCACCAAAAACAACCAGTCGCTTTGAGCCAAACTACGGTGTTCTAACTTCCTCATTGCACGAGAGGATACATAGGCATAACTTAACAGTTATCGAACAAAAGTCTTTTTGTCTCCCCCCTCTCCTCATCCCAGTTTTTCTTTCCTTAGCCTCAGTTTTGAGTATTCACTTTCTTCTTGCACTGACACTCTGTACATCCTTTTCTCCCTAGCTTTTTATACACAATTCAGCACATACACTATCCCCTTTTAAACATAATCAGGTATGCATGGATCCCGTCGAGTACGACGGACGGTCTGGGTGCTAATACCTTCTCAGGTCGTAACCTACCCTATTTCTTAGTCTCTTTGGTTCGCAACCTTCTTATCCATATATTTCTAGGTTTATGCAGCATTACCTTTCCTTCGGGATAAAAATGCCTAGCTGGCGACTCTGTTCAACCTCAACCTCCAACATCGCCTCGTCCGTTCGCGTTTGCACTGGGATGAAAATCTGGGGACCGACAGTGAGGATGATCACAAAACAATTATAAGACACCAAACAAAGATAAAAATGAAGTTGGTTTATCTGCAAATTGAATTTGAAGTGTTTAAGATGGAAGGAGAAGTGAAGTTAGGTTAAAATGGGACATAGGTGACTTATGAGTCAAGGCAAACCTAAAAATCAGAGGTGAAGACCCAAGGATTATACTTAACACTTAAATACATCCCCTAAGACCTAAGAGACTCAAAATTAAGAACTCAATGTAATGGCATGAATGCCTTATACTAATGGGACCAAAGGAGGTGAAGGAAATGAACAAAAATATGACTTGTGAACCAAGCAACTTGGAAAAATACTAAATGATCATGAAAAATTATGAAAATTGACACTTGAATACAAAATACAGAGGGTGACTTGCATACAAAAAATATCACAAAAATTCTCATTTTTGAATGGTCAAATGAAATGTAGAAGTGAATTAGTGTTTATGTGCATATGTGTGAAAGAATGAGACCAAAACTTGACTTATAAGGACCTAAAAATCAAAACAAAAATATGTTGGATAAGTTCAACGAGTCCTCTGACTAATGCAAAAGGAATGATTCATTTATCTTTTGTGGTTTCAAAGAAAGAAAATAGACAAATGGATTGGTCAGAAAATGGAAAAAAAAAAGAAATTAATTCATTGGGAAATTAATTCTGATTAAAGCATAAAAGAAAAATATGAACAAAAATTATGGAAAATTAGAAGATAAAAAATAAGGATCTCACATGAATTTATTTGGAATTTTTTATGAGGTTTTGATATTTTTAAAAATCAGAAACGAAAATGGAATAAAGGATAAAGAAAAGAAATAAAAATGAAATAAGAGGATTTAATTGATTGGGCCTGGGGGTGCTAACAACAAAAGATTGAACTATACTGGGCCTTATGCGCATGCACTGGGGGTGTGAATAAGGATCTGAGATTTTGCTTCACAAAATTTGCACGTGAGACTCATGCTTTTCATTTATTTGTTGGCGTGATGTGGGACGTTGGATTAGATTGATCTTATGGCTGCGTTTTAAACTCCAATTAATTTTAGGGCAACTTTTCAGATGACCGGAGCTAGTCTCCTGTCATCTTCTCCGACAAAGCTCGGTTAGGGAACATCATAAACCTCCACTAAAATGAATTCTAAGACCATCATTTTCCTCCTTAGGTTGCGCACATCAAGAATCTCACCTCACAATTCATTAACCATGCTCATTCAGTGTGTATCGAAGTAAATAAAACCAGTCCTAAAAAATGTATTTATGCACCTGAGGTGCCTATCAACTAGCTAGCAAGTGTATAATTCTTATCAAGTCCTAAATCACACAAATCAACTAAAACAGAAAGGAATCGTGCAAATGGAATTTCAGAGAAACCTGGAAATGCAGAGATGCCAAATGTTGATGAAATCCAGAGGTGTTGATCCAATTCCTTATGCAATGTGATCTTGAATCTAAATTGAGTGAAATAAACACCCGTAGGATGCCTGAATGCTTGATGATGAAGGAACTGTAAAACACTCAGTGCCAACTTCTTCTTGATCTGACTCTTTCTTGAGCTATGGAGAGTGATCCTTAGATGATGATGATACTGAATATGTGCAAGGTGCAATGTGATAGATGAAGGTCATTGAGGATTACACCAAAATGCAAAGGTATGCTGGTTTGCAATCTTGAATCTTCAACTGGATCTATCCATGTAAATGGAGCACAAGGTGAAGATGAAGATGAATTGAGGGAGATTGAAGCAAGATCAAAGAGGATGAAGCTTCTTCGAGAGCAATTGCAGTGTAAACTCAGTGTGGTTCTTGGAAAATTCAGAGAGAAAATGCTTGATGATTTTAGTGATTTGTGATGAAATGATGAACCCTCTCCAATTCAGTTAGAAGCTAGGCTTTTATAGGTGTAGTTGACAGTTAGAACTCCAGTTAATCAGTTAGGACCATGGTTAGTTCTAACTTGAGGTGAGTGATCAAAAGGAGAGTGTGAGGTGCAATTCTGTTTAGCTTGATCTTCCCTTGCTCGAAGGTGATCACATGAGATGAGGAGAATGCCAATTGAGGTGAGTTTAAAGTGATGAAGCAAAGCTGGATTCATCAATGTAGCAGCATGAAGTGCAATCGTCATTTGGCTTAGATCTTCATGGGATGCTTGGCAATGAATGTGATTATGTAGGCATAGGATAATTTGAACCCTCTAATGCAATGCCTTGTGATCAATACATGTTGAATGCAACATACAAGTTGAACTGAATTGATTCCAACCTTGATATCATTGCCTTAGCTCACAAGTAACCAGCTTTCATATGATGATCTTCCAAAGGATGTATCTTCAAGATCAAGCAATCATTTCATGGAGTTCTTGTACTCAATTTGAAGAAGATACTTCATACCACATGTTTGATGTTGATGACAAGTGAAGGTAAAGCTTGTAAGCCACTCAAAATAACCATTGAAAATCGCATCATGAGACTACATAATGGGCATGCACGAGTTTCCTTGTCTTGTGCCATTGATGCCTACATATGATCAGTTGTGAGGCACACACTTTTCCCCCCATAACTCTTAAACCATTGATCAAATAAAAAACCTTTGAACATCAAAGTTGTTGGAAACATGACAATAAACAACTTTGTAGTTAAAAGAAATTTCATTTGAATCCTTTAGCATGGAGAAAAATAGCTATCATTATGACCCACCACCTGTTTGATGGAATGCCTTGCTTGGCACGCACGCAGGATGCAAGCCCTGCCTTGGTTTTGCCCTAGTTTGCCTTGATTTATTCAAACTTTGCAAGATCATAACTCTCTCAATTTTGATGTTATGAATGAGTTCCACCTATGGATTTGAAGCTTAAGATGCCCTCTTTAATTAGCTCAAGGTAGAATTTTTATAGCCCTCATATTTTGGGAGAAGGCCTCTCTTGAAGTTGCTTCAAAAATGGCCAAACCTTGCCATTTTTGGAAACCCTAATTTTCCAAAAATGGTATGTTTTGGTTTTCTTGATTTCTCTTGATTCCTCCATCATTTCTTGATCAAATTTGAACCATAGGATCCTTGTAACCCTAATTTCATGATTTTGATCTCAAAAAGTCAGGAGTTGACTTTTTCCTCAGCATGGTTGACTTTTCCCTAATTCCCTAATTTTCAATCATCTGGCCAATTGAACCTCTTCCAAAATGTTTCTATGGATGAAATTTGAACCCTAGGCACATTACATCATATATAAGACAATGGAATACACTTTAGATCAAAATTTCATTGAGAAGCCCAGTAGAAATGAAACCCTAATTTGGCACCTTTTCATCAGGAGATGTTGCACTAATTGTCTCCTTTGATCAATTCAAATCTTTTCATGACTTGTGGCTTCAAGTGAGGACTTGTGGGATGTTGTGAACCCTTTTCACAAGTTTTATAAGATTTGTGGATCCTTGGTTGCCTTTGTATAGCCTTCAATTGCTCAAATCAAAGATCACATGCCCATGCCTCAACTATGATACACATGATGTAATGTTTCTGATTATTTCATGAATTTGTTTATGCCAAATGTTATGCAAAATGTTGAGAAAATGAGAGGGAAAATTTTGAGGTATTACACATTATTACTAAATTAATATTATCAAAATATTAATCTAACTCATCACAACATCATAACATCAAGAAATCCTCAAAATTCACAACAAATACTTCAAATAAATCAAAATCAACTTTGGGGTGTTACAAGTGTTAAGCATATTTTTACATCCAAGAGGAATGAAGATGTCAAGTGTGATGTCTTGACATTGTATTGTTGCAAGTTGGGGGAAACTTGGCAATACAGAATATCTAATTCTTGATGGATGCCTAGGGAATCATTGAAGAATCTGGGAGAATTTATTTTTCTTTGCAGATTAAAGTCAGTGTCTGGTGGATTGGTCTCTGGTTATTAAGCTGATATGAGAAGCCTTATTTTATCTAAATAGGAGTGCATGTAAAGTGAATATAATGTCTTACATGATGTCAGGACATTATTGTAGAACATGTTTGCATGAAACTGAAATTCTTTGGACGGTTCTTTAAAATAAGAAACAATCAACAGTCTTAGCCGGTGCGATATGGTGGAGTTATTTCCTTGGTTAATGGTCAGTTGAATTTGACTAGCATTACTTCCTAAGGAAATTGTTGGCTATAAATGAGACTGTTGTGACACTTATTGGTCTCGCAATTCTTTCTCTTCAAGTGAGTGTTCTCTGGCGTTCTTCAAATACTGGGTAAGTTGTATCTGAGTTTGAAGTTGTATGGGTCACTTTTGCCAAGTTTTGGCTAAAAAAGGGGAGAAGAATGGTGTTCTGGTTGTTGGGTTCATTCAAGAAGTGGCGGTGCAAGAATGTTGAAGGAAGATGTTATATCATTTTAACTTACTACTTTTTATATGTTTATGTCTTTTGATCTGAGTTGTGAAGCAGGTTGTGTCTTGTGACCTGAGTTACATAATTCTTGTACTCTGTGTTATGAAGGCTACAACTGATGGTTCTTTTTTGGAGGAGTCTTCTACACTTTTTCTGGATCATTCTTGGAAGGAAAAAGAAATGTGTGGAAGAAGATCTATTCAAATTCAGAGAAAAGATCCAATCAACTCTTAAGGTGGAGTCTTGCTGAGTACAGATAACAAAAGAAGATGTTTTAGCCAAAATTTGTCAAAAGGGGGAGACTGAAAGCACCTGAGGTTCGACAAAATTTTGGCTAAACACAAGAAGACTAAAGATAAAGAATATGTGCAGAATAAAGGTGTCGAAGAAGATGTCCTAACATCAATATGAGACATCCTAGTCTGTATTGCGGGATTTAAATTAGTAACAATTCTATATGAGATTTGTTGAGGGTTTAAAGTCTGGATCAAGGAGCAAAGATAGAAAGCCCTACAACAGAAGACTATATAAGGAGACTTAGACCTAGGTTTAAAACAAACTTTGTAACTTTTGTATCACTTGTAACTTTGTAATCTAAATACTTTGTAAAATAAGGATTTAGGGTTTGAGATTTGTTGGCTCTCTTAGGAGTTAGAAATATCCATTATGCAGTATGGGATGCAGGGTGGAAGTTATAGGTACAAGGGGAACAACCAAAAGCATTTAGGTAATGGTTGTGTATTGTTCTTGGATGAAGCTTTGAAGCAAGTCCCGGATAATTTGTAGGTTAAGAAACCGTGACAGGTTCTGGAGATCATCAGAAGACAGAGTCATCATAGGTGGTGGTGAAGGATGTGAGAAGGAGTTTCATATCAAAGGTTGTAAACTACTAAAGTTTAGCCTTAGATAAAGATGTTCATTGAAGGTAGTGATTAGGATAAAGTTGTAAATAGGAGAATTTAACTTCAGGGTAATACTACAAGATAGTGAAGTCTTTATCTTGGATTGGTATCCCCCAGAGTAGGTTTGTTAACACTGAACTGGGTTAAAATATTCTGTATACTTTACATTCTTCTATTTACAGTTTTTTGTATTGTGTTCTTGACTGAGATGTCTCAACATGATGTTTTAACATCTGTTAGTGACTGTGTTGCATCACTTTAAAACAACAGTTGTGTATTTCCCTTGCTTATTAATGTGTAGTAGTCAATGTCTTAACATTCTGATGGGACATTCGAGTATCTGCATAACTAGAATTTCACTTTGGTTCTATTATTGATGTTTATTAAACACTTAACTGTGTCAGATAAAGATCTAGATAGACTGTGAGAAACACTCTGGTTGTTATTCTCCTCCACTTGTAATTTTAGTATCATTTATTCTAATCTCTTTTGGTAATGAAGAAGCACGAGTATTGAATTGATAAACTTGAATAGTTCACTCTGAGTATGTCACTGATTCTTGGAGCTAGTTGTTGTTAACAACAAAATATTCTCTTTTGGCGCCTGCAAGAAGACTGGGAGTAAGATTGAAGAATCATTTGGTAAAAGGATAATCAGATAAGGAGAAATATCTATTGAATGGTATTCTTGAAATGTGTTATTTGAGAACAATGTATATTTTCAGGTGATACTAGGATAAGGTTTAAGAGAATATTTTTGAATGATTATTAATAATCATCAGAAAGCAAGAAATATTGTTTGCTGAAAGTAAATTTTTTATGAGTATGAGATGTTTTCAAAAACTGGATTTAATCCATCTTTGAATTTCTCATATAAGCTCATAGAAATTTCTTCATTTAAAGAAGAAATAATTCTAGTGTCATGATTCTGAAGCATGACAACTTCAAAGATGAAGTATGTTGAATTTGCTAGAAATCATGGTTGAAGAACCTAAGGTTAAAAATGATGATTCCTTCTTCGTCAGAACTTCTGAAGATGATGATCTGAAGTTTACTATTTGAATAGAAGCTTATGACAACTGGTCAAGATTTTAGAGGATCTTGAAGATGCGTCTACTAGAAATTAGATCAGAAGAAGAAGTCAAAGAAAATCTTTCTTCCCTCAGAAGAAAAGGCTAAGAAGAAAAGGGTATCTAACATAACGTTGATAGTTATGGTTAGAAAATCTTATACTGAAAATCTGGAAGATGCTTCTACTGAAAAACTATGCAGATGTTTAAAGATAGATCAAAAAAGAAAGCTTATTGAGTTACCAGAAGTACATTCAAGAAAGTGCAAACATGCTACGTCAGATTCTCGAGTATTATTGTATGTATCCCATGAAGTGAATGGATGTAACATAAACAATTAAGTCTTATTAACTTGATAAAGGTATCTCAGTTGAACAAACTTTAATTGGTTAGAATGTTATCTAAAGTTCTCTTTATAAGTTCTTGATACATGAATGTACCCTTCTATGTTCATCGCCCTCTAACACATGAGATTCAGTGATAGTATGGGCTTAAGAAGCTATTTGGTGATAATAAGTGTTTTATGTTCTGGTTCTTCACAATCAAATACATATGTCGAAGAAAAAAACAACTTGCATGATTATTCTGAACAGAATATGATGTGAATCTATTCTGATGCATATTGATGAGAATTCTCTGAATATCCAAAGGCTACAAAGTACTTGGGGGTACTTTCCTTAAAACTCAAATCATGATTGATTTGATAAACAAGCTTGGAATTAGAAACAAGGCTAATTAGCCGAATGCAAAGATGGAAGATATCCTCTCTCTCTCTCTATTAAAGGAAACGGGACTACTGATGAAATTCATAATGAAGAAATCAGTAAATGCTCTGTCAGAAGTCACTATAGTTCATTCGATCTTTAGAAAGGAAAGACAAAAAAATTTCACCTTCTGATGAACTGACTCTGGAGGATTTAGCTCAGTCCAGTAAGAACAAGATGATCATTCAAACCTTCTCAAGAAATATATCTTGAATTGATGATACTTGTATTTGTTGAAGATCTTCATCTATTTTCAAAAGGTTGAGTTCAGATGATTCAAGAAGACGTCAACAAATTTCTTCAGCACATAACTACTAAAAAGTTTATGTTTAAGCTAAGAAACTAGTCGCCTTCTAGATTCGAGCCTTCTTAAAGAAGAAGCTTGATTATCTTGAGTAGATAGAAGATGGATGGTCAAATTATGAAGACTAGAGAAAGAAATTGGGTTTTTCTCTAATGATCAAGATCTAGACAAACATCAGAAGAGATGTTTTCAATCCATTAGAAAGGAAGTTGAAGAAATCCAGAAGTTGATTGTACCCTGCAAAAAGGTCAAAGATTTCATTTAGAAAGAAGAAAGATGAGGTCATAAGTGAAGAAGATTATTTCTAGTGGTAAAACTAGAAAACAATGTCCAGAAGGAGCATATATTCTTTAGAGCAAGTACACAAGAGAACTTCTGAAGAAGTTTGAGATGTCAGAAAACAAAAACCCCCCTGCATCCAACATAAATTCTAAAGAAAGAAGAAGAAAAGTGAATAGTTTGTCAGAAGCTCTATCATGATTATGCTGGAGAAATATTAAAAGGATAAGTACTTCTGGAAACTTACTCAGATGCTGAATGAAGAATCAACCTAAAGATCATTAGATTCATGAAGGTAACATTTATTTTATCTGTGATTTATTTTATTTGACTTTCTGAATAAAGATACGTCTACCAGTTAGAAGATTTCATTATCAGAAGCCTATCCAAGTCAGATATATGTGTATTTCTGAAACATGAGGTTTCTAAAGTGTGAAAGCTTCATGAATTGGAACGTTTCTTTCCAAAAGAAATTTTTTTTATTTATACCCTGGATCGTAAACAGTCACTGTAACATCCCGGGGCCCTCACAAGGCAATCCTGGCACTGCCACCTCACGATCTTCTCTACCCCCCTCTCTAGTAGAATTTTTGCCTCCCGTGAGAATCGAACCCTATACCCTGGGGTTCAAGTACATGTTCAATCCATTCCCACTACCAATTGAGCTAGTAGCTTAATTGTTAGTGGGAATGGATTGAATATGTACTTGAACCCCATGGTACATGCTTCTATTCCCACGGAAGGCAAAAACTCTACTAGAGAGGGGGTAGAGAAAACCATGAGGTGGCAGTGTCGGGATTGCCTTGCGAGGGGCCCGAGCTATTACAACCATGTACCCTGGGGTTCAAGTACATGTTCAATAGGCAGTGCCAGGATTTTCTTGTGAGGGGCCTGGGCTGTTACAATTACAACATTAAATGTTTCCCTTTCATCTGAGATTGTGTGAACATGAATGGTGCAACTATCCCACTTACTAAACATGTGTGATCATTAGTTGACACATTGGGATTCATAATTTTTCTTGAAAATAGGTTAAAATATTTGCGCCTTTCCATTTTTACTGTGCATTTATTTTTAATCATGATTAAGTGTGTTTATTGTGTTCCTATTACCTATATATACTCACTCCACTAACAGTTCACATTACACTCACTTCTCCCACACTTTTAGTTTTTCAAACCCTTATTTCCTCTTATTTAATTATTCACTATCAACATTCCACATTCATCTCTCATCAACAATTGTTGAGTCTTCTCAACAATCTTCTCAAATTCCGAATCAAGTTAGTCAGCAGAATATTCATGATGAATGTCCCATCTCTCTACTCACTCCATTCAAGGAGATTCATGTCCCCTGTGAAACAATGGTGGATTTAAAAAATTTAAAGGCTAATGGATGTGATCTTACTCACACTCTTGAATTACAAGGATGGAGTGAATACTTCAAGAGATTGCAAGGACCTACCTATCCATGTTTGATTAAAGATTTCCGGGTTCATGATTCAGTAAGCACAAATGTTATTATGTCCTCTGTTTTTGGAAGAATAATTTTCATTACCGAAAATACCTTCTCCAATTTGTTATCGTATGATGGAACAGGCGTAAGAACCTCAAATGTTCTGGTAGATAAGAAAAGAGAATCTAAAATCATGGTCTTTATCTTCAAAGAAGGAACAATTTTTGACTCAAAGAATGATTCGTCGTCTTCTCTTCTAAAAGACTCTCTGAGAGTTTGGTTCAAGATTTTGTTAGGAAGTATTTTCCATCGTCATCTTACTTGTTCTTTAGATTATATTAATGTTGTTCATAAGTATGTTCTAACTTTTTGTTAAAAGGGATAAAGATTCATCTCACAATCATTTTGTTCAGATTCTCGAAAGAATCAATCATGAACGCTAGAATTGGTTCTACCAATGAAGGAAATTATATCTCTTATGGAAGAATTATTTTTGACATTCTTGTTGAATCAGGAATCGCTGATGATCTTTTGATCAATGGAGAAATGGACAAGTTAACAAGAACATTTGGAAAAGTCTTTCATCTGAAGAATCTGAAGAGTATGGAAATCATTTAAAAGATCACTTGTCTTGTTGTTTTTCTACCTAAGGAAATAGTTCAAGCCATAAGGATTCCAATTGTTGGATTTCCTTCTTTTAACAGACTCTATCATCCAGAAGAATTGAAAAAATATCTTACTGGATTCAAAGATGATGTTTTAGATACATTGATTGACTTGGAAAATCTACTAGCCAAACTTCCAAAAATCTTTAAGATTAAAGGAAAGAAGAAGAGACTTGCAAATAGTGAAGAACCATATATTAAAAGGTCAAAGATGGCAACTACATCAACTACTGAGAATATAGTTCATGTCAGTGATCAAACACATGACATGCCTATTGTTGATACTCTTGCATCTTCTCAGATAATTCCTCTAGTTTATCCTGCTGAAAATGTGCTCAAAAATGTGCTAATGTACAAGATTCCTCCTTTGGTTATATGACTCCCATTGCACCTCCAATATGTTCAACCACAGTTTTAATCATTCCAACATATGCACCAACTATATCGACTTTCACTCCCAAATTTTTAGAACCTTCTTTTTATTTACCACTTACTACTTCCGTCCATGTTCAACCCACCCCCACAATAACTTTACCACTTATTTCCACTATTATCACTCCATCACAAACCATCACTTAACCAATCCTCATTTTTGAATAAATTCCAACTTTTGACCATAAATCACCAAAGTTTCCTCATTTTGTTGTAACACAAAGTCCAAACAACAATGTCGTCAAAACAAATATATCTAATACTATTCAGAAGTTGTGAACTTTCTAAAAGTAAAGATATTTTTCCTGATATCATATTGTTCAGAAGTTGTAAACCTTCTGAAAGTATGGAATTCAGAATTAAAGCATCAGAAGCTGAGATCTTCTTGAAAATCAAATCAAATTCAACTCTTATTCAAGATTCAATTCAGAAGATATGATCTATTCAAAAGTTGTGGATTGTCTGAATAAATGGAAATGAATCTTCATATCAAACTCTGATACTTCATAAGTTGTTAACATCTCCAAAATTATAGTGTTTTGGTCATGAAAGATTCAAGTAAAAGAAGTTTAGATACATAATTTGAGTCATTATCCAATCAGGCTCAAAACCATGTTTTGATCATTCATCAAATTCTGATAGTAACCAGGTTTTAAGGTGAAGACTAGATGTTCTAGTCATACTCTGATGAGTTTCTGTAGGGAAGTATTCCTTCTTTATCCTTATGTTTTGGAAACTCAAAATTTATTTTATGACTCTTGAGCTTAGGGGGAGACTCTGAACAAGTATAAATGAGCTTTTGAGACTAACAAATTCATGTTGTTTATGGTGATTACCATGTATAAATTGTTCTATCAAAATACATGGTTTTGTCATCATCAAAAAGGGGAGATTGTAAGAACAATATTTGGTTATGCATTTTATATTTATGTTTTGTGGATAACAAAGGAGTATTTGTGTGAAAACAATTTTGATACTCTGACGTTTGTTATTCTGCAGTTTTAACAAACAGGTCCAGCTGATTAATAAAGACCATATGTGATTCATTTTGTATGACATAAGTAATTTTTGTGCCAATATAGCAAGTTTGCTTCTGTATCTAATCACATTCAGAAAGATCCTTAGAATACACTATGTTGCTGCTGCAATGCTCTCTTGGATTCTGTGTTATGTGTGTGATTTTGATGTTCTACTTCTCATGCCTATTAAGCTTCTGAAGTTGTTATCTTCCGAAGACTAAGTACTAAATAATTCTGAAGACAAGATTATGCTGAATGAAGTTCTGAATATTCTGAAGACTTAAGATTTCTGGAGATTAAAGGTTTCTGGAGACTTAGTTCTAAATATTTCGAAGAAAAGGTTATGTTGAACAAGTTCTGAAGACTCTGATGACTTGATTTTTTGAAGACCAAGGGTTATGAAGATAAGTGTTGAAAATTCTGAAGACAAGGTTCTGGTGAACAAGCTCTAAAGACTCTAATGACTTGAGTTTCTGAAGACCCTGTTATCTTTTCTTCTACTCATACTTCAAATATCTTTCTACCTTAAGCCTCTGAAGTACATACGATAAGGTTAACATTTACGAGGGAATAGTACACAATACAAATACGTTCCACTCCACTACCCTGATTTTGTGGAAAAGGACATATTTGATTGTACGAATTCATCACTGCTGTCATACCCCAAATTTGTCTTACCTTTACCATTTTATTTTTTGCCTAACCATATTCAAAAATCCAAAAGTATGTCATTTCCTTTTGTGCCAAAAGTTGGGGTTCATTTTGAGATTATCGAGTGCGTGTGTATGCAATGTGTTGTGTAGAAACATTTGTCTGATTATTACCTTTATTTTTCATTATCCACTTTTAATTGTTTTTTATTTTATCTAATTTTCCAATCCACTTTTATTTCTAATCCATCTTTAATTCGTATCCAAAATCACAAAAAAAAAATTCATTACTATTATTATTTTTAGCATTTTCCCATCTTCTTTATTATTATTTTCTATTTTTTATTTCTATCAATTTCTATTACTATTATTATTACTATTACTATTATTATTACTATTACTATTATTTTTATTCTTATTATTATTATTATTATTATGGTTATTATTATTACTATTATTATTCATAAAATCATTTCCACCATTTTGTTTTTTATTTGTGTAAAACAATCACTGCCATCTTTTTTTATTCTTCAGCATCATTCACTAACTTTTTTATGGACCCACCAATTCAAAGGCACTTCCACTACCATCTCCATTACTTGCAGCAAACGCACAACAATTTTTACAACTTGCAAAAACAGATTTTCTTGAGCACATTTCATCCAAATCTTTGGCCCCAAGTCTGCCTCTTTTACCCATTTACTTCTCCTATAAATCCATCTCTCAATTTCACACCAAAAGAAGCTTGGACAGCATACATAATCCCTGCAAAAACCAATAGCCAAGCTTCAAAAAACAACAAAATTTCACATTTTTCACCTCTAAAAACCATAAAACAGAACCATACCATAAACTCACTACAAAAAAAAATTCTGCAACCTTTATCCTATAATCTCCCTCCTTCACTATTCATCATCATCTCCTCAAACCCTCTACCGTAAACACCTCCAAAACCACCTCATACAACAACCACACAAAAATCCTTCAAACTGCTCTACCACTATTCGCCGTAAAACGAAATCGCAAAACACTGAAACATTTCCCTTCGCTCAAACACTTCACCAACACAGAAACAGAACGGAAACATATGAACCTATCTAAACAAATCATAAACTCACTCCTCAACCACCCAATCTCATCGATACCCTTCAAAATCGAAACAAGGAGCGGACCAATCAAAAACGCAGAAACCTGTAATCCAAAACGAACGAGCAAACCTTTCACAAACCGGAAATCAGAAATCGAAAACCTTACACAAACCGATCCCGCGAGAGTAAGATACTGAGAACTCGAACCAAATCGCACAAACCACCAAAAAACCTGAAACCGAAACAAACTCAGAAACGCGAGGAAAGAACCGCCGCGAGCCAAACCGCTACTGAGTTGAGAGAACGAACTGAAACCGAGAACGAGCGATTGAGACTGAGAGAGGGAGACATCGTGCGAATAAAAAAACCAGGGTGGAATTCAAACAAACACCGTGAACCGCCGCCGTTGCCCTTCTCATTGCCGCCGTGAATCGTTTTCTCCACAGAGGGTGGGTTTTCTGCAATTTGTTTTTGATGCGTGAGAATAAACGAATCGTGTTCTTCTTCTTCTTTTAATTTGGACCTGTTTTTTTATTTATTTACTTTTTATCTTACGTTCTTATATAAAAAGAATACACTGACAAATCTATCAAACACCCATCTTTATCTTATATTTTTTTGTTGCTTTTGGCGGATTGGGCTGGACCCATCCGAGTTTTCTATCCACATTTCCTTGTTACTCACGATGCACCTCCCTCTATTTTATGGTTATTATTAATTGTTGATTGGGCTCTGAATCCATTGGAAATCCCACTTGAATTTTTGTTCACACCATTTTGTTTTCACAATTTACCCCCCTCTGTTTTCTTATCTTTTTAAATTAATTTTTTTTATGATGTTAGTTGTTTTTTATAGTTTTAATTTCGTGATAATATTTTCTTTGTTTAGAAATAAAATGCCCAAAAATAGTGAGTTAATTGATTTTATTTTATTTCATTTTATTTTAGGGTCGATGATATAACAAACGGCCGAATTGTGTCTGATTTCATTAAATCGAAAAATTCGGTCAATATGAGGCCTATTTAGTTTAGTTTTTATTTATTTATCGATTTTGGTTTATTTTTTCTATTTCGTTTATATTTTGTTAAATTAATTCGGTTTATTTAATTTATTGGTTATTTTTCATTTATCCATTTAGTTTATTCAATTTATTTTAATACATAAACGCTCGACTCCTCATAGAGCGATTCTAAAAATTGAATTGATTCTAAGGTAGTTAATGAGTCACATTTTGATGCATCCGAAAAGGTCCAACGCCTCTGAATAGTTGCCTCTGAATAAAAAGGTCCAACTCCTCTGAATAGTTAGGACACTGCACACACGCTTTCTCTTGGACAAATTACAACGAGACCCTTTTATTTCATGCAATCCTGTGTAATTTATTTTGTATCCCTCCCCCTATTTCGTGTACGCACTTTATTTTCCGCATTTATTGTTTAGAACGCTAGGAGCACCCTTAGGGACTAGTTTTAGATCTCGTTTTAGTTCGCGAACCCTCGGTCCAACGCCAAGTGGTTGCACTCACACACTTGCACTTTATTTTATTTTTTCAGTTATCGTTTTGTTTACTAGGATCCACCTAACCTTGCAAGCCGAGCGCATTATGCCTCGCTAATAAACAAATAAACCTCCATTTTGCATTTACCCGTAAGTCGAGTGCTTCGCGCATCGCCATCAAACTTCAATAAAAAACCAAAATATTTCTCTTAGATCCAAACCCTTGATCCAACGTCAAGTGGTTGTAGGTAAATAAAACACTCTAATAATACGAAACGAATTGTACGCCACGAGCCTTAAGTGGTAGAAAGGATGACTACGAGCTTTCGTTACTCGTTCCGATAATTTCTGTCGCAAGACGCTTGGCTTGTTGGTTTGAAATAATCACCTATACCCATAGTCTTTAGTGCAATTCGAATCCTAAATCCTTTCTTCAAAGAAAGGTAATAAAACAAATAACCACCAACCGTAGTAGGCCGAACTACAAGGCTCTGACTTTCCCATTGCACGAGGGAGTATGTAGGCATAAGGATCTCAATCCTTGTCGAGCACCTAGGATCAATCTAACTTATGACATAAACTATTTTCCCTCTAGCAAGTATCTCATTAAGCATAGACATCCTTTCGCGCGTGACAACTTAGATGGTTAACATCGAGTACGATGGATGTAGGGGGTGTTAATACCTTCCCCCTGCATTACCAACATCCGAACCCAGACAATGATTGCGAGACCTTTATCTTCATCCTCCTTTTAGACGGGTTTTATCTATATCTTCCTGTCGCTCCCAAAAGATGAGACTGGCTCAAATAAGGTACAGACGCGAACGGTCGGCGAAAGGATGAAATGAAAAGAGTCGCCAGCTAGGCATTTTTATCCCGAAGGAAAGGTAATGCTGCATAAACCTAGAAAGATATGGATAAGACGGTTGCGAACCAGAGAGACTGAGAAAGGGGGTTGGTTACAACCTGGGAAGGTATTAGCACCCAGATTGTCCGCCGTACTCGACGGGATCTACGCTTAAAAGATTTGTGTTTTAAAGGGGTAGTGTCAGTGCAATCTGTGTATCAAAACTGGAAAGAATGCAAGTATCAGTGTAAAAGAAGTGTGAAGTGTATAAGTGAAGTGTCAGTGTAATAACAAGAATGAAATGCTCAAGATCATGAGGCTTAAAGGATAAGGCTGGAAAGAGGGGGAATATACAAAGACTTTTTGTTCGATAACTGTTAAGTTATGCCTACGTATCCTCTCGTGCAATGAGGAAGTCAGAACACCGTAGTTCGACCCAAAGAGACTGAAAGATAAATTGACTTGTGAACTGCTTGCTTGTCTATGCTCAAGTGTATGACCTGTCTGGCTCAGGTGCAAACTGTCTTGCATTAGACGGAAGAGGCAAGTTCTCGTTTATGAGTGAATGTGATGAGAAAAGAATCCCGGAGGAGACGTTTATTGTTTGTTTTTTGAGTTTTCAGTCTTTTATTGCTTTTGAAAATTTGTCATAAGTTAATGAGCTTAAGCCTAAACCAATGGATTTAGTAAACTCATCACATCTTCCCTCTGATTAGGGGTAATGAGAATGCCTTAAGTATGAAGTCAGCATCTCACACTTAATCACCTTTGATGTAGGATTAAGATCATTAACCTACTTGTGATTATTTGGATGTTTTTGGTGTTTTTGTTTAGTGTTAAGTGATGAGATTAAGCCATAATCAGGGATTAAACAGACTCATTACACCATCCTAATAGAAGGATAATAGATGAGAATGTTTAAGCTGAGGAATGCTCCTCAACTTAATCCATGATTAAGGATAAAACTCATGACAAAACAAAGCCTTTATTAGATGGATTTAGTTAATGATAAGATGAAGAAATGATTTTTAGGGTTTGTAAGACAACTTGAGGAGGACTTGTCCATTAACACTAGGGTTAGTCCTTCTTAACCAATTAAGGAAGAATTAGAACCCTAATGCAAGGCCCAAGTTACAAGCTTGATGTCTTGATGATTATTAAGTGAATTGATTAAAGGATTTAAACACATTAAGGGTTTAACACTTAGGATTAAAGTTATACACTCCATCCTAATAGAAGGATGCAGGCATAAACTTAATCACAAAGCCTTAAAGCCTTTAGGGTTTAGTCCCTGATTATGAGGTGAGGAGAGAAGACTCAATGAGACACAAAGGTAAAATATAGATGGGGGACTAATCAAAACCCTAATTATTGTCATGCATGGTTGTTCCTAAGGTTTGTGAGGTTTTCAAGAGAAATCTTCAGAGGAACCACTAGGAAGCAGATGAAAGGAGCAAAGGAAGCAAAGTAACCTGCTTCATTTAAGAAGACAAGTCACTTGAGGAAAGAAATTAAGAAGAAGAAGAAAGAGCAAGCTCAATCTCAAACACAAGACAAAATGCAGCAATGATGCATAAGAGAGATGAAAAGAAATTGTGAGAAGTGAAGGCAAATTCACTTCTCAAAATAACTTACCACCTGAAAAGTTAGTGAAAGGAATGAAATGCAATGCAAAATGACATGAAATGGCATGATGCAAACCAAAAACAGAAGCATGTGTGTGATGATAATGATGCTATGAAATGATGCAAACATGAAACAAGGCATGGGGATGATCATACAAACATATGGATGCAAGAGAAGCATGCTTAGAACCATGGACATACATGAAAAGTTATGAAATGCAAATGACATACAACATGGAAAATGAAAGATGCAATGATCAAACATGATTCTAATATGTCCTAAGATGTGTAATGAATCAAAAGGATGCATAAAATGTCATGGCAAGTCATGGTATGCAAGCAAGTGCAAAATGAATGCAAAAGGAAGCCCAAATTAGGGTTTATGATCCATGCACAAAACAAAAACCAAAACCAGAAGCAAACATCATGATAAAAAATTGAAAATGCATCCAAGGGAACCCTAAACCTTTACAAACTCACTGCCCAAAGGAGGGGATCCAATTCTTAACCTAGTGAAAGTTATGAATTTCTTAAGATTTCTAGGGTTTTAAGGCACCTTGTCAAAAAAAATGTCAAACAAATTGAAAATGCAAGATCAAAACATGCTAATTTAATCCTACAAACTTCATGATATGCAAGATGCAATGCAAAAATAATCAAAGTCCAACTCTTAAAGACTAGGCAGAAATGAATTTTTGAACATTGGATCAAAATAATGCTTTGAAATAGAATTAATTCCATGGAAAATTGTCAAAATGCATTAAGATCAAAAAAGAAATTTGGTTTGAGGGTTGGACAATGTTTCTAAATGATTTTAAAGGTTTCATGAATTTTTTTGTGATTTTTAAATACCTAAAAGTATTTTTAATTAATTAATTCTCATTAATTAATTAAAAATAAACTTTTAAATGATTTAAAAATATTTTTAAATGCAAAAAATAAAAATAAAAATGTTTTTGGTTTCTGAAAATTAATAAAAGTTTGTATAAAAATTTTCATAATTTTTGAAAATGTTTTACTATTTTTAATAAAATGCACAAATTAAATGAGAAAAATGTGAAATAAAAATTAATAAAATGAAAAGTATAAGCAATGGATGGATCAGATGCGTTCTGGGCAGAGGGAGTTTGACTTGGCGCCACATCCAATGGCCCAAGTTCAAATCTGGTTAAATCAGGTTTATGAATTAATTAATTTGGATTAATTAAGTTAATGAGGATTAGGGTTTCTGAGGACACATCCTAGCCACTCAAACGCGCGCCAGTCAGCCTAAGTCAACTCATCTAACGCACCAAATTCAAACCTCCTTTAATGACACAGATTAGGGCTAATGGTTCTCAGGTGGCCGGAGAAGACTTCCGGTCGTCTTCTCCGGCGAACCAAAACCCTAGGTTTCACTACAAGCCATCCCACTTCAAATTAAACACAGGGAAATGATCCTCTAACATCATGGATCATAAATCAACCATCAAACAACATTTAAACTACATGAATCAAGCAAATCGAAGCAAACATTTTTCACGGGAGAAATTTCAGAACATCAATACATCCTCATTTTCCACTCATTTTCGATTTCAAACACATCATGATGATCAGGATAACATGTAGAATCAGTTTATAACAAGTAAATGAAGTTCTAGAAAATTCGTTCTTGAGCTATACCTGAGATGGAACCTTCTGGTTCTGGGCTTTCTGGGCTGCTTCTTGGTGCAAACTCACTCCTTTTGAGCTCCTGATGAAGTCTTGATACTTGGAAAAAGCTTGTGATGGCTGGTTTGGAAGATCACAGAGTTCTGCTCAAAGTGGGGTGGAAATCGTATTTTTTATTCAGGGAGTTTCAGGCAATGGTGATGGGTGGTTTTTGATCAGTGGAGTGTGCTGAGTTTGTTTGTGAAGTTTGTTTGTGTGTTTGCAGCTTGTGGAGGGTTTTTCGAAGGCTTTTGCAAATGGGAGAGATTTTTGATAACTATGGCTATGGGCAAGATCACAATGAATTGTGTTATGTGTTAGGCTGGGTTTTGTCCATGTATCAAAAGGGGATAGGTCAGAAAGTTGTTGGTGGCCTATGGTGATTGGTATGGGTCTTTGGCCAAAATGTCAACTTGATGTGTACTTGAGGTATGGGCTATGATACAACTTGCTTTTTGGCTTGCTTTTGCTTAGCTTGAATCAAGGAATGCTATGAAGAAAGTTTAGAGGCAATGCAGCAAGTGGTTTGTAACTTGTGATAAGTTTTGCAAGTTGGT
This sequence comes from Lathyrus aphaca, assembly GCA_963966055.1. Lineage (NCBI taxonomy): Eukaryota > Viridiplantae > Streptophyta > Magnoliopsida > Fabales > Fabaceae > Lathyrus > Lathyrus aphaca. Next base: position 115,123,433 of record OZ014525.1, read on the forward strand.
TCAAGTTTGGTTCCTTTGAGATTTCTTAAGTTTCAAGGCATCAAAGTGCAAAGTTCTTTGGCCCATTCTGAATTTTAGAGGTTATATGATCATGTTGTGAAGAAATGATACACATTTGAGGCCTTTAGAACACTTGAACAAACCATTTTGCAAAATGTCTCTTTGGTAGAAAACTTCAAATTTTGTGATTTTAGCCAACTTTGACAAGCCATAACTTTTGATCCAAAATGAATTAGGTCATGTTCTTGTACTTTTTGAAAAGGTAATGATCCAATCTACAACTTTCATGACCAAAGTTTTTCCATTTGAGGCATTTTTGAATCAAAAAGCAAGGGTTGAAAAAGTTTCCCAAAATGGCAATTTCATTAAAAGTCAAACTTTCCTAAAAAGTCAACTTTGCAAATGACTTGAAATTCTTCAAATTTGTGAACATCTAACATCTTCTATGATCAAATAAAGATCATACACAACCAAAATGATGAAGAACACCCTTTGGTTGGGTCATTGGGGGCCTCAGATGCCCTGATTTTGCACTGACTTGCTTAGAAAGTCAACCCTTGATCAGATGACTTCCCCATTGAATTTCTTCATGAAAATTGATGTGCATGCTCCCTATGCCATATAGAGACCAATAGAAACAAGAATGACCAAAAAATTTGGAGTTATGGCCTTTGAAACCAAAACCCTAATTCTAGGTCATCTGTGCAGTCAAACCTGGCTCTGCTTCCATGCCACTTTCAGTTCTTGTGATTCTGTGACATTCTTGACTTTGAGAGGATATAATATGATGTTTGAATATACATGGACCCCTTTGAAGTGATTGATGAACTTTGGAGTGGCTCAAGAGGCTCTTGGATTGCTCAGATCACAAACCCTAGATGCAGATGACTTTGAACCAATGCAATGAATCAAAAATGTAATATGAGATGCCATGATTGGACTTATGCATATGAAATGATCACAAGCCATGGTGTGAATGGGTGAGGGCAAATTTGGGGTGTTTACACTTCCATTTCCCCTTATGAGAATAAATGATAATTAGGTGGAGACTCTCATGTCTGTCCAGCGCGCGGCTCTCTCTTTCTAGATTGTGTAAGGTCGTATTTTTCGGGGTGCGACACCTACATAACGACATTCTTTCAGTAGCCAACTCATTAAAGAATTATTGATATACCCTCCAACGGATCTATTTTTTCTATATAAGGATGTGATCACGTGAATAAAAACGTGATAATGATGGAGAGGACTTCACACAACATTGAACCATAATACAAAGTCATATTCATAGTATGTGTGTGTGTGTAGTTTTTTATTCTATTTCATTGAAATTCATTGTGTTTACTCAGCTTGTGAATAAGCATTTATTTGTAAACAAACCCTTATTACAAACAGTTGTTTGTATTCCCTAAAGGACCAATGAGGTCAGAAGCTTTAGGAAGACTAGGAAAGTGAGTATTAGTGGTTGTTAGTCACGGTAGTTCTTTGTGCAATGTAATTCGTTACATGTTTTCCCTAAAGGACTAGTGAGTTCATAAGGTTTAGGAAGACTAGGACGGTGAGTTCTAGTGGTTGTTAGTGACTGTTGTTGCTTGTGCAGTGTAATCAGATTAACATAGTGGATTAAGTATATGTGATAAGGCGAAATCACCTTGGTGGGTGGACTAGATTAGCTTGATAGTTTTCAAAAGAGCCAGGATATATCATGTGTCCTTATCTCTTGTTTATTCATTAGTTTACTTGTTTGTGTTTTTACAAGATAAGAGTTCAAGTTTTAAAACTCAATTCAAACACATCTTTCTTGTGATTTCTCACACTTTCAGATCATGCATTCAAGGGTGGAAGGCGCGATGTCAACTCTGGGATGGTTCATTGTGCCATATAGGGCCTATTGGGAAAGGATTCACTAACATCATCCCACACTCACCCATTTTCTTTTTACCAAATTTTTCTTTGTAGATGAATTGGGTTTGGCCACATTTTTGATTTTTTTTCTAAGCTTTCATCCTCTTTATTTCTACTACACCTTCATTTGTCTTTATTTGTTCCTTTTTATTTATTTCATTTTTTTCCTTTTGTTAATTATTTTGAATTAGTAAAATAATTAAAGAATATATATGTAATAATTGAATAAATATTTTCAAACACATTAAAACCCTGGTCCAACGCCAAGTTAATTTTTTAAACTCTTACTTTTTTATTAACATCGAATTAAGGCGGCACATTTCCTTTTTAAAGTTAAACATTTCAAAAGACTTTTCGCAATAGTTAATCGGTTGAAAAAGGATCGGAACATAAGTATTTTCTTGATTTTCTCTAAGTGTTCATGTGATGGCTTTAATTTTCCAACTGTTAGAACATTTGTAAATCACATCAAAACACTTTTCAATAACTGAATCAAGTTAATTCTTTCGTGAAGGAAAAAGGATTAGGGAGGAAGTAATTTCTTCTCTTTTCCTCAAATGATTGTGTGATGGCCATAATTAGCCTCCCGTATGAATACTTGTCATCTGTTAAAGAAACATGACTTAATTCGCCATAAAAATTTCATAAATAATTCAATTGAAAAAGGATTGGTGCAGAAGTAATTTGTTTTCTTTTCCCCAAATGTTCATGTGATGGTCGTAATTAGCCTATAGTTTGAATATTCATCAATTACCTAAAAACAACTCAACACATAAAACCTATTTTCTCGCCCCCGTGTGATCGAAAAACTTTTAAAAATGAACATTTTTTTAGTCTGTTTTACCGCTATACAAACAAGACCTTAAACCTCCCACGCAAGCATACAAGTCAAATGTTTAACCGCTAAAGTGCGATCTAAACACTCGTTCAATAAAATCAACCAACCAACACATAGTTTTCTACAAAGAACTACATAACTTTGAATTCCTCGTTGTACTTGAGGATATGTAGGAGCAAGACCTACAATTTCGCCAAGCACCCTAATAAAATAATTTTTTCGACCCTTTTTTATTTTCCTTTTCAATCTTTTTATCACTCGAAGAAAACAAATAACATAAGCTAGCATTCAATCGCAAATCTAACTAAATGGTTCATGTTATGTACAACGGATGTGAGTGGTGTTAATACCTTCCCATTGCATAATCGACTCTCGAACGTGAATTCGGTTGTGATGACCATCTTCTCTTTTTTTAAGGGTTTTATCAATATGGTTCTTTTCCCTCTTTGGAATAAATAAAATTCGGTGGTGACTATGTTCAATTATTATGTGAGCGAATGAACACTCATGAGGTCATATTTTTTTAGATGTGACACTATGTCACTGAGACGTTCATTAAAATCAATAAATGTTTCGTCCTCTTTCATTCTCAAATTTTCAAGTTTTATAGTAAAGACCTATAGTCTTTACATGTGAACTTTAGAGGTGCCTTCATTTTCATTTTAGAGGGTCTCCCAAGCTTCTTTGGCACTAGAGCATGTATTAATGAGCCTGGAAATATTTTTGCCAACTCCATTGTAGATGACATTGAGAGAACGAGAGTTATCACGAGCCTCTTAATCGTTATCTTTTGACCATTCACTCACAGGATTTAGGGATTATGTGTCATCTTCAACTATAATCTTTGGGAGTGTCCATCATTTTATGATTGCTTTCCAAGTTTTACTATCCATAAACTTGATAAAAGCAACCATGCAAGTTTTCCAATAATCATAGTTTGTGTCATCTAAAATAGGGGGTCGATTTAAAAATCCTCCTTCTTTCGTATTATCCATGTTTAACGGAATATTTAGAACCTATAGAGCCCCCTACCAGAACAGGGTATCGGCTATGATGCCAATTGAAATTATGATCTCTAGATAAGAAGATGTAGGACACAATCTTGTAACAATGTTTATGAAATGTATAATGTGTAATCAGCAAAATAAATGCAATAAATAAAATAACAAAGGAATTTGCAACCTAGTTTAGTGTAAATCCACCAACGTCTAAAGAGTGTTAACCCAATGAAAGAAAAGTAATTCTTACTAATCAGAAGTACAAATTGGAATGACTTAAACTTTCCTTGTTCAATGCCTCTTTTTCTAATATTACCCGTGAATTTCTCTTCAGGATTCGCCCTGAATATGAGATCCTTCTGACTTTCACTCAAACACATTTTATAGTGTTTGGATAGTTACAATAGATTCTGAATGATGGAACAAAATTACAATTCAAATACTATATTCCCTTAACAAAGGAATAAGACTCAAGAATAGACTATTACAAAAAATAAAATAAAACAAAATAAAAAGCAACAAAATAAACACACCTAAATTGATTGTTAAAGGTGACATCCTTCACAATAGAGAATTCCTTCTTAAACAGCAACAAGTTCTAGCGTAAAAAGCCCATTAGATTTTTTTTTTTTAATGTAACTAAGCTTCCCAAAGGTGCAAGAAAATAATCTTTCATTACAACATAAAGAACGATACTTCTTGGATGCTGGGAGGAATCTTGAAATAAAGGGGAGCTATTGTTGATGTGCAGAATTGGTGAGATGGATCTCTTACTCAGTAGAGGTTCAAAGTGCATGAAATATACTCCCATTTGATTGATGAGGGTAATTGTGTTGCATAGAGTATGCTTATTCAAAACAATAAAGCTAGACCAAGGGCAGTTGTGTGCTTATGGTTAGCTTGCCACTATAAGTTAGCCACGAAAGACCGGTTGTTTCATTTTGGAATGAATCAAGACCAGAAATGTGCTTTATATAAGATTACCCCTGAAACTTTTGATCATCTGTTGTTTGGCTGTAGTAAAACAGGTCCCATTTGGAAGGAATGTCTAAAGTGGATGGAGTACCACCATGATCCACTTTGTTGGGAAGATGAGGTGAATTGTGTTGTAGATAATACGAAAGGAAAAGGCTGGAAATCTTAAATTTTGAGGATGTTCTTCGCTGAAACAGTTTATCATGTTTGGAGATATAGAAATGATTGTACTTTTGGTAACAATTTGAATACTAATAGTATAGATAATTCTATCATTGATAGTGTGGTGAATAGAGGATGGCTCAATCATAAAAATAGGAGTCATCTAGCTAGAATGTTGATGTAAATGTGGGTTGTTTGGTTGGTTGGATCTTTATGATAACCTTGTTTGTATAGTTTTTTGAATTAATAAAATATTTCTACGTTGATTAAAAAAATTGATTAATTAACTATAGAACATATCAGAATTCATAAAATTTAATTTTTCTAAAATATATCTTGAGAAAAACTTTCTTGTTCCAAAAAACGCATAAAGGATTAAAATCTGATTAGATAAATAAGAAAATGAATCCTTAAACAGCTTGAGAATTGCTTAGTTAGACTTTCCCGCGAAGAAAATATGAGTGAGATAAGATGTCTCAAAAAATGAAGCATGTTATGCTTGACGTCACTACAAGAAAAAATGTTTTAGTTGGGGGTTATGCCCCTCACTAATGCAAAAAATCCATCACAAAACAAAAAATTTCAAGGGGATATGACCCCTAGCTAATCAAGGCATCGTAAATAAATGGCTAAGAGTTAAGTTCCTCGCAAATTTAGCTAAGGGATAAGCCCCTCGCTAAATGTAACTCAAAAAATGCAGATTGCTACACTACAAGAGTAAGAGTAGAGTAGTGGCATAGAGTGGCATATACGCATCAGATATTCTACTAGGGGATAAGCCCCTAGCCAATGCATGTGTGTTTTGCATTTTGTGAGAGATAAATCCCTTAGCTAAATGTGTCAGATATTTGTGAGGGGTAAAGCCCCTACCGAATGCATAAACATTTTGGAATTTGTGAAGGGATTAACCCCTAGCTAATGTTTATAATATAATATAAAAAAAATTTATAATTATAATAAATAATATGTATTTTTGAATTTTGTGAAATTTTTAAATTTTTTAAAATGCAATAATTTATGATTAAAATTTAAATAAAAATAAATTATATCCATATCCACCAAAATAAAAATAATTCATGACAAAGATGAAAAACTGTAATTTAAAGATACATAATAAAAGTTTCATATTTCAACAAATTTAATCATCTTCTTCCTCATCCTCCTCATCTTTCTCATCTCCTCCTCCAAAACATTGATTCATTTGTGAGGCCGTAAATGGTTCAAATCTTTGTGCACGCTCATTTACAACCTGTATTGCTTCCTCACACTCCACGGTTTTCTTCCTCAATTCTTCCTCCATATCTGCTTGTCTTCTCCTCATTTCTTCCATCTCTGCTTGTCTTGCTGCTACTTCGTGTGTTGCCTCGGTATGCGCCAAGTTTCTCACAGTTTCTAGCAAATCAACAATCAATATAGGTGGATGTTATGTTTCCTTCTCCATCATCATGTCTCATTCTGAAACTACTATCACGCCGCTTGATTTTTTTGGCATACACTTCAGCACCATACACTCTCCCATTTTTCCTTTTCCTGCGAGCAACATCATACTAAGTCTGAAAACCCAGACAAGGATCATCATGATATCCTGATGGCGGTAGAGGTAAATCAGGATGCTCGGATACAGAAAGTACAAGTCATCTATCATAATCCTCCTATAAAAATAAGAAAATTAGATGTTATTATAATTTCAATAAGATATGTACATAAAATAAATAAATAAAATGACTAAATATAAGAAAAACTTACTTGAGTGTCTTTTGATCATTGATCGACAAACTCCCTATTTTTCTTGATACGAGTCTCTAGATGGATCTCATTAAGAAGTAGGGTTTTACCCAACTCATCACGCTAATTAAATAAAAACATAAGTAAAAAAAAATTAGTTTTCATCTAAATTCTAAATGAAAAATTAAGTAAAACATAAAAAAAATTTACCATCCTTCGTGCAATTTCAGCAAAACTAATACAACCTGCTGCGTAGTTGCAGCCTCCAACTTCAGATACTCTGTTATTTTTTGTTGTTTCAGATACTTGCTTAAAGGTATCCAAATTCCAATGGTCAATAAGTTGTTGAAATACATCTTCTCCAATTCAATTGGGACTTGTTCCTTTTCTTTCACAATCAAGTCTAACACACCTAAGTGTGTCGGATAATCGGGCAACACATTTTGAGTCAAAATTTTCTTACTCGGTGTTGATTTATAATGTCCCAACAACATTTCTCCTACATTGTTTTATGAATTCAAAAAATATTACATAAAATATAGTCATGAATATCTCAATAAATATAATGGAAATTAAAATAATAATTATTTAAATGAGTCGGTCTTATTCCTGAAATAAATTAAACCAATCTTCCTTCTCTTTATCGGAAAGTGCTTCATAAGTCTGCCAAAACTTTTTATATTTTTCTTTAATAACTTATGTTATACACGATACTGCCTAATGTGACGGTATAAGGCTAAACAACAAAATTTTGAGTTAGTATTAACAAAACAAAAATTCAAATTTAAATTTTAAAAAATATTATATATATATATATATATATATATATATATATATATATATATATATATATATATATATATATATATATAACATAAACACTTACCTTCCTCCATCGGAGTGAATGGAAAATTGGGCCTTATATTTCCTAATTGTTTGTGGTGTTGCATTTCTCAGAATGTATGTCCTCCTTCACTCCATATGAGCACTGTCAGGAGCACTAATATCTTTGTGATCATGAGAACTGGTATCTCCATGACCCTGAGCACTAGTATCATCCTCATCATCCTACTCATCATGCGTAGAATGCATGGGTGATGAATGTGGCATGCTAGATCCACCTGCCTCCATACACTATGGCAAAAAGGGCTTAGAGAGCACTTTTTTTTTTTACTTTAGAGAGAGCTTTAAAGTGATGTTAAAGGTTGCGCTGTAGTAGGTAAAGACAACGTTTTTTTAAGGAAAACGCTTTTAAAGGCCCATCTTACATGCATCTTTAAACTCTTTAACTTGAGGTCTTTCATAGACACAAGTCTTCTAATATCTGAAGATTATCCTTCTAGAAAGTTAACTTCACTTAGAAACTTACACAATACTTTTTTCTCCTTTCTAGATATAGTATATGCAGCAGGTGGTAGATATGTTCGTTTTCCTTTCTTCAAGGATCCTAATTCAGTTCTTATCCCCATCGCTATCAAGTCCTTTCTTGCTTTAAGGTCATCCTTAGACTTTCCTTGTATATTGAGTAACATACCAATAACACTGTCGAACACATTTTTTTTCAATATGCATAACATCAAGAAAATGTCTTACATACAACGACTTCCAATATGGCAGTTCAAAAAAAGTTGACCTCTTCTTCCACCCTTTCTTGACAAGTGTATGTGCAAAAGGCTTGCCAAATTGAGTTCTTACATCTTTCACCTTTTCATAAATTTGATCACCTGTTAATATAGGTGGAGCTCTACCTTGTTATGTGTCTCCATTGAAGGTTTTTCTCCACCCACGGTAGTGATGTTTTGAATTTAAGAATCTACGATGATCGAGAAAGACTTTCTTCTGACCAAACTCCAATCGCGTCCAATTTGTGTTATCTTCACAAATAGGACACACACATTGACCTTTTATGTTGTACCCTGATAGATTTCCATATGCTGGAAAATAATTAATTGTGCCAAACAACATCACCCTCAAGTTGAAACTTTCTTTCATATACCCATCATAAACCTCCACACCGTTCTCCCACAAAAACTTTAAATCTTCAATTAAGGGTGTCAAGTATATGTCTATGTCATTACCTGTTTATTTAGGCCCAGAAATTAACATAGATAACATCATGTACTTACGCTTCATACATAGCCATGAAGGTAGGTTATAAATCATTAAAATTATAGGCCAAGTGTTATGTGAGATACTTTTAAGACCGTGTGGGTTCATTCCATCAGTAGATAATGTCAATCAAAGGTTTCTTGCTTCTTTTCCAAATTCAGGATAATCATCATCAATTTTCATCCACTGTGGTGAATCTGCCGGAAGTCGAAACTTTCCATCAATAATTCTTTCTTCTACATGCCAAGTCAAGTGTCTTGAATCGGTTTCACTACGAAACATGCGTCTGAATCTCGAAATTATAGGAAAATACCATAAGACTTTTGCTGGAGACAACTTCTTCTTGTATCGAGAAACACCGCATTTAGGACACTCATTTAAGAATGCATACTTGTTTCGAAATAAGATGCAATCGTTAGGATATGCATGTATCTTATCATAGCTCATTCTAATAAAGCACGACATCTTTTTGGCCTCGTATGTTCAATTGGGAAGAACATTAACCTCTTGAAGCATTTCTTTCATAAGGGCGTATAACTCCGTGAAACTTTTATCCGACCATCCATTGCCCGCCTTAAAGTTGTACAACTTTAATACTGCAGACAATCTTGTGAACTTAGTGCAACCATTATACAATAGTTTCTCTGCATCGCTTACTAACCTCTCAAACATTTCAGGACAATCCTTAAGATCATCTTCAAGTGCTTCTGAAATCTCTTCGACTCGATCATAATTGTATGTATTTGTGCCATTGTCGTTTGAAGCATAGGTCGTATTATCCCTCGGTTCAACATGCCCGTTACTTTTCTTACCATGCAAATCCCAACATGTATAACTTTGATCAATTTCATGCCTCTTTAAATGTGATTACAACTGAGTTGCGTCAACCTTACTCATAAAACAGCAACCCAAACAAGGACATTTCATTCGACAGGGGTCTTTGGCGTGCACAACAGCAAACTTAACGAATTCTGATACCCCATCCTCATACTCTTTTGAAAATTGATTTGAATACATCCATTTCTTATCATAGTTACACTAATTAAACTAAACAAAAATAAAAATAAAAATTACCTGTAGAGATATAAACAACTTATAGACCTTGCCTCAAAATCTACCTACAATTTACATAAAAAAATGAAACTTTATAGATTAATCAAGCATGCCAACAAACTACAAGTCATCAAAACTCAGCATAAATATGAGAGCAACAACTCAGAGATGAAAAGGAAAACAAAGGTAGAATCTTAACAAAAGAAAGTGTGTGGGAATATGTAAAGTAGAAAAGAAATGAATGATAGTGCTAACACTGAAATACATAGAAAACGAATTATACTTCAGAAGGAAAATATTATACTACATAAGCTAGTTTTTCAGTTTATAAATTCTACTACACTTCCACGAGACTACTAAAACTAAAAATATTTACTCAAGACGACTTCGTCATATTCATTCATCCAATAAACAACTTTCGAATTGATATCTAAAGTTGGGAAGACTAGTTTAACAATTGTATAGCTCACAGTTTGTTAATCAATTATTAGACTCGACTTAATTATACCAGAAAACATGATGCACATAAAGCTCAACACCAAAGTTGTGTTACAATAGCAGATAATTATATAGACAAACATGAGATAAACTTTAACAGTCAATTTAAACTAAGTATAAAAATTGAACCATCAAAGTCCTATCCAGAAGAAAGATATTTGGTAAATGGTTCCCTAGTTACCAGAAGAAAGATATTTTGTAAACTTGAGTTTTTTTATAGGAAAATGTCGGTTGTTAGATTGTTCTCCTTCAGATTATCCTCCACAATTACATTGTTTTATGGTATAGCAATAATACAATCCATGTATACAAACATAGTAGAACAAAACACAAACAGAACTATCTAAAATGGGTTTCAGCAACAACAACATCATTAAGAACGACAACAACAACAACAATGTACAACATCAGCAAGAACAACAACAAGAACGATGAATAACAACAACAACAATGTACAACATCAGCAAGAACAACAAGAACGACGTACCTCAGTCACGAAACGATGAACGAAGAAAAACAACAATGAGCAACTTCAACTTCAGCAAGAACGAACGAACAACAACAATAATGAGCAATGAACAATCAGCAAAAAACCATGAACAATGAGCAATGAACTATGAAGAATGAACGATAGCAAAGAGTTTCTGAACGAGCGAATATGGTTTCTGAAAAATGCGTAGAAAAGGGTTTATGAAAATGATTAGAAAAGTTTTATATTAGTTTTACCTTAGAGGGCGCTTTTTATTAAAAGCGCTTTCTAAAGTTGAAAATGTAAAGATAAAATAAAAATGAGTTTAGGGCGAGGGGGATTCGAACCCCAGACCCACTACAAACATACAAACCTCTTTAACCAGCGGAGTTACACCCCATTCTTTAATTATAATCACTCCAATTGTATATAATGTCAAAAAGTAATAATTTTAAATATAATTTTAAATAAATTAAAATATGATTTAAAATATATTTTAAATTAATATATTTTAAATTATATATTAATATAATTTGTATATATTAAATATAATTTGTATATAATGTCAAAAAGTAATAATTTTAAATATAATTTAAAATTTATTTTAAATTAATATATTTTAAATTATATATTAATATAATTTGTATATATTAAATATAATTTAGATAATTTAGATAAATTAAAATATTTGTATTTAAAACATATATATTTAAATATATTATTTGAATAATTTTAAATATAATTTAAAATAAAATATAATTTAATATAATTTAATATAATTTAAATATATTAAATAGAATTGTATATATCAATATAATTTAAAATATATTTTAAATTAATATACTGTAAATTATTTATTAATATAATTTCAAATATATTTTAAATTAATATATTATAAATAATATATTAACATAATTTCAAATATATTTTAAATTAATATATTTTAAATTATATATTAATATAAATTTAATATATTAAATATAATTAAAATAAAATGTTTGTATTTAAATCATATATTTTAAGGGATAATAACTATTTTGCCCCCTGCCAAGGCATTGAACACATGACATGAAGCTTGAAAGGGATGCCTTCTACAACTACACCAACTTATTTGTTTTGTCATATATTCCTATTGAAATCTATATATTACATAAATCGATTAAATATTATTACTAAAAAGAATTATTAATATTTTAGTACTAAATATTAAGTATTAATATTGTATATTGTTTTTAATAAATACTTAATCTTTATTGTATATATTATCTATAAGTAAATAATTAACATACTTAATATTTTAATATTTATTGCATATTTATTGTATACATTAACTATTGTATACTATTTTATATTGTAATATATTAATGTTATTTTACTGTTGTATATTTTAATATACTAAATTATTCATATGTTATTTTACTATTGTATATTGTATACTATTGTATATTGTAATATACTAATGTTATTTTACTAATGTATACTATTTTTATTAATACTAATTTATATTATTAATACTAATATGTTAGTAATATTTTACTACTGTATACTAATGTTATTAATATTTTACTTATTTCACTATAATGTTTTATAACTAAGTTTTATTTTTAGTTACCGTAAATTTAAAATGTTAATATTTTGCTAATGTTATTGAATAATTATAAAATTAAATTTTAAATAAATTAAAATATAATTTAATATGATTTAAATATATTAAATATAATTTGATATATTAATATAATTTAAAATTCCTTTCCCTACCTAAAGGGCGTGGGTTTGACCCCTCATTTTGCCACATTTTGTTATTCTTGATATTTTTTTAGTATAATTGTGTCAAACAACAAAGACAACGCTTTTGTTAAAAAGCGCTGCTATAGATTTTTGGAAAAATAAATTAAAATAAAGTGTTTTCTAAAACATCACCTTAGAAAGCGCTTTAAGGAAAAGCGCTCTCTAAAGGGTAACCTTAGAAAGCGCTTTCTAAAAGTGTTGTCTAAGATGACCTTTAGAGAGCGCTTTTTTTTAGCGAATTTTCCAAAGATCTATAGCAGCGCTTTTTAATAAAAGCGCTGCCTTTTTAGTGTTGCGAAAAACTATTTTTGACGTAGTGATATATGGCATAAAAGGCTACATGGAAGACATAAGGAAGCTAGGATCGCGCAACTGCATGGAAGGCATCGAAAAGCTATGCATGTTCGACTACATGGAAGGCATAAAAAAATATGTGGGATGTGGGGTGTTAGGATTCATAATAGGTGAATATCCAAGAGGACTAATAAAGGTTGACGCATATATGGGTGGGAATGAAGAAAAATTAAGAGTGGATAGAAATCCAGTGAAAGATCCAAATATGGATAGAGTAGGATACATAGGTGGTGAAGTAGGATGCACATGCAGTGGAGTAGGATATATGTACAGACGAGGCACCTGACTCGAAAGTGTCATAGAAATAAATGTAGATGAATCAGGAACCTCTTCTACAATGAACCTTGTGCGACGAGCCTTACCCTTACCTTTTTCCTCACTTCTGGGTGGTATTTTTTTCTAAAATATATCATAAAAACATAAAAATAAAAGTAATATTAATTCAAGAAATTATTACACAATAGTATTATTACAATACATGTTACACAATAGTATTATTAAATAATAATATTATTACACAATAAATATTATTCAAATTATTCATCATCGTAATCTTCAGTGTTTTCACCAGATCTGATATTATTGTCTTTAGACTCTCCTGACTCTTCTTGCTCTTCTTCCATATGATTTGTTGACAACAAGATAGTTGTGTCAACTTGTTGACCCACAACTACACTATCACCCAAACTTGTAATCTCTTCAATTTCAATTACCCCATTAACTAGTGAAATCTCATCATCTTTGTATGCAACATCATCTTCCATTACACCGTCAGTTTCAATATAACCCATTGGATTGGACTTGATTACAACACACCATCCTCATTTACTTGGTTGAATTGAAGCATAAGGTATGTAATATACTTACCTAACATTATGTGTCATTATGAAAGGGTCATACTTTTTGTACTTTTTATCCATTTGAACCTCAAAAGTGATATGTTTTTTTATCTATTTTAGTTCCTCAGGAAGATGGATCATACCAGTCACAATAAAACAAGACAACTTTATTTTCCAGGTATATATATATGTATATATATATATATATATATATATATATATATATATATATATATATATATATATATATATATATATATATACCAACTCATAAATATGTATAATAACACCATAGAAGTCACCATTTGTAACTCCTTTTACAACTACACCATTGTTTAATATTTTCTTCCCTTCTGTCCATGTTTAAATTTGAAATTTATACTTATTTATAAAATATGTGTGACATTCATTTGCACGTTGATGAAGGCCTTGAGATACAAAGTATGTTGCTTGAAACATGCAGAAAAATAGGCATGTGTGTAACTAGTTGATGGTTGTTCACCCGTGCTTTAAAAATAGTAGGTACTAAATGCCATATTTCGAAGAAAAAAATATGGAGTTAAAGAAGGTGACAACTATATTTATCCAAAAATTAATACATAATTTAATATATCAGTATAAATTAAATATCAAAACTTATTTCTCCCTATTTAAACGAAAAATAATTAAACACATACAAATTAAATATCAAATAGAGTACTCACGCATGATTTAATTGAGAAATAATAAATAAAGTGTATGACAACATGAAGAAAAAAGAAAAAGAAAAAAAAAAACTTCTTTGACACTTGCGAGGGGCTCCCCACATTATAACAACGGTTACTTTTTACTGGGGACGGGTCTCACAAATTGTTATGGTCAATATGTTTTTTTCATTGGACTAAGATCCTCACAATCATATGGTCTAAGAGCGTGTTTGGATGGAGTAATTGAAATTTTTTAAAGAATTTAAAATTTTAGGTAATTCAAATTATTCAATTAGAATTCATTCAATTTTAAATTATTTTGTTTGGATAGAGTATTAAAATGATTCATTGTAATTTTGTTTTTGGTAATTTTCATAATTTTAAATTTTTTAGGTCAAATCTAAAATATGAAAAATAGGGGGTGAATTTTAAATTATTAGGGACTTATTTGTAATATTATTAAAAAAATTGGGGGTGAATTTGATTTTTTTTTATAAAATATGAGGATCTTCTTACAAAATTTGAAAAATTAGTAATAAACAATTTAATATTCATATTATATAGAGTGATGAAGCAATTTGAAATTTTTTATTTTTTGGTGTCATTTTAAAATCCTTAAATTTAATATGAATAAAATACTCCATAAATTTACATCATTTTAACAATTCTCAATATTTTGTATCCAAACAATGGATTTTGGTCAAGTCATTTCAAATTCCCTCAAAAAATTATTTTCCCTCATTAAAATTCTTCATCCAAACACACCCTAAGTTTCTCGCAATCCTAAATTTCAAAATCCCTCCATTTTTTATGGTATCCTAAGGGTGATTTCCCTTGACAAACGCCCCTAACCAAACAAACTTTTTCTTATAATGAATGTTACTTTCCATACTTAATCATTAAAGACGCCACGATGTTTCACATCTTCTAATAACATTTCATTTCACATATTTCCTCTAATGCTTATCTTATGTTAGGAAGCTAAAGCTAACCCTAACAAAGTATGACGAAAAATTATAATCTAAATCAAAATTAAGAGAAATAAAATTAAAATATAAATAAGAATAAGAAAATAACTTGATTTTTCATTCATTCTTCAATGTGTCAAAAGACACTACATATATAATACTAATGGGTCTTTAACTAAAGTACCCAAATACTATTGGAAACTCAATTCAACAAAACATTCAAAATACAATAACGACTAATATAATTGTACTACTAATTAAAATGTCTAATTGCACCTCCTATCATTTTATATACTCCATGATCAAAAGGCCATATTGTCCTTTTAACTCAATAAAATCACTTTTTCCATTTTTTTAATCTTATTTTAATCATTTTTAATGCCTGACTTAATTCCGCAATGCTTATGTTTCTTATTAAATGTGATCGAAATCAAATCCGAAATTTCACATAGAATATTCTCAAAATCAAATCACTAACAATGAGAACAAGTAGTATAACAATCTACTGATAAAAATCTATCAGAGTATAAAGAACAACGTAATTAAGAGATATAAGATAAGATGTACCAAGCAGATAGTACTATAACAACAACGGATATAAACAAAATAATCACACTACAATAAAATCTCAAACTTACATCCTTCTTCAACATGCATTTCAAGTAGTAATCTCAATACATTTCGAAGTTTTAAGTAGCATACATGACATCTTGGAATTATGAAAAACTATATAGTGACACTAATGTAAAACAAACTTTATTAACTCAAACTTGAGGACGCTCTATCGATAACCCGATTAATTAGTCACACTTGGTTTGTGAGAATACATCTTTAGAGGTTGAAAACCATGACGAATAGTTGCTTCCCATACTTTCTTAGTGTCAAGTATAGTGTCACCATACTCATCAACATTCCATCCTTCTAAAGCATGAATTACTCCAGCTATACGCCATGCACTCATAACTCTTCTTGGAAGCCAATTCTGTTAGCATATATAAATACATGAATTAATTAGTCTCATTTTAATTATAATACGTATCGAATGCTATAAAAATGTGTTATTTACACACCTCACACGAGTGTGAATTTGTGAATGTGTTAGGAGTAATCATCGATGGTGTGTAATGGTAGAAACAACTTTCTCGCATATAATTTGAAGGGAAATGAGAAAATGGTATGAACAATGATCCTTCTGGTGCTTCCATTTGTTCATCTTCATCCCATTCATCTCCAACTAACCAAATCTATTAACAGCAACTAATATAATTAATTATTAAAATTGACACCATTTATAAAAAAAATAAGAAAATATTATATCAACCACCTTTGGAGTATTGATTGGTGAAATACACAAATTTTCTTTTGACTTGATAACCCTTTTCTCAAGCTTTTCAAACTCATCCTTATATAATACACCTACCTGCTTACAATTTTACAAGTAGTATTTAGTAATTTTAAATCTATATTTGGATTTTGAAAATGAAATAAAAAATAAGATGAAGTGCATGCATATACCTTTATATTTTTTGTGCATAGAGCATTAGCAATGGCATACACAACCTTATTGAACTTGCCTCTCAGAAGCACTTTACTTGTTCCTTTTGGAATGTTGTTGAGCACAATAGCAGCAACTAGACTACTCCCATCTACAATTTTTATCTTTAGTTCTGGGAATCTTCCGATATAGAGCTCACAATGTGCATTAAATTGTTTCTGTATTATGATAATCGTAAAACAGTAATTAGTGTAACTTTAGTTAATATTAATAATAATAAGTTAATACCAATAAATCAATAGAAAAAGTGTGAGTAATTACCTCATTAAAAAGTCCTAGACTTATCACCTTTGCTCCATTTAATTCTGCCTCCATAATTGCGTTTTCAATCAAGCTGTTCAATGTTTTTCTATGCTTTTTGGAGAAATACTAGAAAGCATAAAATCATAAATCATTTCTCAGAGTTGGATTATACAGCCAAAAATCTAAAGTGAGTGAAATAATTATGTTAAGAAATGATCATACTTGTGTTTGAAATCTTGGTATAAGCCAACACTGTAACTTAAGATCGTTCAACGTGTTGCTTTCTATAACAATGGTGCGCCCACAAAACCAAGTCATAAGCATAGAGAACATTGTAAAAGGCGACATCAAATGTAGATACCATTTCGATGTTTGAGGGTTAGAGGCTAAGGAAGAAAATCCCAAAGGCAGTTGATAGATGGAATCAAATGATGTTAAATGTGTTAAGTGCACAACATCTGGTGACTCCTTTGGTCTCTTCAAACAACTTTCATATGTAGCATCTGTGGTTTTATCTACTGTGCCATAAATGTAGTCGTAAATCGGCATGAAGAGTGAGTAATTTGTCCTGAATTTTGTGTGATGCAGTGAATGAAACCTGTGAAAATTATTACCAAGATTATGATCTTGCACTTTATATAAATTATGAATTTTATTACAAATAGTAACATTATAAACTTACGTTGGTGTGTATGAGAGATACTTGAAAAGAGGGAAGAACAACAAGAGTTTCTTAGGAATGAACTCAAAGTTGCAATGACCCAAATTGTTCATGAAATCGATGTAAAAGATATAACCATATATCGCAGCTATAGAAGATTTTTTCATGAACATCGTTGTAAATACTGGGATAAGAAAAAGTGCAAAATATGCCAACATCTCAGCAAACGGGTGTGCCACCGCTGTCATCAACAACAGCAATAATAAAAATTACAACAAAATTTATAAAACTAAGCATTTAAAAATAAAGCGAAAAAAAAAGTTACATACAAGTGATAGGTTCTGTAACTGTTGAAGAATGATGATGAGAATGATAGCGAGAATATAGATAATGAGAATGAAGTGCTCTATGAAGCCAGTAGTATAAGAACTCTACTGGACCAGCATGCAATATTGCTGTGAGAATCACACCATCAGTTCTCCACCATGGTAAACCAGAAGACATGGGAAATACCATGTATGTTATATAAAATAACAATGCAGTGAGTAATATTTGATCATCCCTGAAAAATGTTATAAGCTATCAAAATGTTAATGATTGGTTAGATCAAATTGTTAAAGCAGATTCTTAATTTAATATCAAAATTAATTAACCAATTGGTTTCTCTGTCGACTTGTTCGAATTCGAGGTCTTTGTCCACGATTCTTCTTTCGCCTCTAGCAGTTTGGTAGCGGGAGACAGAAATCCAAATCTGGTTGTGTAGCATTCTGATGAATATAAAAGGGAGTACAAGATAGTACATTGGGTCAGGTTGAGTCCATATGAAAGAGTGAATGGTATGTGCAATCCATGGAGTTAGAATCACAAACTTGAAGTCACCAAGAGGTTTCCATGGCCAGTTTGTAAGAATGCCTGGTTTGGAAGCCATGTTATGATTTTGTGATGATGATGATGATGAGATAGTGTCATATGCAAAGGTATTTATAGAGTGGTTGGATTTGGAAAATTAATTGTTCAGCTAAGTGGATTTGTATTGAGATGAGATTGATACTAGTACTGTATAATAATACTATTGATTGAGAGCAACATTCATAAATATGGACATGCTAGGTGGTGGCATTTTGAGTCATTGGACTGATCATTTCTTCATCATACCAGATTTCTAGTTATTTTCCAGTCTTGTGTTATGTGTAGGCACACTATTTTATAAAACGTTTACTCTCTCCACTCTCCTCCCTCCTCCCTCACTACCATATTATAAGCAAATTTAATATTTTTTATAGATTAATTGAATAAATGATGTATCTGGTCTATACGTCAATTATTCAATAAATCTAAGAAAGTAAATTTATATATAATATATAACGGAGAGAGTGTGCATTAACAATATTTAGTCCATGTTTAGAAACTTTTTTTTTTTTTTGTAAACAATGGTTGAATAATAGAGTATAAAGGGTACTCGAACCTGATTACAAAAGAGACCGAAAGAAAGCAACTCGCAGAAAAGTAAAAATTACCTACTAATTGTAAACTAATTCATATAAAACATAGGGTCATAAAAATTACAATTGGGATGGGTAATTTCTCCGATGAACGACCATTTTCACATCAGAAACTTAATATTCCAAACTAAGTCTATCACGTTTCAACTGGAATTCTTCAAAATGATATCATTCCTAAGAATCCATAAACTCCAACAAGTAGTCAACGAAATTGTTCCTTCTCGCCCCACCTTTACATGATTATCTTTACAAAACGAGTGCCAAAACAGAAAACTCTCCATCAAGTTATTTCCACCTTCAAAAATTCTCAACCAATCTGATACTTCTGACCAAACTACCTTAGTCACCGAACAATCCCATAAAATAGCCCTCACAACACCACACCCACGTATTACTCATCCAAAAACAAATAAACCCCATTAGATGGAAGAAAAGATGAAAATACTCACATGCTGAATAAGGAGAAACGCGCTTCTATAAGTAGTAGGCTATGACATAGATAGTAACGACCTATCCTTGAATAAAGAGGCGTTCTTGGTCCAAGATCTTTATTATAGAAGAAAAAACTTTTGCACCATTAAATGTGTTTCGTTCAAAACAAACCTTGACCGGCTGACTTATTCTCCCAAAAAAAACGGACCAATAACAAACACGCGTGAATAAAGCTCGTACTTTACAGTCATCACCATCCACACACAATCCTAGTTAGGCTCAGCACATACATGTTCTGAAACATGTTTTGACATCCAACCACATATTGTCTGCTAGCAACACTACAACATGGTTCACACCCCTCCAGTATCCACAAATACACTGCAGATAGCAGCTTTATTCCATATAGCCTTTTGGACACACAAGACACTCCTCATCTGGATCACACATATGGAAGCACATAACAACTAAGTAATAAATATCAATCTGCTGGCACATAAATTACCATACTTAGTAGCACATGTCACAACATGATGTGTAACATCACAAAACCTGGTTAAGGTACTACTCCACATTAATTTCACAAATCTAATTGCACAGGATTGTAACACACTCCCCCTATCAAGGATAATCCATGCTTCTCTGCACTTTGATGAAAGGAAAACATAAGACGCATCTTCATGTCTTCAAGAGCTCACCCTTTGTTCAATTCACAATTGAACACATTCACTACTTATACCAAAGCACACTTGATCACCTCTTGGTTTGTTGTTACCATAAGCTACAAATGTTGAACATCTACTTGCTAGTAGGTCCTAACACTAGGCTTATACTACCTTCATAGTCCTTCTGGCCAAGCACTCTAGACAATATTCATCCAAACTAATTCTGACAAGAGAATCAATTTATGAATATCCACATTCAGACTTTCAAGCAATCAATATCTGATTTACTCCAGTCTTCTCTACATAGCTTCTTCCAAGACAGATCATCTACTTCATCATTTTCCTATATGATTAGGTAGGCTAAAAATAGAAACCATGTAGACAAACACCCTAGATAATGTCCTAACACCAGTTAGAACATCCTCCATACACCAAGACCTTATAACCAAGATGCTTGATGTACTCCCCCAAATGGACTTACTATATAGCATAGTAATCAAAGAACTGAAATTCAACAACTATGTGCCACCAGCTTGAATCAAAAATCCAGAAAGAGAGATAAACTCTCATCCACCTTCAAGAAGAACCAATCTCATTGAGTCTCCAACTCATCACTCTTCTGCCCAAGAGTAACTTGTTCCAAGACAATCCTCAAGACCAACCAGCTGCCACACTCTGATTATCTTGATTCTTCGAATCCACTATAGAGACCAACCAATTGCCACAGTTTGATCACCTCATTTAGGAATCCTCGTATGAAAAAGCCAACTGCCACACTTTGTCTTCTTCACGTTTGTCAGAATTCTCACAAAAAAATATTATCATATACTTATTTTGTAAATTATCTTATCTTTTAATTGATGTCCCAGTTCACCAACTGAGATTCTGATGTTGAACTAGATGCTTAAACATTATCATTCCACATCCAGTTGTTGAGTTCAGCTCCTTCTTCTGCCACTTGAAAGAACCTCCTCCCTTAACAGAACAAGAGTTTCATGCTCTCATAGACTTGATTCACCAACCAAGTTTGAGTAAACAACCTCCATTATGTTTATTCTGCAGTAATTCCTACCAATATTACACATTGATGAGAAACTTCCAGTGCTTCTCTAAAGTCCTCAAACTTGCCATTGTCTGAAACTTCAGAAGGAATAGTTCATAACTACACCATACATCTATACCAAGAATGACACTTTTCCTTGAGTAAAGCAATCTTCATAAAGTTCTAATAATATTATTAATTCTAACTTCATGATCCTGCACACCTTCCTTGTCATGGGAAGAACAAAACTCTAACTGCACCCACCATTAGACCATAGATAACACTTTTAACTCCCCCTTTCATGAATAACCAACACTCTTTCTGAAGATAAGCATCAGTTACTAAGTACACTTTCTGACCATAAGATTCAGACTGCAGATATGCATAATGCTCTGATAAATACTAAGTCTCTCGTCAAAGTATCCACTTTTATGCATCACATCAACAATATAAAAATACGAAGTCTTCCGTCAAGGTATTTAATATTGTTCATATAAAATTACCTTCTCACACAAGGTAGGACAATTAGTCTGACCTTCTTCATCTTTTGCATTCGTCTAACACTTACTGACATGATTTTCTAACATCTTTTCAGACATTAGTTTCAGTCATAAAGAGCTTCATACATTACTATGGCTTTGAAGGCACACTTCATAGTAATGCACACAAAGGGGAAGGCAAAGGAATCATCCATCGGTAGTTGATGAAGTTATCAAACCAAAACACAGACATATGCAGCAACTGGAACACTTCAACAGACTTCTCCTTCAGACTCAGTATTCAGACTGTCTGATTTGAGATGTCTTCACACCCAATATAGCAAGTGATCGGCTATATTCACATCAGTCAACACCACAAGTTGATACAACTTGACCTTCATGTACAAGGAGTCTCTCTGAAATTACTCCTTGAAACTCAGGTACTTCACTCCTGCAGCAAGGACCAGAAATAAACTGTCCTCAGGAGAGCATAACATGTTGATCACTCCTTGACCAACACACACATCTGAGATAAGTTCCAGATCTAGAGACTTCTCAGACACAACACACAGATTCCCCCTCTTCCAGATCAGGATTAGGTTCCAAACATATGTGATATAACCACATTAGTTTAACACCCAAAGCATATATTCAACCAATCCTTTAGACAATAGAATCATACCCAATTCTGATGTGATGTCCTATCTAGAGATATTACATCATTCCAAGGATCACACAAAGAGATTTACAGACTAGAGATAGGTCTTCTAAAAACAATCTTTAGATCTCTTAACATCAGGAGTTATCAGATAAATAAGCAGCGGAAATAAACTCCTCAGGAACTTCAAATGTCACAAATTGGCCCTAGCAATATTCTCCAGGTGACACCAACAACAATAGGTTTGAAAATAAATAAAACCTCCTACAACAACAGCTCACCACCATGCTACAACAACAAAATAGTCCATCATCCACTTCTAGGGACGATTCATACAACAAATAGCTTTTCAAAAGAAATCTTCTACCTTGACCATAAACCAGAAAGTATCCCCCTTGGATCTCATCCAGAAACAGACTAGGATGCCTGCTCTGATACCAATTGAATTTCTGGTATGATAGACTCAGAGGTCGAATACAATGTTGAGACATTTGATCTGTTACTAATAAACATGGCAAGGTACAAACATCAACATTATAAAATTCGGATGTACCAGATTCAAACACTCTTTGAAGATGTTTAGACATCTGATGCGACATTCAGCAAGAATACTGCATAAAACATAAAATAGAAAAGTTGTAAAGAACACATTCAAATTGTTAACCCAGTTAGATGCAAACTCATCTACTCTGGGGTCTACCAAGCTAGGATGAAACCCGCTATGTAGTATCAATTCAAATATTTCTTAGCAAACACCTACAGTTTACAGCCTTCACACTTAATCATTATCAATGCAACTTCTACTTAGGAACTTCTAAATATGAGACATTCATCTCGCTCCCTCAATCACAATAGTGATAAACTTAAAAATTCAAATCAGAAGACACACTTCCATGGCAACATCTTAACCTTGCTTCACAGCTTCAGTCAAGAACAAAAAAAAAATCTCTTGCTTAAAAGCTTCGAGAATTACAAATAAATACAACCACAAAGTATGAAACTTGTTGTGCACGACTGCTCCAAAAAATCAACTCTAATGATATGATTTTTACATCTTTGGTTGGTTGCTAAACCTAGATTGCAAGGTTTCTTTTTATAACCTAATCCCAATTGGATTTTGGGCCTAAAAACGCAGCATAGTAACTGCTACAATTATGCAAAAGAAATATGCTACAAATAAAAAGATCTTCAAATAAACAACTTCGTAAAACATCTTTAAATATAGAAACTCTACATTTATTCAATATTTGATATTTGTTTTCAATGTAAATTTGAGTCTTCAAGATCTTTTAAAACAGCGCCACTTGGATTTATTCTGTTTTCTGTTAAATCATAACAGAATCTTCAATCCTCTTCTGTCAGTTCATGATGTCGAATGAACTGTCTTGACATCTTTTTCGACATGTTGCTCCAGATGTTGAAACACTTCAACTCAACATGTTTAGGCTCACAATGTGACTCCTTGCTTAACCTGTTCTTTATTTTGCAAAGATCATGTACATTTTATTGCTGTTATATTTGTTTTACAAAATTAATGTCAATCCTAAAAATACAGAACTTACATTTATTTAATGAGAAACACTGTTTTGTGAGAGACATACCACATACTCACCCAAAATCTTAATAATGTTATCAGAATCGTGGTTCGGCTTGGTGGGGGAGTGGAAGTTGAATCCGGTGTTGGATCCTGTTATAAGATGTGGGGGGGCTCACACTTGTGAGGGAGAGTGTTGGGTGTAAGTGTGAGTGGTTAAAGTCTCGTATTGCCTATGAATGAGTGAAATCTTGGATTTATAAGAGAGATGACTCATTCATCTAACAATTTAAGATTTTGTGTGAGTATGTGGTGCGCCTCTCACAAAGGTGTATGTGTTGCTTATAAAGAAAATTCCTAAAAGAAAAATTATCTTTTGCGTTGACCCCCTGAATTGACCCCGACAGTGGTATCATGAGCATTTGATCCGAGTAAAGGGACCAGCTTACTTGAATCGAAATTCTCTAATGGATAGGAGGAGACCTGTTGAAAAGCGTCAACGACGGTACACGTATATGTAGATAGAAGAGTTTCCACTTGAGAGAGAGCATTGTGGATAAATTTACACTTATCTTAATATTTTGAATGAGTGTGTGATGTGTCTCTAACAAAGGTGTATTGTTCTTAATTAAAAAAAAAAAAAAAAAAATGTTATCTCATGTTGACCTCTCCGAATTAATCCCAACAGACAATGATCATGTAATTTGAATAGTATTTGAACAAAATTAAGAGAAATATTTTTTTATCCACAAATTTATCATCTGTATGATCGATATACACATTCATATATTCAAAATTTTAAAATTATCATTTTCTTAAAGATATTTGTCATGCCCATTTATTCTTAAAATTCCTCAAGTTTGTTGAATTTTGAATATAAAATTATCATTTAATTTGTCATGCCCATTTATTCTTAAAATTCCTCAAGTTAGTTGAATTGCTCGACTTAAATATTAATTTAAATGTAACACACATAATACATTTAGAGGGTTTTTTAGTTAATGTTATATATATATATATATATATATATATATATATATATATATATATATATATATATATATATATATATATATATATATATATATATATATATATATATATATATATATATATATATATATATATATATATATATATAAAGAGTGACGTGATAGATTTGATAAGTGAGATGTCTAAATATATTTATACTATCAAAATTTACTAATTTTAAGAAGTCAAAAAACAGTTTTAATAATGTGGTTGAAAGTGAAATATCATATTTAATTTCATCAACTGAATTCAGTCTGGTCCGAGGTGAGAAACAGTTTGATGCTGTTCAATAATACTATTGAGCATTCAAGTTATTTAAATGCACTAAAATTTGTGCGTAAGCCTCGGAAGGAAGGATTCTCATAAAGATGCATTATTGTGTTAAGCTACAGTCTTATTGAACAGTATATTTGTTTCAGCAAAATATAAAAGTTACTCTTTTCTTTGTGTTGCCTAAGGTATCGTATCTTCCCCAGAAAGAATTGATGAATCCACTTGAGAAATCTACAAAAGACAAGAGTGTCATTGTTAAGTAATAAAATGAATTATTTGATTAGGATTCGATTATATAGTTAAAATTTAAAACTATATGCAATAAATATACATGTGCATTAATGTATCTAGAACATTTTTTCTCAGAAACATGACTCAACATAAACTAATAACTAATAAACTAACCAGTACTCCTCCGTTTCGATATGATTAGGGGGGTGTTTGTGATGCATTTTGGATGATTTTGACATTTAAAATTATATGGACCGCAAGAGAAAAAATATATGGTTTATTTTGATTGATATGTCGTTTGTTAGAAATAAAATCAAACTAAATCAATGTGATTTGTGTTGGTTCAGTTGGTTTGATTTCTTACAATCTTTTTATTTAGCAATATATACACTTACAGAAAACAGCGTAATTCTATATTTAATCATTCATATATTATCTTATAATAATAAAACTCATATTTAGACAAACACTTCTCATTCAATATACAAAAATCAAATTAGACAAAAATAGAACAAAAAACATAAAATAATACCATAAAATAATATAAAGATATTTAAATAAAAAAGAAAAAATGGAGGAGAGAAGATATTTGAGGAGATGAAAAAGAAAGAACATAAGAAATTTGATATTAGAGAAGAAATATGCAATAAAAACATAAACATAAGCGATGAACGATTAAAGTAGAAATTAAAGAACATAAGTGATGAACGATTAAAGTAGAAGAGGTGAAACGTGCGCGGAAAAGAAGATGAGAAGAATTTGTGATACTATTATGAGAGATTTGAGAAGGTTGAAACTAAAATCTTAAATGTGAGTAAGAGAATATTTGTAAGGTTATATATATATATATATATATATATATATATATATATATATATATATATATATATATATATATATATATATATATATATATATATATGTATATATATATATATATATATATATATATATATATATATATATATATATATATATATATATATATATATATATATATATATATATATATAAAATAGATTTGGGTTTTTTTGTTGGATGTGTGATATGTAAAGTTTGAGTTATGACATAATGTAGTTTGATTTGGTTTAAGTTGGGTTGCAAAATACAAACCGCAAACAAACCGAACTACGTGGTTTTGTTAAAAAAAAATAGCTCAAACACATCCGAACCAAATGCGATTTTATGAGATTACGGTTTGATTTAGTTTGGTTTGTGATTTTCTATTGTGTTGGTTCGGTTTAAATATGATTATTGTTTAAGGTTTTTAACACGAATTAAGGAATATAATAATATAATCATAAGACATTGCATTTTTACTAAATTAGTCTTATTAATATGTTGGAAGTAGTGTACATAATACTCCCTCCGTTTCAAAATAACTATCGTTTTAGAAGAAAATTTGTATTTCAAAATGAATGTCGTTCTCACTATTCAATTTAGTAATAATTTTTATTTTTCAATTTTGTTATTTAATTATTACTCTATACACTATTTTCAACACACAAATAAGACTTAAAAGTGCAATATTTTATGATAATATTATTACATTCTTTAATTTGTGTGCAAAAATCTTAAACGAATGTCATTTTAAAATGGATGGAGTAATAACTAAAGTGTTAGAACAATTTTGGTTCTAAACCTCTAAGAGTTTTGATGATAACAATTATTATTATGCAAGAATAGAAGTTCTAATACATACTGAAAATAACTTTCTTTGTTATATGTGTAGAAGTTGTAGAAAAGGAAGTTATTGAAAGGAAGACGTGCTTAATTAGAAGAAACATTGCGCCCTATATAGAAGATACATTTATTGAAGAATCCATCATTAAAGACGTGATTTATTGACTGCGTATCAAGATTTAATTCTCTCTGATTTATGTCTAGAAGATGATGATTCTCATATTAAAGACATTAATTAAATAATATATCAATTAATGGTGAAGACAAGTATCTCTCGTTTTGGAAGGAATTTATGATAATAATTTATATCCAAAACAGGCTCAAGTTGTTCCCAACGGTCACTTTATTCAAGCCTATATAAAGGAATGATTTTGTAGATTGAAAAAGACGCTGACGAATTACTTCTTCATATATTGTATTATTGCGCCAAAACTTTGTAACAATCAAAAGCTTATTAGAAGCATACTAGTTACATTATTGTTTATTATAAAAGTGATTTTTCTTGAGTGACTAGTTAGTCAGTAGACTCAAGAAGACTTTGACAGTAGGTCATTGTGATTATATCTAAATATTGAATAGTGGATTAAGACCTTAGTGATAGAGGCAAAATCACCTTGGCGGGTGGACTGGATGTAGTTTGAGTTCAAACGAACCAGGATAAATCAACTTGTCATAGAAGTTATTTTTAAGTTGTTAAGAAAACCCAATTCCAACCCCCTTCCTTGTGTTTTACGCCCCTTCAATTGGTATCAGAGCTTGTTTGCAGAAGTTAGAGAATACAGCAATTGTCAGAAGAAGAAGATGAACTATCTCTTCTATCCAGAAGAGTCCAACAACTCTGGAAGCATCTTCAGAAGAAGTTCAAAAATACCAGAAGAACAAGCAATCACTTTGAAGCAACATCTGGCCCTCATCCAGAAGTATGAGGCAACCAAAAAGGAATAATAAGTTTGACTCTAAGGCACAGAAGTGTTATATGTTAGGATACTCTGAACGTTCAAAGGGAATCTTAATTTTAAAATTCATAGACACAAATCACCAATGGGCTGACATTTTTACAAAACCCCTTCCTGAAGATAGATTTAATTTCATTCTAACCAACCTTAGTATGGAATTATGTCCAGAATGAAAATGCTTTAATTGTATGTTTTTATCTTTTAGAAGTTCTGAACTAAAACCTATGTTTTATTCTTTCAGAAGTTATAATTTCTTTTATTCTAACTGTTTAATTCTGAGAACTTTTGTTCAAGAGAATAACATGCAGATCTTTACATCAACACGTGTCAACAAAGCTCTAAGGAACCCTATCAGAATCAGAATACGTGTCCAAACGCGGAAAAGTGACAGAACATGCAATTGGACAACTGTCCTCTACAGAAGGACACATGTTCAAATTCTGGGAAACTGAAAAGGCTGACTTGACACAATAGAGGCAAAAATATTTTTGGTAACTGTTCCAAGATCTTTACGCCTTCCCTTTTGTTAGCTGCATTTATTACTTTCCAATCATTATGTTTTTTTTAAATTAAAATTTTCCACTAATTGCTCGTCCCTGATTAATGAAAACTTGTTTCGTTTTGCTTCTTCACTCTTTTTGTTTTTCCTTCTGCATCTTTACTTTTTGATTATGACAAAAAGGTGGAGAAACGTAGAAGATTTTGATCTATAGCAGTTATCAAGATTAACCTCTAACATATATATTCTAATAAAACTGTTTGAGTTGTGATTCTAAAATAGAAACAGGTCAAGTAACCAACTCAGGGGGAGCTAAAGTTGATAAAACTTCTGAAGGATAAAACTTCTGAAGGAACCTCTAATGGAAATCTCTGAATTAAATTAACCAAAGGGAGTTCTTCTAATCCTATTAAACTCTATTCTTAAAATCTAAATAAATGTTTTGTCATCATCAAAAAGGGGGAGATTGTTAGAACAATTATGGTTCTAAACCTCTAAGAGTTTTGATGATAACAATTATTATTATACAAGAATAGAAGTTCTAATACATACTGAAAATAACTTTCTTTGTTATGTGTGTAGAAGTTGTAGAAAAGGAAGTTATTGAAAGGAAGACGTGTTTAATTAGAAGAAACATTGTGCCCTATATAGAAGATACATTTATTAAAGAATCCATCATTAAAGACGTGATTTATTGGCTGCGTATCAAGATTTAATTCTCTCTGATTTATGTCTAGAAGATGATGATTCTCATATTAAAGGCATTAATTAAATAATATAGCAATTAATGGTGAAGACAAGTATCTCTCGTTTTGGAAGAAATTTATGATAATAATTTATATCCAAAACAGGCTCAAGTTGTTTCCAACGGTCACTTTATTCAAGCCTATATAAAGGAATGATTTTGAAGATTGAAAAAGACGCTGACGAATTACTTCTTCATATATTGTATTATTGCGCCAAAACTTTGTAACAATCAAAAGCTTATTAGAAGCATACTAGTTACATTATTGTTTATTATAAAAGTGATTTTCCTTTAGTGACTAGTTAGTCAGTAGACTCAAAAAGACTTTGACAGTGGGTCATTGTGATTGTATCTAAATATTGAGTAGTGGATTAAGACCTCAGTTATAGAGGCAAAATCACCTTGGCGGGTGGACTGGATGTAGTTTGAGTTCAAACGAACCAGGATAAATCAACTTGTCATAGAAGTTATTTTTAAGTTGTTAAGAAAACCCAATTCCAACCCCCCTTCCTTGTGTTTTACGCCCCTTCAATAAAGAACTTCATTGCAAAAATGACAATTATTTCAACATTCACTAGTGCAGGAAAGAATTTTTACATTGGACGAAAAGTACATTTTACATCGGATCTAGGTCCGATGTAAAGACAAGCGATGTAGTAAATCAATAATGATATTTTACATCGGTCAATGGTCCGATGTGAAAAATACACCTACCACGTTGGTTGATTGTTATGTATGATGTTAAATATGAGTTTAACTTCTTCTTTTTTAAAATAAATGCAACATTTAACATCAGTTGTCTTTTTTGCCCGATGTAAAATATAGGATTTTACATCGGTTGCAAGGTGCGTCCGATGTAATATGTATGTTATCTTTCTTTAAAAATTAGACTATTTTTTAGTGAAATTGAGGTGGAATCCCTATAAATTTTTTTGGTACCTAATTTTTCATATTTTTCCAGTATCAGACATACCACATATAAGTTGTTATTTGATATCTAATTTTTCATATTTTTCCAACCAACTTGTTAATTTCATTTCACCAAATAGCTAGGATGCACATATTCTTCAAAATGAACAATTGATATACAAAAGTACTAATCTAGGATATACACTAGTGCACAAAATTATAAGTATGTTTACACGGTGGACTACTACAACAACAAAACCAGTTAAAACATACAAAAATATCCAACCATTTATAAGTCATTTCCCACATTTGAATTACCAACATGCAATCCATAAGAAAATGAGTTGTAGCTTCAGTAGACAACACCAAAATCACATTTGTTGACAATAAACAATAACACCAATTAACATCAGCAAACAACACCAAAGTCAAGAAACTCAAATCAGATAAAGCTTAATTTTTATATAACTTAAAGAAACATGTTTGCCAACGGAGTCGTAAATCATACAAATCATCTTGTGCTAATTTTGTTGGGTCATCAAATGTCTATAATACGTAAATAACAATATAAATTTATTCTTTGAAATTTTACATTTTTCTACAACATTGAATAGAGAAAGTTAGTAATTGGTTACATTATATGAGAGTAATGTAAAATAACTTTACATTGTCACCTTTCTATACATATTAGTAATTAATCTAGGATCATGATTTCCTCCAGATGGCAACTTTGGAAAGTTTCATAAAAGTGTGGCACGCTCAAGTTAAAAATAAGTATTTTTCTACTCATAGAACTTTATTCGTAGTCACAGTCAAAAGATTGGTTTCGCGCTCTAATTACCAAGACATTTTCTAAGCATCAATGCTTAAGTTATATTCTTTAAAGTAACCATTATAACTTATCACACACATGTTCGCCCTGAAAGTTCAAAAAACTTCAACTTTTAGCAAATAAATTGAGGTAAAAAATTTAATGAAACATTAGAAGAATCGGTGTCAAGGCAATATATCAATAGTAGTATCGACAAAAGAAAATAACAACACTAAGCCAAATAAGGGAAAAGACAACACTTTTTTTGGC
The DNA here is from genome assembly GCA_963966055.1 of Lathyrus aphaca. Lineage (NCBI taxonomy): Eukaryota > Viridiplantae > Streptophyta > Magnoliopsida > Fabales > Fabaceae > Lathyrus > Lathyrus aphaca. Next base: position 115,154,977 of record OZ014525.1, read on the forward strand.
CTTTAACAGCATTTAAAAGCGTTACCTAGGGTGGCGCTGCTGTAGGTAAATACAACGCTTTTTTTTATGAGAAAGCACTGCTAAAGGCCAACTTGAGGCAACACTTTACCTTTAAAAACACTTTCTAGCGTAGGCCTTTAGACAACCTTTTTTCTTGAAAAGCGCTTTCTTAAGTGGACCTTTAGCAACGCTTTTTCTATCCATTATGCTTTCTATTGGCATCTTTAGGCAGCGCTTTCTCAGGGAAAAATGTTGTCTAATGTCCCCCTTTAGACAACGCTTTTGAAAGCATTGTCTAATGTATTTGTTTATTTCTACTTTAAGTCATCTTTAGGCAGCGCTATCTTAGGAAAAAAAATTGTCTATCATCCCCCTTTAGACAGAGCTTTTGAAAACGTTATCTAATATATTTTTTATTTCTACTTTCACTATAAGAAAAATGGCAGATTGCGACAATTATTTTGGCAGGTTACGACGGTTCAAATCGCCGCAATTTGCATATTACGACGGTTGCATCCCCGTCCCAAAAACGTGTGTCGCGAGGCCATATTATGACGGTTATCAAAACCGTCACACCAACTGCCGTTCTCTTTTACGACAGTTAAGAAACTAACGTAACCGAAATATGACGATAGTTACAAACCGTCGTGGAATGTCGTTCTGATTTTTGTTTTCAGTAAATTGTGGCGGTTTGAACCGCCACAAATTTCGAATATTTTTTTATTTAAATTCTACCCTCAATAGGGCCAGTAAGAGGGAAAATATTTGAGATATAACATAACTTTTACATTAACAGAAGAGAGGGCAATTGTGCAACTTCATTAATTATAAGCCAAAGTAACAAATACTTATAAATTTATAAAGATAGGAAATAAGTTATGTTTGAAAACTCCCTGGCATGTACCTTAATGAAAGGGTTAACTTCAACAGACAATTACATTAAAGAGAATTTTCCTCATATTACATTGATGATCACATTGGTTATCTATACTGCTAACATTAATTTGCTTCTACACCAATTTTAAAAACAAGTTTACAGGAAACTATAACCTATATCAGCTAACTTATTCCCTAAGAGCGCATCTTTTAAGAGAATATTTATATAGTGAGCTCCTTAAATTGTGCCCTTAGGGGACAAGTTAGGATTTGACTTAAAATAATAAGCCATCGACCTCCCCCATAGTAAGCACTTCAAGTGCATCTTTGTAACTACCCCCTTTGATAAGACGCTTCTCCTTTGAATGAAGCATCAGTCCCATCATCACTGCCCTGCAAAACCATAAATTGATTATCATTCAGTCAAAATGGTATATTGTCCTTTTAAAGTTATAATCCCCATTGATAAATAAAAATGCCACCTAGATGCATGAAAATGTCAGTGATTTATACCTCTGATTAAGCTTTGATCCCACACGTACTTTATGTCCATTTTGATCTTCAACTTCTATGTTAAAGTCTTCAAATGGCAATGAACCGTCTGCATGTCTTTCATCCAATGCACTTGCCTTGTTTGAATGAAACTCCAATATGCTTCAGATAGAGTATTAATGCCAACATAATATTAGTTGGATATTAATATTGGTTCGAATCAGATTTGTTGGTAACTTGTCTTTATCATTAGCTGCAATAATTACAGTAGTCAAGGGATATTTTATATGATCCCAAAATTATATGATCATGATAAAAAAATAGTCCTCTTCAAACTATATCAATCAAGTATAGGATCGTGATAACAAAATAGTCCTCTTCAGATCATATCTTTCAATTATATAAATGCTTGTAAAATCATTGTTATAACATTCATGTATATAAATGCTTGTACAATCATGGTTATATTTTTCATGTATATAAATGATAGTATTGTGGCCTTAATCATAGGTATTTGCAGTTTTCTGGACAAAAAATATAGGTGGAAGAATTAGTATTAAGCATATACTTCTAACCACAATGAATATGGTATAAGTAGCCAATAATACATATAATCACAATTTCCTGATACACATAATAAGAAAAAACCTTACAGAAACATACATTACACATATACTTATATATAAAGATATACGGGCATTAAAATAATATCACTCACACACTAGTAATTTCTAACATCTAATGACCGTGTTAATATCAAAATTCTAACATAACTCTTGAAGAAATTGAGATCAGTGGGTGTAGACAAACATATACCCCTTTGAAATTAAATACAAAATTCTGCGAGAAAGGTAATGTTCCTATTGATATTGGAAGATACTAGAGGTTAGTCGACAAACTTATTTATTTAGCTCACACCAGAACCTGGCATCGAATTGTCTGTTAATGTTGTAAGTCAGTTTGTGCATTTTTATAGCTTCATCCACCACTCTTAGCATCATCACAGACGAAGAAACCTTATTATCATTAAACTCTCAATTGAGTATTAACAATGACACTTCTAGTTCTAGTTCTCACTCACAATCTTCTTGGAGCCATAATTGAGCTCCTTGCAATTGGACCGGTGTCCTATGCAACAAGCATAACTAAAGAGTGAATGCCTTAGATCTTTCAGGTTTTGGAGTCTCGGGTAACCTGAGCCCTTATATATGCAACATGTCATCTCTTCATTCCCTACAATTGCAGGATAACCAGCTCACATGAATCATTCATAAACAAATAACCAATCTATATAACTTGAGAGTTCTAAACATGAGCTCTAACAGTTTCGAAGGAATTCTTCTTTCGAATCTTACATACCTAACGGAACTCGAAAGAATTAGAAGAAGAAGAATTGAAAATGCTTCTTTAGGGTTTTGGAGGAATTTTGGGAAGAATTGGAAGAAGAAGAATAGAAAATTATTTAAAATATAATCAAATAATAAATATTAACCATTTAAAGAGTTAAAATTTGAAATCCCCATAAAATGGAGCAACTCCCCATGCGCACAAAGCAAGCTGTCACAAATTTGAAATTCATTGCGTCGACCTGCTCACTTAATGCGTCGACGCAATGGACATTAATTTCAAATAAATTAAATGTTAAATACCTTAGACATCGTTTTCCTTAGAAAGCGCTTTCTTAGGTTTTCTGATAATATATAATAATGTAATTAAATAAATTACCTTAGAGAGCGCTTTCTTCAGAAAGCGTTGTCTAAGGTATTTAAAATATAATTTATTTGAAATTAATGTCCATTGCGTCGACGCTATAAGAGAGCAGGTCGACGCAATGCATTTCAAAATATAACATATCAGAGCGCATTTAGAAAAAAGCGTTGTCTTAGATTTACTATATTTATTTATAACCACAAGGACGTGGGTTCGAACCCCCGTTTGACATTTTTGATATTCTGAAATTTCAATATATGTATTGACTTTAGAGAGCACTTTCTAAGGTTTACCTGTAGCAGCGCTTTTGAGAAAAAGCGATGTCTAAGGTGGCCTCAGTTTAGGACTTTTAACAGCGCTTTTATAAGCGCTCTCTAAAGGTTGGCTTTAAGAGCGCTTTGGTTTAGCAGAATTTTTAAAAGACCTTTAACAACGTTTTTTTCCAAAAAGTGATGTCTTTGTCGCGCTGCTACAGGCCAATTTTGGCGTAGTGAGACTAACCGGAAAATTATTAGAGCAACCGTTAATCCAAGGTAAGGGTGGGGTTCGATCTTTATAACCGGGTTTGATAAATAATAATGTGATTGGGTAGTTAGGTTGATGTGTCTTTTGTTGATATTGATGTTGTGTATAAAAATCTATAGTTGTTATTGTAATGATTGCTCGTGTGAAATTTGTTGTCCGATTGTTGATTTTTGTTGATTATGAGTTGTTATCGTTGTGTTGATTTTATTAGTTTTTACTATGTTGCGAGAAGTTCTGGAAAAATTGTTGAAAAATTGTTGGTTGGGGACGATAAACAAAAATCACAGAGACCGGTAGTGGCGGGAGTCACTTGCTCCCTAGAGACACATGGCGCAAGCCATGACCTCATGTGGCGGGTGTCACAATTTGTAGTGGTCAGGGGATTGAAAAGTGGCTCAAGCCACTTCATAATTTGGCCGGTGCCACATTTCCTAGCATAAAGTGGCGCAAGCCACTAGTTGAACTTTGAAGGGTGGCGCAAGCCACCATGTTTTAGAGGGGGAAATTCTTTTGGTTATTTTACTTTAATCCCATTATTTAAATTAACTTATACTTTAACTATTTTAGTAAATTTAGTTACAAACCAATATTATTACATGAATTTTGTTAGATTGAAAATCAGAAGAAAAAAATATAGTATATTAGTAGCAAATGAATATTAGTAGTGAACTAAACCAGTTTCCTTGTAATTCGACTGTGATGGAATTTTGTAACACAAAAGAAGTAGTTACATGAAAACTTGACAGAACCAGCAACTAAGCTTAATTTTCATGACAGTCCGTTTTATCAGAAAACAGGACAATTGGAAGATTTTTGTAATGACTCGTAATAATCGCAAAATGATAAAATCAGTGTCAGTTTAGCCGAATTAGGCGAAAAACGTAGTTACCTGGAATTTAACGAAAATCGTCGGGGTAAGTCGAGTAGTTTAATAGTTGATTTTTGTTGTGTTGTTTTATTGAAAAGATGTTGCAAACTCGAGTTGCAGGTACATGTTGAGTTGGTAAGTAGACCCGATTTACGGAAAGTTTCTAAGTGTTTATATTGGAGGCCTTATGAGCCAATGTTGAATTTAAGTTGTTGACGTCGTATAAGTTGTTTGTGTTGTTTGTTTATGTTGTTTAAGTTGCTCATGTTGTCTAAGTCATTTTATGTTATCGAAGTTGTTATGTTGTTCAAGTTGGAGGCTTAATAGCCAACGTTGATTTAAGTTGTTCATGTTGTATAAGTTGGTTGTGCCTTTGATATTGTATGTTGTTATGTTGCTCATGTTGTTATGTTGTTTGCATTGTAAAGTTGTGTATTCCATATATAAAATTTGCATATTGTGTCGGAGCATTGCTCACACCACGTTGGCATGGATTGGCAATTAAGTTGAAAGTTGAAGGGTTATGCCTTGATACCTCGGTAAATTGGCAACATTATTAAGTTGAAGGCTTATGCCTTGCAGATACCTCGATAACTTGGTATAATTTAAGTTGGGAGTTTTACTCCAATGGTACCACATGCATATTCATAGTTGAGTCACAATTGTGTTGCATTATTTATGTTGTTTATGTTGTTCAAGTTTATAAGTTGTTTATGTCGTTCAAGTTGGTAAGTTGTTATGTTGTTTTCAAGTTGATTAAGTGAATTGTGTTGATTGGGCTGATTAAGTAGTTCGTGGTGAATATATGACTATGTGGTTTATGTAGAAAATGTTGATGGATATAATAAGTAGTACAATAAGTTGATAAAAGGTGGATGATTGTTAAGTTGTTGTTTTGGTTGATGTTGTGAAGTGGTGAATTGTTTATGATCCTTATCTAAGTATTGTTTATCATATATTGTTTATAATTATCATTATCTCACCCCGTTTGTTTGCATGTTACCCCTATGTTGGTAACATGCCGGTATCTTGAAGGAAGATGATTACCTTCATTAGTTCGAGTCAGTGTCGGTGCTCTGATACGTAACACTCGGGGATTGGACACTTAGTTGTCTTGTTGTTATTTTTAAGTTGTTTCAGTATGATTATGTTGTTACTAAGTTATTTTTAAGTTGAATAACATGTTATACCATGTTTAGTTGAATAATTTGAAAATCTACTGCGTAGTTGTAAAACTTGAATTTGGTTTCTTAAATGAATAAAAGTTATTGTTTATAGTTTCTTACAAATCGAAAGTGTTATGTATTAATTTTCATGAAATTAACTGAAGATTTTATAAGTTGAAAATGTAGCATCCTGTTTGTGTACTATTTGGTTGAACTTTAATACTCTGATTTTCTATATAGTCGTCGGGTAGAAATGGGGTATTACACTGTGTGGGAACACGCGCCTAGGCAATCATTGCCCGATTGTGCCCGACATACTCCCTCTTAAGTAATCACTCTGCTCAGGAGTTTCGACTTAGGGGGCTCTTGTTCTGGACTGGGCCTGCAAGTTAGTGTCAGACAGAGGCTCAATACGTCGGGCAGAGGCCCAATACGTCGGGCAGAAGGCCAATCCACCAGGCACGACCTACGACCCAATATCCAGAAATGGGGAGACAGCGTCTCCCCCATGTACGCCATGTCACCCAACTACCCACCATTATCTCCTGAAATGTAGGGGTAGTTGGACCAAGGCCAAGACCACGTGCTAGGTCTTACTTGCTCATACGCATTCCTTGGAAGTTCTTCCTTGGGCCTAGCTGATCTAGCCCAAGAAAGAACCTTGGCCCAGCGCTGGGGGCACATTATAAATACCCTCTCCTATCAGAGGGTCAGGTATTCATAATCTTTCTCTTCTACCTTTTTGTACGTGTATACTCACTTTGGCATCGAAGTGCCTTGCAGATACACCCCCCAGTCTCACATCAAAGTTGTTCAACACTGGAAGGTTCCTCCTGATCAGGTCATATCAATAACATTCTCAACCTTGCAAATGGTCGTAGAGATGTATGACAAATATAAGATATTTCAACATTAGTGTGCGTAAGTCCTTGTCTAGTTGACATAATAGAATCCTCAAAGATAAAGCAATCAATCTTGGATTATAAAAGTGAGGGCCATTTTTGTATAAGATAGTTGCAAGGTCCAGAGAGTAATGAATTTAGAAAAATAAAATGCTTAACCCTTTGACTTCGGTAAGAACGACATTATGAAGAACGTGATAATAAGCAGGATATATGACATCGTTGACAGCATCATGAATTATTGATCCAAGAAAACCACCCAACCTCTTGCTCCTAGTAAGTTCATTAAAAACATAAATACGACATGGTTATAAATCCATTTCAGAGGAAGAAAACAATTCAAAACTAAACAACGAAAATAAACTTTCAGAAGTAATCGAAGCTTCCTCAAATCATATGGAAAACTAAATACAGTAACACAAAGGGTTGTGTACATCAATAACGTAATCTGACACTTAGAAATTAAATTGAAATTCTTATCTTGGATGTGAACCAAATACGAGAGTGAAGAGATGAATAGAACCAGGAGAACTAGTGGCTACTAGAATATAAAGAAGTTGCTTTGATGGCCCAAATGAAAGAGAAAATATATTAGATGAATATGAAGCCCTTCGGAACTTATATGACTGCGATAAAAATATTTGTCAGATTTTACATTTGGAGTAAAATTGCAATAGATCTAATATCAAAACCATAAAAAAAAATTGTCGCAAGGAATGTCTCATGTACGAAGACGAACAAACAAACCCAAAAAATGAAGCATGATGAATCAAGAAAATATTATGACATGGCTTAGTTTCATGATATTCAATGTTGTAGAAAATTGTGACAACCAAAATCAACCTCTTTCATGTTTCTATCGAAAATTAAGCAATATCGCCACAAAGGGAAAACCAAATCCAATAACAAAAGACACTTAAATAATCACAAACTGAAAAGCGTTATAATAAAAGGGTTTTAAAGAACGGGACCTCTAAAGAGGAAGCACAAATTTGATGAGAGAATCTTTGGTTACAATTGGAGAGTGGAAGAATGAGAATGGTGGTCACCATGAGCATTATGGCGCTAGGAACTAAGGGAAGAGTCGTCAATTGATTCATATTCATCTTATTTTGAATCCAACCAATCCAAAACATCATTGATTTCTGAATCTGAAGAATATGAGACATTATCGTCGTCTTCTTCTTCTAATATAACTTGGTATTTTGTTTGTTGTTCTACTTCTAGTTGTTTTGGTTGAGTTGCATGTAGTTGTTCGACTGCAGTAATCGTGGTTGCAGACGCGGATAAAAGACGAGAAATACAAAAAATATCTCAAGCAAGGCTTGGCCGGTGATGGTGTGAAGGAGACGACGACGATGGAGGTTGGGGTCAGAATTGGGTGACGCTGAAGGACCAAGAGAAGGACGAAGGTAGTTGTTGTTGTTGTTTTGTGTTTGTTAGGCAAAATAGAGTTTTAGTGAATATTGAAAAGGCCCATGTTTCACATCCGGTGTAAATCCAGGCCCAATGTGAAATCCTTTATAACAAAACATCATATTATTTACAAAACTGTCACCTTGTTATTTTTCCATCAGTGGACTTTTCACATCGGGTGCAAATCCAAACCCGATGTAAAATCCTTTATAATAAAACCGTATAGTATTTACAAAACTGCCACCTTGTTATTTTTCCATCAGTGCACTTTTCATATCGAGTTCAAATTTAGACCCAATGTAAAATCATTTATAACAAAATTTTAAATTATTTACGAAACTGCCACTGTGTTATTTTTCACATCAGTGGAAATAAATGTTTGATGTGAAATCCTTAAATCAAATATTTTTTACTACAAATTGTTATGAAATATGATGTAAAATCTTTTGACAAATATTTTTTACATCATATATCTTGAAATCTGATGTAAAATCATTCAACCAAATGTCTTATTTTTTGTAGTGATTGAAAAGTGAGAATGACATTCGTTTCAAAACAAATTTTGTCTTCTAAAACGATTGTGACTCTGAAATGGAGGGAGTATATTATGATAAATATCAAAATTAAATCATAAATAATTAATGAAAAAATCAAATTATTTATATTTTTAATATAAAAAAGTTCATAAAGTTTGCTTTCAGTCTACCTTTGAAACAAAGTATTTTAGTTTTGTTTGATGAAAAAGTACTATACAATTTACTAATTGAATTTGTGTGTAGTAAAATTTGTTGAAAGTGTAATTTATTATGTCATATTTGATTTAGATTAGATTTGATTTAGTTTTAAATCTAGATTTGATTTAGTTTCAAAACAGATATTTTGGGCTTTTGACTTGAGGTGCAAGCAAACCTAATTCTATAAATATGGAGTATCCCTCTTATAATCAAAAAATTACAACACATTGTAATTCACAGTTCTACAGGTTGCATAATGAATCACTAGAAGAAATCCCACAGTTTGTGGGTAGCAAAACTTTCTCTCCAAAATTCTCTTAGAACCCTAATTCTTTTCTACTTCATATTTATTCTTCTTCTTTGTTAATTGTTCTGCAAGAACCTTTCTTGTTCATAAAGAAATGGTCGGAAATCTCATAAGTTTTGAAATAATTCCAACATCTGGTATCTAGAGCCCCGGTTTGAACGATCAGTGGGAAACAAAAGTGATGGCGATGAATCATCTGAATGGCCACTTTCTAGCAAACCTTCCAATTCTCAAGAAAGAAAATTATGAGAGTTGGTGCAAGCAGATTAAATTTGTTTTTTGTTATCAAGATTTATGGGATCTTGTGAAGGAAAGAGTAACAATGCTTGTAGAGAATGCAACGGATCAAGAAAAAGTTGTGCACAAAGAATTGAAGAAGAAAGATTATAAATCTCTCTTTATAATTCAGCAATGTTTTGATCCAGATGACTTTGGAAAAGTTAGTGATGTTGAATCTGCAAAAGAAGCATGAGAGATTCTTGAAAAGTCTTTTGGAGGTGCAGAGAAGGTGAAAGAAGTGAGGTTACAAACTCACAAAAGGGCTTATGAATTGCTTCAGATGGAAGAGAATGAAAGCATAACAGATTTCTTCACAAGAGTTATGAAACTTGTGAATCAAATCAAAGTATGTGGAGACGTGCTGACGACGAAAGCAGTTGTCTCAAAGATTTTGAGAGCGTTGGCTCCAAAGTTCGACCATGTGGTAGTAGCCATATAAGAGTCGAAAGATTTTTCGAATGTGACCAAAGAAGAGCTTCAAGGGACCTTTGAATCTCATGAACAAAGAATGGATAAAAGAGCAGCAGGCAATTCGAAGAGTGATGTGGATCTGCAGTCTCAATCAACAAGAGATAAGAAAGGCAAAGGAAACGTGTTCAACAACAAAAGTAGAGGAGGCTACAACAATTCAACTAGTCAAAGTCAACAACAAAAGAGGCTGGTCGAATCAAAGAAAACCCCAGAACCAAGACAACCAAAGAGGTGGTGTTGCAGGTAGAGGAAAAGGTCGTGGTCGAAATCCAGACAAGAGTCATATTCAGTGTTTCAACTGTCAGAAGTATGGTCACTATTTTAGTGATTGTCCGGTAAAGCAAAAGAATCAAGATTCTGATGCTAAGATGGCAAAGCATGAAGAAAAAGAAATGCTGCTGATGGTCACAATAAGAGATTAAGAGAGATTGTAGGACCAATGGTACTTGGACTTAGGATGCTCATCACACATGACTGGTAGGAAAGATTGGTTTGTCAATGTGAATCCCTCAATGAAGAACACGGTGAAATTCGCAAATGACAATACTCTAGCAGCTGAAAGGTATTGGTGATGTTCTGATTAAGAGGAAGGATGACAGAGGTCATTAATTTCCAACGTTTTGTACATACCAGGCATGAACATCAATTTTCTCAATATAGGACAGTTGGTCGAAAAGAACTACAAGGTGTCGGTCGAAGACAATGTGATGAGAGTCGTTGACGCGGGTGGTAGGTTGACCTTGAAGGCTTCAATGTCTCATAATAGAACCTTTAAGATCGAACTAAATGTTATGGAGCATAAGTGCCTTGTAATTGCAGCCAATAAAGATGAATGGTTATGGCACTATAAAATTGGTCATCTCAATTTCAAAGACATCATAAACTTGAAGAGAAGAAATATGGTTTCAGGATTGCCAAAAATCACATTCCAAACGAAGCGTGTGAAGAATGTGTCCAGTCGAAACAACACAAGAATAGCTTCAGCAAGGATGCAGGAAGCAAGTCGAAGGCAATTCTTGAAGTCCTATACTATGATGTATGTGGTCATATCCAGGTGGATTCGATTGAAGGTAACAAATAATTTGTTAGTTTCATAGATGATTTAAATAAAAAATTATGGACTTACCTAATCAAGAAGAAAAGTGAAGTGATCTAGGTATTTGCTAATTTTAAATCTATGGTCGAAAGACAAAGTGGTCGAAAGCTCAAGATTTTGAGGACTGATGGTGGTGGAGAATCTGTGTCAAAAGATTTTGATGCATTATGTGTGAAAGAAGGGATTGTGCATGAGGTGGTGCCACCCTACACTCCATAATAGAATGGAATTGCATAAAGGAAGAATCGAGCCATCATGAACATGGTGAGAAGTATGTTGAAAGGAAAGCATCTACCCAAAGAACTACAGGGAGAAGTTGTGTCGACTGCAACATATATTTTGAATAGGTGTCCAACGAAGAAACTAGAAGGAGTTACGCCAGAAGAGTGTTGGTTTGTGTCAAGCCTAGCTTGAGTTATCTGAAGGTCTTTGGATCTATAACATATAAACATGTGTTATATCAGTTGAGAAGAAAGCTTGATGACAAGTCTAGTCAAATGATTCTGATAAGATATCATTCGACTGGAGGTTACAAGTTGTTCGACCCAGTGAACAAGCTAGTAGTGATCAGCAGGGACATGATCATAAATGAGCTTAAAGAATGGGATTAGACTGAAAATGTCAAGAAAGATTCAGTTGGAATCTTATGTGAAAAACCAGCTAGTGAAGTCGAAAGAGATGTTCGACGAGAAGATGTTAGAGGTGAAACAGGCCCAAGCATACCACAATGAACAAGACACATGTCTGCAAGGTTGAAAGAATTTGTGATTACATCAAATGATGTGGTTGATGAATAAGGTGAGCTGGTATATCATGCTTTTTATGCAGATGCTGAACCTATCAATGCAGCTGAGGCATTGAAAGATTTCAAGTGGGTGAAAGCAATGAATGAGGAGATTAAGTCCATCGAAGTCAACAACACTTGGTCATTTGTTGAATTGCCTCAAGGCAAGAAGGCAATTGATGTGAAATGGGTATACAAGGTGAAGTTGAATCCCAACGGGGAAGTGACTCGACACAAGTCGAGACTTGTAGCGAAAGGATTTCTTCAGTAGAAAGGAATCGACTTCGATGAGTTATTTGCACTTGTTTCTAGGATCGAAACAATCAGGTTGGTTGTTGGTATAGCGAATTTGAATAATTGGCACACATGTCATATGAATGTGAAATGTGCATTACTCGATGGCCCCTTAGCCGAAGAAGTCTATGTTGCATAACCAGTCGTGTTTGTGAAACAAGGTGACGAAAGAAAAGTGTACAGGCTGTATAAAACACTGTATGGACTTAAACAAGCTTCAAGAGCTTGGAACAAGAAGATAGATGGCTTTCTAAGGGAGAAGGAATTTATAAAGTGGAAAATTGAGCATGAAGTATATGTAAGAAGAAGCAATGGCGAATTGCTTATATTATGTCTCTATATCGATGACCTGTTGATAACAAGAAGTTGTAAGAAGTAGATCGAGGATTTCAAACATGACCTGTGCGAGGATTTTGAAATGTCAGACTTGGGAAATCTCTCATATTTCTTGGCATTGAATTCTACAAGAGTGGTAGAGGTTTGATGATGCACCAAAGAAGATATGCTGGTGAAATACTGAAGAGATTTGAGATGCAAGATTGCAACCCAACTTCGACTCCAACTGAGCCTAGATTTCAACTGTCGAAAGATTCAGATTCAGATGTTGTTGATCTAACCCAATACATAAGACTTATTGGATCACTTTGATACCTTTGTCACACAAGGCCTGACTTAGCATACAATGTTGGTATGGTAAGTAGATTCATGCCGAAACCAAAGGTATCACACCTAGCAACGACAAAGAGGATATTGAGGTATCTGAAAGGAACTCTTGACTATAAAATTTTGTTTCCTACAACAAATGAAGGAAAAAATGCAAGTTAGTAGGATACACTGATTCAAGTTGGTGTAGTGATGTTAAGGATCGAAAATCCACAACTGGATGTGTGTTTATGTTAGGTGGTGCACCAGTTGCTTGGAGTTCGAGAAAGGAACCAGTAATGGCATTGTCATCATGCGAAGCAGAGTACATAGTTGTTTCTCTTTGTGCATGTCAAGCAACATGGATGGTGAATATGGTCGAAGATATTACAGCGAAAAATCATGGAGTAATTACCATGAAGATCGACAACATGTCAGTTATCAATCTGACAAAGAATTTGATAGCACATGGTCGAAGCAAGGACGTCTAAATGAGGTTCCATTATCTTTGAGAGCAACTAGCAGACGGGAAGATGAACTTGGAACACTGCAGAACTGAGAATCAGATTGTAGATATCATGACGAAGGGAATGTAGGTCAAAGTATTCATAATACTAAGAGTTATGATGAATGTAGATAGCTTAGACATAATGAATTAGGTGGTGTGTTAAAAGTGTAATTCATTATGTCATATTTGATTTAGATTAGATTTGATTTAGTTTTAAATCTAGATTTTATTTAGTTTCAAAATAGATATTTTGGGCTTTTATAGTTTGGGTTTTTGGCTTGAGGTGCAAACAAACTTAATTCTATAAATAGGGAGTATCCCTCTTGTAATAAAAAAACCACAACACATTGTAATTCACCGTTCTGCAGGTTGCTGAGTGAATCAATAGAAGAAATCCCACAGATTGTGGGTAGAAAAACTTTCTCTCCAAATTTCTCTTAGAACCCTAATTTTTTTCTACTTCATATTTATTCTTCTTCTTTGTTAATTGTTCCGCAAGAATATTTCTTGTTCATAAAGAAATCGTCGGAATTCTCATAGGTTTTGAGTTAATTACAACAAAATTAACTATTAAAATATTTTATAAATATAAAAAAATATTTTTAATTAATATTTATATTTTTTTGGATTAATATAGTATATATAAAATTGAGATAAAAATGAATACATTTAAGCTACTTGAAAGTTGAAATATTTTATAAAAACACAATTATACTATTCAAGTGGCTTCAAATACAAGAGTAGGATTAATTGTGATATAATATTTCTTAGAAAAGAAAAAAAATAAAGTTTGTTTTTAGAATATGGTAGGAAATGACAACATAAGATATCTGAGAAGAACACATGGGATTTTATCATGTTTTGTTCTAAAGTCATGAGGCTGGTGTCCAGCTCTTAAAGATTAATCTTTAAGATTTAAACTATCATAAAGTTTTTATAGCACATTTATCTCACAATATTCTTACATTAGGTTTTTATCTCAGATTTTCCTTCTAATCAAAATGGTCTCAGTCTTTTGAAAGGCTTTATGTGAGAAGTTGAAATTAATTTCAATTAATTTGTGAAATATTTTTAAGAGATTTATTTAACCGTAAATTAACTATAAAATATTTGTATGATGGTCATTTTTTTTCCATAGCTTAGTCATGAAAAAATATGAGACTCTGTATGGTAGGCTGTCTTACACGCCCTCAAAGACGACCCTACTTGTAATTTATACATCAATATGTCATAGTCAATAAAACAATTTTCTTTTGTTATACAATCACATATTAACGACAGTTTATACGAGATAACTCTACTCAAGTGGTTGTTCTCTTAGCACTAAAACGATATTTAAGTAAATATAAAATTTAGAGGAGAAAGAGAATGAATAGAAGATAGCTTGTTTTTCAAAACAAGACAAAAAAATTGTGTGTTTTCAATTGTTCACAAACCCTTCTTTAATAGGAAAATATTTAGCCAAGAAAAAAAGGATTTTAGACCCGATCAACATCATAATTGATTCGATTGTGGTCTTGATCGACTATGACATAACAAAATAAGAAGATTTTTGTTGAATCTGAACCATAATCGGTTATTGAACGAGTTCACCCTATTATCAATTACACAAGTGTGATAATCAATTAAATAACGTATTTTTGCTATATAACTGATTAACCAAGCATCATAATCAATTAATAAGTGTGATAATCGATTAAATTACATATCTTTGCTATATAACTGATTAACCAAGCATCATAATCAATTAGCTTTCGCTTTTTTAAAATCTTGGCTCAAACCTAGAAGTTTTAGATTTTTGAAAAAGATAAAGTTTTGAAAATATATTTTAAGTTTATGTGTCTGATACAAACTTAATACTTTGAGAACCCACATTTTATTTTACATTTGATCCTATAAAAAATAACACAAAACACTATATCATAGACGAGCTTTTTGTAATTGGCATCTTCGAGAATTATGTTCTTTGGCTTTTGGCATTTCTGCACCAATTATTAGAAAATTCTCGTTTTTTTTATTTGTTTTCACATTTTCTTATTTGTTTGATGATATTTATTGTTTTACTTTGTTCTCTTTATCATCATGAAAACCTTTAACTCACATGTTAACACAGAGAACCAAACTATAAAGTAGTAAAGCAAACTATAAACAATTTATAATTCTAATTTTTCCCACAAAAATCTCTAAGAATAAATTTGGTAATTGTCAAGTCCTATTACTTCTAACTCATTTATTTTGCTTATTCTCTGAACCAACCCTCAGATTTAGGTTTGCTAGTTCCTTCTAATTCATTTTAGGGTTAATAGAATTTTTTGGCAAGAGATACCAAAAATTAAAATTAAAAATTTTATGAGAATTATTTTTTAAAGAAAATATTTTGAGAGATTAAAAGGAAAAATAAATATTTAAAAAGATAAAAAAAAATCATTAACCCTTCATTTTATTATCAAAACCAACTCCTCCTTTTTCAAAAAGAATTAGGAAATGATATTTGTCATTTAAACACCTTCTTTCACGATTATCATGCTTATGCTTAATTTTTCAATGTTTTTACAATACCATACTAATTTTTAATCTTCTTTCATAATCAGACGTGAAAAATAAAATAAAATTTGTCATTTATTTTCTAAGATGGTAAAAATGAGATATGTCGGTTATATAACCTTTTAAAACAAATTTTGCTATGTCATATAAAAGTATAGTATTACAATGTTTATGTGTATTTAATTTCCAAGAATCTAAAATTACACTTTCATTAATAGATATTACATTTCATTTAGTCAACTGATAGAATTTTTTTATAAGAAAGAATTTTTTTTATAAGAAAGGTCAATTCTTCATCATCAGACATTCAATAGGATTTTTCTTCAACAGATTTAAGGAAGGTTGATCTCTTTAACAACTTTTCTTTATCTAACTCCATTTCTTTACTACGAATATTGCTATTAAAACTTCAAGACTCAACATACCCAAATTTTTGACTTCTTGAATAGTTGTGACTTTTTGTTAGGATTTTACATTAAGGTTACCAATTTGATCTAAAATTGCATAAGAAAACTAAGCACAGTAAAATATATTTTCAGACGTTTTTTTACTTCATCACAACAAAGAGGTGACATTAAATTGTCAGAGTTACCCTAGAGATAATGGGTTATGGGCCCAACTAAAAGGAAACAACACAAACAACAAATAATAAAAATACTAAATGGATCTCTCTACAAATAATAAAATTCCTTTAATAGGACATGTATTTTTTTTGTCTCTAACGGGTCTTGAACTCTTCATATCATTACTCATAGGCCCAATAAGAACCTTTTCCTCAAGGTTCATTGATGAGGTGCAAGTGGGCTAATAGAGAAGATTTGGTTTGGGCCCAATACTAGCCCGACGCTTGGACTGAGGAGATATGTGGCACTTGTGTTGTTATTGTATCACGTGAAGGACTTTGAACATTGTGGGTAGGCATCAAACAAGGTGGAAACAGAGAAATGGAGGAAGTTTAGGAAAGGGTGTTCCTCGTGGAAGCCCGAGGAGGATGGGAAATTTGGATGGATGGTGATGATGGACGATTAGGAGATAAGGGTTCAAAAGTTGTACTGGAAATATCATTTGTAGATAAAGTAAAGTTGTTGAGGTTAGGTGGGGTTATGCTGCCTCGAGTAGTGTGTGGTTGAAAAGCCTTAAAAAAAGACAAGTTGTATGAGGGGAGAATGGGTCCTGCTAGCACATTGGATATCAGCTGCATTCAAAACATTGGAGAGTGGAACATTGGCTATCACGTGGGCTTGGGGTGTCTTTACAAAATCCAACCACTGGGAGGGATTGGCACTTAGAGCATCTCCAATCGAGGTTGCTTAATACACACTAGGATTCAAAGTTCCGGAACTTAGTATTTTTTACCATTGGAGTAGATACACATGGCGTTCTCGTTGCTTAAATATTTGTGTAAGTTACTTCATGAAGCAATCCAAAAAATATATTGCTTAGCATTAAATAATATTAATTTTGATGATTGGTGGGTCCAAATATAAACTGATTGGGCCACATATAGATTGCTTATTCAAATCACCATTGGAGTAAATTTAGTTTAGATTGCTTAGATGTTGCTTAAATACAATGTGGAAATTTGATCCCACACTAATAGCTCAAGCAATCAAAATTAGAAATCCCCATTGGAGATACTCTTAAATGTGTTGTTGGTTCTAAAAACTTGTTGGTACATCCACCAAATCTAGTGATATATTTTGCTTACCACTTAGAACTATTTCATTATTCAAAACACCTATTTTTTTTAAAGTCTTTCCTCTTCCAAAGGTTCTTTAACATCCATGTTTTCTTCCTTCGTTTCCTCCAAATGTGTTGAACTTCCCTTAGCTTAGTGACTTCTCCAAGTCGTTTGATGATGAGAAAAGGTCTCTAAAATATTTTAGCCAACTTTTGTGAGATTATTTTTGCGATGGTGTGTTATCTGTAAGGCTGGAGTTTCAAAAGGACCAGATCACCCTCTTTGAAGATAAATGCCACTCTTTTCATGTTTGCCTATTTTTCCATCTAAACATGACTTGTTTTTAAATGTTCTTTTAATTGTGTTAGGATTTGATGATGTTGTTGCAAGGAGTTCGCCAAGGGATCCTCAGAAATAGTCTCTGCCAAGTACTCTGGAATCTTGTTGTGGAACATTTGTGACCCGAAATAAAATTTTCATCATAATTAAAACATACCCCTTGAGCTCTTCGTTCTTGGAGTTATGCTTGTGAAAGGCGGCAAATTGGAAATTTGGTAGGTAAAATGGATGGTTGAGATTTAGAGGTTTGGGTCACTTGTTAGTTTTGGGAATTGGAAAATTTTGAAGTTTGTGGGGTAGGGGCGATGTTGGTTTTTGGTAAGGGTTAGAATAGGGTTTGATGAGTTTGTGTTTGGAGTCTTTGAGTTTGGATTCAATGATTTTAGCAAGCCTAATAGCTTGGCAAATTGAGGTAGGTTTATGAATAGCTATCTCATTTCAGATCTCCAGTGTCAGCCCCGAAATAAAACAATTCAAAATCGCATCCGGAGGCAAACCAAAAACTTGATTGCCTAAGTTTTCAAATTTAGGTTTGTATTCCACAACAAATCCTTCTTGTTTCAATTTGAATAACTCAGTTTGATCATTTTCATAACTAGAAGGACCAAAACGTAATTCCAAAGCTCTTGTGAAAGAGACCCAATCAGTTAATAATGAATTTTGATGCATCCATTTAAACCAACCAAAAGCATCATCTTTCATTTAAAAGGGAATTAATGATAATCGATTTTCATGTGGCATATTATAAAAACTAAAAAAATGTTCAGCTTGGAACAACCATTCAAGTGGGTTTGAACCATCAAACATTTCAAGTTCAAGCTCAGGGTTACGAGGGGTAGTAAAGGTGAAATATGTGGAATTTGTGGATAAGGGTTTTGCTGAAAAATGGGAAATGTATAGTTTGGGGTGGGTGAAAAACTGTTTGGGAGGGGATGTAAGGTGAGAAATGTGGTGGTGGTTGAGCTGTTGTATTTCTCATCATTGTTGTCACAATAGGGTGTGTGGGTGAGTTGGAAAAAGTGGCAGATTATCTTAATGGGGTATTTATGGGTGAAATAATAGGAATAATAGGTGTGGAAACCATGGGTGTAGGAGAAGAGTGTTGAGTAATACCTGAAGAAGTTATTGTTATTGAATGAATAGTAGAAGATTGTTGTTGTTCTTTTTGGGACAACAATTTGTGGATGGTTGACATGATGGATTCATGTCTAGAATCATAGATTTATTTTTCCTCATCCATTCTAGTTTGAACCTGACCTAGATTCTGCCTCATTTCAGCATTAACTTTGTCAAACCTCTCATTCATTTGTTGATGAACTTCTTTCATAACATTGTTTAAGTGAAAATGAGCACTTTGAACAGCTTTCCTAACAATCTCTCTTGTAGGGGGTTGTTGGGTTTGGGAAGAGCCATGAGAACACAAAATGAAAACACCAATGTTAGGATTTTACACTAAGGTTACCAATTTGATCTAAAATTACATAAGAAAACTAAACACAATAAAATAACTTTTCAAAAAATTTCTTATTTCATCACAACAAAGAGGTGACATTAAATAGTTAGGGTTACCCTAAAGATAATGGGTTATGGGCCCAACTAAAAGGAAATAACACAAACAACAAAAAATAAAAATAATAAATGGACCTCTCTACTAATAATAAAAATCCTTTAATAAGAAATTTTTGTTGTTGTCTCTAATGGGTATTGAATTCTTCATATCACTTTTGGTTTGAATTTAGCAGACAAATAACTTCTCAGAATTTGTTTGGAAAGATTATATGAAGTGTAACTTGTTAAGCTTTTCATTGACTCCCTTCAAATTTAGAATACAAGGATTCAAAGATAGTCTTTGCAATAGACATATCAACGATGTTTATATACTCATAATGAGGTAGAGCACATACCAGAATGCTTTTAACTCCAAGATGATTTCAGTAAAGCTTCTTCTGAACTGGTGTGAGAGAGATTTTCTATCTTTGATCATCCCTATACCATCAACTTCTATAGAAGTACCTTTCTCAATGGTATTCCATAAACCTTCATCAAAACCCTTTTATCAAGACCAAACATGTTTTGCTTTTTCCATCATTTAAATTCAGTGGAGTCACCACTGAATATGAGAGGATGGATAAAGTAATATTTTTCATATGATACTTGATTCCTTCTTGAAAGAAAATCTTTAGAAGACATATTTTTCTCATTGGATAATTATTTGCACCGTTATTAAGTGTTATGCACATATCGTGCTTTGATGAAAACTAAAGGTGAGAAAAATACATAAGAATGGGGGTTGAATTATGTTCTCCGTTTTTTCTTTGCTTCTAAACAGAGTTCAGATTCTAAAAAATAGTTCAAAGCCTGATTAACTAGTTGCAGTGGAATAATACTAGACGCGAGTAAATATAAATAGAACACACGAAGATTTATACTGATTCCTCCCAAAATGATATTTGTCTAATCCCCTTGCAGCACAAGATATTTTTCACTATAATCAAATCATAATTACAATTGCTTATTCACTTACGCACATGAATTTTTTGCTTAGACCCTCAGCCCAAGACTTCTTGCATAAACCCCTCAGGTTCAAGACTTCCTACTTAAACTCTCAACCCAAGAATTATTGCTTAAATCCCACGAATTCAAGACTTCCTTGCTCAAACCCCTCATGTTCAAGATTTCTGCTCATACTCCTCGAGTACAAGACTTCCCTGCTCAAATTCCACGAATCCAAAACTTCTCCTCATACCCCTCAGGTACAAGACTTTTCTGCTTAGATTCCATGAATCCAAGAATTCCTTGCTTATACCTATAGTCCAACACTTTATGCTTAAACCCCTCAAGTTCAAGACTTATGTTCATACTCTCAAGTACGCGACTTCTTTGCATAGATTCCACGAATTCAATACTTCCTTGCTTGGACCTACATTCCAAGACTTTATGCTAAATCAAAAACTGATCAAGACTTAAATACTCCAGCACATAGTAAGATTCTTACTTGGCTTAAGCTCACAACAAGAGACTTTGATGCTTAAGCACATAACAAGAGACTTTATCTAAACTACTAAACAATTTGCTTAGGAGAATAGAGAACAAAGTGTACTTGATACATAATCAGAGGTACAAAGTATGATAAAATACTTATTTAATATACATAATAAATAGTGATATTTTAGAGGAGTGTGTGTTTTGTTTTTGGGATTCTTGATTTTTTTTAATAAACTTTATTGCATTTATATATTTTACATGATTTTTTTTGAGATTATTTTATCTACTTGGATTTTAAAATAATTTTAATGTAATTTATTTTAGTGTTCATATAATTTTAACTTATTATTTAAATATACTAATGAAGCTATATATTGTATTAACATGACAATACTCATTAGTATAATCAAAGACTATCATTAAAATAATTACTTTTATAATTTTACATTTATATTTTATTATTTATTATTAATATATATAAAGATGAATAAATAACAGACACAAAATTATTATTTTTTTAATTTCAATTTCAGTTTAAAATGTTTGTGTTATATATATATATATATATATATATATATATATATATATATATATATATATATATATATATATATATATATATATATATATATATATATATATATATATATATATATATATATATATATATTAAATAATATTGAGTGTGAAGAAATATTTTTTAAATAATATTGTTTAGCATCGATAAATAAATGATGGTTAGGTTAGCATCATGATTTGATTTTCTATTTAATTAGGATTTGAACTATTGTGTAACAAAATAATATTATTTTGATATCCGATTCCTTTAATCAGTACGCATAATTAAAAGTAATATAAAAAAAATATTTATATAATATTTAAATATTTTTTTAGAAAAAGTATGATTCAAATAATTTATAAAATTGCAAATGACACAATCTATTAAATTTTGCCAAGAAAACAAGTATATATATATATATATATATATATATATATATATATATATATATATATATATATATATATATATATATATATATATATATATATATATATATCTTTCAATTATGTAACACGGAAGACAATCAATTATATTTTATTTTTCATTGTTATATAAAAATGTTTATAAAGTGACACGTAACACAACTAATTAGATTCAAATAAGAAAATATATATAAATATTATTCTAAAAAAATAAAAAATAAAAAATCTTAATTATTATGTATTTTAATTTTTCATTGTAATTTTTAAAATATTTCGGACGTTACTTCATTACTTCATACGTGACATAAGAAACAATCAGTTAGATCCAAATAAAAAGACATCCATAAATATTAATCTTAATGTGCATTTGAATATAATTCATCTATCAATATGTTAATACTATGTCTCATATTTTTCTCATACCCGGACGCACGAGTCTTTTACTAGTTAATTAATAATTTATATATATTAAAAATATATATTAATTAATTAATAATTTATAAATAAAATGACTTAGATAATAAAATAATAATATATTTTATGCCACATCATAAAAAAAACACCACATATACAAAAGATTTACATCTCATTATTATGAATAAAGCATAATAGGATATCAAAACTATAGTTTAACCTAAATTATACAATATCTTAATTGAATATAAAAAATTTATTTATATTTTATAAAATTTTGATTAAATATCATAAAATATCATTACAATACATATCTCATAAATATCTTCATTAATTAATGATCCAAATGAAAAAAAAAAAATAATTATCAATCTTAATTAATTAAATATTTATTATAAAAAGTATTTAAAAATTATTTGAAAATCTTATTTCAATAAAGATCCAAATGAATATTGTAGTTGTTTTTTATTTTTCAGTCAAACTCTAATATAAATCAGCAAAAGCAATACGCTGACTCACGTGCACAGCGATTACAGAGAGAAAGAGCAAAGGCGGCGATGGGTGGCACATCGGAGGATTTTTCGGTGGTAGTCTTAGCTTCCGATTTCGCCGTAGATGCTCGACCTTTCCTTTTCCACGACGAAGAACAACAACAAGAAGAAGAGAGTTGGCACGATTGTTCTCAGTACCTTTCCCCCGACGAAGACTTCTCCGATCTAGAACAATTACAATTCATTACTCTCCAAGGCTCCGACAAGAGCGGCGCTCCAATTATCCGCATCGTCGGGAAGCACTATCCCGGTAACTCCTTCACTCCTCTTTACTATTATTAGAAGCTGCTTAATTACTTCGATTCAATGTTTAGAATTTAGATTATTTTTTAGGTTTCTGTTTTTTTGAAGTAGAATTAATTTTGCTTCTAAATCTCAGTGTAGCTAGAAGGAATAAATAGTTGGATTTTGCAATAGGTTTGAAACTTTGCCGTGAGTTTTAGGTCAAATTTTTTGATAGAGAGAAAAGCATAAACACAAATTATATTCACTTCAAATTCAGTTTCAACCTAATTTGTTTTACGAAATTCAAGTTCATTTAAGATTGTGTTGGACAAACGCTTGCTCGAGCATACAGGTACAATGATTGATGTGTATATGTGATTCCCAATCAGTTTGTGATGCTATGCCATTTGTGCGCTGTATTTTTTTCCTATCTCAGGCATGATGGAGTTTTTTTCATGAGTATATACTTCAGATTATTATTGACAAAACAGTAACTAATGACTTAGTGAGCTTTGAAAACAACAAGTAATATGAACAATATATTTTTTTTACGATAGTGACACGTAAAAAAGGAACAAAAGGAGCATTATATGTAAATTAAGTTGACATCCACAGCCTGTTATCAAATATCTACAATTGCGGTGCTATGGTGGATGTACAGGGCGGTTTTTGGGCTCGCTTCAATGGTAAATATCGAATGATATAGTAGGTTTTTGCGCGATAATCTACTATAACAGCGCCGAAAAGCGTCTAGTATGGTGGAATTTTGGCTCTACGCCATGGACCGCCATCCGCCACGGACAACACTGCATCTATATTTATATTAAAAAAGTGACAAGTAAAAAGTAAAAAACGGAGTATTGTATGTAAATTAAGTTGTTATCCCCGTTTATGTTAGAATATAAGGCCTCTTGAAGTTTTAGTATTCTTATTATATTAGTTGACATGTTGTTATGCACTGCTAACAGTTGCACTACTCTAAAAATCGACCTACATTAGTATTAAGAATAGGTATTTGTCATTTGTTTCTCATGCACATTTGGATATTATTAAGAGCATATTTTCACTAACTTTTTTGAATAACCCTTGGTTTCAATGGTGTCATTATACTGCAGGATATCCATATCCATAACTTATACAAGAATTTGTTCTTTTTGTGACAGTATCTCATGTAAATTAAGTGATTTTTTTTCGCACATTGCTCATATCAAATTGCATTAAGATAGCATTTCCACATATTAATTAATATATATGCATAAATAACATAAATAAATCTCACTCTTCATGACTATTCCTGCCACCCACCCATCTCACCACTCCTGCCATCACTAAATATTCTGTTTGCAAATTTCTCTTCTTTTCTTACTTGAGGTGTACTCTACTCTGCCTGGGAAAAATGAAAATAAAGAATAAATCTTTGTTCAATTAGGAAAATTGATGAGAGAGAGAATATAAACTTAAACTCCTCATGATATATACCACAGTATCTCTTTCCGAGAAGCTGTTCTTTCCTACTTCTATCTCTTATGTTGGACATCTTCTTTGAAATGATATGCAGCCACAGTTGTGAGTGCAGAGCGGCTGAAGAGGTATGTCTTTCACAAAATATTCAGTGAATTGCCGGATGGCCCATTTTGCATTGTTTACATGCACAGCACTGTTCAAAAGGAGGATAATTCTCCTGGGATGACCATCTTGAGGTGGATTTATGAAGAACTTCCAGATGATTTTAAGGACAGGCTTCAAACTATGTACTTCATCCACCCTGGGCTTCGTTCCAGGCTAGTCATAGCTACTCTCGGCAGGTTTTTCTTGAGTGGAGGGTAAGTCAGTCATTGTTTTCTTACCAGAAATGTTGTGTGTTTTATTTTACAGCTTATTTTAAGCATCAGATGAAATGAATATGGCTACAAAATACGATTGTGAACTATAATGGCCTTGCTGAATCTATGGTTTTCATCATGCAAGTGCTTGAACAAATGCATAGTTTTTTATATTTAATTATTATTAATAGTTTTGGTTCTGTTTGTTTTGCTTTGTTTAGATTATATTGGAAGATCAAGTACGTTAACCGCCTTCAGTACCTTTGGGATGATATAAAGAAAGGAGAGATTGAGATACCAGAATTTGTACAACAGCATGATGATATTTTGGAGGATAGGCCACTCACTGATTATGGAATTGAACCTGATCCCTTTCACTTGACTGGGATGCCATCAACTTCATACTCATTTGGAAAATATGATGAGAAATGGGCTGGAAGGGGTCGTGCCTCTGAGTATGAATATCGCTAAAACATATTATGTACCACATCTGTACAGAATAACTAGGATATCATTATTTTCGTATTGCATAAACTTATCTGCAAGATTCTCTATCCGTTGAATCTAGAACTTCACTGTTGTGAATGTATACATGGCATGAAAAATATTTGTAAGTTTATCAATCTATGAAGTTCAGAATAATATTTTATTTAATGATGCATCCTTGAACATTCATCGATCCTGTACATATAATACTTGTATGAATCCAAGTTCCCCACCCCCAGGTATTAGCCTCATGCTGTGCATGATATTTGATTAGTGAAATCAATTTGGCAAGACACTCAATGAGATATATAGCTTTCGATTGAATCCGAGTTCCCCAACCCCAGGTATTAGCCTTGTCTTCTTACAGCTTGTATATTTCAACTGACATATACCTTGAGATATATAGCTTTTGATTGAATCACAACCTTATTATCTGTTTTTTATTTCCTTTTCTGAAAACTGATATATACTTGAGATATAGCTTTTGATTGAATCACAGCCTTATTATCCTTTTTTTCTTTCTGAAAACTGTTTCTTAATATGTTGCCAATGCTCAACATTCAATGGCAGGACCCGTACAAGTTGTACGGTTTTTGTCACTAATAGCATAGCACAATTTCAGAGCACAAGTCCCCTTTTTGGTGATGGCTAGAGTTAAGATAAGAAAGAAGAGTAATAGTGTCAAATATAACAGTTTAGTGAGAGGGGATTGATTAGATAATTATAAATTTCATGCTTGGGAGGTTATGTTGTACAATGGGAAGTTTGCTAGTTGTAAAAAAATGAAATCCTTGGTGAAGGGGAAATCTAGATATAACAGTAGAGCTTTTGCAAGGCATTGAATAGGAAATTCTACACAAGTAAACATATAAAGCAGCTAAGTAAAACCAAGGAATCTAGTTTTTATGTGACAAAATTGGAAAAACCAGTAAATTTAAGTGTTTAATATTACAACAGATGAAATTACAGGTAAGTAGTAAGTAATAAGTAAAGTAATACAATTCACTCCTGATCAAACTCAAATCCACTAAAATCAAACCATAACAACATAGAAAGAAACACCAACTGTAATTGCTTATATACTAATATGTATTCTTCTCCACCATTCCACAGTTGTAGTTCAGCAGCATTCTTCACAAAGCCAGCAGCAGCACAGAGCAAAGAGGCTGCATCATAACAAAAAAACCAGATGTTAACTTATGCGAATAAATATGTTTCAAGGTTATGATGGATTATTCTGATCAAATTCATTGGTGTATGTGATTAGTTCATGTTTTAACTAAACAATTATCGTTCATATGGTTATATTCATCTCTGTATTTCCCCTTTGATGCTTACCATCCCTCGATGAAGCCCCTCTCTCCTTTCTTCTTTGAACTAAAAAACATCTTTCTTTTTGTTGGGGGATCATGGTCAGTTGGGTATCCTGAAATCATGAAACATTGAAAAGTTAGTTCCTTATTATCTCCAAATTTCCTAGGTTGTCTGAAACTATTTGCATGCATGTTTGTATGAAAGAGATACACATAAGATAACCTGGTGGAGGCTGGTTTCTTTGAGTCTCTGGCTTCTGCATTTTGGAGAATGAAAAAGTGAGTTGTGTAAAAGTGATTAATTGTACTTGTATCAAGCTATGTGTATGTGCTGAATTATATATACTGATACATCGTGGATTGATGACCCCGCATATGTATAATATGGAGTAAAGGGTTTTGCATAGTCATAGAAAATACCCTGTTCTACATTTGTGAGTATGCTTTTCTTGAAACTACATATATCTTTTAGATTACAGAATAAAAAAAGTCGGGTTTTTTTTAAAACTAAAATTGAAAAAAGAAAACTTTATCTTTTCCAAGTCTGTTTGGCTATTCCATTCACAAGGCCTTTTGCGAACTTAACTTAGCTAAGTGATTATTCCTTTCATAAGTTTTTTAAAATTCAACTTTCTACATAAACTCCTTTTGTAGAAGCTTTTCTTGAAGCATCTCATTTTTTCATTATTTTTGTTCATACATGGATTGGATTCCTCATGTAAAACATAAAAAGTAGGATTTTTCACCTAATAGACTATAGGGAGCAAAATAAAAGAGCACATTTTATTATTCTTCTTTTTATTGTGAATTTCGATCCATTGCTTAGCCCAAGGGACAATAAAAAGCAACAATAGAAGAATAAAGGCATTAACAAGTGTTTAATAGAGGTATTGGGTGGTTTTGTCAAGCATTTCACACTTATTATTAGCATATCAAACCCACTTAGATGGGTAATAATGTCTTGTGAAGAATATATTCCTCATATCTGTTGGGAATAATTTTTACTTTTATAATAAATAGAATTTTCTTTGGTATGATACAATAAGATAATAATTATTCTAAGGTGTTTGATTAAATTGGTGGATGGGTCAATTCAGAGGGAAGCATAATGTAAGATCATCCTGATATAATGCACACTCCACAAATATAAATCCAAAAAATTCCATGCTATGTTTGACAATATCACGTCCCAGTATGTTTTAATTTTTTTAAAAATAATTTTTATAATTTATATTTTTTTGTTAAAAAAAAGTTTGTAGAGAATATTTTAATATTTTTTTTAATGAATATTCGGTTTGAATAGTTATTTTTAAAATGTTATTTTAGATATTTCATTGTCTTATTAAAAAGAAATTTAAATATTAAAATTTCAAACTTAGATTTGAAATTATTTTAAATATCTTTTTATAAAAATCATTTTTCAAAATACAATTTTCGTAAAAAATTCTAATTGCTTGGATGTTAAAAATATTTTTTAATTTATGAAACTAATTTACAAAATTTTTTTTTTAATATTTTGAAAAATATTTTCATAAATAATATTTTTGAAAATAGAAAAAAAAAAATTTTTAAAACTAAAACAAAAATTTTGGAGAGGCAAAATGGGTCCGATTTATTAGGCTTATCCATTTTCCAGCACTTTTGTGTGGGGTAGGTCAAGGATTTATGATCTTATCCTCTAATGTGTTCGTCCTGTCTTGTTCCGTTTTCTTTGTAGATTTTTGCGGGTAGGAGCATTTACATGCATTATTAGATTTAAAATGTGTAGTGTTAGCGGACTTTTCCTTTCTCGTCTTTTTTTTTTTTTTGCGGAGCGGACCTAGATTTTAGACCCGCATTCTCAACTATGCCTGCATTATTTTTTAGCAGATTTTTCAA
The DNA here is from genome assembly GCA_963966055.1 of Lathyrus aphaca. Taxonomy (NCBI): domain Eukaryota; kingdom Viridiplantae; phylum Streptophyta; class Magnoliopsida; order Fabales; family Fabaceae; genus Lathyrus; species Lathyrus aphaca. The sequence goes on from OZ014525.1 coordinate 115,183,270, forward strand.
GTCGTATCTAGATGTGATGTATGTTAATTTTTGAGAATATCTTAATACACCCCTATAAACTCTTAGGCACCAAGCGCATTTTCGAAAATGCCTCAGAGTTTTTGGAGATATATATTCGGACACACCCCTTTTCACTTGATTTTGATTTGTTTCGGAGATACCTCTCTGAAACCTTGTCGTAGTTATATTTTCGGAACAAAACCAGAGACAGATTCAACACAAAATGAATTTTGCAAACATAAAATAAGCATTCATAACATAAAATGAGCACTACAGTGATGATTTCAACATAAAAATTTAATAATATATTTCAATATCCTAGTGGACGTTTGCACATCTTCAAGATATCTTCGATCGTTCTTCGTAGTGTCGCTTCCAGTTCAAGCAAAACTTTCTCTTAAAAACTGAAAAATGTTCATCACATCGCCATAACATCCGCTCGATTCTTGAGCTCAAATTTGTTGAACACAATGTCCCCTTTGTTGTTAACTAAAGGTGAACGATACTTGAGCCTCACAATCCTTCGCTTGTCTCCATAAGGAAGGAAATAATGGATTTCGTCGAGAATATCTTCGAGGGGTTGAGATCAATAAGTTTGAACGTCCTCTCAGGTTTTTTTTCCCGTCGGAGTAGGAGACACTTGCGACCTTCCAACGGATGTTAATTTCACACATTTGAGACATTTTGAGTTTGTGTGAAGTATAGCACAAGAACACCCTAATTTATAGAAGACCTAGTTCAATATGGACCACTCAATTACGGTCATTAAAATTTCGGATATATATCTACGGGACGACACCATATTATTTGCTTTCGGAGATGCATCTCCGGAACTTTCTCTGAACCAGTCAAATTTTAGAACCTTCCGGAAATGTATCTCCGGAACTTTTCCTGATAGAATTTCAAAACAGAACTGTAACAGGAACTACACAAACAAAATTCCAAGCTTCATAAACACGAAATATGAATGAAAAGAGAATAAATAATAATCAATTATTCGTCTGATTACACAAGAAAATCAAAACGAATCAAAACAAGTGTCGCTGACTAAATCTATAGGTGATACCCCCCTGGACTTTTCTGCATTCATTTCCTTTTGAATGTTGTTCAATCTCTCAAATTCTTGCATCCTTCCATAAAATGATCCTGCCACGTCTCGGTATTTGCGGTTGAATGAGTCATCCATTCCAGTGATGTTAGTGACATGGGGCATCCTTGTTTCAAGTATAATTGAACAAAATGACTTGATTTTGAAAGCCATCCAATACACATGATGCAGTCATTTGGATTTTGAGGAATTACGATGCGAATCGGAAAAAAGGTTTCCAAAAACCCGTAGCATGTCAGGTCAATGCACACCATATCATATGCACATGCAATAAGGCGACCCATATCAGGAAAGGTCATCCATTTGACTCCGGTGTCAGGCCTCTCAAGCAAAGAATAAGAGACGCATAAACCACATCAAAATTTTCTTTACTTTCATACAAGCGCGTGTACGATTCCGGAAATGTATCTCCGGAACTTTTCCTGATAGAATTTCAAAACAAAACTATAACAGGAAATACACAAACAAAATTCCAAACTTTTATAAACACGAAATATGAATAAAAAGTGAGAATAAATAATAATCAATTATTCGTCTGATTACACAAGAAAATCAAAACGAATCAAAACAAGTGTCGCTGACTAAATCTATAGGTGATACCCCCCTGGACTTTTCTGCATTCATTTCCTTTTGAATGTTGTTCAATCTCTCAAATTCTTGCATCCTTTCCATAAAATGATCTTGCCACGTCTCGATATTTGCGGTTGAATAAGTTATCCATTCAAGTGATGTTAGTGGTATGTGGCATCCCTGTTTCAAGTATACTTGAACAAAATGACTTGGTTTTGAATGTCATCCAATATACATGATGCATTCATTTTGATTTTAAGGAAGTGCGATGCGAATTGGAAAAAGGTTTCTGAAAACCCGTAGTGTGTCAGGTCAATGCACACCTTATCATATGCACATGCAATAAGGTGACCCATACTAGGAAAGGTCATCCATTTGACTCCAGTGTCAGACTTCTCAAGTAAAGAATGAGCTATGTATAAACCGCATCAATATTTTATTTACTTCCGTACAAGCGCGTGTACGATTCTTTACGCGTCTTCAAATTTAGATAAGTTGACGATGAACTAGTGAATGACTATCCTCTCCTTTACTAACTTATGCCCAACACAAATGCATTCTACATATTCTTCCATACAAGGCTTCATACGGAGCCATCCTGATGATTGCATGGTATATATTGTTGCAGGAAAATTCAATCAAGGGTAAATGTTCTTTCCAATTTACCCATACTTTCTAAAATACATACCCGTAAAATATCTTCAAGGGTTTGAATCATCCTTTTGATTTTTTCATCCGACTGAGGATAATTCGACGTGTTCAAGTTCAGAACCATCTCTATAACATGATGAAATGCTCTACACAATCTCGAAGTAAATTTTAGATCCCGACCAGAGAAGATACTAGAAGGAACACCATGTAAATGCATAATTTCAATAATAAACAATCTTGTGAGATGGATAAATTTGTACATGGTCTTGAAAACCAATAAATGGGCTAATTTTGCTATCATATCCACAATCATCCATATCGAGTCGTGACCATAGAGTCTGTAAAGTAACCCTACTATAAAGTCCATCGAAATAATTTACCATTTCCATTCGGGAATCTCTAACGGTTGTACCATACCACCTGACCTTTAGTGTTCAATCTTTACCCGTTGGCACACTACATAATTGGCCATATACTCAAGAATACCTTTTCTCATTCCAGGCCACCAATAGTTCTTCTTCCGAACTTGGTATATCATTGAAAAACTAGGATGAAAGGTGAACCCACTCTTACGCGCTTCCTCTAAGATTTATTTTCTCAATTCCAAATAATTTGGCACATAAATCCTCTAATCAAATAGGATAATTCCATCCATGGTTTGAGTAAAACCAAGATGAACAAACCTAAATTGCAACTCCAAATCTGACAAATGACTTTTCTGAATTCTTTCCCTCAGATCACATGCAATACTCAGATTTCCAATTAGGACACCAACTTAAGTCTATTCAAACTGAAGATCAAGATTCTAAAATCTTTCCAACAGCTCGTGCTCTAACACCATCAATTTATCCATACACATATTTTTCTACTTAGTGCATTTGCTACTTTATTTTCTTTTCCTGGATGGTACTTCAATTCGAAGTCATAATCTTTTAGATATTCCATCCACCTCCTATGTCACATATTCAATTCCTTCTGATCAAATAGGTATTTCAAACTCTTATGATCTCTAAACATTTCAAAATGGACTCCATACAAATAATGGCACCATACTTTGAGTGCAAATACAATAACTGTAACATCTCCAAATCTACCCGGTGAAAATTCATAAACCAGAGTTTCAAAAATTCAACAACTTATATAGGATGCCACATTTTCGACTTTAAAAACAAGTTCATTTAATTTCATGAACATCAATACATAACACTTTCATTTAGGATGAAACCATAACAACAAATTTTATTCAATTCTTTGAAATAAAGCAACTTTTACAAATAGGCAGCGGATTCACTAATATTCAACCATACATTGTGTAACAACTTGTTCAACTGTACAACTTAGTAATAACATGTTTTAATTATAACAGCTTAAAACAACAACAACTTAATATAACAACAAAACAATTAAGCGTTCATCCCCCGAGTGTTACGTATCAGAGCACCGACACCGACTCAACTAATGAAGATAACCATCTTCCCGCAAGCTACCTGCACGTTACCAACATAGGGGTAACATTCAAACAGAAGGGGTGATATATCAAATCATATAAACAAGAGTATGATAATCAATATGCTAGATAGAATCATACAATTTTCATACTATCCAACAACAACATCTTATCAATCACCCCCAAATAATCAACATACTCTATCAACTTAATTCACACATCAACATAACTATTTTCAACTATAAAATTAGCATAGACACCTTCAACAACTTCGACAGACATATACAACATATTCAACTTCTTCAATATCAACATAATCAACTTTATGAACATAAACATATAAACAACTTATACAACATAACCATATAAACAACTGATTCAACATAATCATATAATCAACTTATTCATCATAACCAGGTAATCACTTAGAAACATAATCGACTTATTCAACATGAACCACTTACTCGATGAAATCAACATAAACCACTTAATCAACTTAAATCTACCTAAACGACTAAATCAACTTGAGCAGCATAAACGACTTTATCAACTTGGCAAAATAAACAACATGAACAACATAAATAATGCCACACAGGATGCGACTCGACTATGCATATGCATGTGGTACCATTGGAGTAAAACTCCCAACTTAAAATATACCAGGTTATCGAGGTATCTGCAAGGCAAAAGCCTTCAACTTAATAATTTTGCCAATCCGGGCCAACGTGGTGAGCATCCGCTCCAACTTAGAAATGCAATGTATGTCATGAGACCAACAACACAACACATAAGTAACGAACAACTCAAAACAACATAAAACCAACGACGTAGCGACTTAGATTCAACACGATTCAACTTTGTCCATAGGCCTACAATTTTCAACGTTCGTCATACGGCCTATAAAGACTCTATTTAGGAGGAAATTGGGTATGGTGTAGAAAAATTTTTGATTACAAAAAATCTGTTACGTGCTCGTAGCGTTGGACGATGGAATGGTAGCGTCGGGCGGTGCGGTGTCGTGCGGTGATAAGGAGGCACAACATGTCACGCTACTGGACTTTTGTTGGAATTGAGGGAAGGCTTACGCTTGTGTGCTGCCAGGCGATTCAAGGAGGCGCAACAATGTTGCTTGTGTAATTTTTGTTGTTTTCTTATTGTTTCAGGTGGTTTCTTGTTGCTTTGTTGATTATTTCTATAGCTGACGTATTTTGGAGGATTTTTATGAAAATGCATGTTTGAATAGGTGTACATGTGTTATTATGCAATAACGAGTTGAGTATTTATGATATGTTATGTTTATGCATTTGTCTCGTTGTTGCATGTTGTCGTTGAAGGAGCATAACATGTTGCATGAGTTGAGGGATGATGTGTTCCCATGTGGGGTGTGAGTGTCTATCATGATTCCTTTTAATGGAATCAATGTTATTGTTGTTGAGGTGATTGTGTGCCCATGTGAGATGTGAGCAATCACGATTGTCGTGTGCCCATGTGGGGTGTGAGTGACTAAATAGATGTTCTAACAGGAATTATGATCATGAAATAAGGATCGAAATTGGTACCACATGCATTAGGTCTAGTTGGTGTCTCATTACATTTCTCTTGTTAGTTGTGTTGCATTATGCTGGATGATGATTTGTGGTTGTGTTGAGGTGTGGGATCCTTATTGGTAGTTGTGATATGGGTGAATAACTTGATGATTTATACTTCTATATTTATATCATCTTTCTCTTTTGTTGATTTAAGAATCTCACCCCGTATGTTTGAATGTTTCCTCCACGTGGGTAACATGCAGGTAATCAGGAGTAGTGTGGAAGTCGTGGTCGGTGAAGACGAGGTCATTCACTTTAGTTGGCGTCTGCTATGATATGTAACATTGGGAGTCGGGAACGCTTTATGCTATTTTAATTGTTAAAGAATTATCAGTTGTTTTTTCAAATGAGAACTAATTTCTTTAGTTGTTTGAAATCATTTTATTTGTTGACTAAATTGAATAATTTCCGTTGGATAATAAAGGTTATTTTATTGGACTAAAACCATGTTAATTTATGTTAATACTATTTACATGATACATGTCTATTTATGAGCAAATGTTTGTTGAATAGTAAATCCCTTTATTTTTAAGTTGTGTTATTTTACTCTAATGTTTCGATTAAATTATGCGGGGGAATTTAGGGTGTTACAAAGCACATCGATATGAGGCTGCATTTCGTCAGAGGGATAATCGAGCATGGAGAAGTCCAAGTGCTGAAGGTTTCGACATATCATAATGCTGCTAATATGATCACCAAGATGTTTCTCAATTGCAAGTTCTTCCATTGTATGAAGTTGATAAATTTGCATGAAGAAATCTAGTTTGTTTCTTGATGTTGTAGAGTTTGTTCCTAGGTGGAGATTTGTGAGATTTTGGATCGAACTCTAGTTTTAGCATGTCATCGAAGTTTGCTCACATGCTGATGTTGAAGAAATGTGTGTTGTAGTTGAAGTTTGTTCTAACATGCATTAGTCAATATTGCTAGGTTTGTTAGCATGTTGAATTGGGCCTTGCTTGTAAGTCCAATTGTTTAAGTTATCTTGTAATGGGTAATTGTTAAAAGTCCCATTAGGTTAGTGTGTTAGTTTTCTTATAAATAGCATACTAGTCTCTCATCTTGAATAAGGAAAAATAGGAAGATAAAATCCTAATTCAAAAGTGAGAGGGTTATTTCTTATACTTGTATACTTGTAATCTTGTTTTAAGAGAAAGGAAAGAATAGCAACATATAACCAAATACTTGTTGTTATCCTTTGTTTCTAGGGCATCCGATTTCACAACAAAGAAACACTATAACTTTTTCAAACAGAGCTACACATAAATTGCTAGTAATATAATAAATTTTTGAAATAGAGCTACATTATATACGGTTCCTAATGCTTAATAAAATAGAAGACTAAAATATTAATCAAGGCCCAACTAAATAACAGTACAAATAAAAGTGATATTAATATAAATTCTAAATGTATTTAAATATTTAAATATTATAATATATTTTAATATTATCGTTCAGTTTAATTGAACTTTGTTTTCAAGGTCTTAAAAATAAGAATATATTATATATTTTTAAATTAAAGAGACATTTGATTTTATTTAATTGATTCCTAATGTCTCAATGAGACTACCTTATATAAGGTTACTAATGAATAACTAACAAGATATATGAATGTCTCAATGAGACTACGTTATATAAGGTTACTAAATGAATAACTAACAAGATATATGTGTATCTCCATAGGTAAATATATTTAATACAGTATAAAATATATTTAGATATAAGTGTAAATTTAAATTTAACAAAAAAATTGGAGAAAAAAAGAAAATTTTTACATTTAAAAATAAAGAATTCATCTCTTAATTAAAGACAATTGTTGGTTAAAATAAAATATAGATATTATCCTGGTAGTGACTCATAAAATAAAAAGTTAATGTTGGGCACAATTATTGAGTTATATTCAATTGATACAATATAAAATATTTTTAGATACACATGTCAATTTATAATGTATTACTTAATTGTAAAATGAACAATGATCATACAAATTCAATTTTATTAAATAATCATATAAAAAAGAGACTTGGAGATGGAGAAAGAAAAAAAAATCATATTTAAAAAAAATTGTCTCTCAAATAAAGATAATTTTTGATTAAAATAAAATAAATATTGTCCTGATAGTGACCGTGAAATGAAAAGTTAGTTGTGTGCACTGTTATTGAATATTATCCAAAGAAACTTTTCGGCCTAGCTCACGTTTCCTCTGGCAATTTCTGGCCATCTCTTTGTCATCTCCGACGAGCACTTGGTATATGATTTAAGAAGCGGTTACCGGTGGCGAATTCATCTGGAATATTTTAAACTCTTTGTCTTAGGATAAGGGAACTATTTGGTTAGATTTGTTATCAGGTATCTGGCGATTATGGGTCGAGGGAGAGGGAGACCGAAGAAGAACAAGGTACCTTATCCATCGATCTTTACCACACTCTTACAAAATAGTAATAGAAAGGATGAATCTGAATGAGGGTCGACTGCGGGTACTGAATCCAACTCCATGAAGAAATGTGATGTGAGAAAGGAACCCCAGGAACTAAAATCCTTTGAAACCCCAACCGTGGTAGTGAATGAAACGGGAAGAAATGAGAATATTGAAGAACTAACCCTTAAGTTATGGGTTGACATTATCAGTGATAATAAAAGTCCATCAAATGGATCCCCTATTGAATTCATAGCTCCCAACATTGTGGAAGGTGAAATAGAGGTTGATATTGAGGAAGTTGATATAGAATATGAGGTAAAGTTCCAGGACTCTTCTCTTATCATGTATGTCATTGGGAAAGAACTTAGTATGAATGCGGTAAAATAATACATGACTAGGTTTTATAAATTTGTCAAATTACCTGATTTGTATTACCATGAAAAAAGGTATTTTATTCTAAAATTTAAGTTTCATCAGGACAAAGATTTAGTTGTGATGAGAAGGCCTTATACTATTCAGAATATACCTACGGTCTTAAAAGATTGGACACCTAAATTTGATTTCAAGAGAGACATGTTGTGTACACTACCTGTTTGGATCAAACTCCCTAATTTACCCCTCTACTTGTGGGGAGTGAGAAGCATTGGAAAGATATGAAGTGCTCTAGGAGTTCCACTTCTTACAGATGAATGCACTACTAATAAGCTTAGAGTGTCTTATGCTAGAATTATTGTTAAAATTGATATCACACAAAAACAAAGAAACTACATCATGATAAAGGATAATGAAGGGACTAAGAGGCAACAAGATGTGGAATATGAATGAAAGCCCTCCTATTTTGAGATCTATCAGAAAGTGGGACATCAATGCAAAAATAAAACAAGAAATCTATGGTAGCCTAAGCCAGCTCTTGAGAGTACAAAGAAGCAAGAAGTTATTGTGGAAGAAAAGAAGGAGGAAGAGATCCCAGTAGAGAATCACCCAATTGAAAATTTAGAAAAGGAAGAATCTATATGGGAGAATGTAGGCCGTAACAGAAGAAAAAAATGGAAGGTTGTGATGTGTCCTAATTATGATGTGATCAACAATCAAAATGACTTTGCAGCCTTAAGGATTGGGGGTCCTTCAAGGCCACATGGAGAATTTACATGATGATTTCTTAGAATGTATGGGGCATAAATAATGCTGGAAAATGTCATGAGGTTATTTACCACCTCAAACATTTGGATCCTGCTATAGTGATCAATCGCAATTTGTGTTAGGTATTTCATTATTTAATCGTAAATAAGACAAGTAAATTGTGTGAAGTTAAGTGTTTTAATAATAATAATTAGGTTTATTTTGATTATGTTCCTTCCTTTACGCGTGAAGTTAAGTGTATGGACCTTCCTTTACACGTAGAGTATGCATTCTAGCAGAGAGGTTAAAAAAGTGAAGAAAAACAAAACCTTTGTTGTTACGCGTAATAGGCTGGTCATTATGCGTAACAACTTGCGTGGTGGCTAGACTAAGGAGCTTTACGTGTAGAAGAATTGGTGGAGAACAACCCACTAAGCGTAACAGTCAGGCCAATACGCGTAATGGGCCCAAAAATCCAGAAAAGCCCAAACTCCGAATATTTATTCCCAGAGCGTGATTTTCAAGGGTTAGACGATTTTTGAGGGAAAAGAAGTGTTTTAAAGGTTAGAGATCTCATATTTTCAGAAGGGATTTGGATTTTCAAGAGTTCTACATGATTGAAGATTGATTCCTATTAATTTATGTAATGACAACAAATTCTTCATCTTTGTTTTATTTTCCGTTATGAGTAACTAAACCCCACATTACTAGGGGGTGACCCTGATTCTGAATGTAAATAATTTGATTTTATTAATGCATTAACTATTTTATTCATTAAAATTGATTTGTTCTTAATGCTTCATCCGTCGAAAAAATGAATTTAGATCTGATATGAATAATTTAAGGCTGGACAATGATTATTTGTTAACCTGGATAAGGACATCTGATAATAAATATCACCTAGAACTAGGGATACTTTATCTTAACTGGAAATTCTTGATATTTGCATGCTTGATTATAACCGTAATTGCCTATGGACATAATAATTAGGTTATGTGTTCAAAGATCTTTCACTAAGAACTTAGGATTAGATGCCCTAGAGGACCGATAATCAACTGTTGTGAACTATGTTATTGCACTGGTAAATCAAAATTGCTATAGGAAGAATCATTCACCAAACCCTAACAATCTACTCATATCTGTTCTTTGTTCAAATATTTACTTACTTTCTTTATTTGCAATTTTAGTTCTAAATTACCGAACAAAACCAAAACCCAATGCTTTTTATTTAATTGAAATTGTCTCCGAACTTTGTATCATCAAGCAGTCATTGAGATTCAATACTTGGGAAAAAAGAATAAAGCCAAAATAATACTGACATAATATGGAAAACATTAGGTCAAAAGCGGAGGTTTATAGACAACAACACAAATCACAATAATGGGAGATTGTGGATTTTGTGGGATGAGGATGGAGTTCAAGTCAAGACACATAAATCTAGTGAGAAATTCATACATTGTAGTGTCTCTCTTAATGATGGATCACTGCAATCTTGGATGATAACAATTTATGCTTCAAATTTTCTTGAACAGAGGAAAAAACTGTGGAGGGATTTAACTAGTATCCATGACACTATGACTGGTCCTTGGTTTTTCTTAGGGGGCTTCAACACTATTCTTAGAGATAATGATAGGATTGATGGTAACTTAGTTATGGAGCATGAATACAAGGATTTAGTTGATATGATGGAGCACACATATCTTTTTGAAAAAGATAATAGTGGGGATCATTTCACTTGGAATAACAATCAAAAGAATAATATGATCTATTCTAGAGTTGATAGAATATTGGGGAACCTAGAATGGCAGCAAAAGTATTTGGATTACAATCTTTATATGAACCCTAGAGTCTCAAATCATGCTCTGTTGTGCCTCTAAAGTAATAGAAGCAAGAGAACTAAAAGAACTCCCTTAAAATTCCAAAATGTTGCTATTTAAAATGTGGACTTTAAAGAAATTGTGAAATTGAGTTGGGAAGAACCTCTACAGGGTAGGCCCATGTTTATCCTTTGGAAGAAGCTTCAAAGGCTTCAGCCAGTGGTGAGAATGTTGAGTAAGTCTTTTAATGGTGTCAACAATCAACTAAAGCAAGCTAGGGAAAAACTCGCAAAAACGTGTCGCTCCCCCGGATTTCCATCCTGGTACAAACGTGAAAGTGGCGCGGAAAAGAATAGAGTCGCCAACCAGGCATTTTTATCCCGAAGGAACGGGAATGGTAATGTTGCACAAACCAAAAGAAAAGAAAAGGAAGGACACGGGTCCTACGAACTAAAGAGACTGAGTTCGGGAGTCGGTTACGACCTGGGAAGGTATTAGCACCCAGATCGTTCGCTGTACCCGACGGGATCCACGCTTGCCAAGAAAACTGTTTCAAAGGGTGAAGAAATGAAAACTGCTACAAAGAAAATGAACTGAACTGGATAAAAGAAAAGAAAAAGGAACTGAAAAATAAATGAAAAGGAAAAAATGTAGGGAAAATAAAGATTGTGCTCGAACGGGCCCTACCCCGTTGCCTACGTACCTCATCGGGAAAATGAGGATCAGAGACACCGTAGTTCCCCTAACTAGGGGTAAAAAAGAAATTGCTTGTGAATTAAGGCTTGAACTGCCTATGCCAATGCTCAGGTGTTGCAGGCTTGGACGACGAGTGCGTAACCGTCTTGCAAAATGACAAGTATAAGCAAGTTCGCGTACGGAGCGAAAGAGATGAGAAAAGAATTCCCGAAGGAAAGACGCTTATTGTTTGTTTGTGTTTTTTATGAAGCTTTTTACGAGTGTGTCACAAGGAAGTGAACTCAAGCTCCTTTCCATGGAATGTGCACTTGTCACTACATTCCAAGATGGAATAATAGAACAAGCACACTCAAGTAAGGAGAAGATCCCCAAAACTTGAACCCAGAGATTAGGGCTTAAGCTCACTAACTCATTAACTTATTAAGTGTTTTTGGTATTTACAAGGAAGAAGTGTTTTTTATGATTTTCTTGGTGAAGATGATATCTTGATTAGACTTGTGCATCACAAGATAAGCTTGTACCATCCCAAGATGGGAAGACTACAAGTATCTCATGGGATAAGGCTATTGCTCAAGGTATCACTTCAAACTTTATTAAATGTTTTCTTTAGAGTTTTGAGATGAGGAGAGAAGAAGAACCAAAAGGATCATAAAGGCAAAAGTCTAATGGGGGACTAATGAATCCTAAGTGTTGTCATACATGGAAAATCCTAGGTTAGTGTGGTTTACTATCCTAAAGAAGAAAGAAAGAAGAAGAGAAGAAGAAAAAAAAGAAGAAGAGAGGAGGGAAGCAAGGCCTAAGTCCAACAATCACAAGGTTAGTACAAGTAAGAATAAGAAGAGAAGAGATATAATTTGGAGATGTGGGAATCACATCCACGCCTCTCACATACCATAGCCCCTGAAATGGTTAGTCAAAATCCAGCACATGCTCATTAATAAAATCATGGCAATGACATGCTCAAAGTTCACCCTAATCAAGATCAAACAATCATGCCAAACAATGCACATACAAGCATTTACGTGTCGAGAATATGGAAGCACGCATCAATCAGCAAGAAGATCACCCAAACAATCATATTCAATGATCATATAATGATCCATGGCATTTAAAACAAGTAAGTGGGTCAAACATGCTTGAAATAAGGCAAAAATGGCTTACTGCTTCAGTGTTAACCGGTTAACCAATCTGTTAACCGCTTAACCATGCCAAAACCTGCATAAACACAACACAATTCAGGTGCGTTAACCGGTTAACCAATCCGTTAACCGGTTAACGCTGTTAAAACAGCAACAATTATGCAGAAAATCAGCTTACAAAAATCTTTTCCAAACAATCTTACACCAGACCAGCAAGCATTTGAACATGACGATAATGCATCAATTTACATTAAATGGCATCATCAAGCTTATGAACATTAATACATAGATCCGGTTACCAATCAATAATCATGCAACACAAGCAAATATGCAAACATGTGGTGGATCTAAAGCTCAAGCATGCCAATAAACTAAAAAAACAGAGCTAGATCTGAATTTAACCAACCTACAAAGCTGAGGTATGCTTTGGTAGTTGTTGATTGAGCTGAAAACGATAGATCTCGCACAAAACTTTGTAGATCCGATGTTAAGCTTCACACTTCGTGCAAAATAAATGCAAGAACAAGCTCTTGATGCAGAATTTTGGATCCAAAAACACTTCTAGATCCCAAACCAGATCTGAATCACCACTAAAACCAAGAAAAAGATGTAATGAAGTTATGGATGGAGGTCTAGTTCCAAGATCTACACACCTCAAGGCAAGGTTATGTGATCTTCAAAGAGGAACTTTGAGTGATTTGGAAAATTGGGAGAGAAAAGTGAGAGAATTGTGAGTGAGAGGAGTGAAAATTCAGAAAATGAGAGTGAAAAATGAGGGAGAGGTCCCTTTGGTTTGGAGAGAAATGATTAAATATGGTTTAGGTTTGGGGCCCAAAAAATAGGCTTGGGATCCAAAATTATGGTTTGGGTAGTGTGATTAGGTTGTAGCAATGGGATTAGGCTTGGACAAGGGCTCTAGATCTTTCTCTTTAATTTCCAATTAATTCAAAATGAATAAAAATCAGAAAAATGGAAATTGGAGCAAAAATCACACATGCTGAATTGTTGCTGAAAATTCAAAATTCGTGGTCGTTAACCGGTTAACCAATCCGTTAACCGGTTAACCAATCTGTTAACCGGTTAACGCCAGTAAATTTTGAATTTCCCTCCTTTTGGTGGGAACCTTCAAAGATAAGCCGATGCCAACTGTTTTGATCTGATTTTGATCCTCCATCCTTTATAATGCTTTGACCCTGATTTCAACCTTGTAACCTGCCTTGTGAGCCTTGAATTTCCCTGATGATTGATCACATGCCTGATGCTGGAATATGCAAGTGCCATGCTTCATTTTTCTATGCAATATGCTAAGGACATGTCATGCTGATGAAGATTATGATATGATGATGATGCTAAACATGAGAGGGAAAATTTGGGGTGTTACAGCTATCCCTATTCAAGCAACTGTTAATCTGAAAAGGACGGTAGCACGGGCTATCGACCGTTCAAGATAAACTGTGGTTAAATACCAAGAAGACCTGAAATTTGCACTCTGACGAAGAATGCAAAAACTGGGAAATAAACCCAACCACATGACGCTTTGGTGATTGAGATGAAGAGAAAGCAGACAAGCTCTTTCCAAGTTGAAACTAATATCTGGAGTCAGAATACTTTGACAGACGAGTCTTCTTCGAACAATCCTGTTACGCCAGGAGCTGGACATACAAGCTCTCATATACTTTGCAAGAACATATGACCTGAGACAGACGAATCTCCTTCAGATATACCTATTACGCCAGGACCGGTGATGCACTAAAGTCTGTGGGATAGACATGCATAATCAAGGTAGACGACCCTCTTCATATATTATCCGTGGATATATGGTATAAGACAGACGAGCCTTCTTCGAGCAAACCTGTTATGCCAAGTGCAATATTCATAAGTGGTGCCTGAGACGGACGAGCCTCCTTTGGATAATCCTGTTACGCCAGGACCAGTAACCATTTTGACATTTATTCCCACAGTCAGGATTTTAAACCTCTTCAATACAGACGAGTATTGGATGATCATCAAGAGAACAGAGACGAGTGCCATAAATCAATGATACAAACAAATATCAGATGATGATCTGAGAAACACAGACGAGCACTTCAGGCGATGACACAGACGAATATCAAACATTGGTACAGACGAATACCAAGAATCTAATACAAACGAGAATTTGGAGTAGTCATACAAACGAGTACCAGGATAATTAGCAAATCAACACATATGGATATAAGCCAACACAGACGAGTGTGGGGGAGGATACAGACGAGTATCCAATCAATGCAGACGAGTTTCAAACAGATAACAAACACAGACGAGCGCTGGGAAGTGCAGACGAGCAACATCAGATATCAAATATCAAACACAGACGAGTGTTGGAAAGTGCAGACGAGCAACAACAATTATCAAACATCAAACACAGACGAGTGTTGGAAAGTGCAGATGAGCAACAACAAATATCAAACACAGACGAGTGTAGGGAAGTGCAGACGAGCAACAACAATTATCAAACATCAAACACAGACGAGTGTTGGAAAGTGCAGATGAGCAACAACAAATATCAAACACAGACGAGTGTTGGGAAGTGCAGACGAGCAATAAATATTATATATCAAACACAGACGAGTGTTGGGAAGTGCAGACGAGCAACAACAAAGTAATCATGGGCCACTGCTGGGGGAAGCAAACGAGCAATACATAAGTAATAACACAGACGAGTGTTGAGAAATGCAGACGAGCAACAACAAAGTAAGAACACAGACGAGTGTTGAAGAATGTTTCCCTGATGGTTGGGAATTCCTCAAATATCCACTGTTGGTGACAAGAGTCCTGACAAATAAACTTTGTGGGGAATGGGCCTCCCATTGCTTGCTGGGTATACTTCACTGGGGAAGATAAACTGTTTGGGCTACCTGCCAAGACTTAGCTGGGGAAAATTCTGCTTGGGAGAATGTGACGCCATCCTACAAAACCTGGAACAACAGAAAACACAAGTGTGCCCCGGGGACTTGCATGGTATGATCTGTTCATCCATCGTCACCCGACACTCAAAGAAGATTTCAAATGTTTCCCAGCAATGTCATTTTCTTTCAAATTATCACCATGTTTTGAATGCAATGCTATTTTTGCCAAAAATTCAGGACATGTTGCAAACAAAAATAAACACAACACATCTTTTTGACTGAATATTCTTTTATTGAAAGGCCTCTGAATAGGAAAAGATTTTACATCAGGAAGCAACCACCTGGAAAGAGGTAGCCACCATAAAAATTGAGAAAATAAACTATCCTAATGGCAATGGGCACGACGTCCCAATGAGTTCCCTTTCTGCTATGACCAGCATGTCTTCAAAACTCTCCATTCTTGCCTTTGCTTTCTGAGAAGATGAGGGGACTGATTCCTATCCTTCTGACATTGTCAAGCTGTACGAAATGATGATTTGTTTCAGATTACTCGGATCGCAGTTGTTCGCTTATTCCCTTATTTTGCGTGGATCGCCCTTTCGGGTTTTCAATCCACCGGGATACCCTTTTTTGCCTGAGTTGTCCGATGTGGTTTTTCAACTCAGCGGGTGTACATTTTTTTACTTGTTTTCCCTAACTTTTGCCCGATCTTTTTATTCTGTTTTTAGCTCGTCGGGATGCCCTTTTCTTGCCTGTACTTAAATTCTGTTTTTGTGTCCAGCGGGTCTTTTTATGCGAAGTATTTTTTAACTGCGTCCGAGTTAACAGGGAACTGGAAATCTTCTCCATCCATAGTGGTGAGCATCAGTGCTCCACCTGAGAAAACTTTCTTCACTATGAATGGTCCTTCGTAGTTTGGGGTCCACTTGCCCCTGTGATCTGAACCTGGAGGAACGATCCTCTTGAGCACAAGCTCTCCTACTTGATACTCCCGAGTACGTACTCGTTGGTCGAATGCTAGCTTCATTCTCCTCTGATAAAGTTGACCATGACAGATAGCCGTTAATCTCTTTTCCTCAATTAGACATAGCTGATTGTATCGAGCACGCACCCATTCAGCCTCATCAAGCTTCACATCCATCATCACACGCAATGGAGGAATCTCCACTTCAACAGGCAAGACTGCCTCCATACCATATACCAATGAGAATGGAGTTTCCCCAATTGACGTCCTAACTGATGTTCGGTACCCATGCAACGTAAATGGTAACATCTCATGCCAATCTTTGTAAGTGACAACCATCGTTTGCACAATCTTCTTGATATTCTTGTTTGCTGCCTCTACTGCGCCATTCATCTTTGGTCGGTAAGGAGAAGAATTGTGATGCTAGATCTTGAAGTCCCGACACAACTTTGCCATCATCTTGTTATTGAGATTAGAACCATTGTTAGTAATGATCCTTTCAGGCACTCCGTATCTATAAATGATGTCTCTTTTCAAAAATCTGGCTACCACTTGACGAGTGACATTGGCATAAGATGCTGCTTCAACCCATTTAGTGAAGTACTCAATCGCAACCAAGATGAAGCGATGAACATTTGAAGCAGTAGGCTCTATTTTCCCGATCATGTCAATGCCCCACATAGAAAAAGGCCAAGGAGATGACATGACGTTGAGCGGGCTTGGAGGAATATGCACCTTGTCTGCATAAATCTGGCACTTGTGGCACTTACGGGCGTATGAACAACAGTCTGCATCCATTGTCATCCAGTAATACCCCGATATCAACAATTTCTTAGCCATAGCATGCCCTCCTGCATGGGTACCGAAAGATCCCTCATGGACTTCCTGCATTAACAGGCTTGCTTCGTGTTTATCCACGCATCTGAGCAAGACCATGTCAAAGTTTCTCTTTTACAAAACCCCGTCTGTATTCAAGAAGAAGCTAGCAGCAAGTCGCCTTAAGGTCTTCTTGTCATTGGAAGATGCCCCAGCTGGGTATGCTTGCTTTTCCAGGAAGAGCTTGATATCAAAATACCAAGGTTTCTCATCAGACACGGCTTCTACAGAGAAAGCATGAGCTGGAGTGTCAAGCCTGGAAATGTCAATCCTGAGCACATAATTCCAAGACAAGACTTTGATGGACGAAGAAAGAGTAGCCAATGCATCGGCAAATTGATTTTCATCACGTGGTATGTACTGAAGCTTAACTGTTGTGAAGAACGTCAACAGTTTTCTGGCATAATCCCTATATGGAATTAGGTGCTCTTGATGCGTATACCACTTGCCGGTAACCTGGTTAATAACGAGGGCTGAATCTCCGAATATATCGAGGGTCTTAATCCGAAGATTAATAGCCTCCTCTATTCCCATTATGCACGCCTCGTATTCCGCTTCATTGTTGGTGCAGCCAAAAGTAATTATGGCAGCGAAGGGAAAGTGAACACCTTCGGGAGTAATAAGAACATCACCAACTCCATGTCCATTGATATTGACTGCCCCATCAAACATCAACTTCCATTTGGATTCAGGGTCTGGCCCCTCCTCCGGAAGTGGTTCCTCGCAATCGTTTGCTTTGAGGTACATGATGTCCTCATCAGGGAAATCAAACTTCATTGGCTGATAGTCATCTTCAAGAGGTTGTTGTGCAAGGTAATATGACAATACACTTCCCTTAATGGCTTTCTGAGAAGTATACTGTATGTCATACTCTGTTAGGATCATTTGCCACCTTGCAACCCTTCCGGTTAATGCTGGTTTCTCAAAGATATACTTGACAGGATCCATTTTGGAAATTAGCAGTGTGGTATGAGTCAACATGTACTGTCTCTGTCGGCGAGCAGCCCATACCAAAGTGCAGCAAGTTTTCTCGAGCAGTGAATAACGGGATTCACAGTCGGTAAACTTTTTGCTAAGGTAATAAATAGCGTACTCTTTTCTACCAGACTAGTCATGTTGGCCTAGAACACACCCCATTGACCCTTCTAGAACAGTCAAATACATGATAAGCGGCAGTCTTGGAACTGGAGGCATTAGAATCGGAGGCGTCTGCAAATATTCTTTTATCTTATCAAAGGCTCTTTGGCAGTCCTCATTCCACCTGACCGTTTGCTCTTTTCTTAGCAATTTGAATATTGGCTCACACGTGGAAATTAGATGAGATATGAACCGTGAAATGTAGTTCAACCTCCCTAAAAACCCGCGCACTTCTTTCTCTGTTCTCGGTGCAGGCATATCTTGAATTGCTTTTACTTTTGCAGGATCCACCTCAATTCCTTTCTGACTTACAATGAAACCCAGCAGTTTCCCAGAACGCACTCCGAAAGTGCACTTGTTTGGATTCAACCTCAGCTTATATTTTATCAGTCTATCAAATAGCTTTTTGAGGTTGACCAGATGCTCTTCTTCGTCTCGGGACTTAGCAATCATATCGTCCACATAACACTCTATCTCCTTGTGTATCATGTCGTGGAACAATGTGACCATAGCCCGCTGATAAGTTGCCCCGGCGTTCTTCAAACCAAAGGGCATGACCTTGTAGCAAAATGTACCCCACGGGGTAATGAACGTTGTTTTCTCCATGTCTTCCGGTGCCATCTTAATCTGATTATATCCAGAGAAGCCATCCATGAAGGAAAATACCGAGAATTGAGCATTATTATCTACCAACACATCAATGTGAGGTAACGGAAAGTCATCTTTTGGGCTTGCTCTGTTTAAATCCCGGTAGTCAACGCACATCCGGAACTTGCCGTCCTTCTTTGGTACAGGTACAATGTTAGCTACCCAAGGTGGGTAACTAGTCACGGCAAGGAATCCGGCATCCCATTGCTTCTGAACTTCCTCCTTGATCTTCATCGCCATGTCAGGACGCGTTCTTCTCAACTTTTGTTTCACAGGAGGACATTCTTCTCTCAATCGTAACTTATGCACAACGATGTCGGTATCCAATCCTGGCATATCTTGATACGACCAGGCAAAGATATCCGTATACTCTCGCAGCATACCAATCAACTCTTCCTTTACTTCGGCCTGCAGACTGGCCCCAATCTTGATCTCTTTCTTCACATCTTCAGTGCCGATGTTGATGATCTCAATTTCTTCCTGATGAGGCTGAATAACCCGTTCCTCTTGTTTCAACAATCTGACCAATTCTTCAGGGAGTTCACAGTCTTCCTCAACCCCTTCATCAGCTTGGTAGACAGGATTGTCAAAGTCATGCGTGGTCATAACAGGAACGTTATCAATGGAATCCGGATGATCAACACTGCACAGACGATGTGCTTATTTCAGAATCTTCTTATTTTCAACAGAGACGCAAACACAAAAACAAAAAGGAAAATCACATTGCCATTTTTTATATTTTTTGTGAAAACTTTTAAAACAAAAGAAATAGAACGCAATTTGTCTGAAAATGTCCTTTATTCCATGGTAAAATAAATGCATACAAAACATGGTGGCCCATACAATGGATCCTAGCACCTTGGGCAGAGTGCAGGATTTGACAATGCAGCATGATAAGAAAATGAAACAAATAAATTACTCTGAGTGCCAGGTAACTTGGACGATGTCTTCAGCAGACCAGTTCTTCAGCTCCTCTCCAGGCGCACACGGATGAATCCAGTTGTCCCAGTCACCATCACTGTCTCCCTCTTCATTAGTTGCATAGATTTGGTTGTGGTCGAGCATCCCATCACTTGTAAAAGTAATGGATTTACCACTTGAAGACCAATTAGACCCACTAGGCTGATAACCCAAACCAAACTTGTCGTCTTTCTTCTCCAATTCCAGCAATTTGCCCCAGTCTTGGGCGCTTCCTGACTGAACCACCTCCTTCGCCTGCTTGTAGGAATGAATGGATGTGCCTTCTTTCTCACTGCTCTTCTCTACTGGAGTCAAAATGCTGACATTAACTGCTTCGAAGGCCTGACACAGAGTTTCGTGGATCTCTCCTTCCATCTCCACATATTTGAAAGTTGATAAGTGGCTCACAAAGATGTCTTCCTCTCCGCACACAGTGATTACTTGACCATCAACCACATATTTGAGCTTTTGATGCATAGTGGAAGTTACAGCTCCGGCAACATGAATCCATGGGCGTCCCAACAAACAACTGTACGCAGGATGAATGTCCATGACGTAGAAGGTGCTTTTGAATACTTGAGACCCTATTTTCACAGGTAACTCAACTTCTCCAAACACCGACCTTCTGGACCCATCAAAAGCTTTGACTATCAAATCACTGGGTCTTAGGACAATACCATCAACATTGAGCTTCATTAATGCTTTCTTCAGAAGTACATTAAGAGAAGAGCCTGTGGCAACCAGGACATGCGACAAAACAGCACCCTTGCACTCCATAGTAATATGCAGTGCTTTGTTATGGGTACGACCCTCTGACGTAAGGTCTCTATCTGTAAAGCCCAGCCCGTGGCTTGCATTCACACTGCCCACTACAGCTTCCTGTTGATTAACAGTTATTTATTGAGGAACATAGGCCATTTGCAACACTTTCAACAAGGCCTCTCTATGTGCAGGAGAACACATCAACAATGACAGAATTGATATTTTGGATGGTGTCTGGTTCAACTGTTCGACCACCTTATAATCACTCTTTTTAATTATGCGCATAAATTCCTCCACCTCCTTCTCAAAGGTACCCTGTCCAGCAGCATGAATTATTGTTTCTTCAGTCGCTGTTTGCTTTCCTTTAGCCTTTGCTGAAGCCTCAGCCTTAGGATCCCCTCTCAGAACTGGGGGAGCAAATAGACGACCACTTCTCGTAAAACCTCCTACTCCTCCAATGTTCACTACAGTCGGGTCAATAGCAACAAACTTTCTCTCCACTTTCTGTCCTTCCACGTACACATCTGAGCTGTAATGCCATGGGATGGCTTTATCATCTGTATAAGGAACAGGCCCAGGCACAATGATAGTCACGGGACTAACTTCAGGATCATAAATGGTCACAGGTTCTCTTCTAGCAGGCATCTCAGATGGATCATAAAAAATGGTTATAGTGGACACATCATCAACTTCATTATCAACTTTGTCAAACTGCAATGACCCTTCATCAATTAGATTCTGCAATCCCTTCTTCAGGACTTCACATCCGTTCACTGAATTCAAACATTCCTCACAATCAGAACTGCATCCCGGAAACACTTGTCCTTTCAACAACCTCTCCTTCACTACCAACAGCGGAGTCTTCACTTCTTCTATACTCAGAATCAAACTTAACTTCTCACCACCCTCGACAGCATTTATTCTATCCCCTATGTGATTCGGAATAGGGTTTGAAGTAACATTCGGCGGTGGTGCAAAGTTAATCGCCTTGGAGTCGATCAAATCTTGAACTTTGTGCTGTAGCGCCCTGCACTTCTTAGTTGAATGCCCGAGTGCCCCTGAATGGAAAACGCATCTAGCATTGACATCGTACCCCACTGGAAGCTCTCCAGGTGGTGGTGGTGCCAAAGTCCTCAGTTGTATCAAATTCAGGTCCATCAATCTTGGTAGCAATGCAGTGTATGTCATGGGAATTGCTTAAAGCACCCTATTAGCCGGGCGAGTCTGCCTTGGCTGATAAGGTCTTTGTTGATAGTTGTTACGTTGTGGCTGCTGTTCTTGCTGTTGTTGAGGTTGCACCTGCTGCACAGGGCTGGAAGGAATTGTGATTGCTGCCACTTGCTCATATGATCTTCTATATCCTCGACCCCGTCCTCGGCCAAACACAGCATTGGTTTCACCTTCCCTTCTTCTCGGGGGTCCGCTGAAAGCTTTTCTTACTCCATTAGAACTGCTCGCACTCGTATCCTGGATCTTTCCCATCTTTAACAAAGTCTCGACCCTCTCTCCAGCAACTACTATATCATTGAACCTGGTAGCCGAACAAGACACCAATCTTTCGATAAAAACACCTTGCAATGTCCCCATGAACATATCAGCCATCTCATTCTCCAGCAGTGGTGGTTGCACTCTGGCAGCGAGCTGACACCACCTTTGAGCATATTCTTTAAACCCCTCCTTAGCAGTTTGAGACATGTTTTGCAGTTGAGTGCGATTTGGAGCCATGTCCAAATTTTACTGGTATTGCTTCACGAAAGCCTCTGCCAGGTCCTTCCAACTCTTAATGTTGACTCTACTTAGCTTCATATACCATTCTAAGGAGGCCCCAACCAGGCTGTCCTGGAAATAGTACATCCATAGCTTTTCATCATCAGTGTGGGCAGCAATCCTTCCAATAAAGGACTGAAGATGAGTCTTTGGACACGCTGTGCCGTTGTACTTCTCGAAAGTTGGGACCTTGAACTTGTAAGGGATTCTAACCCCTGGAACCAAGCCCAAGTCATTAATGTCGAAGCCCAAAGAGTTCTGAGATTGAATAGCCCTGATTTTTTCTGCCATCTCCTCAAACTTCCTGTTCATTTCAGCCCCCTGGCCTTCAGTTTCGTCCAGCAACGTAAACCGTTCGTCTTGACCGTCCATCTGTACATTGTTCACTCCATCATTGATTATGGTAACTCCTGGCTGTGCTACATGGATTTCAACTTGACGGGCGCCTGCACCGTTACGATTACCTCCATCAGCAGTACCGTTGTTCCTAGCTTGACTATTTTCAACCAACTCCCGCAGACGTTCCTGATTCTGACCCATTCCTGCCATAAGGGTCATAAAATTGTCCATCCTCAACCTCAAGTCAGCTAAATCAGCTTGCATTTGATCCATGACTTTTTCTCTATTAACTCTTGTGGGATATATGTGTGCGACTTGCTGTTCTCGAACTTTCCTGGGAGCTATAGTGCCTGAAACAACAAGAACGTTAGAAACTGAAGCACTACCTGCAAAACAAACAAACACGTCATATGCATGCAATGTAACTGCTCATGTTCCCAAGTTTTAAGCATTTGCATGCCCCAGTTCTGGTATTTACTCCAGACAGCCACTTTGAATATTAACTTTCAGACTTTCTCTTTGAAGAATGTTCAGATATTAGCAATATCAAACAAACAAGCCTTGCATATTCAGAAACGATAATTTGCATACTAACACTGTATTTCATGGACAAACCACTGCCGGCCAAAAGTTAGAGCACCAACAGAAATATTCCCCGAAGGGTTACAAGTCATTACATAAATAAAAGATAAAACAAATAAAGCAAGACTCCTACAACAAGTCTGTAGGTAGTCTGAAAAATAAACTAAACCGATGACCCAGGTTCTTCTGCAGCAACCTCTGCTCTGCTCTTCTTTACACCTGATCTCAGCTTGAGCTCTTCAATCTCCTTCCGCGCCTCCTCCAAGGCTAACTGGCTTTGTGCTAACTGCTGAGTCTTTTCCCTCCGAATGTTCTGAACTTGCTCCACCTCTTCCCTCTTGAAGGCCATTTGCACCTCGAAAAACTCTTCTTTTTCTCTGAACTTCTTCTGCTCTTCCTCCCTTTGGCCTTGCAACCAAACAATGGATTGACGAGCTTCCTTGATAGTTTTCAAAGTCTTTTTGCGTTCCGCTTCTCTTTTTGCTTCCATCATACCTAACCTTTGAAAGTGAGCTTCCCTTCCAGCAAAGTCTTTCTCTTTAGCTTCCAAAGAGGCTTGGATCTTATGCAGCTTTCCCTCTGCTTCATTTTTGGCCCGGTTGGCAAGATGGTACAGGTTGACCATTTCAGCATTCTCCACTCGAACTTCATGCAGCTGAGCTTCCAATTTCTTATAATCTTCAAGGGAGACAGTACTCTAGCTTGGCACTTCTTTGGGATAAAGTGGAGTTTCTACTGAGAAAGGCATGAGAACTTCTTCTACATGTTTTTGCAACCATGTAGACAAAAAGAGGATACGTCTTGGGATCTACTCTGCCAAAGTCTTTCTTACCCTTCCTTATCCTGTGAGCCCAGGCCTGGGATGCCTGTAAAAATAACTCTTTGTTTCCCTCCACGGGAAAATACAGAGACTCAGCAAACTCTTCCATCTGCGGTGGATCTCTCAAAGGATAACCAAATTGCTTCCTGGCTAATGTTGGATGATAACTGATCACACCCTTCTTTCCTAGCAAAGGCACTCCATCAAATCTTCCACAACTGACCAACAACTCTTTTCCTAGCAGATCTCTATCATAACCCCAGGCTATGTCTTCAGCAGTTAGCTCCATCAACCTTCTAGACCATCTCCACTCATACCTCATTTCCTTGAAAGCTCCTGATTTTGGCAGTTGTCTGGCAAACCACTCAGCAAACAATGAAGCACAACAGCCCACTGGTCCACCTCTACCTTTCTCATTCCGGTAATGAACGTTGTAGTAGAAATCTCCCAACAGAGTTGGCACAGGATTGCCTTTAGCAAAGATAGAGATCACTTCCAAGCTTACAAATTCTTTCTCTCCCGGGAACAAGCTAGACCCATACACCATCAAAGCCAGCACAACACCATAGTCACCCCATTTACCCTCTTTAGCATATTTCTCAGCCTCTGGTATGAGCATACTCCAAGGGAGTCCTTTGCCTTCACTATCCTTCAGAGCCTTCTTGACTGTAGCAGCTGGTAAACGAAAAACTTTGGCTATGTCCTCTTCCTTAAGCACCACCTCAGACCCATAGAAAGGCAAGGTATCTCTGACTGGAACATTCAGAATGCTGGAAATCTCCTCCAAGGTAGGAGCCAAGATGTAGTCTGGAAACACAAAGCACCACAGCAAGGGATCATAAAACTGAAGCAAGGTATGTAAACCGTCCTTCTGGTCTGCAGTGGGTTTTTTCACATACTTCAATATCTGGCCATATCGCTTTCTGAAATTTCCCAAGACTCGGTCATTCATCAAACCTGCTAATTTCTGAACACTTCTGACTTCAGGTTGAAGAAAAGTATAGTGAACATTCTTTTTCCTTGGAATTCTTCTGACTTCTGCCATCTGGAGATAAGATTTACCAGAACTGGGAGCTGACTATGAACAATAACCTGAAAAATGGAAACATAAACAGTTAATGCAAGAATGATGCAAATGCAAATGCAATGCAGGCATATGATCAATCTGGGACCATCTGGATACTGGACACTGAACATAAGGACCCTCTGATCAACTGCAAACCAAAATCCCCTGAGTCACAACCCTCTGATAGAAATTCTCAGAACCATAGTACCAAGAAAACCAGAACACCAGAACCATAGGACCAAAATCATAACAAGGACTACTGATAATGAGGGTATGTAGAGGCCAAGGGTTCCTGCAAATCTGTAAACCCCTCCCAATCTCACTGGTATGCTCCGGGTCAGACATCACAGACTCTCAAAGCCGAATAGCAATAATACTTTCACCATTTCCGAGAAATGGCTCATGACCAAATCAGGGAATCGGTTTGGCATTATAAACTATGCAGGGAGGCCTCAGCTGAGTCCGGGAAAACAAGGTCATCCTATGCAAGTCCCAAGTGGGCCCTCGGATGTGAATGGGTTTGCCATAAAATGTGGTCTACCACTGCCATCACTAAAGAGGGATGTTTCCACAAGGTTCTCGATGATCGGTCCCCAGCTGCACATAACTGTCAAGGTTATGAAATGAGAGAGGAAGATCCCCAAATCAAGACATTTCCAAGACGGTCGCAAATCTGGGCGTGGAACTCACTACTACCCCCATGACAAGATCTCATGAGGCCAAAGTGGAACCACTCTAAGTCCTAAGGTGCACTCGAGCCGTGGTAATGAGCTCATCTCTCAGAAACAGTATCACCCAAACCCACCAAACAGAAGATCCAGTCCAGACAGTCCAGTAATAATATGATGCAGAAAATAAATACTGAAAACTGTAAGTAAAGCAGTAAATAAAACTTTAAATAAACAACAGTAAAATACAACACACAACGACAAACAATCAAACACCCAAAGAAACAGAAACACACAAGCGCTAGGAGAGACTCACAGGGGAACCAGAGATTCTGGGTTCGATCCCCAGCAGAGTCGCCAGCTGTCGCTCCGCCGGATTTCCATCCTGGTACAAACGCGAAAGTGGCGCGGAAAAGAATAGATTCGCCAGCCAGGCATTTTTATCCCGAAGGAACGTGAATGGTAATGCTGCACAAACCAGAAGAAAAGAAAAGGAAGGACACGGGTCCTGCGAACCAAAGAGACTGAGTTCGGGATTCGGTTACGACCTGGGAAGGTATTAGCACCCAGATCGTCCGCCATACCCAACGGGATCTACGCTTGCCAAGAAAACTGTTTCAAAGGGTGAAGAAATGAAAACTGCTACAAAGAAAATGAACTGAACTGGATAAAAGAAAAGAAAAGGGAACTGAAAAATAAATGAAAAGGAAAAAATGTAGGGAAAATAAATATTGTGCTCGAACGGGCCCTACCCTGCTGCCTACGTATCTCATCGGGAAAATGAGGATCAGAGACACCGTAGTTCCCCTAACTAGGGGTAAAAAAGAAATTGCTTGTGAATTAAGGCTTGAACTACCTATGCCAATGCTCAGGTGTTGCAGGCTCGGACGACGAGTGCGTAACCGTCTTGCAAAATGACAAGTATGAGCAAGTTCGCGTACGGAGCGAAGGAGATGAGAAAAGAATTCCCGAAGGAAAGACGCTTATTGTTTGTTTGTGTTTTTTATGAAGCTTTTTATGAGTGTTTCACAAGGAAGTGAACTCAAGCTCCTTTCCATGGAATGTGCACTTGTCACTACATTCCAAGATGGAATAATAGAACAAGCACACTTAAGTAAGGAGAAGATCCCCAAAACTTGAACCTAGAGATTAGGGCTTAAGCTCACTAACTCATTAACTTATTAAGTGTTTTTGGTATTTACAAGGAAGAAGTGTTTTTTATGATTTTCTTGGTGAAGATGATATCTTGATCAAACTTGTGCATCACAATATAAGCTTGTACCATCCCAAGATGGGAAGACTACAAGTATCTCATGGGATAAGCCTATTGCTCATGGTATCACTTCAAACTTTATTAAATGTTTTCTTTAGAGTTTTGAGATGAGGAGAGAAGAAGAACCAAAAGGATCATAAAGGCAAAAGTCTAATGGGGGACTAATGAATCCTAAGTGTTGTCATGCATGGAAAATCCTAGGTTAGTGTGGTTTACTATCCTAAAGAAGAAAGAAAGAAGAAGAGAAGAAGAAAAAAAAAGAAGAAGAGAGGAGGGAAGCAAGGCCTAAGCCCAACAATCACAAGGTTAGTACAAGTAAGAATAAGAAGAAAAGAGATGCAATTTGGAGATGTGGGAATCACATCCACACCTCTCACTTACCATAGCCCCTGAAATGGTTAGTCAAAATCCATCACATGCTCATTAATAAAATTATGGCAATGACATGCTCAAAGTTCACCCCAATCAAGATCAAACAATCATGCCAAACAATGCACATACAAGCATTTACGTGTCGAGAATATGGAAGCACGCATCAATCAACAAGAAGATCACCCAAACAATCATATTCGATGATCATATAATGATCCATGGCATTTAAAACAAGTAAGGGGGTCAAACATGCTTGAAATATGGCAAAAATGGCTTACTGCTTCAGTGTTAACCGGTTAACCGTGCCAAAACCTGCATAAACACAACACAATTCAGGTGCGTTAACCGGTTAACCAATCCGTTAACCAGTTAACGCTGTTAAAACATCAACAGTTATGCAGAAAATCAGCTTACAAAAATCTTTTCCAAACAATCTTACACCAGACCAACAAGCATTTGAACATGATGATAATGCATCAATTTACATTAAATGGCATCATCAAGCTTATGAACATTAATACATAGATCCGGTTACCAATCAATCAATCAAGAAACACAAGCAAATATGCAAACATGTGGTGGATCTAAAGCTCAAGCATGCAAATAAACTAAAAAAAACAGAGCTAGATCTGAATTTAACCAACCTACAAAGTTGAGGTATGCTTTGGTAGTTGTTGATTGAACTGAAAACGATAGATCTCGCGCAAAACTTTGAAGATCCAATGTTAAGCTTCACACTCCGTGCAAAATAAATGCAAGAACAAGCTCTTGATGCATAATTTTGGATCCAAAAACACTTCTAGATCCCAAACCAGATCTGAATCACCACTAAAACCAACAAAAAGATGTAATGAAGTTATGGATGGAGGTCTAGTTCCAAGATCTACACACCTCAAGGCAAGGTTATGTGATCTTCAAAGAGGAACTTTGAGTGATTTGGAAAATTGGGAGAGAAAAGTGAGAGAATTGTGAGTGAGAGGAGTGAAAATTCAGAAAATGAGAGTGAAAAATGAGGGAGAGGTCCCTTTGGTTTGGAGAGAAATGATTAAATATGGTTTAGGTTTGGGGCCCAAAAAATAGGCTTGGGATCCAAAATTATGGTTTGGGTAGTGTGATTAGGATGTAGCAATGGGATTAGGCTTGGACAAGGGCTCTAGATCTTTCTCTTTAATTTCCAATTAATTCAAAATGAATAAAAATCAGAAAAATGGAAATTGGAGCAAAAATCACACATGCTGAATTGCTGCTGGAAATTCAAAATTCGTGGCCGTTAACCGGTTAACCAATCCGTTAACCGGTTAACGCCAGTAAATTTTGAATTTCCCTCCTTTTGGTGGGAACCTTCAAAGATAAGCCGATGCCAACCGTTTTGATCTGATTTTGATCCTCCATCCTTTATAATGCTTTGACCCTGATGTCAACCTTGTAACCTGCCTTGTGAGCCTTGAATTTCCCTGATGATTGATCACATGCCTGATGCTGGAATATGCAAGTGCCATGCTTCATTTTTCTATGCAATATGCTAAGGACATGTCATGCTGATGAAGATTATGATATGATGATGATGCTAAACAGGAGAGGGCAAATTTGGGGTGTTACACAACGCAAACAAATCTCATAAATGAAAGAATGAATATTATGGTTATTGACAATGTTAAAGAGTGAACTATTGATGTCTTTAGGTTGAGCAGCATTGAGGATAATATCATCAAGAAGAAGTCTAAAGTGGAATGGTTTAGGTTAGGAGATGGAAATAATGTTAATTTCCATGCCTCCCTAAAAGCTGGACAAAAGCATAATAATATGCGTAGCTTAACAGATGATAATGGTAATTTTTTGCATAAACAAAAGGAATTTTAAAGAGATTGTCTTCTACTACAATAATTTGGTAGGAACTTCCAATATTAACATGGTTAACATTGATCTTGGTGCTATGAGGAAAGGCCCTCAGTTGACTACTTTGCAGGGTGATTTTCTTATAGCTCCTATCACTGAAGTGGAAATCTTGCAAAGTCTAAAAGGTATGAGGGATAATTCTGCTCCAGGATTGGATGGTTTAATGCCAAATTCTTTAAGACCTCTTGGGATATGATAAGGCTTGATACCATAAACGCCACAATTGAGTTCTTTGAAAGAGGTAAGTTGTTCAAAGCTATTAATTGCACCATTGTAACTCTGATTCCCAAGATCTATCATGCTACTAGAGTTAAGGAGTTTAGACCCATCTCCTGTTGTACTGTCATCTACAAGATGATTTCTAGAATTCTAGCTAATAGGCTTGGAAAGGTCATAGGTGGTATTATAAAAAACAACCAAGTTACTTTTGCTTTAGGAAAAAATATTCATGAAGACATACTTATGGCTTATGAGTTGGTTAGAGGTTATAGTACCAAAGATGGAGATCCCATATGCATGATTTATATGGACTTCCAAAAAGCTTATAACATTGTAGAATGGAGTGCTTTAGAGTCAATCCTGAATGAGTCTAGTTTCCCCCATAAGTTCATTCAATGGACAGTGTCTTATCTCAAGCGCTGGAGGCCAAGAGAGGCCTAAGGCAAGGGCATTCATTGTCCCCCCTTGTTATTTGTGCTTGTCATGGAATATCTTCATAGAGTTCTTCATAACTCAGGGAAATCCCCAATTTCAATTATCACTCCAAGTGTGAGAAATTGGACATAATTAACTTGAGTTTTGCTGATGATCTCCTACTTTTCTCTAGAGGATACAAAAAATCAGTGGATTTTCTTTTGGAGGGTTTTGATGTTTTTTTTCTCTAAATCTACAGGGCTGAAGATTAACCCTTCTAAGTGTAATATTTTTTTTGGTAATGTTAGCATAGAAGAAAAACTTGATATTCTGGAAACTACTCAGTTTGATGAAGGACAACTTCTTTTTCGATATCTTGGGATCCCTTTGACAAGAAAGAAGCTCAATATCAATCATTGTATGCCTTTAATTGATAAGATCCTGCTAGAATAGGTCATTGGAGTTCAAGACTCTTATCTTTACCTGGAAGGACTCAGTTGATTAACAGTGTGATTTTTGCTCTCACCAATTTTACATGGACTAAAATAAAAAATCCACTAACTTACCGGGACCAAAAAAAACTATTTAAACTTATATTATATTACTAAAAACTTAATTTGAGCAAAACACATAGGACAATTACTCATGTCTTAGGTTATTAGTTTTTGCCTTTTGGTTATTTTGATGGGCTGGATAATTTTTATCGCATTATTTGTATAGTTTTTGAATCTTTCAATAAAGTATTTTTTATTAAAAAAAATTATATTACTTAAAAGAGTAATTGAAGATAGGATGTGTAAACTTTCTGGTGAATTTTCCACGGGATGGAATCCAAATTGAAATCAAGCATAAACATCTAAATAATTTATTTAATATTTAAATTTAATGGTATACATCGATAATATAAAAAGTTTTTACACTATCCGTTATTTACAACTGCTGATTTATTTGAAAGATTTGACTTTTATTTTAACTACTTAAATAATAACACAAACAAATGATTATGATGTATTGATAATGTAATTTTTTTACAGTGATATTACATAACAATTAATCTCTTATATTTTAGGGATAATTATACGAAACCCCCTTGCCATTAGGGCGAGATTCGGTTTTGCCCCCCTGAAGTTTTTTTTTTATCAACTCCCCCTTATAAAATCAAAAACCATATTTCACCACCCCTTTTTACTTATCTACTGTTCATCCTCTTCCCCAACCACTCTCCTTCATCCTCTCCTTCATCACCAAATTACTGCAATAGAAATATAGTACATTCATTTTCATAACTGCAATAGAAACATAAAAATATTGCAGCCTCAAAAATGATTTGAACAAATAATCAAACTACATACCTTAATTGTCCATGGGGTAAGCCAACAACTACAGATTCGGGTTCCTTTATCTCAACGCCAACACAATCTGACATTAAAAACGTCACCTTCGTAGCATTAAGAGCTTCTTAAACTCTTAATTTATTTTCCTTGAGTTCTGTCTCAGTCTGTGCACCAACCTACATTCATAATAAAACTTGTATTATTTTAACTCATAACAAAACTTGCATTATTTTATATAACTTGCAGAGATGTTAAAAGTCGGAATATCATAAAATTTCAGTCGGGTGATTGGAATAGGAACAAAACAATGAAGTGACAAAATGGGGACACAACTTATTACGTCTTAATCAACAGGTGTTGCAAGTATACCTGGGCTTTGTCATTTGTAGGCTGGTTTTGGATAACATACGATCTCCCATTGGGTGTGTCTGTAGCATTTCCAGCCGCCTGTTGTTTCTCCTTGCGCACTTTGTCGAAAATGTGAGTATAGCCATATACCTGTAAAAGAGCAATAAGATGTTGAAACAACACATAATATATGAATAAATGTAAGACAATCTGTTGATTGGATTCTGCCGAGATCTGATCGAACATAAACATATGCAAACAAAGAGCTATTAGAAGATGAATTGCAGTAATCTATGTCATTTGATATCTGTGTTGTTACTCTACAGTCTAAGCCATTGATTTACATTTATGAAGTTAATGTCCAAAAAAGGATTTGCTTCTCCATAGCTTAATGATTTTGACCAAGACACCCTTTGTGTTCTGTCTGCATCTTTTGGGGTACTGCTGATACAGCAACCCATTTGGTTGAAGCTATGAAGAGAGTTTAATTTTAGATGGCAATGGTTTAGTTGTGATTTAAAGAAGGTTGTTGTGGATATTGCATGGTTAATTGGGAAGTTTGGTTTTGAAATTATTGTTGATGAAAAATGGAAAGTGTTAACGGCTATAGATTAGAAAGAGAACTGGTACTGAGGTTGTTGGAGTGAGCATGAACCAAGATTATGTTGGACCCTAATTTGGTGATGAAGGAGAGGATGAAGGAGAGTGGTTGGGGAAGATGATGAACAGTAGATAAGTAAAAGGGGGTGGTGAAATATGGTTTTTGATTTTATAAGGGGGAGTTGATAAAAAAAAAACTTCAGGGGGGAAAAACCGAATCTCGCCCTAATGGCAAGGGGGTTTCGTATAATTATCCCTATTTTTTATTCCAAACCAATACATCATGAATAAAAAAAAGCTAAATTACATATCTCATAATTTATTTTATAAAGATGCAATACATCAAACATAAACATGTGGAGCAAGGATGGTGGGGTTATGCTTTTAATTTGGGCTTGATGGGACTCGTTGTAAAATAAGACCAATATTACCATATTGAAAAAAATGATGATGGCTTCGAATATGATCTCCTAGCATTTCTCGTGTGTTGTAATAAACATTATTAGCAAAAGCTCTTATCCCTGTCTATCAAATTGATCAAATTTTTTTGGTAGCATGAAATCACCATTTGCTTCAAGTTTTGATGAGTGAAAGTAACTTGCATTTGTTTTGGTATTATTAATAAACAATAGGGTTAATAATCATTTTCATCCCTACCATATAGGTGGTGTTCGAAAAAAACCATGCAAAAAAATAATTGCATAAATTTGAAGATTCTCTCTCTCAATTTTGACATTTATCACATCCACTCATCAAATAAACTGTTGCATAAATTTGAAGATTCTCTCTCTCAATTTTGACCTTCATCACATCCATTCATCAAATAAATTGATGTGACATGTTAAATACTTCAAAAATTGTTGTAGGAGGTTATTGAACCAAAGACCATTGCAATAGAATAGTAAGGCATTTCCACTATGCTAATTGTGTAATTTTGTCGTTAGTGTGCATTTAAATGTATATATTACCCATTAACATTAGTTTAGATTAGTTTAAAACTTTAAAACTAAAATTAATTTAATAATTTAATAAAAATCAAACTAAAACTAGTTTAATAATTTAATACAATCTTGCAACGGTATTTTTAGTGCTACAATATTAAAATTAAAACTAAATTTTAATAAAATAAAACTAATTATTTACTAATCTTTTAAATAAAATTTTAATAAAATAAAATAAATTATTTACTAACTTTTATTTACTAATTATCTATGCAACTTTTTTAGTGGGTTTTTCTGATATGTTATGCTTTTCAAATATAAATATAAATATAAATATATATATATATATATATATATATATATATATATATATATATATATATATATATATATATATATATATATATATATATATATATATATATATATATATATATATATATACACGTTTTCATTTTGTGAATACTCAATAGGTTACTTGCAGATGATATAATTATCTTTATTTTGTCTTTTCTTTGTCAAACTGTACACGAAGGAAGAATTTATCAACTGAAAATGATTTGTGATAAAGACTACCCTGAATAATTCATAAGTGTTTGGTTTCATTCACGAATATAACTCGCTTAAATCATGAAACTGGTGTGGTATTATTTTTATTGAGCATGCTTTTAAAGTATTTATGAAGTTACGACCTAGACAACAAGGATAATAACCTCACGATGTTATATCCAACAATCCTGGAAAAATAAGATATGATATACAATAGGTATTATGAATTTTTATAAGTGATTGAAATGAATTTTTACAAATATCAGTCTATGGATTGATCTTCCCCTTTATAACACACAATTCTCTCAAGTATAAATGCATAAAGTTTCACTCTAAAAATTCTCTCACAATTCTCTCAAGTATAAATGCATAAAGTTTCACTCTAAAAATTATGGAACTTAGAATGATTTTCTATGAAGGTTAAATGCATAAAGTTTCACTCTAAAAATTTTGGTTTGAAAAATTAGAGAAAATTGGATAGATTAAGATAATTTTGAATGTTTGAATTTTTTTCAAATGAGGTGAGTGTAAAATCTGAAGGAAAAGGGTTTATATAGCTTCTATGTGCCTTTACAAATGAGTATTAATCATGAAGGGATTCCATGCTTCAAGGATAAGTTTTGAAAACTAAAGGAATGAAAAAATGCAATATTTTTTGAAATTGATTTAGTGTTATCCGGTTAACTAAAAGTGGTTAATTGATTCAGTGTTATCCGGTTAGCATGAAATGGTTAACCAATTAAGTAGTGGCCAAAACTGAAAAATTTGTTAATTTTTAATATGTAGGGATATGGCCAAATGAACCCAAACACGCTTAAACAACCATGTCATGAATGTATGAGGACTTGAACACTTGTATACACTTTAAAGACATTACTATATACCTAATTGATTATGACCAATCTATAAAACTTCTTCAAGATCGACTTGATATCCTTTGAAGCGTTGTCTTGATTTATAGAATTTTGTCTTCGTCAAAACACTTTGAGAAGTATGTTCTTCACAGTGATTTCATTATTCTCTTACTTTATATGGATGTTATGTTACTTCTTGGAAAGGATATTTCAAGAATTAAAGAGTTGAAGAAAATTTTGAGTGAATCTTTTATTATAAAGGATTTAGGAGGGGCTAAAAAAATTTAGTATTAAAATTGTTCGAGATTAAAATGAGAAGAAGTTGTATTTGTCACAAGAAATGTATGTGGAGAAAGTCAACCGACGTTTTAGTATGGATTAGGCTAAAGCGGTGAGAATTCTACTTGCTTCTCATTTCAAGCTTAGTCATAGACTATGTCCATTTATGGAAGAAGAAAATTTGAGTATGAAGAACATTCTGTACTCATCGGCCGTTGGTAGTTTCATGTATGATATGGTTTGTACAAGACTCAATATTACTCATGTTGTAGGAATGGTGAGTCGTTATCTCTCAAATGCGGGAAAAGATCATTGGGAGTCCGTGAAGTGGTTGATGAGATATTTGTGTGATTCGTCAAAGTTGAAGCTAACCTTGGGATGCAATAAGCCTATGTTGGTTGGGTATATGAATTCGAATATAGGTGGAAGCTTAGATGATCGAAAATCTACTTCAGGCTATATGGTGACTTTTCACTATTCCAAATAAGACCTTAGACAACGTTTTTTTGTCCTTAGACAGCGCTTTAAAGCGCTGTCTAAACCTCCATTGCTAAAGGTTTAGACATCGTTTTTTTAAATCTTAAAAGCGCTGTCTAAAGGGTGGTATATTTAATAAAAAGCGCTGTCTAAAGGGTGGTATATTTAATAAAAAGCGCTGTCTATGGTACCATTAGACAACGCTTTATAACTTTTTTAGAAATACCTTAGACAACGCTTTTGGTAAAAACGTTGTCTAAGCCCCATCTTTTTTTTAATTTTTTTAGGTATACCTTAGACAGCGCTTTTGGTAAAAGCGATTTCTAAGTCCCCCTTAGACAGCGCTTTTGTTAAAAGCGTTTTCTAAGCTCCATCTTAGATAACGCTTTTTGTGAAAATCGCTGTCTAAGATATACGAAAATTTTAATATAAAGTTTTTAAACCACTTTTTTTACCAGGTTTTTCAACCAGAGTTTTGACCTGTTTTTCAACCAATTTTTTTCCAGACAAATATAAAACCAATATATATACCAATTCAAACCAATTTGGCCTATTAAATATACCAATATATATATATATATACCAATTTATGCACCAAAATTATAATTACAAATCATTACATTTTTCTACAAATGTACATATTATAATTACATATTACTTATCCAACCAAAGCATTTCTTCAAATCTACATAGGTCCTAAAACAACACAAAGATTGTAATTCAATTAATAAAAGAATACAATATTATAGTTACAACGTTACACAAATTTAAATTCTCATCAATTAAAGTAAGAGTACAATATTATACATGATAAAACACCGAGCTCTATAATGTATTGAGATCATTCCTTTTTTTTTCGTCCACTTGATCTTTTGAATAATATGCACACTTGAATTCATCAAAGTATTACATAATAATATAACATAGTTTGATTTAATTTCAACTATTTAATTATATGAGAGATATGTTTAAATATTAAAATAACTCATAAGTTAGAAATACATACATTGGTGGGAATCACTAATCGGCCCAAAGAAAGAGTATCTCTCATAAACCTCAACATGAAATATCCGCAATCTATTAGATTATGTTGCTGAGGACACTACAGATGAAAAGAAAATATGGATAAATCCTAAGTTTTATCAAGTATCATCACTAATATAATAAAAAATGTGATAATTAATAATATACCGCCATTTTTATCCATGTAATGTGGTTGACTCTCCTCTTTGATGTTTGGATATCTCTTTGGGCTCGAAAAGCTTGTATGATGCTAATAAAATATAAATGAATAATTAGAACAATTCACATAAATTAATAAATACACACAAGAATATTTAGAACAATCTCACGTGTCAATCGTGTTCTTCATATCCGGGTATGTTGTCCAATCGTTTCCTAACGAGTCAAGATAATAAACAATTTCTCTAATAGGATTGATTGCGAGCAACAACCAATGTCCACTGTATGATTAAACAAATGTTAGATGTAAATTTTCTACACGACGTCAAAATACAAAATAACTATAATAGATGAATTTAGAATGAAAATCTAACCCGATATTAAACGGTATAAAAAACAACTTCTCCGCATCTTTGTTGGCCATGAAGAGGTTGAGAACGTACATCATCACGTCATCTGGTCTACTTAAGATTAAAGTTAAGTTGACGGACGCGGGTGCTAAGAATCTAAATCTTTCGTCCAATCCATTTGGTCGCATCACTTTGTCATACAAAAACCTTAAATAAAAACATCATTAACATTAGACTATTCATTTGAAACATAAAGTAAATAAGTTGTTCAATTAATATAACAAAGTAGACCGGATTTACCTCACGTATGTATTGACAATATTGACGCCTATTTCTTCATGACCCAAAACTTGCATAAATTCTTCATTACCAATTAATTGTTCGTATTCAAAGCCAAAAATACCTTCCTCCATATGTATAAAACGAACACCTCCGGTCGAAATATCTTTCATCTCTAGAAACGTCCGAAGGCACAACCTATACTTAGAGGTAGGTTTTTTCCTAGCCGCAGTCTTCTTAGCACCAACCTTTTTGTTGTTGTGTGGAGACGTTGCTAACCTCCTTATCATGAAGCTACATATCATATAAATAGTTAGATGAAGTATAAAATTAAGAATTTAACATCTTCCATGCATATATGTCATATAATTGTAATGTACATGTTTTTTTTGAAACAACGGACTCGGTATCCCGCAGAATAGCCTTATCTTTTGATTTGGATCTTGTTGGAGTCTAATTAACATAACCAAGTAAAAAATGTACGTAAAATGCGCGTAAAAACATTGAATCTACACATTAAGGTTAACAAAGGTTCATAATGGTTTTAGGCATACCTCATATCCTACGCTAATGAGGCTTGTCGGCCATGCAACAAACGAACCTAATGCTTGTTCCACCGTTGTTGCATCCGAAACATCGTCAGGATATGGTAATAATGCATTCTACTCAACTGCAATTTCAACCGAGACTTTCAAACATCCAGTAGGGAGCTCTCTAGTATGAAGTAATTCTCCGCTATTGTTATGCACTTTTCCCTTGCCAACCATCTAATAATATGGTGATGATAAATATAGCTGACAATAGGAAATGCCCTAAAACCAATAATAAAATGAAATTGTTAATAATGTGTATATATGTCAATTACATAATTTAAGCTAATAGTTCAATTTAAGAAAAATATATATAATTACCTCTGGAATGATCGGTTGAAAGTTATAGTTGATACTATCTTTGTCCGAAGCATCTTTAAAACATTCTGAAGCGCTAGCTTTTTTTCTTTCCTTAATGCATCAAGCTCAACTTGCATTGCTTCCAATTTTGCATTAAGATCTCAATTACTAGGAGCCTTTCCTTTTTTAATACTTAAGGAGGTCGGAGTGACCCCAAATCCCTTACCCCTCACCCGACCCGAATACTCACGGACATCTAATGTCCGACTAAGTATGCTCCTAGTATCATCTGGAGATAAAGCTGACTGAGATAGCGCCTCCTGAAAATCAGATGAATATCGAATACTTGTCAATTATTTGTTAATAAAGTTTTTATTTAATTAAAGAAATAATGTTATACTTACACATTTCTCATACACCTGCAGAACATCTTCTTTAGCAACTCCAGATTTGCCCACACGGGCTTCCTTCCACAAAACATGTGCAGGAAAAGATCTTTCAGAAATTTTCTTCTTCTGCAAATACACATTAAGTCATACAATATGATCAAATAAAACTCATATATGATGAAAAAAATATATTATTGCAATTTATGGATACTTACCATAGATTGTTCTATGCGTCCATATCTGACACGTCCTTTTCGGTATGGATACGCGGGACTTGATGCTCTTTCCCGATTTGTGTCACTTATTCTTTTAAATGCTGGGTCCTTTCGTTTGGATTTGAACGCTTCCCATTCTTCTTGTGAAATCAAACTTTCATATTTCTTTGGAAGCTCAGCATCAACATGATTTCCATCTGCATCCCTAAGATACTTGGTTGATAAAAATGTTCTAAACCCTCTTAGTAGCTTTCCGGCCAATTTCATACAAAAATCTCTTCTATCGTCTTCGATGTTGAAACACCTCTAAGAAAAACATACAGATTGTGCGTTAGTAAAAATAATTTAAAGAACATAAATTGGAAGCAATGCAAGTAATTTAAAGAACATAATGTGCATTATTGTACCTTTATCTCAGTCCAAATTTTTTGTTTGGATTCATTCAACTCTTTGTTTCTCCAATCATCACAAATAATGGGAATCTCATTCCTTACTAGTGCACCAACGAAACTAGTCAAGGTATGACCGTTAGGTTCTATAAGCTGCCCAAGATCGCTCAAATGCACATCTAGAATGATGCCTCGGTATCTACTATGGATCACTCTCCTCATCACCGTTATGCCTCTTCTAATCTCTTCTTCCGTAGATATTTTTTTTACTACCTCCTTCATGTGGGTGATCATCATTAGTGGCCATATCTAACATGTAATAAAGAAACCAAAGATATCAAATATAATTTCAAACCATATTATTTTCAAACCAATATAATTTCAAACCAATATAAGTTATAACAAAAAAGGGATCCATATTATTTTCAAACCAATATAATTTTTTGTATTTTCATGTATTGAGAATATCAACTATATAAGTTATAACAATATAAGTTAACAAAAGTAAGTTATAACAAAAAAGGGATCAACTATATAAGTTATAACAATATAAGTTAACAAAAGTAAGTTATAAGTTAACAATATCAACTATATAATTTCAAACCAATATAATTTCAACCAATATAAGTTATAACAATATTAACAATGTCAACAACAATATCAACTATATAATTTCAAACCAATATAATTTCAACCAATATAAGTTAAAAAGAGCTTAAACTAATAATGTCAACTATATACAAGAGCTTAAACCAATATAAGTTATAACAATGTCAACAACAATGTCAACAATGTCAACAACAATGTCAACTATATAATTACAACAATGTCAACTACAACAAAGGGTTCTAACAATGTACCTTATGAGTCAAAACTCAGTTTCTACAAAAAGGGTTCTAAACTCAACTTATAAACTCAGTTTCTACAAAAAAAAAGCTAGAATGAATCAAAACAACTTCAACAGGACTAAGACACTAAACTCAGTCAATAAGACTCTGCACATTCTCAACAGGACTAAACAACTTCTAAACTCAGTTTCTGCATATTCTCAACGATTAATAACAACTTCTAAAATCATTTTCTATAAGATTCAACAAAAATAATATGAAACGAAGAACATACCGCAAAAAGGGAAGAGCACCAGAAACCAAAAATTCAGTCAATTCCCAAATGTCCGTTCGCGACGAAAGATTCTTCAAACACTTCTTCAATGATCAATTCAAGGTTTATGGAGGTTCTGCTGTTTAGGTTTATCGTGTTTCGCTGGAGGGAAAATGAAAGAACATAAAGAACGAAAATAGAAACTGAGTCTAATATTTTATTTTAATTAGACCTTAGACATCGCTTTTGAGAAAGAGTTGTTTAAGGGTGACATCTAAAAGCGCTTTTTAAAAGCGCTGTCTAAGGTTGACCTTAGACAACGCTTTTGATTTTTTTTTAAATTTTAAGACCTTAGACAACGCTTTATCAAAAGCGCTGTCTAAGACATACCTTTAAAAGCGCTTTGAGAAAGCGTTGTCTAAAGGGTACCTTAGACAACGCTTTTTAAGATATTTTGTGAACAGTTTCCATGTTTTAAATTTTTTTAACTTATAGCAGCGCTTTTTCACATAAGCGTTTGTAAACACCCCAAATTTTCCCTCACTCATTTCACCATGGCTTGTGATCTTTTCATATAGCATAGGTTCAACAATATCATCTCATATTGCATTTTTGCTTCACTGCATTGGTTCTAAGTCATCTGCATCTAGGGTTTGTGATCTGAGTCATCCCTGAGCTATTTGAGCCACTCCAAGGGTCATCAATCACTTCAAAGGGGTCCATGTATGTTCAATCATCATATTATATCCTCAAAAGATCAAAGAGGTCAAGAAAATCACAAGAACTGAGAAAGGCATGGAAGCAGAGCCAAGCTTAACTGCATAGATGACCTAAAATTAGGGTTTTGGTTTCAGAGGCCATAACTCCAAATTTTTTGGTCATTCTTGTTTCTCTTGGTCTCTATATGTTATGAGGATCATGCATATCAATTTTCATGAAGAAATTCAATGGGGAAGGCATCTGATCAAGAGATGACTTCTTGAGCAAGTCAGTACAAAATCAGGGCATCTGAGGCCCCCAATGACCCAACCAAAGGGTGTTCTCCATCATTTTGATTGTGTATGATATTTATTTGATCATAGAAGATGTTAGAAGTTCACAAAATTTAAGAATTTCAAGCCATTTGCAAAGTTGCCTTTTTGGGAAAGTGACTTATAATGTAAACTTGCCATTTTGGGAAAGTTTTTCAACCTCCTCTTTTTGATTCAAAAATGCTTCAAATGAGAAAACTTTGGTCATGAAAGTTGTAGAATGGATCCTCCCATTTTCAAAAAGTACAAGAACTCATTCTAATTCATTTTGGATCAAAAGTTATGGCTTGTCAAAGTTGGCAAAAATCACATAATTTCATGTTTTACACCAAAGAGGCATTTTGCAAAATGGTATGATAAGGCATTCTAAAGGCTTCAAATATGCACAAACACTTCACAACATGCTCATGTGACCTCTAAAGATCAGAATTGGCCCAAGAATTATGCATTTTGGTGCCTTGAACCTAAAGAATTTCCAAAAGGGCCAAAGTTGGACAAATTTGCAAAATCACCCATAAGCTTCAATCCACTTGCTGCATTGCCTCAATCTTACTTCCATGGTTCTCCTTGATCACAGCTGCACAAGACATGCCCTTGTCCTTGGCCTGCCATGACCATACCTCAAAGGTCACCTAACATTGACGTTTGGCAAAATGGACCATACCAATCAGCATAGTGTTGCACCCCAAAATTTGCCCTCACAATACAAGACTTTGTGTACTAAGAAGGTTCACAAGGTTCACAAGATTCACAATACTTACAAGACCTTTCATGAGGTTCATGAAGTTTACAAGTCACTTTATGAGGTTCACAAGGTTCACAAGATTCACAACACTTACAAGACCTTTCATGAGGTTCATGAAGTTTACAAGTCACTTTATGAGGTTCACAAGGTTCACAAGATTCACAATGCTTACAAAACCTTTCATGAGGTTCATGAAGTCTACAAGTCACTTTATGAGGTTCACAAGACCTCCCATGAGGTTCATAAGGTTCACAAGACATCTTATGATGGTTCACAAGGTTCACAAAGTCCACAAATAGTCAGAAGATTTGACAACTCCCTCAGACAATGCACCTCCTAAGCAGTGCATCCAAAACTAGGGTTTTGACTTTAATCAGGCTAAATGAATTTTCAAGGCTTCAAGTGGGCTTCATAACATCTTATATGTGTTTAAGAATCCCTATGACAAATTTCAAGACTTTTCCCAAAGTTTTGCTCAGTCAGATGATCAGGTAAGTCAAAATCAGTCAAAGCAGTTAAAAAGTCAAACTGTGGTCAAACCAAAGTCAAACTTCATGATTTTTTGCCAACATCAAGTATATGAAGTAAAATTCATCATATGATCAAGGTTTTATCATGATTCATCAAGGAGATTTCAGATCATCAAGAATCAGGAGTTTCTAAATTAGGGTTTTCTCAGTAAAAGTCAACTGAACTTTGACCAGCCATAACTTTCACATGCTTCATCACCAAGTCTCCATCCAAATCTCATTTTTAAGGAAATTGAATTCTATACAACTTTGTGTCTCACAAGCCAATCCCAAAAATGCTTCATTTGGAAGGTATGAGCTAAGACATTATAGGTCCTTTTGAAAGTCAACAAAAAGTCAACAACTTCAAAAGGGCATAACTTGAGATTGGTAAATGATATGGACATGAAACCAGTGGGGTTGGTTAGAGGACTCTTCAAGCTTTCCAAAATGTCCAAGAACACCCTCATAGCATTAAAATTGAAGGATGTGTGACCTTGCAAAGTTGGGAAATTTTTGGTTGGTTTATGAAGAAAATGGAGGTTTAAAACTAATTT
The DNA here is from genome assembly GCA_963966055.1 of Lathyrus aphaca. Taxonomy (NCBI): domain Eukaryota; kingdom Viridiplantae; phylum Streptophyta; class Magnoliopsida; order Fabales; family Fabaceae; genus Lathyrus; species Lathyrus aphaca. Next base: position 115,226,492 of record OZ014525.1, read on the forward strand.
TTTCTAAATGGGCTTGCCATATGATGACCCAATCCACACCAAGACATCTTGCACGAAATTAACTTAATATTTTCATTATTTTCATTATTTTATTTTTATTTATTATGATTTTTTATATTAAAAATCATTTTAAATTCAAATAAAATATAAAATAGTGAAGATTTAAAATTATTTTGCTTCTAGAATGTCATAAATGATATTTTGATCTAATTGATACAAGAGTTATGAAAATCATTCCAAAATAGCAAGCTTGTATCAAGAATATTCAAATTTTAAAGGCCAATCTTTTTCAATCTCAAACTACCAAAAAATCCAAAGTCTTAAGCAATGTTTTTGACCTAATTCATTCATTCATATATATAGAACATTTAGCAATCAAAAGCAGAAAAAATTGGAGCCTCCAAAGGTAAGAGCAAAGTTCCAAAATTCACACAAAAAACTCCAATTCGGTTTGGCACTTAGAGCCCTTTTCAAGACAAACCAAAGGTTTCAACATGTTCCTTGATGTTCACTGAATGCATAGCAACACTTATCATCATCCAAAACTCCATGAATGGCATAAACCGAATCATGTTCTTCAAGTTTATTTTGTTTTTTTATATTTCATTGAATTGCTTGTTCTAATTCGTTTTTGACTGTTTGATGATGTTTGTGATGGACCATAGAGTGTTTCTGGACAAAAACAGGAAGTTTTCATGGAGGAATCCGTGAGATGCCATTGTTAGGGTTCATCCTCTAAAATTGGGGTTTCGTGCAATAAGCCATATAAATAATTTCTGAACACGCAAATAAGTTTGTTTTGTTATGGGGAATACGATGGTGTTTCCAATTTGATGAATCATTGCAGGTTTGGTGATCGTTGGGAAGAACCTAGGAAAACCTGTAAAACAAAAATCGTATGTAATTTCGCAGGAAAAATTATAAGTAAATTCGCAGGTAATTTGGAGAAGATGAAGTCCAGAGGCGCCAATTTCTAATTTGAAAATTTGTTTTAATATTTTATGTAATTGTTTGAAGTTTGTTTCACAACGCATGCGTAGCTCAGATGGTGAATGTGTGCGTGTAAAAGCTCTCTGGCCTGGGTTCGATTCCCATTAGGCCATTTTTTGTGTTATTTTGTTTTTATGATTTTTGCAGGGCATATAATAAAAGGATTGTTGTTGGGATCATGTTCACAACGCAAAGGCAGCCCAGTGGTAACTCTGTACGTCTAAGGGTGGCAAAGCTCAGGACATGGGTTCGATCCCAGCCCCAGGTAAGTATTTTTGTCACTTTTTCTTATTCTATTTAATTTTGTTTATATTATAATTAGTTTAATAAATTATAAAAATGATAAAAAAAATAATAAATTGTTCATATTCTTTTCTTTTCTATAATTCAAAATTCATTTTTTTTTCAAAATTAAACTTTATCACTAAAATTATTTAATATTTATTATATTTAATATTTATTCTATTATAAATTATTAATATTATATGTTTTGTATAAATAAATTAATTAATTAACCCTAAAAATTTTATATGTAAAAAACCTATTTTTTATATAAACCCTAATAATACTTCTTAAACCCTAATTATTTTCATATAAATGTTAATTATGTTTCTCTATTTTTATTATTATCATTTATTTATATTATCATTATATGTAATCTTATCTAAATAATGTAAATAATTTTAAATCATGTTTAAAACAATAAGATTCTAAAAATATAATAATATGATTATTTAACTATAATTAACCTTATCTTTGTACTATGTATGTATCTTATAATTTGTTTATAATTATTATTTAATTCTTGTATATAAATAATTTTCAATACATGTTTAAAAATAATTAAAACTTGTTAATTTAATATAATTTATTTTCATAATATGTTTATAATTAACTTAATTTTTATAGCATTTAAGACTTTATGATAATTAATTGTTTATATTTTCTTCTTAATCTTAAATAATAATTGTTCATAAAAATTTGATCTTGTAATTATTATGCTAATATTCTTATTTATTTTATCATTAATGCTATTTATTTTCATATTTATTTTATTATTACTTACCCCATTTATAGATATTGTGATTTATTATTATCATTATTACTAACCCCATGGTGATTTATTATTATTATTATTATTATTATTTCACTAACCCAATTATTATTATTATTACTTATTTTTGCTTATTTTGCTTTATTATTATTATTGTAATTGCTCCTGGATGTAATATTTTGTAATATTTAAATTATTTATTTTTATGTCATGGTTAGTAAAAATAGGGAGTGTAAACATGTATGTTATTTAAAATTAATTTAGATCACTTAATTCAAAAGATAAATATTTTAAATTGAACACTCACACACGTAAGTCGATCTTTGATCGCCATCTCACTTTCTAGGGTTACCTCTCATTGTTGCCTAATCAAAAGGTCAAGTAGGGTGTATAAAGCAAAAAGTCCCTTAAAAATAAAGTCATCTAGTCCCTTAACAATAAAAGATCAAGTCCCTTAACGGTTGCCTTCGTAATGATCTTGTCCCTTTCGAATAATGATGACAGTCCCTCCAAAATTGCTTAATACACCCTACAGTTGCCTACATTAAACAAATGACCCTTACTTGTCCCACACATCCAAGGTAATGACTACCTATTCCTTAATAATAGGGATAGTCTTACCATTTAAAGGATTCAAGAACAGAAAGACTTAAACTTTAGGGTAGGTTCCTCATAGTTACTTGCTCACATTTTAAAAATACTTCAAAATAATTTCAAACATTTCACAATTTCAAACAATTTTCAAACACAATTTTTTACGCATCCGTACATGGATCATTATCAAACTCTTATGAAAATTTCTATTCACACACTTCACATATCAAAAACCATTCAAAGTGAGCTAAGTAACTAAGAGCCCATGGATAACCATGGATGTAAAGGGTGCTAATACCTTCCCTTTACATAACCTACCCCCGGACCCAAAAATCTTTTAAAAAGGTCTTTCCTGTTCTTTTATGCCTTTCCTTTGGATAAAATAAAAGTCGGTGGCGACTCTTGCTACCCGCAACATAACTAAAGTCAGTTCTCCCACCGTGTTACACATAGGCCACACCAACTCCACATACCTATTACAGTTTGATAAGTGGACCAAATGGAACTCAAAACACACAAGAAGCAAGCTTGAATACACAACATCATCAGCATTCACAAAAATCTCTCTTTATGCATTTTTCTTCGAATCTCAATACACAAACATCAAACCTCAAAACCAACTTCACCATTCATTCAGAAAAGCTTCATAGAGCATAAACCACCCTTCATCTTGCCTTGAAATCCCTTGAAACAGAAATACGATTTTCCATCCCCTTTGAACAAAACTTCATCAATCTCACAAACTAGCCACCATAAACTCCAACTATGCCTCAAAGCATCTTCAGGGAGATCATTGGTGGGACTTTGAAGCCAGAAAGCTGCCTGAAAGTTCCAGAGTTGAAAGTTCCATCTCAGGTAGCTCTCTCAAACTTTTTTTTTCCAGAAATCCTCTTTTAAGTTATAGAATTGTTCCTCATGGTCTCCTGATTACTCTGAGCTTTGTGGTTTTGAAAATGGTGAAGAAATGAGCATGAACCGAATCTCTGAAATTTTTGACCTAAAAAGAGATTGATTCGATTCATGCTTGTTTCAGAGAATAAATTGTTTTCGTGCCTGGATTCTTGTTCCTTGATGTTTGTTGAGTGATTCTGGAGCTTTAGGGGGCTTGGGGGGAGGTTTTGAGAGAGATAGCAATTTTCAGGGAGGGATGTCACCGGAGAAGACGACCGGAGCTCTTCTCCGGTGACCTGAATGTCATTAGGGTTTAATCTGTGATTAGGATTCAGTTTAAATATGGAGCGTACGATGGTGTTTCCCGCGCGTGTTCAAGGGCTCAGATCACCCCATTTAGCCCTAATCCACGTCATTAAGTTAATTAATTAGGTTTTAGTTTTAAATATGTCAGTTTGAATCTGGGCCATAGGATCTGGCGCCAGTCAATTCCCTCCAATTCTTTTTGAATGTGAGCCTCAGGATTTGCATACTTTTCCATTTATTCATTTTTATTTTATTTGTTTTGTATTTTATTTCTACGAATTTTAAAAAATAGCAAAACATATTAAAAAATTCTGATTTTTTTTGTCAAACATTTCATTAATTTTCAGAACCCAAAAATATTTTTATTTTTATTTTTTGCATTAAAAATTATTTTTAAATCATTTAAATATTTATTTTTAATTAGTTAATGAAAATTAATTAATTAAAAATGCATTTAGGTATTTAAAAATCACCAAAAAATTCACATTGCATTTTAAAACATTTAGAAACATTATCAAAATCTCAAAACAAATTTCTTTTTGGTTCTTGACCTATTTTGACAATTTTCATTGGAATTAAAGTTATTTAAAGGCAATATTTTGGTCCTAACTTGAAAAAATTCATTCTGCCTAACCATGAAGAGTTTGATGATGGTTCTTCTTGCATTGCATTCTTTATAGCATACAGTTTCTAGGGTAAAAATGGTTTGAATTTATCTTTCATTTTCAATTTAATGTGCATTTTTCCTTTTGAAGAGCCTTGAAACCCTAGTTGACTTGAGAAAATCATAACTTCCATTAGGTTAAGACTTAGGTCCCCTCCTTTGGGCAGTGAAATTGTGTAGGGTTAGGGTTCCTTTGATCCCATTTGCAATTTTTTATCTTGTCATTTGCTACTGATTTTGAGTTTTGCTTTGTATCTTGTACATAAACCTTAATTCTTGCCTTCCTTTGTATCCCTCTTTCATTTGCTTGCATTCATGAACTTGCCATGACATTTTGTGCATCCTCATGACATATAATACATCTTAGGATATATTAGAATCATGTTTGATCATTGCATATTTCATTTGCCATGTTATATGTTCATTCCATTTCATAAACTTTCATGAACTTCCATGTTTCAAAGCATGCTTCATTTGCATCCTCATCCTTGTATGATCATCCACAACTCTTGACATGTGTTTGCATCATCTCTTAGCATCATTAACATCATGTTCATGCTTCTGGCTTTGTCTTGCATCATGGCATTTCATCTCATTTTCATTGCATTGCATTTCTTTTGCTAACTTTTCAGGTGGTAAGTTGTTTTGAGAAGTGAATTTGCCTTCACTTCTCACAATCTCTCTTCATCTCTCTTATGCATCATTGCTGCATTTTATCTTTGTATTAGAGTGAGATTGCTCATTCATGCTCTCTCCCACTTTCTTCCTTCAAGCAACTTGTCTTCTTAAGTGAAGCAAGTTGTCTTGCTTCTCTCTGCTTCTTTCTCCTTTCATCTGCTTCTTTCCTTGGTGGCCTTTGAAGATTCTTTCTCTCTTAAGCCTCACAAACCCTAGGACTTCCAAGCATGATAACATTTTAGGATTGTTTAGTCTCCCTTATACTCTTTCCTTTGAGTTTTCTTTGAGTCTTCTCTTCTCACCTCATAATCAAGGACTAAACCCTAAAGGTTTTAAGGCTTTGTGATTAAGCTTATGCCTGCATCCTTCTATTAGGATGGAGTGTATAACTTTAATCCTAAGTGTTAAACCCTTAATGTGTTTAAATCCTTTAATCAATCCACCTAATAATCACTAAGACATCAAGCTTGTAACTTGGGCCTTGCATTAGGGTTCTAATTCTTCCTTAATTGGTTAAGAAGGACTAACCCTAGTGTTAATGGACAAGTCCCCCTCAAGTTGTCTCACAAACCATAAAAATCACTTCTTCATCTCACCATTAACTAAAATCCATTTAATAAAGGCTTTGTTTTGTCATGAGGTTAATCCCTAATCATGGGTTAAGTTGAGGAGCCTTCCTCAACTTAAATATTCTCATCTATTATCCTTCTATTAGGATGGTGTAATGAGTCCATTAAATCCTTGATTATGGCTTAAACTCATTACTTAACACTAAACAAAAACAACAAAAACATCTAAATAACTACAAGTAGGTTAATGATCTTAATCCTACATCATGGTGATTAAGTGTGAGGTGCTTACTTCATACTGAAGGTATTCTCATTACCCCTAATCAGAGGGAAGATGTGATGAGTTTACTAGCCCTTGGTTTAGGCTTAAGCTCATTAACTTATGACAAACACAAAAAGCAATAAAAGATTGAAAACACAAAAACAAATAATAATCGTCTCCTCCGGGATTCTTTTCTCACCTCATTCACTCACAAACGAGAACTCGCTTCTTCCGTCTAATGCAAGACAGTTTGCACCTGAGCCAGATAGGTCATACACTTGAGCATAGATAAGTAAGCAGTTCATCAAGTCAATTCATCTTCCAGTCTCTTTGAGTCGAACTACGGCGTTCTGACTTCCTCATTGCATGAGAGGATACGTAGGCATAACTTAACGGTTATCGAACAAAAGTCTCTGTATATTCCCCCTCCTTCCAGCATTATCCTTTTAGCCTCATAATCTTGAGCTTTGCATTCCTGTTCTTACACTGACATTTTCATACTTCACTTCACATTCATTTTTACACTGACACTTGCATTCTTTCCAGCTTTGATACACAAATTGCACTGACACTACCCGTTTAAAACACAAATCTTTTGAGCGTGGATCCCGTCGAGTACGGCGGACAATCTGGGTGCTAATACCTTCCCAGGTTGTAACCAACCCCCTTTCTCAGTTTCTCTGGTTCGCAACCGTCTTATCCATCTTTCCTCAGGTTTATGCAGCATTACCTTTCCTTCGGGATAAAAATGCCTAGCTGGAGACTCTATTCATTCCTCTCTCTTTCGCCGACCGTTCACGTCTGTACCCCTCTTGGCCCCTGTGTCATCAGGTGGGAGCGACAGTTTGGCGACTCTACTGGGGACCCTTATACTGTAACCAGGGCTTCTGGTTCTTTTAGTGGGTTCCTCCTAGCGCTTGTTTGATTTGTGTTTACTGGGGTGTTATGTGCTAATTGTGTTCATTTATGTGCTTTGTTTATTGATTTATGTACAACTTTATTTATTACTTTCCTTTACAGTTTTTCATATTTCATACTGTCATTATCATTGCTGGATCTGGTTTCTGTTTTGGTGGGTGGGGTTCCATTGAGAGTGTGAGGTCCTATACCTGGGACCTGAGTGACACCTAGGCTATAGTGGTTCATATTCTTTCCCATTCCATTTCGGTATGGTGCGGGAATATGAAACACGGTTCAAATGTGGGTTTCTTCTTGAGAACTTTGTGCTACAGATTTCATGTAGTGCTAGGGCTATCTGGGAAGCCTGCTAAGTCTGGATGACCTTTCTTATGACCTTCAGAAACTGGGGTGAATTAGAGGAGGATCTTTTATGGTTATTGTAAACACTGTGCCTCTGGGTTAGAAGTGTTTACACTTCTCATAACTGATCCAAGTCTGAGGATCCTTGTTCTAGAACACCACCTGTGAGGGGGTTGGGCTGTTTACAGGTTTGCAGGTACCATTGGCCACATCATACCCTATTACTTGTTTTGGTTAAGAGTACCTCATTTTGGACAGTTCTTGTGATTTAACCCTGGACATGTGACTCTTTATTTGAGTCCCCCACCTTGGTTACTGGGTTTCTAAGCCTTCATCTGGACTTTTCTTTGAACATACATGGACTTATATCAAGAAAGATAATCAGATCCAGCTTGATCACAAACCTTTTCATATCATTTGCATACATCATCATTGCATCATTTAACATTTGTTTATTTGTTTTTCAGGGTATCCACATTATATCTGGTTTTGTTTTGACCCCTTCTTCTGCATAGACCTCTACTTCATCAGTTATCTGCTTCAGCTATTCTCATCATCACCAGCAGCAGCCTGTTAGTGGCTCATCTCCAGTATCAGTCTTGATTTTCATCAGCACCTATCTTCCTCCTCTTCAGCATTTATGACTACTCCCAGGAAGAGCAACATATCCTACCATTTCTTTGAGCCTGTGCTGACTGGCATCAGGCAGGTCCAATCACTTATCACTCCTGACCACATCCCATTGTTCAGGGAACACTATAGAGGTATCCTAGATGTGGTTATGGACCTGGACCCTTCTCAGAGGAGCATGATCCACACATGCTTGCAGTTTTATGACCCTCCTTTGAGATGCTTCACATTCTTAGACTTTCAGTTAAGGCCTCGACTGGAAGAGTTTTCCTCATTGACTAGAGTACCTGTCAGGGGTGGACCCCCTTTCAACCCAGAGATGACTTTTCCCAGCAATGGAGAAGTAGCAAAAGCATTGTACCTAGAGCCTGCCTTGATTGAGCAAAGCATGACAACAAAAGCTGGAATCCTTGGTCTTCACTTGGATTTCTTGATTTCTCAGGCCATTCTGAAGGCTTCATTGGGAGAGTGGAGGGCAGTTTGTGCACTGTTAGCCCTCAACATATATGGAGTTATACTGTTTGCAGATGAGCCCAAATTTATCAGCAAGAATGCCATTCATCTGTTTTTTCTGAGGAACCCAGTACCCACATTGCTGGGAGATTTCTATTACTCCATCCATCAGAGGAATGAGAAACAAAGGGGGAAGTTGGTGAGGTGTTGTGCTCCTTTGTTTCACACCTGGCTGCTCAAACACCTGCCTAAGTCAGATGCCTTCCTGAATCCCCACCAACAGAAGAATTGGGCCAAGAGGCTCATTGCTTTGACTTCAGATGATATCAGATGGTGCACCCAGAGCACCAAAGGCAAAGACATTATCACCAGCTGTGGGCAATACCCAAATGTGCCTCTGATAGGAGTAAAGGGTTGCATCAACTACAATCCTTTGTTGTTTAAGAGACAACTGGGCTATGCTTTGGTTCACCCTCCCAGAGTGCAAGATTTAGCTGAGACCCTGTATTGTGAAATAAAGCCTAATCTAGCTGCTGTCAGACAAGCATCCTGGGCTTGGGACAACATCCAGACAAAAGGGATGGCTATTCTAGGGAGGTGTAATAATGTTGCTTCAGCTCAATACTATGATTGGTCCCGTACTAGAGCTCAGATTACTGGAATGCCTTTCACCATTGAGGACATACCTGGACCATCAACAGTACAACCAGTAGCCACTGTCAGCCTAGAGGAATTTGAGAAGCTGAAGGAAAGGAATGAGAATCTGTCTCAAGCTTTGAAGAAGACCCTATGGGAAAGGAGTGATGGTCGTTTGGACATTGAGAGACTGGAGAAGCTTAGGGTGGAGCATCTGGCCAAGATTGAGAAAACAAAGGACTACATTAGGAAAGAAAGGGTTGGGGAACAAATATTGAAGAATGCCTGTAAAGAAGCCAAGCTTCAGAAGGCTAGGACTAAGCTTTATCTGCAGGAGAGTCAGGCTAGGTGGGTCAGGATCAATGAAGCCCGGACACAAGAAGACCAGAAAACTCAAGCCAAGATTGAACAGTTAGAGGCCAATGAAAAGAAGCAGCAGGAAGCTTTGCTGGCAACCCAGAAGGAGATTTCAGAGTTGAAGCTTAGGGCTGGATTGAAGAAATCAAAGGATCAGGAAAGACACAAGAAGCTGACCACTGCCATTGCCACCAGGAACCTCCTCATTAGGACCATTATAGAGCACCCAGCTGGTCCAGTGACTGAGGCACTCCTGAAGGAGGTTAAGGAGGATGAGTTTGGATTGGATGTTTGACATCTTTGCTTGTTGTTCATTTCCATTTTATGTACTTTTCTTTTTGTTGTATTTTGACCCTCCAGGGGCATATGTTGTAAAACAAACTATGTATCGTTCATCATTTGTAATATATTAGTTTGCTTTCATTGGGTTTCTTTTCTCAACAACATCAAGCATCTTCCTCGAGGTCTGGAAAGGTCAAAACCAAGAACCAAGCCGGATACCTTGGAAAACAAATAATCATACTGCATTGCATACTAACCTTGTTTTGTTTTGAAGGTTTTGTTATTATTTGTTTCTAACTCTATTGTGATCTCAGGAAACATTGCTCGTCGTCGAGTGTTCCTGTCAACCGCACGCACCGGTACCCTACTCGCAACAACCTTCCTGGTATCCAAATGGATCAAGTACAGAAGGATCTGACTGAGGTCAGAACTCAGATGGCTAATGAAAGAGTGGAGATGAGGAACCAAATGGCTCAATTCATGGCTGTAATGACTGGCTTGGCCCAGAGTCAAGAAAGGTTAAGGGAACTAGTGGAAAGACAAACTCCCGAGGAACCTCCTCTTGGAACTGGAGGAACTAGTAACAATGAAAGGGGTCAGCCTCATGTTAATCCACCAGTATTTGGACCCCATCTAGATCCGGAAGTCAATATCCCGAGAAATGTGCAAGGAAATACTGCTGGGGGGAGAATCTTGCAAGAAGATCCCCAAGAAGAGCAGTTTACTGTTATGGGAGCAGGAGATGAAGTCTATGATAGGAGGTTAGATGAAATTGCTGAGAAGTTGAGATCTCTGGAGTCTTAGAATTCCTTGGTCTTCGATGTAATGGACATGGGGCTAGTGGATGGGGTGAGAATTCCCCACAAATTCAAACCCCCGTGCTTTGAGAAATACAATGGAACCTCTTGTCCACGAACTCACCTGCAGTCTTTCCTGGGAAGACTTAAAGCTTATACTATGGATGAGAAGCTGTGGATGTTCTACTTCGAAGACAGTCTGACTGGGGCTTCAAGAGAGTGGTATTCACACTTGACCAGAGCTACCATTAGATGCTGGAAGGACTTAGCTGAAGCCTTCATCAGGCAATATCAATACAATCTAGACATGGCTCCTAACAGGACCCTCCTGATGGGAATGTCCCAGTCTTCCAAAGAAAGCTTCAGGGAATATGCCCAGAGGTGGAGACAGCTCGCTACTGCTGTCCAACCACCCATGTCGGAAAGAGAAATGGCCGACATGTTCATGAATACTCTGCAAGGAACATATATTGATAGATTGGATGCCTTTTCCTCTACCAGCTTTGCTGATGTCGTCATAGCTGGTGAAAGGATTGAAAGCCTTTTGAAGATGGGTAAAATTTCTGATAGCAGTGCAAGTTCATCCAGCAATCCCAGGAAGCCTTTTGTGAGACCCCGAAGAACCGGTGAGACAAACTCCATTCATGCAAGCAGGGGCAGACCTCAGTATGTCCACAGATCAGTAGCAGCTGTTACCATTCCAGCTCCGATTCCTCAGCAAACAGCATATCAACAACAACAACAACCACATCATCAACAACAAATCCAGTATCCGCAACAAAGAACCTACAACAACAGCAATAGCAATCAGCAATAGCGACCATTCCAACAAAGACCATCGCAGGCAAACAGGGTGATTGACCCTATCCCTATGCCTTATGCTGCCTTATTGCCACAACTACTGAAGCTTAACTTGGTTGAGTTAAGGACGTTGGCACCACCAGATCCCCTTAATCTCCCAAGGAATTATGATGTCAACGCCAGGTGTGCTTTCCACTCCAATGCACCTGGTCACAATACTGAAAAATGCAGGGCCTTACAGATGAAAGTCCAAGATCTGGTGGATTCTAAAGCCCTCAACTTTGCACCACCTCCGAATGTCAACAAGAATCCTATTCCTAATCATGGCGGGCCAAGGATTAATGCCATTGAGGAAGACAAACCATCTACCTTGATCACCAGTGTTGCACAAATTCGAACACCTCTGGTCGAAATTAAAGCTCAGCTTCTAGAGTGCCAAGTGTTCCCCGGGTGTGAGCTCGGTTGTGGGTATTGCAACATTGCAGTCAACGGGTGTGAAAATTGGAGAAGTGGCATAGATGGTCTTATTAAGGATGGAATCCTTCAGATTTCAACAACGGCGCCTACAAATCCAGAAATTCCTTTAACAACAATTCCTGATTCTTCTACAACAGCAGCAACAATCATTCCTACCGATTCATCAATATCATCAGCAATGGCTCCGTCCATCACTTCAACAAATCAAATGTCAACGACCCTTTCTTCTACAACATCAGCATCCATGTTATTAGCAGAATCTTCTACAACGCCAGCAAAAATTAACGAAGATGTTTCAACAATTACAATCTATTATGACCCATCAGATGTTCCTCCCAGCAGCAATTTCCAACAACAAATCATGGCACCTCCTACCAGATCACCAGTCACAGTTTACTATGATCCGCACACCATTACAGTACCCTCCTCTGCAGCAGTCAGTCCAGTTACTATTACGGTGCCTGGACCCGTTCCTTATGAAAGCAGTAACGCCATACCTTGGCATTATGGCTCTGATCTCTACTGCAACGGGGAGAAAATCACTCTGGATTCATCAACCTCTTCTCCACAAATTGATAATGTTGGGGGAGGCGGAGGCTTCACCAGAAGCGGACGCCTTTTTGCCTCACAAACACAAAGACCTAATGTTGAAGCAGAGGCTGCTGCCAAAGCAAAAGGAAAGAGTGTGGTACCTGAAGAGCCGACTGCCATAAAAAATCAGAAGACATCTTTTGAACAAGATGTAGACGAGTTTATGAGAATCATAAAAATAAGTGATTACAAGGTGGTGGATCAGCTTCACCAGACTCCCTCAAAAATCTCCATATTATCACTGTTGATGTGCTCTGAAGCTCACAGGAACGCACTGTTGAAAGTCTTGCACGCAACATACGTGCCGGAGGAGATCACGGTTAATCAGTTAGAAACTGTGGTTGCGAATGTCAACACCAGTCATCGACTGGGCTTTACCAATGCTGACTTAACAACTGAGGGACGTAACCACAACAAGGCTTTACATATCACCTTGGAATGCAAGGGTGCTGTTCTATCTCATGTACTGGTGGATACTGGGTCATCACTCAATGTTCTACCAAAGAAAGCCTTAGTGAAGCTGGAGTATGATGGCTTGGCACTGCGTCCGAGTAATTTGGTGGTGAGAGCATTTGATGGCTCTAAGAGATCAGTGCTTGGGGAGATTGATCTTCCTATGATGATTGGCCCGCAGACCTTCAAAACTACCTTCTTTGTGATGGACATTCAGCCGGCCTACAGCTGTCTGTTCGGTAGACCCTGGATCCACGCCGCTGGCGCTGTTATGTCTACCCTTCACCAGAAGTTGAAATTCGAGTGGGAAGGTCAAATCATCACCATCTGTGGGGAGGAGGACATCTTTGTTAGCCAGCTGGCTACGTATAAGTACATAGAAATGGATGGAGAAATCCATGAAACCCTGAGCCAGGGGTTTGAGGCCCTCAACATTAATGAAGCATCTGCTGTACTGGGAACTTCCATAACATCGTACCAGCAAGCCCGAAAGGTTGTTGAGGAAGGTACTACATAAGGCTGGGGCAAGCTATTGCCCGTGGAAAAGAAAGAAGACCGATTTGGGTTGGGTTACAGACCAACTCAACAAGATCAATCAGATGCTGCAAAGGAGCCCAAGTTTATTAGCGGGGGAATGCTCACCCCGGATGCTGTGAACAATTTGGAAGACGAGGAGGAAAGCGACCGCAACCTGGAGAGATGGATACGTCCAAGGATCCCGGGGAGCCAAGTCCTTAACTGGTCTTCCCAGGAAATTATAAGGGTTACTCCTGCAGAGTAATTATTATTTCCTGTATTTTAAAGCATGCATCAAGTCTTGCATCTTGCCCAAGATGTCAAGACTCATTTTGTAATCGGGCCATCTTGTATTTTGTGCAAAGATCAATTAATGAATATCAGGACATCTTTTGCAAATAAGTCGCTTCTTTTTCGCTCACTGTTTTTCATTTTTCACTTTTTGTACAAAAATAAAATGGCAATGTTTTTCAAAATAAATAACTTCATTTTCACTTTTTCTAAATAAGATAAAACCAATCACTAAAATGAACAAATCTAAACCCTTGCAGAAAGTGCCCTCCAGAATGCACCGACAACAACACTGCTATGACTTCGTATGACTTTGACAATCCAATCAATCAAGCTGATGAAGGGGTTGAAGAAGATTATGAGCTACCTGAAAAGCTAGCTAGGTTGTTGAGACAAGAGGAGAAGGTTATCACTCCTCATCAATAAGAGGTCGAAACGGTTAATCTTGGTACAGAAGAAGAAGTGAAAGAAGTCAAGATCGGGGCCTGCTTACAAGATTCAGTGAAAGAGCAACTGATTACCATGCTTCGAGAATATGTGGATGTTTTTGCTTGGTCTTATCAGGATATGCCAGGGTTGGACACCGACATTGTCATGCACAAGCTGTCGCTGAAAGAAGACTGCCCACCAGTAAAACAGAAGTTGCGTCGTACTCGTCCAGATATGGCAATGAAGATAAAAGAAGAGGTACAAAAGCAGTGGGACGCCGGTTTCCTTGATGTAACTAGCTATCCGCCGTGGGTTGCTAACATTGTACCTGTTCCTAAAAAGGATGGCAAGGTGAGGATGTGTGTGGATTACCGGGATCTGAACAGAGCCAGCCCGAAAGATGACTTCCCTTTACCTCACATTGATGTATTGGTCGACAATACGGCTCAGTTCTCGGTGTTCTCCTTCATGGATGGATTTTCAGGATACAATCAGATCAAAATGTCACCTGAAGACATGGAGAAGACAACTTTCATCACACCCTGGGGCACATTCTGTTATAAGGTAATGCCATTCAGGCTGAAGAATGCTGGTGCCACTTATCAACGGGCTATGGTAACATTATTCCATGACATGATCCATAAAGAAATTGAGTGTTATGTGGATGACATGATTGCCAAGTCCCTCACAGAAGAAGACCACCTGGTGAATCTGTTGAAGTTATTCAAGCGTATGAGGAAGTACCAGTTGAAGTTAAACCCCAACAAGTGCACATTCGGGGTGCGATCCGGTAAGCTGTTGGGATTTATTGTAAGTGAAAAGGGGATTGAAGTTGACCCTGACAAAGTCAAAGCCATTCAAGAAATGCCTGCACCTAAGACTGAAAAAGAAGTTCGGGGGTTCTTAGGCAGATTGAACTACATTTCACGGTTCATATCTCACCTTACTGCAACCTGTGAACCTCTGTTCAAGCTGTTAAGAAAAGAACAAACGGTCAGGTGGAATGAAGACTGCCAAAGGGCTTTTGACAAAATCAAGGAATACTTACAGGAGCCTCCAATCCTTATGCCTCTAGTTGAAGGAAGACCTCTAATCATGTACTTGACAGTATTAGAAGAGTCAATGGGGTGTGTGCTGGGCCAGCATGACGAGTCTGGTCAAAAAGAGTATGCAATTTACTACCTAAGTAAAAAGTTTACCGACTGTGAACAACGTTATTCACTGCTCGAGAAAACTTGTTGTGCTTTAGCGTGGGCTGCTCGCCGACTAAGGCAGTATATGTTAACCCACACCACTTTGTTGATCTCCAAGATGGACCTAGTTAAGTACATTTTTGAGAAGCCAGCACTTACCGGGCGGGTTGCAAGATGGCAAATGATCCTCACAGAATATGACATTCAGTACACATCCCAAAAAGCCATCAATGGTAGTGTGTTGTCTGATTACCTTGCTGAGCAACCCATTGATGATTACCAGCCTATGAGGTTTGACTTCCCCGATGAAGACATCATGTTCATAAAAGCAAAAGATCGTGAAGAACCTATTCACACTGAAGGGCCTGACCCGAAAGAAGAATGGACTATGATGTTTGATGGGGCTGTTAATATGAATGGCCTCGGTGTTGGTGCAGTACTCATTACACCTAAGGGAGTTCACATGCATTTCTCGGCAAAACTCACCTTTAACTGCACTAACAACGAAGCTGAATACGAAGCTTGCATTATGGGCCTTGAGGAAGCCATTGACCTCAGGATCAAGACTTTAACGGTATTCAGAGATTCAGCTCTAGTAATCAATCAAACCAACGGCAAATGGTACACCCACCAAGATCATCTGATACCTTATCGGGATTATACAAGAAGGTTGTTGACTTTTTTTACAACGGTCAAACTTGAGTATATCCCTCGAGACGAGAATCAGTTTGCGGACGCTTTGGCTACCATTTCATCCATGATCAAAGTTCAAGCTGCCAACTTTGTGCCTCGGATTTCAGTGTCCAGACTTGACAGACCGGCATACGTGCTCTCAGCAGATGTTGTTAAAGATGATAAGCCTTGGTTCCACGACATCAAATGCTTCTTGGAGGATCAAACATACCCACCTGGGGCATCTTCCAATGATAAGAAGACATTAAGAAGGCTAGCTGGTAGTTTCTTCTTAAATACTGATGGTTCCTTGTACAAGAGAAACTTTGATATGGTACTTCTCAGATGTGTTGATAAGGCAGAAGCAGACTTGTTAATGCACGAGGTGCACGAAGGATCTTTTGGTACCCATGCTGGAGGGCATGCAATGGCTAAAAAGTTGCTAAGATCAGGCTATTACTGGATCACAATGGATGCAGACTGTTGTGCTTATGCCAGAAAATGCCATAAATGCCAGATTTATGCGGATAAAGTGCATGTGCCTCCTAATCCTTTGAATGTGATGTCTTCACTCTGGCCCTTTGCCATGTGGGGCATCAATATGATTTGCAAGATTGAACCAACTGCTTCAAACGGCCATAAATTCATCCTGGTTGCCATTGATTATTTTACCAAGTGGGTTGAAGCGGCTTCTTATGCAAATGTAACAAGGCAAGTGGTAGCCAGATTCCTGAAGAGAGATATCATCTGTCGGTATGGAGTACCCAAGCGAATCATTACTGATAATGGTTCCAACTTGAACAACAAAATGATGGCAGAACTGTGTCGGAACTTCAAGATCCAACACCACAATTCTTCTCCTTACAGGCCAAAGATGAATGGCGCTGTTGAGGCAGCTAACAAGAATATCAAGAAGATTGTGTAGAAGATGGTATTTACCTACAAAGACTGGCATGAAATGCTACCATTTGCCTTGCATGGGTACCGTACGTCAATCAGAACATCCACTGGGGCAACACCGTATCAACTTGTGTATGGTATGGAGGCAGTCCTACCTGTTGAAGTTGAATTGCCCTCCTTGCGGGTACTGATGAATGTTAAACTAAATGAAGCAGATTGGGTCCGATCCAGGTACGAACAACTAAGTCTAATCGAAGAAAAGAGATTAGTTGCAATTTGTCATGGGCAGCTGTATCAGAAAAGAATGAAGAAAGCCTTCGATCAGAAAGTCAGGCTTCGAGAGTACCAAGTAGGAGATCTTGTGCTGAAAAGACTCCTTCCTCCTCATACAGACCATAGGGGCAAGTGGACTCCGAATTATGATGGTCTGTTCATAGTAAAGAAATTTTTCTCTGGAGGAGCACTGATGCTCAGTACTATGGATGGTGAAGACTTCCTGTCCCCTGTGAATTCAGATGCAGTTAAAAAATACTTCGCATAAAAATGACCCGCTGGACATAAAAAACAGAATGTAAGTCCAGGCAAAAATAGGGCATCCCGGCGAGTCAAAAACAGAATAAAAGACTCGGGCAAAAATAAGGGAGAATAAATAAAAAATGTACACCCGCTGAGTTGAAAAGCCGCATTGGACAACTCAGGCAAAAATGGGTATCCCGGTGGGTTGAAAACCCGAAAGGGAGATCCACACAAAATAAGGGAATAAGAGAACAAATGCATTCTGAATTCGTCTGTATCACCTATAACATGGCAAACTTCAAAAGGTTAAAGCATTGGTCAGAATCAACTTTCTTCAGAAAGCAAGATGAGAAGAATGTCAAGTGTCATACGAGTCATAACAAAGGGAAGCTCCTTGAAGCGTCATCAACATTGCCACTGTCTTTTTGTTTCTCAATTTGTAACGATCTCCTCATTTCAGGGGATCCGTTTCTTTGACTGTATCTTGCCAATTCAGGGTGCATAAATTAATAAAATCAGATTTTCAGTCATATCTTGTCTCGTCCATTTTATTTTTCATTTGCAAGATGTCCGATGTCATTAAGATATTGATTGCATAAATACAAATGCTTCCCTTCTAAAAATACGTGCTTACAGGAAATATATTTGCTCCCGGGAGTGTCTAAACTCCTATGACGGAATCCAGTAAGGGATACCTCAGGGAACTTGTACGTTTCTTTGTTATACAGGATTGCAGGTGTTCAGTGCACAACATGGGGCATGAAAGCTTCTCCCCAGTAGGCTGCCAAATCATTATTTCCTCAGCACACCTTCCAAACAGCACCAGAGATGCTTTCTCCCCATCAGAGTTGCCAGGCATCACTTCTCCAACATTTCCTTCAGAGCAGTACCAGAAGGTGCTCATATCCCCAGCTGAGTTGTTAAGTATCATCCTCAGCAGGATCCCCATAGAAATTTCTAGGAGGATCTTTCAGTGATCTTTCTTCTTCCCCAGCCGAGTGCTAGACAGGGAACCAGCCCCCGCAGAGTTTCAACTTATATCCACAAGGAGCAACGCTTGAAGATCTGACAGAGCAACGTAAGCTTCTACAGACCCCAGCTGGGTCCCTCATTACCAAGATAGGTTTATCAATGACCTACTTCCCCATGCAGAGTCATATATGTCAGATCTACCAATGATCTCATCCCCAGCTAGGATGTCCACTTCAAGCAGATCAGCAAGAGGTCTCCACAGCAACGGGATCCGGATCCCGAATCGGTATCTTTGCATAATCATAGCATTCGCATCATATTTTCCCCCAGAGCGTAGCATTCCGTCTAATACGGAGCATTGCGGCAAAAATCAAACATATTGCATAATCATGAGCTATGTGTCAAACCAAACACTTGTAAATACTGACCTTCCATCAACAATATACAAAAATACTTCTCAAGCTCCCCGGCAGAATACTAAAGCATTTCCTTTACACTCACAAATACAGAAACATGCTCCTTTTGGCACTCGTCCGTGTCATCATTCCCCAATAAAATTGCCCGAGCAAACAGATACTTATACATTACAAATGCTTCTTGACACTCGTCTGTGTCATATCCTCAGCAGAAAGCCAAAGCATCCTCTTTGCACTCACAAGCACATGTTAACATGTATCTACACACTTCCCTGGCACCCGTCCGTGCCACCATCCCCAGCATAGTTGCCTAAACACTTCGGGAACCATATACCTGTTTATAATACACTTTTTCCGACACTCGTCCGTGTCATGCTCTCCCCAACAAGTTGAAAAATCATATGTGTCCCACTCATGTTTACTCATACAGATACTCGTCCGTATCTTGTATATACCACTTAAATCCCCTCAGAATCAACACTCGTCAGTGTTCTTTGTTAACTAGTTGATACTCGTCCGTATCATCATCTCTGAACATGCGTCAAGCGTTTGTTTCTACTGATACTCGTCTATATCATATTCTTAAGGATGCTCGTCCGCATCTTTAATCTATACACCGTGTCAAACACTTATACCTTCTCTTTCTTGAATATAGACACTCGTCTGTGTCTACCATTCCCCAGAAGAGTCCCCAGCAAACCCCGATGATTTATTTTCTTTTTATCTGACATTCGTCCTATGTCATGATATTTCTGGCAGCCGTACCCTGCCAGGTGATCGTCCTTCACCTTTTTGATGATCGTCCTTCATCATTCCCCAGTGGAGTCTCTATTTATTAGAACCCCTTCTTATCCGACATTCGTCCTATGTCGTGATATATTTAGCAGCCGTCCCCTGCTAGGTGATCGTCCTTCACCTCTTGATGATCGTCCTTCATCATATTATCCGATGGCCGTCCCCATCGTTGATTCAGTTATCTGACATTCGTCCTATGTCATGATAAATCCTAAGAGCAGCCATACCCTGCTAGGTGATCGTCCTTCACCTCTTGATGATCGTCCTTCATCATGCTTATCCGATGGCCGTCCCCATCATCGACCTTTTCATCCGACATTCGTCCTATGTCATGATACTTTCGGCAGCCGTACCCTGCCAAGTGATCGTCCTTCACCAACAGATGATCGTCCCTCATCTTATCCCCCAACAGAGCAGCCGTCCCCTGCTAGGTGATCGTCCTTCACCTTTGATGACTGTACCTCATCATTTATTTCATTTATGCTTTGAACTTGATGGTCGTCCCCATCATTCACTATTACCTTTAATCCCCAGAGAATCTTTGTTACTTATTTTGATGGCTGTCCCCATCATAATCTCTTATATCCCCAGCTTGTCAGCCGTCTCCGTCATTGCTTTATTTCCCGCACTTTCCCCAGCATGTCGGTCGTCCCCGTCATTGCTTTATCCCCAGTAGTCGTCCTCTGCTCGACGGTCGTCCTCCGTCGTCCGCACTTTATAAACATACTTTATTTTCTTTTACAATCTATATCCATTTTCTTCTTCATTCAGTGAGTGCAAATTTTGGATAGTCTTTGGTATTCAACCACAAGTTATCTTGTTTGCCTGCTAAGTCGTTGCTTACATCCTGCACAGCTAACTCATGCTTGAATAGGGGCAGCTGTAAACACCCCAAATTTGCCCTCACTCATTTCACCATGGCTTGTGATCTTTTCATATAGCATAGGCTCAACAATATCATCTCATATTGCATTTTTGCTTCACTGCATTGGTTCTAAGTCATCTGCATCTAGGGTTTGTGATCTGAGTCATCCCTGAGCTATTTGAGCCACTCCAAAGGTCATCAATCACTTCAAAGGGGTCCATGTATGTTCAATCATCATATTATATCCTCAAAAGATCAAAGAGGTCAAGAAAATCACAAGAACTGAGAAAGGCATGGAAGCAGAGCCAAGCTTAACTGCACAGATGACCTAAAATTAGGGTTTTGGTTTCAGAGGCCATAACTCCAAATTTTTTGGTCATTCTTGTTTCTCTTGGTCTCTATATGTTATGAGGATCATGCATATCAATTTTCATGAAGAAATTCAATGGGGAAGGCATCTGATCAAGAGATGACTTCTTGAGCAAGTCAGTACAAAATCAGGGCATCTGAGGCCCCCAATGACCCAACCAAAGGGTGTTCTCCATCATTTTGATTGTGTATGATCTTTATTTGATCATAGAAGATGTTAGAAGTTCACAAAATTGAAGAATTTCAAGCCATTTGCAAAGTTACCTTTTTGGGAAAGTGACTTATAATGTAAACTTCCCATTTTGGGAAAGTTTTTCAACCTCCTCTTTTTGATTCAAAAATACTTCAAATGAGAAAACTTTGGTCATGAAAGTTGTAGAATGGATCCTCCCATTTTCAAAAAGTACAAGAACTCATTCTAATTCATTTTGGATCAAAAGTTATGGCTTGTCAAAGTTGGCAAAAATCACATAATTTCATGTTTTACACCAAAGAGGCATTTTGCAAAATGGTATGATAAGGCATTCTAAAGGCTTCAAATATGCATAAACACTTCACAACATGCTCATGTGACCTCTAAAGATCAGAATTGGCCCAAGAATTATGCATTTTGGTTCCTTGAACCTAAAGAATTTCCAAAAGGGCCAAAGTTGGACAAATTTGCAAAATCACCCATAAGCTTCAATCCACTTGCTGCATTGCCTCAATCTTACTTCCATGGTTCTCCTTGATCACAGCTGCACAAGACATGCCCTTGTCCTTGGCATGCCATGACCCATACCTCAAAGGACACCTAACATTGACTTTTGGCAAAATGGACCATACCAATCAGCATAGGCCACACCAACTCCACAGACCTATTACAGTTTGATAAGTGGACCAAATGGAACTCAAAACACATAAGAAGCAAGCTTGAATACACAACATCATCAACATTCACAAAAATCCCTCTTTATGCATTTTTCTTCGAATCTCAATACACAAACATCAAACCTCAAAACCAACTTCACCATTCATTCAGAAAAGCTTCATAGAGCATAAACCACCCTTCATCTTGCCTTGAAAGCCCTTGAAACAAAAATACGATTTTCCATCCCCTTTGAACAGAACTTCATCAATCTCACAAACTAGCCACCTTAAACTCCAACTAAGCCTCAAAGCATCTTCAGGGAGATCATTGGAGGGACTTTGAAGCCAGAAAGCTGCCTGAAAGTTCCAGAATTGAAAGTTCCATCTCAGGTAGCTCTCTCAAACTTTTTTTTTCCAGAAATCCTCTTTTAAGTTATAGAATTGTTCCTCATGGTCTCCTGATTACTCTGAGCTTTGTGGTTTTGAAAATGGTGAAGAAATGAGCATGAACCGAATCTCTGAAATTTTTGACCTAAAAAGAGATTGATTCGATTCATGCTTGTTTCTTGAGAATAAATTGTTTTCGTGCCTAGATTCTTGTTCCTTGATGTTTGTTGAGTGATTCTGGAGATTTAGGGGGCTTGAGGGGAGGTTTTGAGAGAGATAGCAATTTTCAGGGAGGGATGTCACCGGAGAAGACGACCGAAGCTCTTCTTCGGTGACCTGAATGTCATTAGGGTTTAATATGTGATTAGGGTTCAGTTTAAATATGGAGCGTACGATGGTGTTTCCCGCGCGTGTTCAAGGGCTCAGATCACCCCATTTAGCCCTAATCCACGTCATTAAGTTAATTAATTAGGTTTTAGTTTTAAATATGTCAGTTTGAATCTGGGCCATAGTATCTGGCGCCAGTCAATTCCCTCCAATTCTATTTGAATGTGAGCCTCAGGATTTGCATACTTTTCCATTTATTCATTTTTATTTTATTTGTTTTGTATTTTATTTCTACGAATTTTAAAAAATAGCAAAACATATTAAAAAATTCTGATTTTTTTTGTCAAACATTTCATTAATTTTCAGAACCCAAAAATATTTTTATTTTTATTTTTTGCATTAAAAATTATTTTTAAATCATTTAAATGTTTTTTTTAATTAGTTAATGTAAATTAATTAATTAAAAATGCATTTAGGTATTTAAAAATCACCAAAAAATTCACATTGCATTTTAAAACATTTAGAAACATTATCAAAATCTCAAAACAAATTTCTTTTTGGTTCTTGACCTATTTTGACAATTATCATTAGAATTAAAGTTATTTAAAGGCAATATTTTGGTCCTAACTTGAAAAAATTCATTCTGCCTAACCATGAAGAGTTTGATGATGGTTCTTCTTGCATTGCACTCTTCATAGCATATAGTTTCTAGGGTAAAAATGGTTTGAATTTATCTTTCATTTTCAATTTAATGTGCATTTTTCCTTTTGAGGTGCCTTGAAACCCTGTTGACTTGAGAAAATCATAACTTCCATTAGGTTAAGACTTAGGTCCCCTCCTTTGGGAAGTGAACTTGTGTAGGGTTAGGGTTCCTTTGATCCCATTTGCAATTTTTTATCTTGTCATTTGCTTCTGATTTTGAGTTTTGCTTTGTATCTTGTCCATAAACCCTAATTCTTGCCTTCCTTTGTATCCCTCTTTCATTTGCTTGCATTCATGAACTTGCCATGACATTTTGTGTATCATCATGACATATAATACATCTTAGGACATATTAGAATCATGTTTGATCATTGCATCTTTCATTTGCCATGTTATATGTTAATTCCATTTCATAAACTTTCATGAACTTCCATGTTTCAAAGCATGCTTCATTTGCATCCTCATCCTTGTATGATCATCCACAACTCTTGACATGTGTTTGCATCATCTCTTAGCATCATTAACATCATTTTCATGCTTCTGGCTTTGTCTTGCATCATGGCATTTCATCTCATTTTCATTGCATTGCATTTCTTTTGCTAACTTTTCAGGTGGTAAGTTGTTTTGAGAAGTGAATTTGCCTTCACTTCTCATAATCTCTCTTCATCTCTCTTATGCATCATTGCTGCATTTTATTTTTGTATTAGAGTGAGCTTGCTCATTCATGCTCTCTCCCACTTTCTTCCTTCAAGCAACTTGTCTTCTTAAGTGAAACAAGTTGTCTTGCTTCTCTCTGCTTCTTTCTCCTTTCATCTGCTTCTTTCCTTGGTGGCCTTTGAAGATTCTTTCTCTCTTAAGCCTCACAAACCCTAGGACTTCCAAGCATGATAAAATTTTAGGATTGTTTAGTCTCCCTTAGACTCTTTCCTTTGAGTTTTATTTGAGTCTTCTCTTCTCACCTCATAATCAAGGACTAAACCCTAAAGGTTTTAAGGCTTTGTGATTAAGCTTATGCCTGCATCCTTCTATTAGGATGGAGTGTATAACTTTAATCCTAAGTGTTAAACCCTTAATGTGTTTAAATCCTTTAATCAATCCACCTAATAATCACTAAGACATCAAGCTTGTAACTTGGGCCTTGCATTAGGGTTCTAATTCTTCCTTAATTGGTTAAGAAGGACTAACCCTAGTGTTAATGGACAAGTCCCCCTCAAGTTGTCTCACAAACCATAAAAATCACTTCTTCATCTCACCATTAACTAAAATCCATTTAATAAAGGCTTTGTTTTGTCATGAGGTTAATCCCTAATCATGGGTTAAGTTGAGGAGCCTTCCTCAACTTAAATATTCTCATCTATTATCCTTCTATTAGGATGGTGTAATGAGTCCATTAAATCCTTGATTATGGCTTAAACTCATTACTTAACACTAAACAAAAACAACAAAAACATCTAAATAACTACAAGTAGGTTAATGATCTTAATCCTACATCATGGTGATTAAGTGTGAGGTGCTTACTTCATACTTAAGGTATTCTCATTACCCCTAATCAGAGGGAAGATGTGATGAGTTTACTAGCCCTTGTTTTAGGCTTAAGCTCATTAACTTATGACAAACACAAAAAGCAATAAAAGATTGAAAACACAAAAACAAATAATAATCGTCTCCTCCGGGATTCTTTTCTCACCTCATTCACTCAGAAACGAGAACTCGCTTCTTCCGTCTAATGCAAGACAGTTTGCACCTGAGCCAGACAGGTCATACACTTGAGCATAGATAAGTAAGCAGTTCATCAAGTCAATTCATCTTCCAGTCTCTTTGAGTCGAACTACGGCGTTCTGGCTTCCTCATTGCACGAGAGGATACGTAGGCATAACTTAACGGTTATCGAACAAAAGTCTCTGTATATTCCCCTTCCTTCCAGCATTATCCTTTTAGCCTCATAATCTTGAGCTTTGCACTCCTGTTCTTACACTGACACTTTCATACTTCACTTCACATTCATTTTTACACTGACACTTGCATTCTTTCCAGCTTTGATACACAAATTGCACTGACACTACCCATTTAAAACACAAATCTTTTGAGCGTGGATCCCGTCGAGTACGGCGGACAATCTGGGTGCTAATACCTTCCCAGGTTGTAACCAACCCCCTTTCTCAGTTTCTCTGGTTCGCAACCGTCTTATCCATCTTTCCTCAGGTTTATGCAACATTACCTTTCCTTCGGGATAAAAAATGCCTAGCTGACGACTCTATTCATTCCTCTCTCTTTCGCCGACCGTTCGCGTCTGTACCCATCTTGGCCCCTGTGTCATCAGGTGGGAGCGGCATCGTTGTCTAAGGTGAGTTGTTAAATGTGATTTTTGTTGTAGTGTTTGTTGAGGGATGCGTGGCTTCGCAATCAAAGTTGCAAAAGTGTGTTACACTCTATACTACCAAAGTCAAGTTTATAGACACCGTGGAAGCGTCAAAAGAGTTGTTATGGCTGAGTTTATATTCGCCATGGAATGCGTCAAAAGAGTTGTTATTGTTGAGGAACTTGGTGTGAAACTAGGAAAATATGTCTTATTTTGTGATAATCAAAGTGTCATTTAATTATCGAATAATTCCTCCATTCACTCGAGGTCGAAGCATATTGATGTTCATTATCATTGGATTCATGTTGAAAAATGTGTTCATTTGAGTTTTGCCGCGGATTGGTGTTGCCTCTAACTAATCAGTTGAGGGACTTTGTTGGGTTATCCCTCCTATTTGGAGTGGTCCAAATGAATGTGGGATAGTAGCCTATGTGTGTGTAAGCCTTTGTTATTATAAAACAAAGAGAATTAGGTTAATAATTCATAAGGTGATAAACAACAAAAGAAAAATTGAGATCAGAGTTTTCTCACAATTCAACCGCCGGATCGCCTTCATTTTTTCGTAACAAGGTTTAACATTCATATAGGTACATTTTGAAAAGTAGAGATCATATTTTAAGCATTCTAAGTTTTCCTAACGAATCCACTTATGAGGTGAAATTTTGTGGTTGTTTTGGTTGATTATCACTCTTGATTCTGGCTGTATTCGAAGATTGATGGTAGATCTCAATGATGTTGATATATGCCTCTAACTAGTGTTAGAGAGAACATTTATTGCACCAATTATTTGATTATAATAAATATTAAAGTGGCCTACGAGTCCCGTGGTTTTTTTACTCTAGTTAATATAGATTTTTCCACGCTAAAATTGTGTTTTGTTGTTTAGTGTGTTTGTTGATTGTCATTGCATTTGATATTTGAGAGAGATTGTGTTGTTGAATTATTCCGCTTCATTGTGAATTTCCTCCTTTTATATATATATATATATATATATATATATATATATATATATATATATATATATATATATATATATATATATATATATATATATATATATATATATATGACTAAACATACTACCAAATAAAACACATAAAATTACTAAATATATCAAACATTTTTTAATGAGAGTATTAATAACAACTATTAAAGAAAAAACCTTTTTGAATTTTTTTTTTTAAAACAAAGGTAGTAGCCAATAGCTATCCCATTTCATTAAAAACAAAAGATAAATATAACCTTTTTGAATTGTTATATACTTGAGAAACATTATTAGCAAGTGCTTATAATATTTTAACGTTTTTGTTATAAAATTATAAACCACTTAATGTATTCTAATAGAAAAAGGTTTGGGTTTGAATAATTTAATCATTTTTGAAAAATATTATGAAAATTATAAGTAAATTTAAATGTGAAAAAATTGAATGTAATTTTAATTTTCTTAATATTAAAAAAACATACACAACAAATAAATTACGGTCAATCATGTGTGTGACTTTAGAAGGGAATATAATATAGAAAAATAAATTGTTTATACTAATTAAATGATTATATGAATGACAATATACAAATTCTATATATGGATAATGAATATAAATTGAATTTACAAAATAAACTATAATTTTTTAAACTATGTTTGAACTAACAAAAAAATAGATAATATAATAAATTTTTGAAATAGAGCTACACATAAATTGAAAATGAAAAGAAAAAGTTAAACAAAACTATGAGAAAGATAAACTAAAACAAATAACGGAGGTATTTGATTTCTTTGGATAAATTAATATTGTCTCAGTCTGACTATATTATATAAGGTTTCAGAATTTTTTTATTTTTTTAAATATAACAATCTTTTTCAAATTTATATGCTAAAGTAACTATTATTTCAAATAACTTATTAAAGTAATCACTTTTTAAATCGGAAAAATTGGAGTTACCACTCAAAATGACACATAAATTATAAATTATTCATATAGGTCAATTCAATTGCCGCGTGTCTATAGTGACAGTAAAAACCGTAGCTATAAATTTACAAAATTATACATAGGAGTGAAACCAATTGATGCATATCTACAGTGACAACAAAACCGTAGCTAAAAGTCATTTGAACGTGGGCGTTGGCATCCTGGACAACTTATACCTACGACAATTTACCGTAGGTAAAAATTTTATTTTGAAAAAAACTTTTATCTACGGTAAAGGGACGTAGGTATAAGTTGTCCAGGATTTGCCCACGATCAAAAGACTTTTAGCTACAGTTTTGCTGTCACCATAGGCATACTCCAATTGGTTTGACTTCTATGTATAATTTTATAAATTTGTAGCTACGTTTTTTCCTGTCATTATACACATGTGCCAATTGAATTAGCGCCTATATATAATTTATAATGTATGCGCCATTTTGAGTGGCGACTCCAATTTAAAAAGTGGTTACTTTGTAATTTATTTGAAATGATAGTTACTTTAGTATATAAATTGAAAAAAAATGTTATATTAAAAAAAAATCGTTCCTAATGCCTAATAAATAAAAGACAAAAATATTAATCAAAGCTCAATTAAATGTCATTACAAATAAAAATGATATTAAAATAAATTCTAAATATTTAAATATAATAATATATTTTAAGGTTAAATATGTTTTTGGTCGCTGTAAAATTATTAAAATTTGTTTTTGGTTTCTATAAAAAAAACAACGTGTTATGATCCCTACAAATGTGTATTTGAATAGACATTTAAATCATTGTGTATTTTTTAATGATTATTTTAAATATTTAGAACATTATAAAAATTAACTTGTAAGAAAAAAGAAATTCAAAATTTAATTTATAAGTCGAGATTCTCATATCATTATCTTTTGAAATTTAAAAAATTAATATTTAATTCTCCTTACTTTAAAAAATTATATAATTTGGTAAAATTTTTTTTACAGTAATTAAAAACATATAAAAAATTTATAGGGACAAAAACATATTTAACCTTATATTTTAATATTATCGTTGAATTTATTTCGAACTTTATTCTCAAAATTCTAAAAATAAGAACACATTATAATAATATTTTTTAAAGTTAAAGAGACATTTGATTTGATTTAATTAATTTCTAATGTTTCAATGAAACTATATTATATAAGGTTATTAATTAATAATAAATTGAAAGACCCAAATCTACCTATATTAGAAAATCTAAGATCTTTGAAATCCAATTTTTACCCCGTTTTAGACAACTGCCACGTATGCTCTTTTGTATGAAATATGGTCTCTTCACCACACTTTTGTAACTAATTTTTAGTGTAACATGTACTTTTCAACTATTTGCAACCGGGTTTAGAGATAATTGAAAATCAACTATAACTATTGCACTACAAACTTTTTTACCTTTTGTCTAACTACAATTTGATTTTGGGAACCTCCACCAAATCTGCTTTTGCTGAGAAAAGAAGGATGAAGGCAGTGTGTTTTTCCTAATGCAACATCACATTGATATGACCGCTTGAGATTATCTTCTACTCACGTCCATTTTGTTTTGAACATCTCTACTAGTTTGAAATATAATCTACAAAACTCTCTCTTCCACCATCGAAACCTCTTCACACACAAAAATCATTTCACCGGACATCTACAAGAAGAAATAATGGATTAACACTACAACAATTCCTTTGAGATTGCGGTTGCAGAGTCGTGTTAAGACGAAACAAATCCAAAGGGTTTTGTGTTCCAAAAATAATCCAAAGGGTTTTTCTCCATCTTCTTCATGTTTCTCATATCTTTTTCCTTTCTGAAAGTTCTTTGGTATTTTTTTTTAATCTATTTTGGATTTTTGGATCTGTTCTAAATATATACTTTTTTGAATCAATTTTGACCGAAACACCGTTTTCCGTAATGATTCAAAGATGATAAGAATATGGATGAGTTTGAAGTTTGTTATTTGGCTCTAAATTTGATTTTTTTTTTGTTGTGATTTGTAGCTTATTTAATGATTTTTCTGTTTGTTGATTTATTATTAGTTTTTCCTTTTCTTCAATTCGAAATGCAAAAGGTACTTCCATAACAAGTTGAAGTCGTCAAAGCTTACCTGGACTGCCATGTACCGGAAGCAACATAAGAAGTGAATGTTATTGCTTGAAATTATTTTTGAATAAAAGTGTTTTTCTTCAACTTTTTTACACCCTGAAGTTGTAAAATAATGGTTTTGATATATCATCTAATGACTACCTACCGCAATTATACATGTTACTATGATATTTTCCTATCTGTCACTTTGATGCAATTTGATGTCAGAATTTTATTATATATGTGTTTTGACATGCTGATTTTAATTTGTGTGTTTTTTATGTTCACGATGTTGCACAATAAGCTATAGAGAAAAGGCGTAGACCAACCAAAATTCCTTACTCAAGGTCTATTGTTTGTGCTACTTTGGAAGTTATTCAGAAGAAAAGATCAGAGAAGCCTGAGGTTCGCGATGCTCCCAGAGAAGTTGTTCTTCCTGAATTTGGGGATCTTTTGCTTATAAGGATTGTTTTGCAGCTAAAAAGAACGTATAAGCGGAATGACATGATATGTGTGTGTGTGATTAAGCACCCTGATGTGTTTTCCTTTGCCAATATCAATGTTTATCCTTCCAATTTTAGTTTTATTTTCTTTTATTTGGCTTCTAATTGTTTTTATTCTCATTTGTAGCCTCAATTACTTGTTGTTAAATTTTTGGCACATCTGGTGAATCAGCAGGGTGAATCAGCAGGCCGCTCATGAGATCATTGCGCTAGACCTACTCACGCTTTTGCTCGATAGTATTTGGCTTAGCCTGTGATGTTGCAGTTTTATCACCGGACCTGTATCAATTGGCCTGAATGTTGCTTTGAAATCTACTTGTAAAAATTATATTCATTATTTTTTGAACGTGTTCCCTTGATTGCTGCAGCTGACGCTTCAGTGCATCTACCTTTTGCAGTTTGGCTACGGAAAAAGTTCTGATCAATCAACCACTAACCACATAATCCATTAGGTATTAAATACAGTACACTCTAAAATCCATTTCTTTGATTTTAAAATATCCTTGCAACACTCTACTGAACTAAAATGGTGTGGACTAATAACATTTTAACAATATGTTGAAATTAATGGCATAGGATTCTAAACAGCTGAGAATTTTGTTGTAGCAGGTATGTAACCCGACATGGAAGTTGATTGTAAATTGTTTCGTTTATAGGTGAATGGGATATATTTTTGGACAATATCGAATAAACCTTGGTGAAAAACAAAAATATAGTTAGAAAAATGGTGCGTTTTGACAGAAAATTGCTTCAATTTTGATACAATCTGTGAACTTTTCAATTTTGTGAATACTGCACCTGTGTTTATAACTGCTTGAATTTTGAGAATTTGGCCAAATTGCAGGACCGACAATAACCTTATGGAATTAAGAAGCACTATGGAATGGAAAATTTTGCATTGGTAAATCATATGCTCGTGCGAACGCACAGGTAACACCACTCCAGTAAAATTAGGAAACTTTACATGCATTGTACTAATATAAATATTATTAGGTAATGGACATTAGCTGGTGATATTGGATTTTCAATTTGAAACATTCTAAAAAGCATTGGAACAAGGTGTTGGTGATATTGTTCAAGGATGGTAATATGTTGTTGACAAGATGCATGATGGATTGCTTATTAGTTGTTATCCATCCTGTGAAGAGAAAAGGTAAGAAAATAATCAAGGCTAAGTTCAAATCTTTGTTTTTAGGTAATGCACAAGAGCTGCTTGATGTGATGAGTGAGAGATTTTCTAAATTAAGTTTGATTGGTAAACAGTGTGATATGGTTCTTGGAAGTGGTGAAATTGTGAGATATGGTACTCCACTTCATACATATTTATTTTCTCTTCTATCTTTATGTAAAACTCATCTGCGATGTTTTCCTGTCTTTCTGTTTCAGATTGAGGACAACTTTGTTAGACACTCAGAGGGTATGAGCTACTTACATGAAAGGTGTAGCAGTAGCTACTTACTAGGCAGTTGATGCTTCAAGTAGATATTGGGTTCATTGAACTTATCTCCATTTATAGTTTATGAAAATGCTAGTTTATATATTAACCGACTTGAGAATAATAGTTTTCTAATTTTTACCTGAACCTGAACAACATATAATACAATGGTAATTGTCTTTTTGAAATATGGAGGTGCTAAAGCTTTTTAGCTAAATGCAGTGGATCCCATGACTATCAGAACGTTGATGAAAAGTAGATTTATCCATCCTATAAAAATTTAAAAATAAAAACTCATGGTTTAAATATGATTTTGAAATATGGTTTAAATATGTTCATATTGAAATATGTTCATATTGTTATTTATCATTTTCTTAAATCACAAAATTAAAATAGGGAACAATATATTTATTTTTTATTAATATTTATTGAGAGAATTAAATAATATTTTCAAAATACTATATTATTAGTTGATATTTATAAAACTAAATGATTGTATAAATATTTTTATAAATAATGTCAAAACAAATTTAATATTTAAGAAAATACAGGGTTGATTAAAATTTTTTAATATATAAAAAATTATATTTATGCTCGAAAGTATAGGATACAGGTTGAGTTATTATATTTTTCCTGCGAACTCACGGATAACATACCAGTACCATGTGAACGTACGAATACAAAATAGTATCGTGCATCCGTACGAGTAACCATTCCAAAATCATTGTGAGTGCACATATTATTACATTTTTAATTAAAATATATATTATTAATGTAAAACAAATTTGGTAAATCAATTTTATTTATCATTTGAAAATATGTCTTTCTTTTAGAAATATTTTTTTTTTGTGTAAAACACTTTTTTTTTCTTTTCTGATTTATATTTTTATTATATTTTCATATCAGAACTCGTGCATACGCACGGACAACAACCCTAAAAAAACTTTGTTTTTCTTCTATTTTTATAATTATTTTTTTACAAAGTATGTGTTTAATAGTTTTTCTTAACAATAATTAAAAATTTATACAATTATTTTTCAGTTTATTTTTTATTTTTCTTTTTTAAGTAAAATTTTGATATTTTTCAATTTGTTTCAATTTCTATAACAATATAAATAACAATATTAATATAAACTCCAAATTAAATGGGAGGAGATTCTCACCCGTTAACTTTTTCATTTGGTAAAACCCTAGCCATTAATTGTTTTACTTTATATTAATTATATTATTAAAAACTTAATCTGAGAAAACACATAGGACACTTACTCATGTTTTAGGTTAATAGTTTTTGCCTTTTGGTTATTTTGATTGGCTGGATCATATTTTGAATCAATAAAATATTTAAATTCTATTCCAAACCAATGCATCATGAATTAAGAGATAACCTATCAATTCTACAACATGAGTTATAAGATTAAATTCTTGTCACCAGTATATTATTAGATAACTCACAATTTATATTATAAAGA
This sequence comes from Lathyrus aphaca, assembly GCA_963966055.1. NCBI lineage: Eukaryota > Viridiplantae > Streptophyta > Magnoliopsida > Fabales > Fabaceae > Lathyrus > Lathyrus aphaca. The sequence continues at coordinate 115,259,254 of OZ014525.1, forward strand.
AGCAATACATCAAACATAAACATGTGGAAGAATGGTGGGGTTATGAAGTTTATTTGGGCCTGATGGGACTAGTCTTAAAATACGACCCATATTACCATGTTGAAACAAATGATGATGGCTTCGAATATGAACTCCTAGCCTTTCTCGTGTGTTGTGATAAAAATTATGAGCAAAACCTCTTGATCCTTTTTTTCCAAATTGATTAACTTTTTCTGATAGCATGAAATCACCATTTGCTTCAAGTGTTGTTGAGGGAAAGCGAGTTGCATTTGTTTTGGCATTATTAATAAACAATACTAAAAGAGCAACATTGATCAAGAGTAAGGAAGAGAGAATTTTGTGGAACTTTATCATCTCTATTATGTAACAAGAATACAATGCTAACTTTTTAATACAATTTAAATTAGATATACATTGGGTATTTATACTAGTAGTTAGTAGAATATTTGTTCATCTAATATTTATTTCTAAAAACTGGTCTACATTCGGATATTTATCATTTTTAAGTAAAAAAGAATTATAATAGCAAAAATAGAAAATAAATATATATTCTATATTGTTCATTTTTAAGTTTATTAAATAATTATTGAATTTTGACTATAATTTTTTTCTGAATAGAACATAATATTTAATTGAATAAGATTATACGAAAATAGCAGGCAAATGGATAACAAGTTGCGCTGTTATCCTTATTTGGATGGTCAAATCGATCTTCTTAAAAATTATATTTATTGTCTTAGAAGACACAACATTGTTAGAAATGCGTTTTTTTACTCTTAATAAAGATAAACTGATTTTGGTGCTAGAAAACTAAAAGTGTCAAAGACAAATGGTATGAAAACATGTTGATTTTCGGAACACACTTTCTCATGCTTGGCCAATTTACTTGAAGCAACTTTGAGAGTTTTATATCTAACAATAAAAACTTTGGCCCTCAGTCTTACTAATGGGAAAAACTCAGCCAAATCTACACATACATGTTTTCCTCCTACCTACCCATAAACCTAAATATTTGTTGGCCTAAGAGTCGATCTTTCCTACTGTTGGTCAGTCAAGAAATTCATAGACCTGTCGCTCCCGATAAATGGGAAATGGCCCAAATAAAGGTACAGACGCGAACGGTCGGCGAAGGGAGGGATGTGAGAACACACATGAGTGAACTCACGGGGGATGAATAGAGTCGCCAGCTAGGCATTTTTATCCCGGAGGAAAGGTAATGCTGCATAGACCTAGAAAGATATGGATAAGACGGTTGCGAACCAGAGAGACTGAGAAAGGGGGTTGGTTACAACCTGGGAAGGTATTAGCACCCAGATTGTCCGTCGTACTCGACGGGATCCACGCTTAAGAGATTTGTGTTTTAAAGGGGTAGTGTCAGTGCAATTTGTGTATAAAAGAGCTGGAAAGGGATATACAGGTGTCAGTGTAAAAGAAATGTGAAGTGTATAAGTGAAGTGTCAGTGTAAGAACAAAGATGAAATGCTCATGATAATGAGGCTAAAGAATAAGGCTAGAAGGAGGGGGAATATACAGAGACTTTTGTTTGATAACTGTTAAGTTATGCCTACGTATCCTCTCGTGCAATGAGGAAGTCAGAACACCGTAGTTCGACCCAAAGAGACTGAAAGGTGAATTGACTTGTGAACTGCTTACTTGTCTATGCTCAAGTGTATGACCTGTCTGGCTCAGGTGCAAACTGTCTTGCATTAGGCGGAAGAAGCAAGTTCTCGGTTGTGAGTGAATGAGATGAGAAAAGAATCCCGGAGGAGACGATTATTGTTTGTTTTTGAGTTTTCAGTCTTTTATTGCTTTTTGAAGTTTGTCATAAGTTAATGAGTTTAAGCCTAAACCAACGGATTTAGTAAACTCATCACATCTTCCCTCTGATTAGGGGTAATGAGAATACCTTAAGTGTGAAGTCAGATTCTCACACTTAATCACCTTTGATGTAGGATTAAGATCATTAACCTACTTGTGGTTATTTAGATGTTTTTTGTGGTTTTTGTTTAGTGTTGAGTAATGAGGTTAAGCCATAATCAGGGATTAAACATACTCATTACACCATCCTAATAGAAGGATGATAGATGAGAATGTTTAAGCTGAGGAAAGCTCCTCAACTTAATCCATGATTAGGGATTAAACTCATGACATAACAAGCCTTTGATTAAGTGGATTTTAATTAATGGTGAGATGATGAAGTGAATTTTATGGTTTGTAAGACAACTTGAGGGGGACTTGTCCATTAACACTAGGGTTAGTCCTTCTTAACCAATTAAGGAAGAATTAGAACCCTAATGCAAGGCCCAAGTTACAAGTGTGATGTCTTGATGATTATTATGTGAATTGATTAAAGGAGTTAAACACATTAAGGGTTTAACACTTAGGATTAAAGTTATACACTCCATCCTAATAGAAGGATGCAGGCATAAGCCTAATCACAAATCCTTAAAGCCTTTAGGTTTTAGTCCCTGATTATGAGATGAGAAGAGAAGACTCAATGAGACACAAAGGTAAAACTAAGTGGGGGACTAATTAAAACCCTAATCATTGTCATGCTTGGTTGTTCCTAAGGTTTGTGAAGTTTAAGAAAGAAATCTTCAATGGAACCACCAGGGAGCAGATGAAAGGATCAGGAGAAGCAAAGTAACTTGCTTCATTCAAGAAGTCAAGTCACTTGAGGAAAGAAAGTAAGGAGAAGAAGAATGAGCAAGCTCAATCTCAAACACATAACAAAATGCAGCATGGATGCATAAGAGTGATGAAAAGAAGTTGTGAGAAGTGAAGGCAAATTCACTTCTCAAGCTAACTTACCACCTGAAAAGTTAGTGAAAGAAATGCAATGCAATGCAAAATGAGATGAAATGGCATGATAAAAATCAAAACCATAAGCACATTCATGATGTTAATGATGCTATGAGATGATGCAAACATGAAACAAGGCATGGTGATGATCATACAAGCTTATGGATGCAGATGAAGCAAGTTTGGAACCATGATCATACATGACAAGTTATGAAATGCATATGGCATACAACATGGCAAAAGCAAGATGCAATGATCAAACATGCTTTCAATATGTCTTGAGATGTCAAATGAATTAAATGGATGCACAAAATGTCATGGCAAGTCAAGGTATGAATGCAAATGCAAGATGGATGCATATGGAAGCCCAGATTAGGGTTTATGATCAAAGCATCAAACAAAAACCAAAACCAGAAGCAAACATCAAGATAAAAATTTGAAAATGCATTCAAAGGGACCCTAAACCTATACTAACTCACTGCCCAAAGGAGAGGTTCCAACTCTTAACCTAATAAAAGTTATGAATTTCCTAAAATTTCTAGGGTTTTAGGGTTCCTTAACAAGAAAAATGTCAAACAAATGGAAAATGTAAGATCAATTCATGCCAAATTAATCTCACAAACTACATGATATGCATAACACAATGCAAAAAGAATCAAAGTCCAACTCTCAATGGTTAGGCAGAAATGATTTTTGGAAGTTTGGATCAAAATAATGCCTTGAAAATGAATTAATTCCATGGAAAATTCTCAAAATGCATCAAGATCAAAAAAGAAATTTGGTTTGAGGGTTGGACAATATTTCTAAATGTTTTTAAAGGTTTCATGAATTTTTTGGTGATTTTTAAATACCTAAAAGTATTTTTAATTAATTAATTCTCATTAATTAATTAAAAATAAACTTTTAAATATTTAAAAATATTTTTTCAATGCGAAAAATAAAAATAAAAATATTTTTGGTTTCTGAAATTAAATAAAAGTTTGTATAAAAAATTTCAGAATTTTTGAAAAGGTTTTGCTATTTTTAATAAATATGAGAAAACAAATGAAATAAATGGAAAAATAAAATGAATTAAACTGAAAAATAGAAAAGTAATCAGATCCAAAGGCCCACATTCAAATGAAACACGCGCGCGTTTGACCTGGCGCCATATCCAACGGCTGGAATTCAAACTCACTAATTAAACTGATTAAGCCCTAATTCGTGCCCTAATGACTTTCAGGCGACCGGAACAGTGTTCCGGTCGTCTTCTCCGATCAACCAAAACTTCAAACTCTCTCTAAACGCATCTAAAACGAAATCTAATTGCCCAGAACTCTTCCCCACTCACACACGAATCAAACCCCTCATTCAAACAACATTTATCATTCCTAAATCAGCCAAATCGAATCAAAACAGTTTTAGGGCAAAAAGTTTCAGAGCATTCATACATCCTGGTTTCTCAACCATTTTCAAAAATAATCACATATTCATGACCAGGGAAGCATGTAGATTCATTTAGTAACTTAAAATACACGTTCTGGAAAAAAAAGTTCATGAAGCTACCTGAGTTTGAAGCTTTTCAGTTTGTAACTTTCTGACCTCTTCTCTTTGTGCAATCCACTCCTTTTGGGCCCCTGATGAAGTCTTGATGCTTAGGAAGAGTTTGTGATGGATGGTTTGAGAGTTTGCAGCAGTTTTGTTCAAGGTCAAGTGAGAATCGTGTTTCTGATTCTGGGGGTTTAAGACAATGGTGATGGGTGCTTTGTGATCAGGGAAGTGTGTTTAGTTGATTGGTGAAGTTGGTTTGTGTGTTTGTGACTTGTGTGATGAGTTTCGAAAGCTTTTGCTCAAGGGAGTGAAAATGAGAAAGCTGAGTTGTGTTGTGTTTCAGGCTTGCTTGTGCTTATGTTTGGCTTGCATTTGATTAACATAAACAAATCCCATTGGTCAGATGACATGACATGTGCTTTATTGATTGGTATGGTGGCTTTTGCAAAATGTCAACTTTTGTGTAAGAGAAGCATGGACAACTTGCTAGCCTAGTACAAGGAGGGTGTGCTGCGCAGCATGATGAGGGAAAAGGCCTAGGATTGATCAGCACACTAGCCAGCAAGTGGATGAGATGTTATCATGTGTTTTGCAACTTGGCTTGCTTTTGGTTCTTCATGAAAAAGTCTTGCTCCATAAGCCATAAAACATGTGATCCCTTGGCCCATTCTGATTTTTAGGACTTGTATGTTCAAGTGGTGAAGTTTAGAAGCCCATTTGATGACTTAATTGGCCTTGAGAAGTGAATTTGCAACTTTGCCTCTTTGGTGCATGACTTGAAATTTAGTGATTTTTGCCAACTTTGACAAACCATAACTTTTGATCCAAAATGAATTAGGTCATGTTCTTGTACTTTTTGAAAAGGGAAAGATCTATTCTACAACTTTCATGACCAAAGTTTTTTCATTTGAAGCTTTTTTGAATCAAAAAGTAAGGGTTGAAAAGTTGCCTAAAATGACAAATTCATTAAAAGTCCAACTTGCCCAAAAAGTCAACTTTGCAAAAGACTTGAAATTCTCCAATTTTGTGAACTTCCAACCTCTTCCATGATCAAATAAAGATCATATACAATCAAAATGATGAAGAACACCCTTTGGTTGGGTCACTGGGGGCCTCAGATGCCCTGATTTTGCACTGACTTGCTTGAAAAGTCAACTCTTGATCAGATGACTTCCCCATGGAATTTCTTCATGAAAATTGATATGCATACTCCCTATACCATATAGAGACCAATAGAAACAAGAATGACCAAAAAATTTGGAGTTATGGCCTCTGAAACCAAAACCCTAATTTTAGGTCAACTGTGCAGTCAAGCCTGGCTCTGCTTCCATACCAATCTCAGTTCTTGTGATTTTTTGGCATTCTTGACTTTGAGAGGATATAATATGATGTTTGAACACACATGGACCTCTTTGAAGTGATTGATGACCTTTGGAGTGGCTCAAGAAGCTCTTGGATTGCTCAGATCACAAACCCTAGATGCTGATGACTTTGAACCAATGCAGTGAATCAAAAATGTGATATGAGATGCTATGATTGAGTTTATGCATATGAAATGATCACAAGCCATGGTGTGAATGGGTGAGGGCAAATTTGGGGTGTTTACAGCTGCCCCTATTCAAACATGAGTTAGCTGTGCAGGATGTAAGCATCGGCTTAACAGGCAAACAAGATAACTTGTGGTTGAATACCAAAGACAGTCCAAAATTTGCACTCACAGAATGAAGAAGAAAAGGGATATAGATTGTAAAAGAAAATAAAGTATATTGTAAAGTATGGGCGGCGGAGGACGACCGTCGAGCAGAGGACGACTGCTGGGTAAAGAGCAATGACGGGGACGACCGACATGCTGGGAAAAGTGCGGGAAATAACACGATGACGGGGACGACCGACATGCTGGGGATAAAAGGGATTATGATGGGGACGACCATCAAAATAAAGCTGTAAAATTCTCTGGGGATTAATGAAAAATGATGGGGACGACCATCAAGTTCATAAAGTAAAGTAACCAACGATGGGGACGGCCATCGGGCTAAAAAGAAAAGGGACCACGACGGGGACGGCCATCGGGTTAAAGAATAAATGAAATAAACAGATGATGAGGTACGGTCATCAAAGGTGAAGGACAATCACCTAGCAGGGGACGGCTGCTCTGTTGGGGTTAAGATGAGGGACAGTCATCTAAGGTGGAGGACGACCACCTGGCAGGGTACGACTGCCGAAAATATCGCGACATAGGACGAATGCCGGATAAAAGGTCAACGATGGGGACGGCCATCGGATGAGCATGATGGAGGACGACCATCAAGAGGTGGAGGACGACCACCTAGCAGGGGACGGCTGCTCTCAAGGTTCATCATGACATAGGACGAATGTCAGATAACCAAAATCAACAATGGGGACGACCATTGGATAAAATGATGAAGGACGATCATCAAGGGGTGGAGGACGACCACCTAGCAGGGGATGGCTGCTAAATATCACGACATAGGACGAATGTCGGATAAAGAAAGTCAACGATGGGGACGGCCATCGGACGAGCATGATGGAGGACGACCATCAAGAGGTGGAGGACGACCACCTAGCAGGGTACAGCTGCTCTCAGGGTTTATCATGACATAGGACGAATGTCAGATAAAAAGAAAATTGCTTTGTTGGCGATTTGCTGGGGAATGGTAAACACGGACGAGTGTTTACATCCAAGAAATAAAAGGTATAAGTGTTTGGTATTGTGTATAGATTAAAGACGCGGACGAGCATCCTTAAGACTATGATACGGACGAGTATCAGGTAGAAACAAATACTGACACGTGTTCAGAGATGATGATACGGACGAGTATCAACTGGTTAACAAGGAACACGGACGAGTGTTGAATATGAAAGAAACTCTTCTGGGGAATAGTAGACACAGACGAGTATCTATATTCAAGAAGACACAGTGTATGGATTAAAGATGCGGACGAGCATCCTTAAGACTATGATACGGACGAGTATCATGTAGAAACAAACGCTTGACACATGCTCTGAGATGATGGTACGGACGAGTACCAACGGGTTAACAAAGAACACGGACTAGTGTCGAATCTGCGGGGATATAAATGGTGTATACAAGATACGGACGAGTATCTGTATAAGTATGATTAGAAAGTATGAGTGATGTATAGATGAGTGTTCAACCTGCTGGGGAGAATGACACAGGCGAGTGCCAAAAAGAGAAAGGTTTAGTATAAACAAATATCTGGTATACAAAGTGTTTATGTTACTGTACTGGGAAAAGTGACATGGACGGATGTCAAGGAAATGTATATATATAAGTATATGTGAGTGCAAAGAGGATGTCTTTGGCTTTCTGCTGGGGGTACGACACGGACGGGTGTCAAGAAATATCTGTAATACGGATGGTCTGTTTGTAAAGGGTGTTTGGGCGACTTTACTGGGGAATCTGGGGGGTATTCCGCATATTGCTGATGGATTGTCATTATTCACAAGTGTTTGATTCCGAACATGGCTTATGATTATGCAATATGTTTGATTTTTGCCGTAATGCTCCGTATTAAACGAAATGTTACGCTTTGTGGGGTGAATATGATGCGAATGCTATGATTATGCAAAAGATACCAATCCGAGGTTCGGATCCCATTGCTGTGAAGATCTCTGATCGATCTCGCTTGAAGTGAACATCCCAGCTGGGGATGAGATCATTGGTAGATCTGATTGAAACGATTCTGCTTGGGGAAATGGGTCAATGATGGACCTATCCCTGACAACGAGGGACCCAGCTGGGGTTTGTAGAAGCTTTCGTCACTCTGTTGTGAGATCTTCGGGCATTGCTCTTCTGGGTGGAGGCTGAAGCTCTGTGGGGAGATAGTTTCCCGGCTTTCGCACTTGGCTGAGGAAGAATGATTGGCATCTCGGTTGGGGAGAAAATAACAAGTGGCAACTCAGCTGGGGAGCAAGCACTTGGGTGCTAAGACTGAGTGAGCGTTGATTTGCCAGCTTGCTGGGGTGAAGCTTTCATGCCCCATGTTGCGCTTTCGAATACCTGCAATCCTGCAAAGACAGAGAAACGCACAAGTAATCCCGAGGCATCCCTTACCGGATTCCGTCATAGGAGTGAGACACTTCTGAGAGTAAGTATATTCCTTGTAAGCACGTGTTTTATTTTTTAAAGATAAACATCTGTATTCATGCACTCAGTTTTTCTTAAGACATCAGACATTCTTTGCAGATAAAAATGTACAAAACGAAACATGACTGAAAAATCTGATTTTATTAATTCATATGCCCTGAATTGGCGAGATACAGTCAAAGAAACATATCTCCTGAAATGAGGAGATTGTTACAAATTGAGAAACAAAATGCTGGCAATGTTGACGATGCTTCAGGGAGCTTCCCTCTTGCTATGACCCGTATGACTTTTGACGTTCCTCTCGTCTCGCTTTCTGAAGAAGGCTGATTCTGACAGAAGCTTGATCCTTTCGAGGTTCACCAAGTTGTAGGTGATACAGACGAATTCAGAATGCAGTTGTTCGCTTATTCCCTTATTTTGCATGGATCGCCCTTTCGGGTTTTCAATCCAATGGGATACCCATTTTTTCCTGAGCTGTCCAATGCGGCTTTTCAACTCAGCGGGTGTACATTTTTTTTGTTTATTTTCCCTTATTTTTGCCCGAGTCTTTTATTCTGTTTTTGACTCGCCGGGATGCCCTATTTTTGCCTGGACTTACATTCTGTTTTTGTGTCCAGCGGGTCATTTTTATGCGAAGTATTTTTTAACTGCATCTGAATTCACAGGGGACGGGAAATCTTCACCATCCATGGTGCTGAGCATCAGTGCTCCACCAGAGAAAACTTTCTTTACTACAAATGGTCCTTCATAATTTGGAGTCCATTTGCCCCTGTGGTCTGTATGAGGAGGGAGGATTCTCTTCAGCACAAGATCTCCTACTTGGTACTCTCGGTGCCTGACTTTTTGATCGAAGGCTCTCTTCATTCTTTTCTGATACAACTGCCCATGACAGATTGCAGCCATTCTTTTCTCTTCAATCAGACTCAGTTGTTCGTATAGGGACCGGACCCATTCTGCTTCGTTCAGCTTAACATCCATCAACACCCTCAGAGAGGGCAACTCAACTTCAACAGGTAGGACTGCTTCCATACCATATACAAGCTGATACGGTGTTGCCCCAGTGGATGTCCTGATTGACGTGCGGTACCCATGCAAGGCAAACGGTAGCATTTCATGCCAGTCTTTGTAGGTGACTACCATCTTCTGCACAATCTTCTTGATATTCTTGTTAGCTGCCTCAACAGCGCCGTTCATCTTTGGCCTGTAAGGAGAAGAATTGTGGTGTTGGATCTTGAAGTCCCGGCATAGTTCTGCCATCATTTTGTTGTTCAAGTTGGAACCATTATCAGTAATGATTCGCTCGGGCACTCCATACCGACAGATGATATCTCTCTTCAGAAATCGGGCTACCACTTGTCTTGTAACATTGGCATAGGAAGCTGCTTCGACCCACTTGGTGAAATAGTCAATGGCGACCAGGATGAATCTGTGGCCATTCGAAGCAGTCGGTTCAATCTTGCCAATCATATCAATGCCCCACATGGCAAAAGGCCAGGGTGAAGACATTATATTCAAAGGATTGGGAGGCACATGCACCTTATCCGCATAAATCTGGCATTTATGGCATTTTCTGGCATAGGCACAACAGTCGGCATCCATTGTCATCCAGTAATAACCTGATCTTAGCAACTTCTTAGCCATGGCATGCCCTCCCGCATGGGTACCAAAGGATCCTTCGTGCACCTCGTGCATTAACAAGTCTGCTTCTGCTCTATCAACGCATCTGAGGAGTACCATATCAAAGTTTCTCTTGTATAGGGAACCATCAGCGTTCAGAAAGAAACTACCAGCAAGCCTTCTCAAAGTCTTCTTATCATTGGAAGATGCCCCAGGTGGGTATGCTTGATCCTCCAAGAAGCACTTAATGTCATGGAACCAAGGCTTATCATCTTTGACAATATCTGCTGCAAATACATAAGCTGGTCTGTCAAGCCTGGACACTGAGATTTGAGGCACAAAGTTGGCAGCTTGAACTTTGATCATGGATGAAATGGTAGCCAGAGCATCTGCAAACTGATTCTCGTCCCGAGGGATATACTCAAGCTTGATCGTTGTAAAGAAAGTCAATAACCTCCTTGTATAATCCCTGTAAGGTATCAGATGATCCTGGTGCGTGTACCATTTGCCGTTAGTTTGATTAACTACCAGAGCTGAATCTCCGAATACAGTCAATGTCTTGATCCTGAGGTCAATGGCTTCATCAAGACCCATAATGCAAGCTTCGTATTCAGCTTCGTTGTTAGTGCAGTTGAAGGTGAGTTTTGCCGAGAAAGGCATGTGAACTCCCTTAGGTGTAATAAGTACTGCACCAACACCACGACCATTCATATTAACAGCCCCATCAAACATCATAGTCCATCCTTCTTCCGGGTCAGGCCCTTCAGTGTGAACAGGCTCTTCCTGATCTTTTGCCTTTATGAACATGATGTCTTCATCAGGGAAGTCAAATCTCATAGGCTGGTAGTCATCAATAGGTTGCTCAGCAAGATATTCAGACAATACACTGCCCTTGATGGCTTTCTGAGAGGTGTACTGGATGTCATATTCCGTGAGAATCATTTGCCATCTTGCAACCCGTCCGGTAAGAGCTGGCTTCTCGAAAATGTACTTAACTGGGTCCATTTTGGATATCAATAAAGTAGTGTGGGTCAACATATACTGTCTCAGTCGGCGAGCAGCCCACGCTAAAGCACAGCAAGTTTTCTCGAGCAGTGAATAACGTTGTTCACAGTCGGTAAACTTTTTGCTCAGGTAGTATATTGCATACTCTTTTCGACCATACTCGTCATGCTGGCCCAGCACACACCCCATTGACTCTTCTAATACTGTCAAGTACATTATCAGGGGTCTTCCTTCAACTGGAGGCATAAGGATTGGTGGTTCTTGCAGGTATTCTTTGATCTTGTCAAAAGCCCTCTGGCAGCCTTCATTCCACTTGACCGTCTGTTCTTTTCTTAACAATTTAAACAAAGGTTCACAGGTTGCTGTAAGGTGAGATATGAACCTTGAGATGTAGTTCAATCTACCTAGAAACCCTCGAACTTCTTTTTCAGACTTCGGTGCAGGCATTTCTTGAATGGCTTTAACTTTATCAGGGTCCACTTCAATCCCTTTCTCGCTTACAATAAAACCCAGCAACTTACCAGATTGCACCCCGAATGTGCACTTGTTGGGGTTCAGCTTCAGTTGGTACTTCCTCAAACGCTTGAATAACTTCAGCAGATTTACCAGGTGGTCTTCTTCCGTGAGGGACTTGGCAATCATGTCATCCACATAACATTCGATTTCCTTATGGATCATATCGTGGAATAATGTCACCATAGCCCGTTGATATGTTGCACCAGCATTCTTCAATCCGAATGGCATCACCTTGTAACAGAACGTGCCCCAGGGTGTGATGAAGGTTGTCTTCTCCATGTCTTCAGGTGACATCTTGATCTGATTGTATCCTGAAAATCCGTCCATGAAGGAGAATACCGAGAACTGAGCCGTGTTATCAACCAATACATCAATGTGAGGTAATGGGAAGTCATCTTTCGGGCTGGCTCTGTTCAGATCCCGGTAGTCAACACACATCCTTACTTTGCCATCTTTCTTTGGAACAGGCACAATGTTAGCAACCCACGGTGGGTAGCTAGTTACAGCAAGGAACCCGGCGTCCCACTACTTTTGCACCTCTTCCTTAATCTTCATTGCCATATCTGGGCGAGTACGGCGCAGTTTCTGTTTAACCGGTGGGCATTCTTCCCTCAATGGCAGCTTATGCATAACAATATCGGTGTCTAACCCTGGCATATCCTGATAAGACCAAGCAAACACATCCACATACTCTCGAAGCATATCAATCAGTTGCTCTTTCACCGAGTCTTGTAGGCAGGCCCCAATCTTAACCTCTTTCACATCTTCTTCCGTACCAAGATTAACCGTTTCGACCTCCTCCTGATGAGGAGTGATAACCTTCTCCTCTTGTCTTAACAATCTGGCTAGCTCTTCAGGAAGCTCGTAGTCTTCTTCAACCCCTTCATCAGCTTGATTGATCGGATTGTCAAAGTCATACGAAGTCGTAGCCGTGCTGTTGTCGGTGCTGTCTGGAAGGCACTCTCTGCAAGGGTTCAGTTTGTTCATTTTAGTGATTGATTTTAATCTTGTTTAGAAAAGTGAAATAAAGTTGTCATTTTGAAAACATTGCCATTTATTTTTTTGTACAAAAAGAAAAATGGAAAAACAGTGAGCGGAAAAGAAAAAGACTCATTTGCAAAAGATGTTTGATATTTCATTGATTAATCTTGTTGCACAAAAATTACAGATGGCCCGATTACAAAATGAGTCTTGTCATCTTGGGCAAGATGCAAGACTTGATGCATGCTTAAAATATACAGGAAATAATAATTACTCTGCAGGAGTAACTTTTATAATTTCCTGGGAAGACCAGTTTGAGATACTGCTCCCCGGGATCTTTGGACGAATCCAGCTTTCCAGGTTGCGTTCATCTTCCGACTCATCTTCCAAGTTGTTGACAGCATCGAGGGTGAGCATCCCCCCACTAACAAAGTTGGGCTTCTTAGCAGCCTCTGCTTGATCTTGTTGAGTTGGTTTGTAACCCAACCCAAATCTATCCTCTTTCTTCTCCACAGGTAACAGTTTGCCCCAGCCTTGAGCGTTTCCTTCTTCCACAACCTTCCGGGCTTGTTGGTAAGATGTCATAGAAGTCCCAAGTACAGCAGAGGTTTCATTAATATTCAGGGCCTCAAACCCTTGACTCATCGTCTCGTGGATCTCCCCATCCATCTCAAGTTATTTGTATGTAGCCAGATGGCTAACAAAAATATCCTCCTCTCCACAAATAGTAACGACTTGGCCCTCCCACTCGAATTTTAACTTCTGGTGAAGGGTAGACGTAACTGCGCCAGCGGCATGAATCCATGGTCTACCCAACAAACAGCTGTAGGCAGGCTGAATGTCCATCACGTAGAAGGTCGTTTTGAAAGTTTGTGGGCCAATCGTTACAGGCAACTCAATTTCTCCCAGAACTGATCTCTTAGAGCCGTCAAAGGCTCTCACTACTAAGTTACTGGGACGTAATGCCAATCCTTCATATTCCAGCTTCACAAGGGCTTTTTTAGGCAAGACATTGAGGGATGATCCTGTGTCTACCAGCACATGGGAAAGAACTGCACCTTTACATTCCATGGTAATGTGCAAAGCCTTGTTATGATTGCGGCCTTCCGTAGTCAAATCAGTGTTGGTAAATCCTAGTCCATTACTAGCATTAACATTTCCAACCACAGCTTCCAACTGATTGACGGTGATCTCTTCTGGCACATAAGCTGCGTGCAAGACTTTGAGCAGTGCGTTCCGATGAGCCTCGGAGCACATAAGCAATGATAGAATGGAGATCTTGGAAGACGTCTGGTGAAGCTGGTCCACTATCTTGTAATCACTTTTCTTGATGATTCTCATGAATTCATCAACTTCTTGATCAAAAGGTGTTTTCAAAGCTTCTTTAACAATTTGCTCTTCTTGCACCATGCTCTTCCCTTTTGCCTTGGCAGCAGCTTCTGCTTCAGCAGTGGGTCTTTGAATTTGCGGGGCAAAGAGACGTCCGCTTCGAGTGAAGCCTCCGCCTCCACCCACATTGTCTATTTGTGGTGAAGAAGTTGATGATTCGAGAGTGATTTTCTGTCCTTCGCAGTATAGATCAGAGCCGTAATGCCAAGGGATGGCATTACTGCTTTCATAAGGTACTGGCCCAGGCACTGTGACAGTGACTGGACTGATGGCAACTGTAGAAGGAACCAAGATAGTCTGTGGATCATAGTATATTGTGACTGGTGCTCTGGTAGGAGTGGCATTTTGTGAGTTGTAGGCGGAATCATTGGCAGGATCATAATAAATTGTAAATGTTGAAACACTTGCATTGTTTGTTGCTGATGTTGTAGGAGACATTGTTGGAAGGATGGGTGTTGTTGTTGTAGGAGACTCTGAATGAAGGGGTGCTGAAGTTGTAGAAGGGATGTTTGCTGATATTTGGTCCGTTGAAGTAACAGATGAAGCATTTGTTGATGAAACTGAAAAGTTGTTTGGAACAATGGTTGTTGCCGTTGTAGACGATTCTGGAACTGTAGTTAAGGAAATTGCCGGATTGGTAGGTATTGATGTTGTGATTTGAAGCAGGCCACTCTGGATGAGACCGTCTATGCCATCCCTCAAGTTATCACAGCCATTCACTGAAATGTTTCAATAAGCACACCCTAACTTGCATCCCGGGAACATTCGACATTCAAGGAGTTGAGCTTTAATCTCCACCAAGGGAGTCCGAATCTGATCCACACTGGTTACCAAGTAAGACGGCTTGTCTTCTTCAATAACATTGATCCGGGGACCACCATGGTGTGGCATAGGGTTCTTGTTAACATTTGGTGGTGGTGCAAAGTTTAGAGCTTTAGAATCTACCAAGTCCTGTACTTTCATGTGCAAAGCTCTGCACTTCTCTGTACTGTGGCCAGGTGCATTTGAGTGAAAAGCACATCTGGCGCTGGTGTCGTAATTTCTGGGTAGACTGGCAGGATCTGGAGGTGCCAACGTCCTTAGTTCAACCAGGTTGAGTTTTAGGAGTTGTGGCAATAATGTGGCATAGGGCATAGGGATCGGATCGATCACCCTATTGGCTTGAGAAGGTCTCTGTTGGAACGGTCTTTGCTGATTGTTGTTGCTGGTGTTGTTGTAGTTTCTCTGAGGAGGATACTGAGTTTGTTGCTGATAATTTTGTTGCTGTGGTTGATAAGCTGGTTGAGGATGAACTAGAGCGGGAATGGTGACTGCTGCCACAGACCTATGAACATATTGGGGTCTGCCTCTGCTGGCATGGATAGCATTGGTCTCACCAGTTCTTCTTGGGCCCACAAAAGGCTTTCTTGGGTTGCTGGATGAGCTGGCACCGTTGTCAGAAATCTTGCCCATCTTTAATAGGCTCTCAATTCTTTCTCCAGCTATAACGACATCTGCAAAGCTGGTAGAAGAAAAGGCAGCTAGCCTATCAATGTATGTCCTTTGGAGGGTGTTCATAAACATATCAGCCATCTCCCTCTCTGACATGGGTGGCTGGACAGCAGCAGCAAGCTGTCTCCACCTCTGGGCGTACTCCCGGAAGCTTTCCCTGGATGACTGTGACATTCCCATCAGGAGGGTCCTGTTGGGTGCCATATCCAAATTGTACTGATATTGTCTGATAAAGGCCTCAGCCAAGTCCTTCCAACATCTGATGGTTGCTCTGGTCAGATGAGAGTACCATTCCCTTGAAGCTCCAGTTAAGCTATCCTCAAAATAAAACATCCATAGCTTTTCGTCCATGGTGTATGCCTTCAGCCTCCCCAGAAAGGATTGTAAATGGGTTCGTGGGCAGGAAGTCTCGTTGTACTTCTCAAAGCACGGTGGTTTAAATTTATGGGGAATCCTGACCCGTCCACTAAGCCCATGTCCATAACATCAAAACCCAAGGAGTTTTGAGACTCCAGGGATCTTAGTTTCTCAGCAATCTCATCTAGCCTTCTGTCATAGGCTTCCTCCCCAGCTCCCATCACTGTGAACTGATCTTCCTGGGGGTCTTCTTGCAGTACCCTACCTGTAGTAGCATTCCCTTGTACATTAGCAGGGATGTTGATCTCTGGGTGCAGGTGGGGTCCAAATACAGGTGGGTTGATGTGAGGCTGAACCCTCTCATTGTTGCTTGTCCCACCAGTCCCTAGATGGGGGTCTTCCTGATTCTGCCTCTCTACCAGTGCTCTTAATCTCTCCTGGCTTTGAGCCATATTGTTCATCACCTCCATAAATTGTGTCATCTGATTCCTCATTTCCAATCTCTCATTGGCCATTTGGTTCCTGACCTCTGTAAGGTCCTGTTGTACCTGGTCCATCTGTATACCCGGAAGGTTGTTGCGGGTTGGATATCTGTGTGGACGGTTGAGTGGGAACACCCGACGTCGAGCAATAGTTCCTGAGATCACAACAGAGTTAGTAACAAAAACAAAACAAACCTACAAAACAAACAAAGGTTAGTATGCAATGCAGTATGCTTATTTGTCTTCAAGGTATCCGGCTTGGCACTTGGTTTTGACCTTTCCAGACCCTTGACGAAGATGCTTGTGATGTTGCTTGAAGGAACTTAGATAAAACAAACTAATACATATATTACAAAAAGTGAATAATACATAGTTTGTTTCTTACAAATCATGCCCTCTGAGGGGTCAAAATACAACATAATAAAAGTACATGGAATGAAAGCAACAACAAGCAAAAGTCAGACACCAAGACCAAACTTATCCTCCTGAACTTCCTTTAGAAGTGCTTCAGTCACAGGATCAGCTGGACGCTCTGTGAGGTTCCTGATGAGGAGATTCCTGGTAGTAACAGCTGCAGCTAGCTTCTTGTGTTGACTCTGGTCCTTTGACCTCTTCACACCAGCTCTAATCTTCAACTCTGAGATCTCTCTCTGGGCTGTTAGCAGGGCTTCCTGTTGCTCCTTTGCACTAGCTTCCAACTGCCCAATCTTATCCTGAGTCCTCTTATCTTCCAGAGTACGAGCTTCGGTGATCCTGACCCACCTAGCTTGACTCTCTTTTAGATATAAATCAGTCCTGGCCTTCTAGAACTGAGCTTCCTTGCAGGCATTCTTCAAGATCTGTTCTCCAGCCCTAGACTTCTTAATGTAATCCTCAGACTTCTCAATTCTGGCTAGATGCTCCACCCTTAGCTTTTCTAACCTCTCAATGTCCAAGCGACCATCACTCCTCTCCCAGAGGGTCTTCTGTAGAGCCTGAGTCAGCTTCTCATTTCTCTCCTTCAATTTCTCAAACTCCTCTAAGCTGACAGTTGCTGGAGGTGGTACTGTGGAGGGTCCAGGCACATCTTCAATAGTGAAGGGCATTCCAGAAACTTGAGCCCTGGCATGAGACCACTCATAGTACTAGGCTGAGGCCACATTATTGCATCTCCCAAGAATGGTTACCCCTTTAGTCTGAACATTGTCCCAGGCCCAGGATGCCTGCCTGACAATGGCCAGATTAGGCTTGTTCTCACAATAAAGGGTCTCAGTCAGATCTTGTGCTTTAGGAGGATGGACTAATGCATAGCCCAGTTGTCTTTTGAATAGCAGAGGGTTGTAATTGATGCAACCCTTCACTCCAATCAGAGGCACATTGGGAAATTGCCCACAACTAGTAATGATGTCTCTGCCCTTGGTGCTCTGAGTGCACCACCTGATGTCATCTGAGGTTAGAGCAGCAAGCCTCCTAGCCCAATTCTTCTGCTGGTGAGGGTTCAAGAATGCATCAGTCTTTGGCAAATGCTTGAGCAGCCAAGTATGGAACAAAGGAGCACAACATCTTACTAATCTTCCCCTTTGATTTTCATTCCTTTGATGAACAGAGTAGTAAAGATCTCCCAGTAAGGTGGGCACTGGGTTTCTCAGGATGAAAAGATGGATTGCATTCTTGCTAACAAACCTAGGCTCATCTGCAAAAAGTATGACCCCATATATGCTAAGGGCCAACAGAGCACAAACTGCCTTCCACTCCCCCAAGGAGGCCTTCAGAATAGCCTGAGAAGTCAAGAAATCTAGATGAAAACCAGAGACTCCAGCTTTAGCTGTCAAATTCTGCCCAATCAGAACTGGTTCCAGATATAATGCCTTTGCTACCTCCTCATTACTAGGGAAAGCCATCTCAGGGTTGAAGGGGACTCCACCCCTGATGGGTACACCAACCAATGATGAATACTCCTCTAATAAAGGCCCCAACTGAAAATCCTGGAAGGTGAAGCACCTCAGAGGGGGATCATAGAACTGCAGGCAAGTATGAATCAAGCTCCTCTGGGAAGGGTCCAAATCCACAACCACATCAAGTATGCCTCCATAATGTTCTCTGAATAGTGGTATATGGTCTGGAGTAATCAGGGTCTGAATCTTCCTGATGTTAGCCAACTCAGGCTCAAAGAAATGGTAGGAGATATTGCTTTTCTTAGGTGCCATGTTGCTGAGGAAAAGCTGAGACAGATGCTGAGAATAACACTGAAGATGGGCCATTGACAGGCTGATGCAGGTAACTGAAGCAGGTGACTGAAGCAGGTAGCTGATAACTGAGGTAGATTCTGATGAAGATAGGTCTATGCTGATAAAGGGGTCAAAACCAAGCCAAAATATGATGTGGATACCCTGAAAAACAAGTAAGCAAATGTTAAAATGATGCAATGATGATGTATGCAAATGATATGCAAGGGTTTGTGACTGAGCCGGATCTGATCAAGTGCTCTGATATAAGTCCATGTATGTTTAAGAAATCCAGAAGGAGGTTCATAAGTCCAGTAACCAAGGTGGGGGACTCAAATAAAGAGTCACATGTCCAGGGTTAAAAATCACAAGAACTGTTCCAAAATGGAGTACTCTTAATCAAACAAAGTAACAGGGTATGCTGAGGTCAAGGGTACCTGCAAACCTGTAAACAGCCCAACCCCCCTCACAGGTGATGTTCTAAAACAAGGATCCTCAGACTTGGATCAGTTATGAGAAGTGTAAACACTTCCAACCCGGAGGTACAGTGTTTACAATAACCATAAAAGATCCTCCTCTAATTCACCTCAGTTTCTGAAGGTCATAATAAAGGTCATCCAGACTTAGCAGGCTTCCTAGATAGCCCTAGTACTACAGGAAATCTGCAGCACAGAGTTCTCAAGAAGAAACCCATATCTGAACCGTGTTTCATATTCCCGCACCAGACCGAAATGGAATGGGAAAGAACATGAACCACTCTAGCCTAGGTGTCACTCAGGTCCCAGGTATAAGACCTCAACTCTCAATAGAACACCCACCCACCAAAGCAACAAAACCAGATCCAGCCAGATAATAGTATGACAATATGATGATATAAAGCTGTAAAGAAAGCAATAAATAACTGTACATAAAGCAGTAAATAAAGCAAATATACAAACACAAATAGCACATAACACCCCAGTAAACACAAATCAAACAAGCGCTAGGAGGAACCCACAAAAAGAACCAGAAGCCCTGGTTACAGTATAAGGGTCCCCAACAGAGTCGCCAAGCTGTCGCTCCCGATAAATGGGAAATGGCCCAAATAAAGGTACAGACGCGAACGGTCGGCGAAGGGAGGGATGTGAGAACACACAGGAGTGAACTCACGGGGGATGAATAGAGTCGCCAGCTAGGCATTTTTATCCCGGAGGAAAGGTAATGTTGCATAGACCTAGAAAGATATGGATAAGACGGTTGCGAACCAGAGAGACTGAGAAAGGGGGTTGGTTACAACCTGGGAAGGTATTAGCACCCAGATTGTCCGTCGTACTCGACGGGATCCACGCTTAAGAGATTTGTGTTTTAAAGGGGTAGTATCAGTGCAATTTGTGTATAAAAGAGCTGGAAAGGGATATACAGGTGTCAGTGTAAAAGAAATGTGAAGTGTATAAGTGAAGTGTCAGTGTAAGAACAAAGATGAAATGCTCATGATAATGAGGCTAAAGAATAAGGCTAGAAGGAGGGGGAATATACAGAGACTTTTGTTCGATAACTGTTAAGTTATGCCTACGTATCCTCTCGTGCAATGAGGAAGTCAGAACACCGTAGTTCGACCCAAAGAGACTGAAAGGTGAATTGACTTGTGAACTGCTTACTTGTCTATGCTCAAGTGTATGACCTGTCTGGCTCAGGTGCAAACTGTCTTGCATTAGGCGGAAGAAGCAAGTTCTCGGTTGTGAGTGAATGAGATGAGAAAAGAATCCCGGAGGAGACGATTATTGTTTGTTTTTGAGTTTTCAGTCTTTTATTGCTTTTTGAAGTTTGTCATAAGTTAATGAGTTTAAGCCTAAACCAACGGATTTAGTAAACTCATCACATCTTCCCTCTGATTAGGGGTAATGAGAATACCTTAAGTGTGAAGTCAGATTCTCACACTTAATCACCTTTGATGTAGGATTAAGATCATTAACCTACTTGTGATTATTTAGATGTTTTTTGTGGTTTTTGTTTAGTGTTGAGTAATGAGGTTAAGCCATAATCAGGGATTAAACATACTCATTACACCATCCTAATAGAAGGATGATAGATGAGAATGTTTAAGCTGAGGAAAGCTCCTCAACTTAATCCATGATTAGGGATTAAACTCATGACATAACAAGCCTTTGATTAAGTGGATTTTAATTAATGGTGAGATGATGAAGTGAATTTTATGGTTTGTAAGACAACTTGAGGGGGACTTGTCCATTAACACTAGGGTTAGTCCTTCTTAACCAATTAAGGAAGAATTAGAACCCTAATGCAAGGCCCAAGTTACAAGTGTGATGTCTTGATGATTATTATGTGAATTGATTAAAGGAGTTAAACACATTAAGGGTTTAACACTTAGGATTAAAGTTATACACTCCATCCTAATAGAAGGATGCAGGCATAAGCCTAATCACAAAGCCTTAAAGCCTTTAGGTTTTAGTCCCTGATTATGAGATGAGAAGAGAAGACTCAATGAGACACAAAGGTAAAACTAAGTGGGGGACTAATTAAAACCCTAATCATTGTCATGCTTGGTTGTTCCTAAGGTTTGTGAAGTTTAAGAAAGAAATCTTCAATGGAACCACCAAGGAGCAGATGAAAGGATCAGGAGAAGCAAAGTAACTTGCTTCATTCAAGAAGTCAAGTCACTTGAGGAAAGAAAGTAAGGAGAAGAAGAATGAGCAAGCTCAATCTCAAACACATAACAAAATGCAGCATGGATGCATAAGAGTGATGAAAAGAAGTTGTGAGAAGTGAAGGCAAATTCACTTCTCAAGCTAACTTACCACCTGAAAAGTTAGTGAAAGAAATGCAATGCAATGCAAAATGAGATGAAATGGCATGATAAAAATCAAAACCAGAAGCACATTCATGATGTTAATGATGCTATGAGATGATGCAAACATGAAACAAGGCATGGTGATGATCATACAAGCTTATGGATGCAGATGAAGCAAGTTTGGAACCATGATCATACATGACAAGTTATGAAATGCATATGGCATACAACATGGCAAATGCAAGATTCAATGATCAAACATGCTTTCAATATGTCTTGAGATGTCAAATGAATTAAATGGATGCACAAAATGTCATGGCAAGTCAAGGTATGAATGCAAATGCAAGATGGATGCATATGGAAGCCCAGATTAGGGTTTATGATCAAAGCATCAAACAAAAACCAAAACCAGAAGCAAACATAAAGATAAAAATTTGAAAATGCATTCAAAGGGACCCTAAACCTATACTAACTCACTGCCCAAAGGAGAGGTTCCAACTCTTAACCTAATAAAAGTTATGAATTTCCTAAAATTTCTAGGGTTTTAGGGTTCCTTAACAAGAAAAATGTCAAACAAATGGAAAATGTAAGATCAATTCATGCCAAATTAATCTCACAAACTACATGATATGCATAACACAATGCAAAAAGAATCAAAGTCCAACTCTCAATGGTTAGGCATAAATGATTTTTGGAAGTTTGGATCAAAATAATACCTTGAAAATGAATTAATTCCATGGAAAATTCTCAAAATGCATCAAGATCAAAAATGAAATTTGGTTTGAGGGTTGGACAATGTTTCTAAATGTTTTTAAAGGTTTCATGAATTTTTTGGTGATTTTTAAATACCTAAAAGTATTTTTAATTAATTAATTCTCATTAATTAATTAAAAATAAACTTTTAAATATTTAAAAATATTTTTTCAATGCGAAAAATAAAAATAAAAATATTTTTGGTTTCTGAAATTAAATAAAAGTTTGTATAAAAAATTTCAGAATTTTTGAAAAGGTTTTGCTATTTTTAATAAATATGAGAAAACAAATGAAATAAATGGAAAAATAAAATGAATTAAACTGAAAAATAGAAAAGTAATCAGATCCAAAGGCCCACATTCAAATGAAACACGCGCGCGTTTGACCTGGCGCCATATCCAACGGCTGGAATTCAAACTCACTAATTAAACTGATTAAGCCCTAATTCGTGCCCTAATGACTTTCAGGCGACCGGAACAGTGTTCCGGTCGTCTTCTCCGATCAACCAAAACTTCAAACTCTCTCTAAACGCATCTAAAACGAAATCTAATTGCCCAGAACTCTTCCCCACTCACACACGAATCAAACCCCTCATTCAAACAACATTTATCATTCCTAAATCAGCCAAATCGAATCAAAACAGTTTTAGGGCAAAAAGTTTCAGAGCATTCATACATCCTGGTTTCTCAACCATTTTCAAAAATAATCACATATTCATGACCAGGGAAGCATGTAGATTCATTTAGTAACTTAAAATACACGTTCTGGAAAAAAAGTTCATGAAGCTACTGATAACGAGAAAACGTATCGATTATATTGCTAGGTTTCATTGACGTTTTATCGCATAATCACCGTTTTAACACTCGATTTCTCGAGTTTTTCTTACCATTTTGCAGGTACATCATTATATAGAGCTAAATCATGAATTAAGAGAAAAAGGAACAAAATCAACCATAAAAAGATGAAGAAATGAAGAAGCCTGCAAAACTGCATATTTTGTTGCAGCCACGATCGTCACCAGGGTGTCACGACCGTGACACCCCAAAATCATCCATCACGACCGTAAGAGAGTTTTCACGACCGTGACACTTAAAAGCCACATAACACGAACGTGAAGACCTTGTCACGACCGTGACAAGGATAAAATTAGGTTTTTGACTCAGACTACGTCAAAGCACTACGTGAAGAAAGCTTCTCCTATTTTGTTGCCACGTACCTACATTCTCTCCACCAATTCAGCAAGGCCCATGCAACAAAGGTCCAAATTTCAGCCCATTAAGGATTCTATAAATAGTACAAGTTCTATGAACAATGTACAGAGCATTTTTTATTCGATTTTCTGCGGAAGCTCTGCCGAACTATTTTACGACCCTGTTTCTATTTCTGCATTTATTTTTAGTTTTCTTCTCGTTTTTATTGTATCCAAACCCGCCATATAACAATTTCCAACATCAGGAAATTGTTATACATTTATTTTTTTTCTAAACCTTCAGCCTTTGTTATTTTCGATTTCCGCCAACTCCAAGCTTTCCGGTCTGTGGAAGAAGGAGTCTGCTCTAATATTTGTTAACCAGGTTTTTATTATATTGCAATTTAATTATTTATAATGTTTATTTATTTTTCTGCCATGAGTATTTTATTATTTAATTTTCTGTCTCTGTCTGGTTCAACATCGATGAGTAGCTAAATACCTTAGGGCGGTATGTAGTTAGAACAAACTTAATCGGTAAAATTTAACCATAGGCTAAAAATAATTAATCACTTAACATTCTGGCTGACACTTTTTAATTAAAATCGACCTTTTCGTTACGAGAGTAAGAAAAGAGTATTAGGTTAGGTCAAGACCACGAGAGTGTGAGATTTTAACCAGATAGCTAAAGTTAGGCATTTAAATTAAACACAGCGAGAGCGCTTTAAAATAAATTAGAATTACTAAGTTTCCAAAAATTATCTCTAAACACTTATGGGCTAGCGAGAGCAGGCATAGGGCTTTAGGCATAAGATCTGATATAAGACCACGAGAGTGTGAGTTGAGGGTATTTAAACTGGTAACCTCTACCGAATAGATTAAGTAAACACCTTTATAAGCCTAAGTTAGATTGACCCACCTAAGTTAGTATAATTACATACCGACCGCCTTAGTATTACTTTATTAAAACTTAAATTTAATTCCGCCTTTAATAGTCTTAAAAATCAACAAAAAATCGTGACAACCATTCGCCTTAGCTAAACTAGAAGTTCATCTAGCACTAAGTAACCATAGAATCCCTGTGGATCGATAATCTTAAATATTACTTCGATAGGCTGTGCACTTGCAGTTAAGATACCGCTAGACGCATAATTAGACACGTCTTTAGCCCATCAGCTACCTGAGTTTGAAGCTTTTCAGTTTGTAACTTTCTGACCTCTTCTCTTTGTGCAATCCACTCCTTTTGGGCCCCTGATGAAGTCTTGATGCTTAGGAAGAGTTTGTGATGGCTGGTTTGAGAGTTTGCAGCAGTTCTGTTCAAGGTCAAGTGAGAATCGTGTTTCTGATTCTGGGGGTTTAAGACAATGGTGATGGGTGCTTTGTGATCAGGGAAGTGTGTTTAGTTGATTGGTGAAGTTGGTTTGTGTGTTTGTGACTTGTGTGATGAGTTTCGAAAGCTTTTGCTCAAGGGAGTGAAAATGAGAAAGCTGAGTTGTGTTGTGTTTCAGGCTTGCTTGTGCTTATGTTTGGCTTGCATTTGATTAACATAAACAAATCCCATTGGTCAGATGACATGACATGTGCTTTATTGATTGGTATGGTGGCTTTTGCAAAATGTCAACTTTTGTGTAAGAGAAGCATGGGCAACTTGCTAGCCTAGTACAAGGAGGGTGTGCTGTGCAGCATGATGAGGGAAAAGGCCTAGGATTGATCAGCACACTAGCCAGCAAGTGGATGAGATGTTATCATGTGTTTTGCAACTTGGCTTGCTTTTGGTTCTTCATGAAAAAGTCTTGCTCCATAAGCCATAAAACATGTGATCCCTTGGCCCATTCTGATTTTTAGGACTTGTATGTTCAAGTGGTGAAGTTTAGAAGCCCATTTGATGACTTAATTGGCCTTGAGAAGTGAATTTGCAACTTTGCCTCTTTGGTGCATGACTTGAAATTTAGTGATTTTTGCCAACTTTGACAAACCATAACTTTTGATCCAAAATGAATTAGGTCATGTTCTTGTACTTTTTGAAAAGGGAAAGATCTATTCTACAACTTTCATGACCAAAGTTTTTTCATTTGAAGCTTTTTTGAATCAAAAAGTAAGGGTTGAAAAGTTGCCTAAAATGACAAATTCATTAAAAGTCCAACTTGCCCAAAAAGTCAACTTTGCAAAAGACTTGAAATTCTCCAATTTTGTGAACTTCCAACCTCTTCCATGATCAAATAAAGATCATATACAATCAAAATGATGAAGAACACCCTTTGGTTGGGTCACTGGGGGCCTCAGATGCCCTGATTTTGCACTGACTTGCTTGAAAAGTCAACTCTTGATCAGATGACTTCCCCATGGAATTTCTTCATGAAAATTGATATGCATACTCCCTATACCATATAGAGACCAATAGAAACAAGAATGACCAAATAATTTGGAGTTATGGCCTCTGAAACCAAAACCCTAATTTTAGGTCATCTGTGCAGTCAAGCCTGGCTCTGCTTCCATACCAATCTCAGTTCTTGTGATTTTTTGGCATTCTTGACTTTGAGAGGATATAATATGATGTTTGAACACACATGGACCTCTTTGAAGTGATTGATGACCTTTGGAGTGGCTCAAGAAGCTCTTGGATTGCTCAGATCACAAACCCTAGATGCTGATGACTTTGAACCAATGCAGTGAATCAAAAATGTGATATGAGATGCTATGATTGAGTTTATGCATATGAAATGATCACAAGCCATGGTGTGAATGGGTGAGGGCAAATTTGGGGTGTTTACAAGACCCCTCTTTCTTCACAGATACCCCCAACACGCCTAAATATATCAAATAACACATCCTTAACAAAGTCATGTCGGTATTTTAATCCTAGAGTCTCATTGCAAAATTATAGTGTTCCCTAAATGTATCCGAACACGCCTTGTGGAAAACAGGGCAAACCATATCAACAAGAAATAAGAGAATTACAAACTGATTTTTAAGGATGGTACGATACTCTATTTGGGACATATGTTGACCTAGATCGTCAATAGGGATATGAAGGAGAAAATCTTGAGCATGTGTTGCTTACAAACAACCAAAAATATTTTTTGTCTTGTGGTTATGAAATTTTTTACATCCATGAAGTTACCCAAGAAGCTATTAGACTACGTTTATTTCCTTTTTCGCTTCGAGACAGAGCAAGAGCTTGGCTTCAATCTCTGCCTTCGAACTCAGTAACTACGTGGGAAGAACTAAAGAGAGTTTTCTTGAACAGATATTTTCCACCCAGCAAGACAGCTATGCTGAGAGCTCAGATCAACGGATTTAAGCAAAGGGAAAGCAAATCATTATTCGAAGCTTGGGAACGCTATAAGGATCTGCTGAGACTTTGTCCACATCACGGATTAATAGAATGGATGGTCATCCATACCTTCTATAATGGACTCTTGTACAATACAAGAATGACAATTGACGCTGCCGCGGGCGGTGCATTGATGGACAAAGAATATAATGATGCCTATGCACTCATCGAAAGTATGGCTCAAAATCATTACCTTTGGGGAAGCGATAGAGTCGCAACTGAGAAACCAACAAAAGGAGGTATGTACGAAGTAAGTAGTATTGACCAAGTCAATGCGAAGTTTGACCAACTAAGCCAAAAGATCGACAACTTGGCCATAACGCCAACAGCCAACGTGGCTGCAGTAACACCTAACTGTGAGTTATGTGGAGTTTCAGGACACGAAGTTTCTGATTGTCAACTATTGACAGGAACTCCCACTGATCAAGTAAATTATGCTCAAGGAAACCCTTACTCAAACACATACAACCCAGGTTGGAAGAATCATCCGAACTTCTCCTATAAGAATAACAATGCTTTATACGCACCAGGTCAAACACCAGCTACATCACCAGGATATCAAAAGACTGCTCCTAATGTCCCTAGAAAATCGAACCTTGAATTGATGATGGAGAACTTTATAGCTAACCAATCTCAAACAAACAAGGACTTCTTAAACCAAAACATTCACACTAGTGAGCAGATTAAACAATTAGTGAGCAAAGTAGATGCATTAGCTACACATAACAAAATGCTTGAAACTCAGATTTCACAAGTAGCTCAACAACAAGCACCTACTGCTGCACCAGCTGGAGTATTCCCTGGACAACCTCAACCTAATCCGAAAGGACATGCTAACGCTGTAATATTAAGAAGTGGCAAGGAACTTGACGGACCTACCGATCCAAGACTTGACAATCCAGCCATGTACCAAAAACCGGATAAATCGACTGAAGTGGTGAATGATCCAGAAGAAAAGGAAGATGATAATCAAGAGGTAGTGGAGAAAGAACAACCTTATGTGCCTCCACCACCCTATAAACCACCAATTCCGTACCCTCAAAGATTAATAAATTCCAAGACGACGGGTCAATTTAAGAAATTTGTCGAACTTCTGAAACAGTTGAATATTACTATTCCGTTTACAGAAGCTATCACCCAAATACCCTCGTATGCTAAGTTTTTAAAAGAAATCTTATCCAATAAGAAAAAGATAGAGGATAACGGAACAGTTACACTTACTGCCGAGTGTAGCGCCATAATTCAGAATAAAATGCCTCCTAAGCTAAAAGATCCAGGAAGTTTCTCTATACCCTGTGTAATAGGAAAATTCGTCATTGACAAAGCTCTATGCGATTTAGGAGCCATTATCAGTGTTATGCCCTTAACGATTTGCAAAAGGCTAGACATGGGAGACCTGAGACCAACTAAAATGTCTGTTCAACTAGCCGATCGCTCTGTTAAATATCCTGTAGGCATACTAGAAAACGTCCCAGTACGTATAGGACAATTCTACATCCCTACTGATTTTATAATCATGGACATCTCTGAAGACTCCACTACACCTATCATACTAGGAAGACCATTCTTAGCTACCGCCGGAGCTATAATAGACGTAAAAAGAGGAAAGCTAACCTTTGAAGTAGGTGAAGAGAAAGTTGAATTTATTTTAACACAATTCTTACAATCACCAGCTATAGAGGATACATGCTATCTATTGGACGTAATTGACGAATGTGTAAGAGAGATGGAACTGAAAGAGACCACTTATTCTGAAATAATGAAAATTCAAATCCCTCCGATTTTCGAAGATGATAATTGGCGTAAACCATATCAGGATGATAGTCTAAGCGAAAGTTTAGCACTTACACCGGATCCCATGCCAAGTAAAGATAAACCTACATTAGGATTAAAAACTTTACCTCATAACCTAAGGTACGAATTCTTAGACGTTGAATGTAAAAGACCAGTTATAATAAATTCCAGTTTAGGAACTATAGAAACAAAGAAACTTTTAGATGTTTTGAAGAAATATCCAACTGCATTAGGATATAACATATCTGACCTCAAAGGAATATGCCCTTCAGTTTGTATGCATCGTATTCTGCTAGAAGAAGATTGCAGAACCTCCAGAGAATCTCAAAGAAGAATTAACCCAACCCTTAGCACTGTAGTAAAAGAAGAAGTTAAAAAATTACTAGATGCCGGAATAATATATCCAATATCTGATAGTGAATGGGTTAGTCCAATACATGTAGTGCCAAAGAAAGGAGGTATCACTGTTGTGAAAAACGCTCAAGGCGAATCGATATCGCAAAGAGTAGTGACGGGATATAGAGTATGCATAGATTATCGTAAACTAAACAAAGCCACTCGAAAAGATCATTTCCCACTACCTTTTATAGATCAAATGTTAGAACGATTAGCCCAGCATTCTTACTTCTGTTATCTTGACGGTTACTCAGGATTTTTCCAAATCCCTATCCATCCAGATGATCAAGAGAAGACTACATTCACATGCCCATATGGAACGTTCGCTTATAGACGAATGCCCTTTGGATTATGCAACGCTCCTGCAACCTTTCAAAGATGTATGATGTCAATCTTCGCAGATTTTATAGATAACATCATGGAAGTGTTCATGGACGACTTCTCTGTATGCGGGCAAAGTTTTGAAGGATGCTTATCAAACTTAGAAATGGTGTTAGAAAGATGTGTAAAAGTAAACCTCGTGCTTAACTGGGAGAAATGTCATTTTATGGTCAAAGAAGGAATCGTATTAGGTCATGTAATATCCGACAAGGGAATTGAAGTTGATAAAGCTAAGATTGAAGTCATAAAAGATCTTCAACCCCCTAAAACCGTTCGAGAAATACGAAGCTTTTTAGGACACGCCGGTTTTTACCGACGATTCATCAAAGATTTCTCGAAAATCACTAAACCTCTTACTGGTTTATTAATGAAAGACGCTGAGTTCATATTCAATGAAGATTGTCTTAAAGTATTCGAAACTCTAAAAACAGCCCTCATCACCGCACCAATCATGCAACCCCCTGACTGGAGATTACCTTTTGAAATCATGTGCGATGCGAGTGACTATGCTGTAGGCGCAGTTCTAGGCCAGAGGAAGGAAAAGAAACTTCATGCGATTTATTATGCCAGTAGAACCTTAGATTCTGCCCAGATGAACTACGCCACTACCGAAAAAGAATTGTTAGCAGTTGTCTTTACGCTTGACAAATTCCGTTCTTACCTAGTTGGAGCGAAAATAATCATTTACACAGACCATGCTGCTATCCGATATTTATTAACTAAGAAAGATGCTAAACCAAGACTCTTGAGATGGATTTTACTCTTACAAGAGTTTGATCTCGAAATAAAAGATAAGAAAGGTACTGAGAACGTCGTAGCGGACCATTTATCTAGAATAGAAGGTATTAAACCCGAACAAGTGCCGATTAACGATGATTTTCCGTATGAACAGCTGATAGCACAAATAGGAAGCGACCTAGTTCAGTTAGACATAAATGAACCAGAACCCGTGGAAACAATCCAGACAACTGTAGGATTGCCATGGTACGCTGACATTGTCAACTACCTAGCCGCAGGAGCTCTTCCACCCGATCTAACCTATCAGCAGAAAAAGAAATTCTTTCACAATCTGAAACATTACTATTGGGATGAACCATTATTGTTCAAAAGAGGACCCGATGGAATCTTTCGTCGATGTATTCCCGAAGAAGAAATAGAAGATGTCATTGCTCAATGCCATTCATCTCCTTATGGTGGACATGCAAGCACTTCCAAGACTTGTGCAAAAATCTTGCAAGCCGGTTTATTCTGGCCTAATCTATGGAAGGATGTCCACATCGCTGTCATAAATTGCGATCGGTGTCAACACACTGGCAATATTTCAAGAAGAGATGAAATGCCTCAAAAATGAATATTAGAAGTAGAAATCTTTGACGTCTGGGGAATAGATTTCATGGGACCATTCCCATCATCTTTCGGTAATAATTACATACTCGTAGCTGTTGATTATGTTTCAAAATGGATTGAAGCTATAGCTTCTCCTACAAACGATACACGAGTAGTAATAAAGCTTTTCAAAAATATAATCTTTCCCAGATTTGGTGTGCCTAGACTCGTCATAAGTGACGGTGGCTCGCACTTCATTTCAAAAATCTTTGACAAATTACTATCTAAGTATGGAGTAAGACACCGTGTGGCTACACCATATCACCCACAAACAAGTGGACAAGTCGAAGTCTCAAACAGAGAAATTAAACAAATCTTAGAAAAGACTGTCGCCATATCTCGGAAAGATTGGTCATCTAAACTTAATGAAGCTTTATGGGCTTATAGGACCGCTTACAAGACACCCATAGGTACTACACCTTTCAAACTAGTTTATGGAAAATCTTGTCACCTCCCAGTAGAACTAGAACACAAAGCTTATTGGGCGATTAGAACTCTCAATATAAACTATAATGCTGCAGGAGAAAAGCGAATCCTAGACATTAACGAATTAGAAGAATTAAGGCTAGATGCTTACGAGAATGCTAAGATATATAAAGAAAGAACTAAGCGATGGCATGATAAACGCCTATCTAGGAAAGAATTTAGTGTGGGAGACGTTGTACTCCTCTTTAATTCAAGACTTAGGCTCTTTCCTGGAAAATTAAAATCTAGATGGTCAGGACCCTTTGAAATAATTAAAGTATTCCCGAGTGGAGCAATAGAAATTAAGGGTAGGAATAGTGAACCATTCATAGTAAACGGACAACGTTTAAAACATTATCATAAAGTTGAAAATAGAGATTATGCAAATAATCTAAGGCTTTTAGAATTGTCCACTGATTCCCCTGATTAATCTAATCCTAAGCATTACGTCAGGCTTTTGACGATAAAAACAGCGCTTAGTGGGAGGCAACCCATTTACTTATTTAATTATTTAAACTATTCTCTTTATCATTTTGTTATTTATCGTTTTACTATTTGTTTATTTGTTTTGTCATTTTATAGTTTTATTTTATATTACTATTATTGCCATTACATTATGCATTTCATTTTCTTATTTTTATCTTAAATCACTTTTTACAGATTTTCTAAAAGTCTTTTCCACTTTCCTTCTTCCCCCGATTTGTTTCCTCCATATTTGCACTGACCATGGCTAATCAACCCATAAACCATATGGAAACCAAATTTAGAGGTAGGAACCAAAGAATGAAGTTTGAAGAGTTATCACAGAGGCAAATGGATTTGACCCTGTACCCGGATGATCGGACTATGGAAACCCTAGGTATACATGATAGCATCATGTACTTTTTTAACCGACTCGGATGGGAGAATGCATTGATCCAACATAAGTTTGTGACTTACCGCGAGCTCACCCTTGAGTTCCTTAGCTCCTTAATTTACCTACCTGAGCGCGGTTTTGGATTTAGGAAAGGATTTATTAGTTTCCGCCTATTTGGAATAGAATATGACTTTAACCATAAAGAACTAGCTGACTTATTAGGATTCCCTAGTGGACCATTTGCTTTTACTACCACACAGGTAGAATTGATGGATATTGAGCTAGATTTCTTTTGGGGAACTTTAACCGGAAACTACCACCCTGAACCAAATAGCGTGAATAATGATGAGATCCATAACCCTGCTCTCCGTTACTTCCATAAAATCCTTGCCCACACCTTCTTTGGAAAAGAAGAAAACATTACCGGAGTTTCTAAAGATGAGATATTTATTATGTCATGTTTCACTAATGGACAGCCTGTTAATGGTGTACCTTTCATGATGCAAACCTTCACCCGTATCCAAGAAGAACCTGAATTACCTATATTAGTAGGAGGTCTTGTAACCATGATTGCTGATGCTTTAGGACTTAGGTACCAATTGCACAGGTGCAACCGTTTAGGTAACATCCGTCCTATGAATCTTAACTTCTGCTTTAATAGACATATCATAAGGAATTTAGGACATCCACCTTTTGAGTACCTAATCCGGAACGAGGTAGTAACCCTGTTTACATTGCCAAACCATGCTAGAGTAAGTGTTCACAATAAGGATAACTGGCTTTATGAGTTAAATCCACCTGATTATCCATCCACTCCTGAAACACCTCAGTCTTACAAGATAAAAGATGATACAATGACCGATGTCGAAACTGACCCTGAGACACCTCCTGGTTACCATGACATTGACCACACTGAAGAAGTACATGAAACCCTTGAAGTGAATCAAGGAGATTATGCTAACAACTTACAAAACATCATGAACACTCTCAATGCTTACCAAAATGACATTAATTTATTTAAAGAAGACATTAAGAGCATGCGATTGGACATTATAGGTTTGACTGACATAACCTGCGAACAATTCTATCACTTGAACTCCGCAATCGAAGACTTGAAGAAACGCTTTTGAAAATGCTATAAGTGATTTAGTTTATTTTTCTCTTTGTTTTCGTTTCTAGTTAGATTTATTTTTCGCAAACAATTTCGTATCGTATTTTCATTAATGTAATTTCATTTTCAATTACCTTATGCAATGCATTTCTAATTCCAAAATTTCACCATTTTAAGAAATTTATATACTTTTCATTCTATGTACTGTTATGCTTGCATTTATTCATATTACATACAATCTCTCATGCCATGCAAGTTAGTGAAGTACTGTGTTGAAATTATATATTATATGGTGTTTATAATTTAATATGAGTGATAAGTGAAGAAAATACATTATTATAAAATATGTGAAATAAGTGAGAAAGTGTTTTCTGGAAATTATTCAACGAAGCAAGCCCTCACGGTCGTCACTCCCACCTAACGATCGTGACGCGCTCATTTAGCGTGTCACGACCGTCGCACCCCTGTCACGACCGTGACAACCCCTATTACAGGAATCGTGAGAAACAAAACTGTTTCTCTTCGTGCCTCTTCTTCTTCTTCCTCCATAACTTCCAAAAAACTACCCATCTTCTCCATAACCTCCGTAACCCCCCCATTACCAACTTTAAACTCATTAACCCCCCATTATCACAACTTATCACATTCTCACTCTCCATTATTTATTCCGAATCATTCTTTCTTTCATTTTACCATTTTTTCACAAAACATCAAAAATCTTCATCTTTCACTCTAAGCTCTTGCATGCAATGGATACTATTAATTTTAGAGAAGGTGATGCTGGAGAAACCCAGAGAGAGCGATTTCTCCGATTCCAAAACCGCGGTGTGCAACCTACACGTTACATCGACACTGTCTGTTTGAGGGAACTCGGAATGCTTGCCAGTGTTACGAGCCTGCTTCAAAAAGTCGGTCTGTGGGATCTTTGCAGTCAACCTCAGCCAACATTCGAACTTCTGACATTGGAGTTCCTCAGCTCATTCCAGTACATCACTCCCGCCGGTTCTCAGAGTCAGCTCACCGGTTTCGCAAAATTCAGATTGCATGGCCAAGAGTTCAACCTTTCGCAAGACAGGATAGCCGAGTTGCTAGGCTTCGATCACGGAACTGAAGCTCACCGTCGCGTGCCCGATAATTTTAGTGAACCAGCTTTCATTCTATGGCACGACATAATCAATACCCGTGCCTCAGCCTTCCAAAGCCTCAACGCTACGCACATTCACAACCCGGCAATCCGCTATTTCCACCGAGTCATTTGCAACACCATCTTCGCTCGAGAAAGCAACCATAAGCTCAATTCCAAGGAGCTTCTATTCTTACACTGCGCTCTTAATGACGAGCCGATCAACGCTGCCCCCTTCATGCTTTATCATATCCAGGCTATTGCACATAGAGGATCCACCCCGTTCTTCATAGGCGGCATTGTCACCACCCTCGCCATTCAGTTGGGGCTTGGTGACTTGGTCGCAAATCAGCCTCACCTAGCCGCAGAATTCCTCACCAAGAGTTATTGCAGGTCCGCTCACCTGATTGCGCAGCGAGAGGATGGCAGGTATAGCCCTATTGTCCATGGCACCATATTTCACCATATCATTCTGCCGTCCCGCGACCGCATCGACCCATCCAGCCGAGCCAACTGGCTCTTTCTTTTACCAGATGCTGCCGACCACGCTCCTATCCATGATCAGGCAGATCTCCCTGCGGATGAGATGCAGGACGCTATGGATGCAGCTGAGCCTGTCCAGGATATACCAGAGACATCTACCCGACAGCCTCCTGCACCGGAATTCACTCTTGAGGACGTCCTCCGTGCGATTCATCAGCAGAACCAGATGAACGCCGCACTGGAGCGAAGGCAGAAGGAGCAGTATGATGCTTTACTCGACACTATTGCAGCAAACCAGGCAGCTACTAATGAGAGGTTTGGCGAGATTTTCAGCGAGTTAGAAGCCTTGCGTATCGACATCACTGGGACCACCAGCACCGGTTCTGATCCTGAAGCGACTCCTTCCAGACGCCGCTCCCGCACCAGAAGCCGACCCCGCGGTCCTCAGCAGCCATAGATCTAGTTTTACTTATGTTTGTTTTTCGTTTTTATCGTTTGTACTGTACTTTTACCGCATTTATATCACAACATTGAGGACAATGTCTGATATAGTGTGGGAGAGGTACCTTTCATTTCCGCATTTTTCCTTTTCGCATTTTTCCATTTCGTTGTATTTTCAATTCCGTTGTATTTCCTTTAGTAAGTTAATGAAGCGAGCAAAATCTTTATGATATTTTCTTTAGTTTCGAATTTTCCCCGTTTATTTAGCCATACCCGAAAAAAAATCTTTAAATATTCGCATTACCCGACTTACCTACGAAATCGTAATTAGGAAGCTGAGAACGATTAAACAAGACCAATACAATCTTGACACCTTTGACTTCCTACTTAAGCGATTCCATTCCGATTACCATTACGAGTACACTTTTAGTTTCAGTTCAAAAGTAACCCCTAGTAGTTTATACTAGCAGTCAGCACCGTCTGAACACAAACCACGTGGGGAGCCGATGAATATAAGCGTTTGATGCCTAATCAATAATGATCCTTCATATCTCGATGCAAAATGAAAAGAAATTGCACCAAAGTACACGGTCGCATACAAGAAACGAGAAATATGAGAAGGAGTCCATTGCGGGTTGGTTCAGAGGTACTGGTTCTGAACTTGGTAGGGCGTGCTACGGCTCGATCCCCCACAACCTCCAAATCGGATAATATATGTAGGGTTACCACACTCGTGTACCAGACCCCGTGCTCAAAAAGGATCAAAGTCGCTAACCGGCTACTCCACTACGTGCGTGCTAAGGCAAAGGGCTTAATGTGATTGCGCTAGAATGAAACCGGGCGAAATAAGATCGAAAAACTCTAGGTGAAATCGTAAAGCAATTGCCGATTGTTTCGTTTAACGGGAAGTCGACGACATAGCTTGTTGCTTGTGTCATTAATGTATCGGTAGTGTTCTATCAAAGTACCGGATTATCCGACAAAACGATCCCTCGTATGATTTGTTATGAGTATGCGTGAATAAAATCTTGTCCGCCGATTTTCAACCGACTATTTGCTTGAGGACAAGCAAAGGTTTAAGTTTGGGGAAGTTTGATAACGAGAAAACGTATCGATTATATTGCTAGGTTTCATTGACGTTTTATCGCATAATCACCATTTTAACACTCGATTTCTCGAGTTTTTCTTACCATTTTGCAGGTACATCATTATATAGAGCTAAATCATGAATTAAGAGAAAAAGGAACAAAATCAACCATAAAAAGATGAAGAAATGAAGAAGCCTGCAAAACTGCATATTTTGTTGCAGCCACGATCGTCACCAGGGTGTCACGACCGTGACACCCCAAAATCATCCATCACGACCGTAAGAGAGTTGTCACGACCGTGACACTTAAAAGCCACATAACACGAACGTGAAGACCTTGTCACGATCGTGACAAGGATAAAATTAGGTTTTTGACTCAGACTACGTCAAAGCACTACGTGAAGAAAGCTTCTCCTATTTTGTTGCCACGTACCTACATTCTCTCCACCAATTCAGCAAGGCCCATGCAACAAAGGTCCAAATTTCAGCCCATTCAGGATTCTATAAATAGTACAAGTTCTATGAACAATGTACAAAGCATTTTTTATTCGATTTTCTGCGGAAGCTCTGCCGAACTATTTTACGACCCTGTTTCTATTTCTGCATTTATTTTTAGTTTTCTTCTCGTTTTTATTGTATCCAAACCCGCCATATAACAATTTCCAACATCAGGAAATTGTTATACATTTATTTTTTTTCTAAACCTTCAGCCTTTGTTATTTTCGATTTCCGCCAACTCCAAGCTTTTCGGTCTGTGGAAGAAGGAGTCTGCTCTAATATTTGTTAACCAGGTTTTTATTATATTGCAATTTAATTATTTATAATGTTTATTTATTTTTCTGCCATGAGTATTTTATTATTTAATTTTCTGTCTCTGTCTGGTTCAACATCGATGAGTAGCTAAATACCTTAGGGCGGTATGTAGTTAGAACAAACTTAATCGGTAAAATTTAACCATAGGCTAAAAATAATTAATCACTTAACATTCTAGCTGACACTTTTTAATTAAAATCGACCTTTTCGTTACGAGAGTAAGAAAAGAGTATTAGGTTAGGTCAAGACCACGAGAGTGTGAGATTTTAACCAGATAGCTAAAGTTAGGCATTTAAATTAAACACAGCGAAAGCGCTTTAAAATAAATTAGAATTACTAAGTTTCCAAAAATTATCTCTAAACACTTATGGGTTAGCGAGAGCAGGCATAGGGCTTTAGGCATAAGATCTGATATAAGACCACGAGAGTGTGAGTTGAGGGTATTTAAACTGGTAACCTCTACCGAATAGATTAAGTAAACACCTTTATAAGCCTAGGTTAGATTGACCCACCTAAGTTAGTATAATTACATACCGACCGCCTTAGTATTACTTTATTAAAACTTAAATTTAATTCCGCCTTTAATAGTCTTAAAAATCAACAAAAAATCGTGACAACCATTCGCCTTAGCTAAACTAGAAGTTCATCTAGCACTAAGTGTCGCTCCCACTAAATGAAGCCGGGTCAAATAGGGTACAGACGCGAACGGTCGGCGAAGGGAGGATGTGAGAACACACAGCCGTGAACTCACTGGAAAAGAAAAGAGTCGCCAGCTAGGCATTTTTATCCCGGAGGAAAGGCAATGCTGCATAGACCTAGAAAGATATGGATAAGACGGTTGCGAACCAGAGAGACTGAGAAAGGGGGTTGGTTACAACCTGGGAAGGTATTAGCACCCAGATTGTCCGTCGTACTCGACGGGATCCACGCTTAAAAGATTTGTGTTTTAAAGGGGTAGTGTCAGTGCAATTTGTGTATACCATAGCTGGAAAAGAATGTACAGGTGTCGGTGCAAAAGAAATGTGAAGTGTGATATATTCAGTGTCAGTGTAAGAATGAGAATGAATGGCTCATGATAATGAGGCTAAAGAAATGAGCTGGAAAGAGGGGGAATATACAGAGACTTTTGTTCGATAACTGTTAAGTTATGCCTACGTATCCTCTCGTGCAATGAGGAAGTCAGAACACCGTAGTTCGACCCAAAGAGACTGAAAGATGAATTGACTGATGAACTGCTTACTTGTCTATGCTCAAGTGTATGACCTGTCTGGCTCAGGTGCAAACTGTCTTGCATTAGACGGAAGAAGCAAGTTCTCGTTTGTGAGTGAAGATGATGAGAAAAGAATCCCGAAGGAGACGATTATTGTTTGTTTTTGAGTTTTCAGTCTTTTATTGCTTTTGAAAGTTTGTCATAAGTTAATGAGCTTAAGCCTAAACCAATGGGTTAGTAAACTCATCACATCTTCCCTCTGATTAGGGGTAATGAGAGTACTTTAAGTGTGAAGTCAGCTTCTCACACTTAATCACCTTTGATGTAGGATTAAGATCATTAACCTATTTGTGATTATTTAGATGTTTTTGGTGTTTTTGTTTAGTGTTAAGTAATGAGGTTAAGCCATAATCAAGGATTAAACAGACTCATTACACCATCCTAATAGAAGGATAATAGATGAGAATGTTTAAGCTGAGGAAAGCTCCTCAACTTAATCCATGATTAGGAATTAAACTCATGACAAAACAAGGCCTTTATTAGATGGATTTTAGTTAATGGTAAGATGAAGAAGTGAATTTTATGATTTGTAAGACAACTTGAGGGGGACTTGTCCATTAACACTAGGGTTAGTCCTTCTTAACCAATTAAGGAAGAATTAGAACCCTAATGCAAGGCCCAAGTTACAAGCTTGATGTCTTGATGATTATTAGGTGGATTGATTAAGAGATTTAAACACATTAAGGGTTTAACACTTAGGATTAAAGTTATACACTCCATCCTAATAGAAGGATACAGGCATAAACTTAATCACAAAGCCTTAAAACCTTTAGGGTTTAGTCCCTGATTATGAGATGAGAAGAGAAGACTCAAAAGAGACACAAAGGTAAAACTAAATGGGGAACTAATCAAAACCCTAATCATTGTCATGCTTGGTTGTTCCTAAGGTTTGTGAGGTTTTACAAGAAAGATCTTCAATGGAACCACCAGGAAGCAGATGAAAGGATCAAGAGAAGCAAAGTAACTTGCTTCATTTAAGAAGTCAAGTCACTTGAGGAAAGAAAGTAAGAAGAAGAAGAATGAGCAAGCTCAAACTCAAACACATACCAAAATGCAGCATGGATGCTTAAAAAGGATGAGGAGAAAGTTGTGAGAAGTGAAGGCAAATTCACTTCTCAAATCCACTTACCACCTGAAAAGTTAGAAAAGAAATGCAATGCAATGCAAAAATGGGATGGAATGGCATGATGAGAGACAAAACCAGAAGCATATATGGGATGATAATGATGCTATGAGATGATGCAAACATGAGACAATACATGGGGATGATCATACAAGCTCATGGATGCAAATGGAGCAAGTTAAGACACAAGAACATACATGAAAAGTTATGACATGCAAATGGCATACAACAAGGCAAATGCAAGATGAAATGATCAAACATGCTTTCAATATGTCTTATTATGTTAAATGAATCACATGGAGGCATAAAAATGTCATGGCAAGTCAAGGCATGAATGCAAATGCAAGATGAGTGCATATGGAAGCCCAAATTAGGGTTTATGATCAAAGCATCAAACACAAACCAAAATCAGAAGCAAACATCAATACAAAAAATTGAAAATGCACTCAAAGGACCCCTAATCCTATACTAACTCATTGCCCAAAGGAGAAGTTTCAACTCTTAACCAAACTCAAGTTATAAATTTCCTAAGTTTTCTAGGGTTTTAGGGTTCCTTAACAAGAAAAATGTCAAACAAATGGAAAATGAAAGATCAAATCATGGCTATTTAATCTCACAAACTACATGATATGCTAAACTCAATGCAAAAAGAATCAAAGTCCAACTCTTTAGGGTTAGGCAGAAATGATTTTTGGAAGTTTGGATCAAAATAATGCATCAAAATGATTTTAATTCCATGGAAAATTCTTAAAATGCATCAAGATCAAAAAAGAAATTTGGTTTGAGGGTTGGACAATGTTTCTAAATGTTTTTAAATGTTTCATGAATTTTTTGGTGATTTTTAAATATTTAAAAGTATTTTTAATTAATTAATTCTCATTAATTAATTAAAAAGAAAATTTTAAATATTTAAAAATACTTTTTTAATGCTAAAAATGAAAATAAAAATATTTTTGTGTTCTGAAATTAGATAATAACTTGTATAAAAAATTTCAGAATTTTTAAAGTATTTTTGCTATTTTTAATTAAATGGACAAAAGAAATATAAAGAAAATGAAATAAAATTAATAAAAATGAAAAGTATGCACATCCAGAGGTTGAGATTCAAACTGGGAGAAGGAGGGAAGACTGCGCGCGCAATCCTACGGCTGGTATTCAAACTGGTTAAATTAATATAAATCCTGATTAATTAGTTAATGACGTGGATTAGGGCTTTAATGAAGCAATCCAGGCCCTTGAATGCACGCGGGAATGGACTTGGTCAACTCATCCAACGCTCACAATTCAAACTTTATTAATTACAGGGATTAAACCCTAATTATTTTCAGGTGGCCGGAGAAGACCTCCGGTCGTCTTCTCCGGTGGGAACCCCACCTGAAAATTCCTAAAACCCTCAAAACGTAACTAAAATGAAATCTAAAAGAACAGAAATCCTTCCCACAACTCACTGGATCAAAACCCTAAGCTAAAACTCATTTATATTTCATTAATCTCATGAATCGAAACAAAATAAATTTTAGGGCAAGACTTTCAGAACACGATTAAACTCTCATTTCTCCACCATTTTCAAAACCAAAGACATATTCATGATCAGGGAAACAAGTAGAAGCTTTTAAGAACTTAAAAATTCATTTCTGGAAAAAATGTTCTTGAGCTACCTGAGTTTTGAAGCTTTCAGTTTTGCAACTTTCTGGCCTCTTCTCTTGATGCAATCCACTCCTCTTGGTCCCTTGATGATGTCTGAATGCTTAGAAAGAGTTTATGTTGGCTGGTTTGAGAGTTTGAACAGGTTCTGCTCAAGCTCAGGTGAGAATCGTGTTTTGGATTCAAGCAGTTTCAGGCAAGGGTGAGGGGTTCTTTGTGATCAGGATGATGAGTTGAGAAGGTCTGTGAAGTTTGTTTAAGTGTTTGTGGCTTGTATGAAGAGTTTCGAATGCTTTTGCTTTGAGAGTGAAAAATGAGAAAGTTGTGTTCTTGCTGGTTTCAGGCTTGTGTGTTGTGATGTTTAGCTTGCATTTTGTTTGTATAAACTAATCCTATTGGTCAGATGACATGACATGTCCTTTTGTGATAGGTATGGTTGCTTTTGCCAAAATGTCAACTTTGTGTAAGAAGGGCATGGGCTACTTTGCTAGCTTGGTACAAGGGCTTGTCTTGCGCAGCATGGTGAGGGGAAAGGGCTGGGGTGGTTCAACATCCAAGGCAGCAAGTGGATGAGGTGTTATGATGGTTTTTGCAACTTGGTTCCCTTTGGTTCTCATGAAAAGATCTTGTTCCAAACACCATAAAACATGTGATATCTTTGGTTCAATCTGAACTTTAAGACTTGTGTTATGTTTGTATAAGGATTAGGCATCAATTAGAAGTCACAAATGCCTTTGGTACAAGATTTTGCAAATTTCTCCTTTGGTGCATAACTTGAAATTTAGTGATTCTTGCCAACTTTGACAAACCATAACTTTTGATCCAAAATGAATTAGGTCATGTTCTTGTACTTTTTGAAAAGGGAAAGATCTAATCTACAACTTTCATGACCAAAGTTTTTCCATTTGAAGCATTTTTTGATCAAAAAGTAAGGGTTGAAAAGTTGCCAAAAATGACAACTTCCTTAAAAGTCAAACTTACCCCAAAAAGTCAATTTTGCAAAAACTTGTAATTCTTGAATTTTGGGAACTTCCAACCTCTTCCATGATCAAATAAAGATCATATACACTCAAAATGATGAAGATCACCCCTTGGTTGGGTCATTGGGGGCCTCAGATGCCCTGATTTTACACTGACTTGTCTGAAAAGTCAACTCTTGATCAGATGACTTCCCCATGGAATTTCTTCATGAAAATTGATATGTATACTCCCTATACCATATAGAGACCAATAGAAACAAGAATGACCACAAAATTTGAAGTTATGGCCTCTGAAACCAAAACCCTAATTTCAGGTCATCTGTGCAGTCAAGCTTAGCTCTGCTTCCATACCAATCCCAGTTCTTGTGATTCTTTGACATTCTTGACTTTGAGAGGATGTAATATGATATTTGAACACACATGGACCCCTTTGGAGTGATTGATGGCCTTTGGAGTGGCTCAAGAAGCTCTTGGATTGCTCAGATCACAAACCCTAGATGCAGATGACTTTGAATCTATGCAGTGAATCAAAAATGGGATATGAGATGGTATGATTGTGTTTATGCATATGAAATGATCACAAGCCATGGTGTGAATGGGTGAGGGCAAATTTGGGGTGTTTACAGCTGCCCCTATTCAAACATGAGTTGGCTGTGCAGGATGTAAGCAGCGGCTTATCAGGCGAACAAGATAACTTGTGGTTGAATACCAAAGACAGTCCAAAATTTGCACTCACAGAATGAAGAAGAAAAGGGATATAGATTGTAAAGGAAAATAAAGTATATTATAAAGTGTGGGCGACGGAGGACGACCGTCGAGCAGAGGACGATTGCTGGGTAAAGAGCAATGACGGGGACGGCCGACATGCTGGAAAAGTGCGGGGAATAAAGCGATGACGGGGACGGCCGACATGCTGGGGAGAAAAATAATTATGACGGGGACGGCCATCAAGTAAAGTTGTAAGATTCTCTGGGGATTAATGAAAAATGATGGGGACGACCATCAAATTCGTAAAGCAAAGGTAACCAACGATGGGGACGGCCATCGGGCTAAAAGGAAAAGGGACCACGACGGGGACGGCCATCGGGTTAAAGAATAAATGAAATAAACAGATGATGAGGTACGGTCATCAAAGGTGAAGGACGATCACCTAGCAGGGGACGGCTGCTCTGTTGGGGTTAAGATGAGGGACGGTCATCTTAGGTGGAGGACGACCACCTGGCAGGGTACGGCTGCCGAAAATATCGCGACATAGGACGAATGCCGGATGAAAGGTCAACGATGGGGACGGCCATCGGATGAGCATGATGGAGGACGACCATCAAGAGGTGGAGGACGACCACCTAGCAGGGGACGGCTGCTCTCAGGGTTCATCATGACGTAGGACGAACGTCAGATAACCAAAAATCAACAATGGGGACAGCCATTGGATAAAATGATGAAGGACGATCATCAGGAGGTGGAGGACGACCACCAAGCAGGGGACGGCTGCTAAAAATATCAACGATGGGGACGGCCATCGGATGAGCATGATGGAGGACGACCATCAAGAGGTGGAGGACGACCACCTAGCAGGGTACGGCTGCTCTCAGGGTTTATCATGACATAGGACGAATGTCAGATAAAGGAAAAACTTGCTTTGTTGTCGATCTACTGGGGAATAGTAAACACGGACGAGTGTTTATATCCAAGAGAACAGAAGGTATAAGTGTTTAGATGCGTATAGATTAAAGATGCGGACGAGCATCCTCAAGACTATGATACGGACGAGTATCAGGTAGAAACAAGTACTGACACATGTTCAGAGATGATGATACGGACGAGTATCAACGGGTTAACAACGAACACGGACGAGTGTTGAATCTGAAAGAATTCTTCTGGGGAATAGTAGACACAGACGAGTATCTATATTCACAAGTGTTTGACGCAGTGTATGGATTAAAGATGCGGACGAGCATCCTTAAGATTATGATACGGACGAGTATCATATAGAAACAAACGCTTGACGCATGTTCTGAGATGATGGTACGGACGAGTACCAACTGGTTAACAAAGAACACGAACTAGTGTCGAATCTGTGGGGATATAAATGATGTATACAAGATACGGACGAGTATCTGTATAAGTGAAATGAGAGTGAAAAGTATGAGTGATATACATATGAGTATTCAATCTGCTGGGGAGAGTGTGACACAGACGAGTGTCAAAAGGAGAAAAGAATATAGTATAAACAAATATCTGGTATACAAAGTGTTTACATTACTGTGCTGGGAAAATGACATGGACGGATGTCAAGGAAGTGTATATATATAAGTATATGTGAGTGCAAAGAGAGTGTTTTTGGCTTTCTGCTGGGGATGTGACACGGACGAGTGTCAAAGGGATTATATACTGGTGTTTGCGAATATGAGGCAACTGCTTTTGCTGAGGACTCTGGGGGATGTTCTCTGTATACTGATGGATTGTCATTATTCACAAGTGTTCGATTCAAAACATGGCTTATGATTATGCTATATGTTTGACTTTTGCCGTAATGCTCCGTTCTTAAGACGGAATGCTACGCTTTGTTTGGTGAATATGATGCGAATGCCATGATCGTGCAAAGATACCAAACCAGGATTCGGATCCCGTTGCTGCAAAGATCTCTGGTCGATCTGTCTGAAGTGAATATCCCGGCTGGGGATGAAATTATTGGTAGATCTGATGAAATGACTCTGCTCGGGGAAATGGGCCAATGATAGACCTATTCCTG
This sequence comes from Lathyrus aphaca, assembly GCA_963966055.1. Lineage (NCBI taxonomy): Eukaryota > Viridiplantae > Streptophyta > Magnoliopsida > Fabales > Fabaceae > Lathyrus > Lathyrus aphaca. The sequence continues at coordinate 115,303,926 of OZ014525.1, forward strand.
TAAGTGAGGGACCCAGCTGGGGTTTGTAGAAGCTTTCTTCACTCTGTTGTGATTCCTTCGGGCGTTGCTCTTCTGGATAGAGGCTGATACTCTGTGGGGAAATGATTCCCTGGATTTTGTACTTGACTGAGGAAGAATGATTGGCAACTCGGCCGGGAGAAGCAACAAGTGGCAACTCAGCTGGGGAAAAAGTACTTGGAATGCTAGGCTGAGTGAGTGCTGATTTGCCAACTTGCTGGGATGAAGCTTCCATGCCCCATGCTGCGCTTTTGAATACCTGCAATCCTGAAAAGACAGAGAAACGCACAAGTAATCTCGAGGCATCCCTTACCGGATTCCGTCATAGGAGTTATACACTTCTGAGAGTAAGTATATTCCCTGCAAGCACGTGCTTTATTTTCTTTATTTTTAAAGATAACATCTGTATTCATGCAATCAATTTTAAAGATATCAGACATTCTTTGCAAATAAAGTGAAATGTTCGAGGTGAAACTTGACTGAAAATCTGTTTTTATTAATCCAAGTGCCCTGAATTGGCAAGATACAGTCAAAGAAACATATTTCCTGAAATGAGGAAATTGTTACAAATTGAGAAACAAAATGCTGGCAATGTTGACGGCGCTTTAAGGAGCTTCCTCCTGCTATGACTCGTATGACTATTGACTCTCTTCTCGTCTTGCTTCCTGAAGAAGGCTGGTTCTGACAGAAACTTGATCCTTTCGAAGCTTACCAAGTCGTGGGTGACACAGACGAATTCAGCATGCAGTTGTTCGCTTATTCCCTTATTTTGCATGGATCGCCCTTTCGGGTTTTCAATCCATTGGGATACCCATTTTTGCCTGAGTTGTCCAATGTGGCTTTTCAACTCAGCGGGTGTACATTTTTTATTTATTTTCCCTTACTTTTGCCCGAGTCTTTTATTCTGTTTTTGACTCGCCGGGATGCCCTATTTTTGCCTGGACTTACATTCTGTTTTTGTGTCCAGCGGGTCATTTTTATGCGAAGTATTTTTTAACTGCATCTGAATTCACAGGGGACGGGAAATCTTCACCATCCATGGTGCTGAGCATCAGTGCTCCACCAGAGAAAACTTTCTTTACAACAAAGGGTCCTTCATAGTTTGGAGTCCATTTGCCCCTGTGGTCTGTATGAGGAGGGAGGATTCTTTTCAACACAAGATCTCCCACTTGGTACTCTCGGTGCCTGACTTTCTGATCGAAGGCTCTCTTCATTCTTTTCTGATACAGCTGCCCATGACAGATTGCAGCCAATCTTTTCTCTTCAATCAGACTCAGTTGTTCATATCGGGACCGGACCCATTCTGCTTCGTTCAGCTTAACATCCATCAGTACTCGTAGAGAGGGTAATTCGACTTCGACAGGTAGGACTGCTTCCATACCATATACAAGCTGATACGATGTTGCCCCAGTGGATGTTCTGATTGACGTGCGGTACCCATGCAAGGCAAACGGTAGCATCTCATGCCAGTCTTTGTACGTAACTACCATCTTTTGCACAATCTTCTTGATATTCTTATTAGCTGCCTCAACAGCGCCGTTCATCTTTGGCCTGTAAGGAGAAGAATTGTGGTGTTGGATCTTGAAGTCCCGGCATAGCTCAGCCATCATTTTGTTGTTCAAGTTGGAACCATTATCAGTAATGATTCGCTCGGGAACTCCATACCGACAGATGATATCTCTCTTCAGAAATCTGGCTACCACTTGCCTTGTAACATTTGCATATGAGGTTGCTTCAACCCACTTGGTAAAATAGTCAATGGCGACCAGGATGAATCTGTGGCCGTTTGAAGCAGTTGGCTCAATCTTTCCAATCATATCAATGCCCCACATGGCAAAGGGCCATGGTGAAGACATTATATTCAAAGGATTGGGAGGCACATGCACCTTATCCGCATAAATCTGACATTTATGGCACCTTCTGGCATAGGCACAACAGTCTGCATCCATTGTGATCCAGTAATATCCTGATCTTAGCAATTTCTTAGCCATGGCATGCCCTCCAGCATGGGTACCAAAGGATCCTTCGTGCACCTCGTGCATCAACAGGTTTGCTTCTGTTTTATCAACGCATCTGAGGAGTACCATATCAAAGTTTCTCTTGTACAGGGAGCCATCCGTGTTCAGAAAGAAACTGCCAGCAAGCCTTCTCAAAGTCTTCTTATCATTGGAAGATGCCCCAGGTGGGTACGTTTGATCCTCCAAGAAGCACTTAATGTCATGGAACCAAGGCTTATCATCTTTTACGGCGTCTGCTGCGAATACATATGCCGGTCTATCAAGTCTGGATACTGAGATCTCAGGTACAAAGTTGGAAGTTTGAACTTTGATCATTGACGAAATGGTAGCCAAAGCATCTGCAAACTGGTTCTCGTCCCTAGGGATATACTCAAGCTTGACAGTTGTAAAGAAAGTCAGTAACCTCCTTGTATAATCCCTGTAAGGTATCAGATGATCCTGGTGTGTGTACCATTTGCCGTTGGTTTGATTAACTACCAGAGTTGAATCTCCGAATACAGTCAATGTCTTGATCCTGAGGTTAATGACTTCCTCAAGACCCAAAATGCAAGCTTCGTATTCAGCTTCGTTGTTGGTGCAGTTGAAGGTGAGTTTTGCCGAGAAAGGCATGTGAACTCCTTTGGGTGTAATGAGTACTGCACCAACACCACGACCATTCATATTAACAGCCCCATCAAACATCATAGTCCATTCTTGTTTCGGGTCGGGCCCTTCAGTATGAACAGGCTCTTCATGATCTTTTGCTTTTATGAACATGATGTCTTCATCAGGGAAGTCAAATCTCATGGGCTGGTAGTCATCAATAGGTTGCTCAGCAAGATATTCAGACAGTACACTGCCCTTGATGGCTTTCTGAGACGTGTACTGAATGTCATATTCAGTGAGAATCATTTGCCATCTTGCAACTCGTCCGGTAAGAGCTGGCTTCTCGAAAATGTACTTAACTGGGTCCATTTTGTATATCAATAAGGTAGTGTGGGTCAACATATACTGTCTCAGTCGGCGAGCAGCCCACGCTAAAGCACAGCAAGTTTTCTCGAGCAGTGAATAACGTTGTTCACAGTCGGTAAACTTTTTGCTCAGGTAGTATATTGCATACTCTTTTCGACCAGACTCGTCATGCTGGCCCAGCACACACCCCATTGACTCTTCTAATACTGTCAAGTACATTATCAGAGGTCTTCCTTCAACTGGAGGCATAAGGATTGGAGGTTCTTGCAGGTATTCCTTGATCTTGTCAAAAGCCCTCTGGCAGTCTTCGTTCCACCTGACCGTTTGTTCCTTTCTTAACAGCTTGAACAAAGGTTCACAGGTTGCAGTAAGGTGAGATATGAACCTTGAAATGTAGTTCAATCTACGCAGAAACCCTCGAACTTCTTTCTCAGTTTTCGGTGCAGGCATTTCTTGAATGGCCTTGACTTTATCAGGATCAACCTCAATCCCTCTTTCACTTACAATAAAGCCCAGCAGCTTACCAGATCGCACCCCGAATGTGCACTTGTTGGGGTTCAGCTTTAGTTGGTACTTCCTCAGACGCTTGAATAGTTTCAGCAGATTTACCAAGTGGTCTTCTTCAGTGAGGGACTTGGCAATCATGTCATCCACATAACATTCGATTTCTTTATGGATCATATCGTGGAATAATGTCACCATAGCCCGTTGATATGTTGCACCAGCATTCTTCAGTCCGAATGGCATCACCTTGTAACAGAACGTGCCCCAGGGTGTGATGAAGGTTGTCTTCTCCATGTCTTCAGGTGACATTTTGATCTGATTGTATCCTGAAAATCCGTCCATGAAGGAGAATACCGAGAACTGAGCCGTATTATCAACCAATACATCGATGTGAGGTAATGGGAAATCATCTTTCGGGCTGGCTCTGTTCAGGTCCCGGTAATCAACACACATCCTTACCTTGCCATCTTTCTTTGGAACAGGCACAATGTTAGCAACCCACGGCGGGTAGCTAGTTACAGCAAGGAATCCGGCGTCCCACTGCTTTTGTACCTCTTCTTTGATCTTCATTGCCATGTCTGGACGAGTACGGCGCAGTTTCTGTTTAACTGGTGGGCATTCTTCTCTTAAAGGCAGCTTGTGCATAACAATGTCGGTGTCCAACCCTGGCATATCCTGGTAAGACCAAGCAAACACATCCACATACTCTTGAAGCAGGTCAATTAGTTGTTTCTTTACTGAGTCTTGTAAGCCGGCCCCGATTTTAACCTCTTTCACATCTTCATCTGTACCAAGATTAATCGTTTCCACCTCCTCCTGATGAGGAGTGATAAACTTCTCCTCTTGTCTCAACAATCTGGCTAGCTCTTCAGGAAGCTCGTAATCTTCTTCAACCCCTTCATCAGCTTGATTGATTGGATTGTCAAAGTCATACGGAGTCGTAGCCGTGCTGTTGTCGGTGCTGTCTGGAAGGCACTCTCTGCAAGGGTTCAGTTTGTTCATTTTAGTGATTGATTTTAATCTTTTTTAGAAAAGTGAAATAAAGTTGTCATTTTGAAAACATCGCCATTTATTTTTTTTGTACAAAAAGAAAAATGGAAAAACAGTGAGCGGAAAAGAAAAAGACTTGTTTGCAAAAGATGTCTGATATTTCATTGATTAATCTTGTTGCACAAAAAGTACAGATGGCCCGATTACAAAATGAGTCTTGTCATCTTGGGCAAGATGCAAGACTTGATGCATGCTTAAAATATACAGGAAATAATAATTACTCTGCAGGAGTAACTCTTATAATTTCCTGGGATGACCAGTTTGAGATACTGCTCCCCGGGATCTTTGGACGAATCCAGCTTTCCAGGTTGCGTTCTTCTTCCAACTCATCTTCCAAGTTGTTGACAGCATCGAGAGTAAGCATCCCCCCACTAACAAAGTTGGGCTTCTCGGCAGCCTCTGTTTGATCTTCTTGAGTTGGTTTGTAACACAACCCAAATCTATCTTCTTTCTTCTCCACAGGCAACAGTTTGCCCCAGCCTTGAGCGTTTCCTTCTTCCACAACCTTCCGGGCTTGTTGATAGGATGTCATAGAGGTCCCAAGCACAGCAGAGGTTTCATTAATATTCAGGGCCTCAAACCCTTGACTCATCGTCTCGTGGATCTCCCCATCCATCTCAATATACTTATAAGTAGCCAGATGGCTAACAAATATATCCTCCTCTCCACAGATAGTAACGACTTGACCTTCCCACTCAAATTTTAACTTCTGGTGAAGGGTAGACGTTACTGCGCCAGCGGCATGAATCCATGGTCTACCCAACAAACAGCTGTAGGCAGGCTGAATGTCCATCACGTAGAAGGTCGTTTTGAAAGTTTGTGGGCCAATCGTTACAGGCAACTCAATTTCTCCCAGAACTGATCTCTTAGAGCCGTCAAAAGCTCTTACTACCAAGTTACTGGGTCGTAATGCCAATCCTGCATATTCCAGCTTCACAAGGGCCTTTTTAGGTAAGACATTGAGGGATGATCCTGTGTCTACCAGCACATGGGAAAGAACTGCACCTTTACATTCCATGGTAATGTGCAAGGCCTTGTTATGATTGCGGCCTTCCGAAGTCAAATCAGTGTTGGTGAATCCTAGTCCATTACTAGCATTAACATTTCCAACCACAGCTTCCAACTGATTGACGGTGATCTCTTCTGGCACATAAGCTGCGTGCAAGACCTTGAGTAGTGCGTTCTGATGGGCTTCGGAGCACATAAGCAACGATAGAATGGAGATCTTGGAAGGCGTCTGGTGAAGCTGGTCCACTATTTTGTAATCACTTTTCTTGATGATTCTCATGAACTCATCAACTTCTTGATCAAAAGGTGTTTTCAAGGCTTCTCTAACAACCTGCTCTTCTTGCACCATGCTCTTCCCTTTCGCCTTGGCAGCAGCTTCTGCTTCGGCAGTGGGTCTTTGAATTTGCGGGGCAAAGAGACGTCCGCTTCGGGTGAAGCCTCCGCCTCCTCCCACATTGTCTATTTGTGGTGCAGAAGTTGATGATTCAAAAGTGATCTTTTGTCCTTTGCAGTATAAATCAGAGCCGTAATGCCAGGGGATGGCATTACTGCTTTCATAAGGTACTGGCCCAGGCACTGTGACAGTGACTGGACTGATGGCAGCTGCGGAAGGAACCGTGATGGTCTGTGGATCATAATATATTGTGACTGGTGCTCTGATAGGATTAGCACTTTGTGAGTTGTAGGCGGAATCATTTTCAGGATCATAGTAAATCGTAACTGTTGAGACATCTTCATGGTTTGCTGCTGATGTTGTAGGAGACATTGTTGGAAGGATGGGTGTTGTTGTTGTAGGAGACTCAAAATGAAGTGGTGCTGAAGTTGTAGAAGGAATGTTCGTTGATATCTGGTCAGTTGAAATGACAGATGAAACATTTGTTGATGAAGCTGAAGAGTTGTCTGGAACAATGGTTGTTGCAGTTGTAGGAGGCTCTGGAGCTGTTGTTAATGAGATTGCTGGATTGGTAGGAATTGATGTTGTAATCTGAAGCAGGCCACTCTGAATGAGACCATCTATGCCATCCCTCAAGTTATCACAACCGTTCACTGAAATGTTGCAGTAAGCACACCCTAGCTCACATCCTGGGAACATTTGACATTCGAGGAGCTGAGCTTTGATCTCTACCAACGGTGTCCGAATCTGACCCACACTGGTTATCAAGTAAGACGGCTTGTCTTCTTCAATAGCATTGATTCGGGGACCACCATGGTGTGGCATAGGGTTCTTGTTGACATTTGGTGGTGGTGCAAAGTTTAAAGCCTTGGAATCCACTAGATCCTGCACTTTCATGTGCAAAGCTCTGCATTTTTCCGTACTATGGCCAGGTGCATTTGAGTGAAAGGCACATCTGGCGCTGGCGTCGTAGTTTCTGGGCAGACTGTTAGGATCCGGAGGTGCCAACGTCCTTAGCTCAACTAGGTTGAGTTTCAAGAGTTGTGGCAGTAATGTGGCATAGGGCATAGGGATCGGATCGATCACCCTATTGGCCTGAGAGGGCCTCTGTTGGAATGGTCTCTGCTGATTATTGTTGTTGGTGTTGCTGTTGTTGTAATTTCTCGGAGGATACTGAGTTTGTTGCTGGTACTGAGGTTGTTGCTGATAATTTTGTGGTGGTTGATAAGCTGGTTGTGGATGAGCTGGAGCGGGGATGGTGACTGCTGCCACAGACCTATGAACATATTGGGGCCTGCCCCTGCTGGTGTGGATAGCATTGGTTTCACAAGTTCTTCTTGGGCCTGCAAAAGGCTTTCTTGCATTACTGGATGAGCTTGCACCGTTGTCTAAGATCTTACCCATCTTCAATAGGCTTTCAATCCTTTCCCCGGCTATGACTACATCAGCAAAGCTAGTGGATGAGAAGGCAGCTAGCCTATCAATGTAAGTCCCCTGGAGGGTGTTCATAAACATATCCGCCATCTCCCTCTCTGACATAGGTGGCTGGACAGCAGCAGCAAGTTGTCTCCACCTTTGAGCGTACTCTCGGAAACTTTCCCTGGATGATTGTGACATCCCCATCAGGAGGGTCCTGTTGGGAGCCATATCTAAATTGTACTGATACTGTCTGATAAAGGCCTCTGCCAGGTCCTTCCAGCATCTAATGGTTGCTCTGGTCAGATGAGAGTACCATTCCCTCGAAGCTCCAGTTAAGCTATCCTCAAAATAAAACATCCATAGCTTTTCGTCCATGGTATAGGCCTTCAGCCTCCCCAAAAAAGATTGTAAATGGGTCCGGGGACAGGAAGTCCCGTTATACTTCTCAAAGCATGGTGGTTTAAATTTGTGGGGGATCCTGACCCCGTCCACTAGACCCATGTCCATAACATCAAATCCCAAAGAATTCTGGGACTCCAAAGATCTCAGTTTCTCAGCTATCTCATCCAGCCTTCTGTCATAGGCTTCCTCCCCAGCTCCCATCACTGTGAACTGATCTTCCTGGGGGTCTTCTTGCAGTACTCTCCCTGCTGTGGCAGTCCCTTGTATATTGACAGGGATGTTGATCTCTGGATGCTGGTGGGGTCCAAAGACTGGGGGATTGACATGAGGTTGGACTCTTTCATTGTTGCTGGTCCCAGCAGTTCCTGGCTGATGGTCTTCCTGGTTTCTCCCTTCTACCAGTGCCCTTAACCTCTCCTGGCTTTGAGCCATATTGTTCATCACCTCCATAAATTGTGTCATCTGATTCCTCATTTCCAACCTTTCGTTGGTCATTTGGTTCCTGACCTCTGTAAGGTCCTGCTGCATTTGGTCCATCTGTATGCCGGGAAGGTTGTTGCGGGTGGGGTATCTGTGTGGACGGTTGAGTGGAAACCCTCGGCGTCGAGCAATAGTTCCTGAAGTCACAACAGAGTTAGTAACAATAAAACAAAACCTACAAAACAAAACAAAAGGTTAGCATGCAATGCAGTGTGTCTATTTGTTTCCAAGGTATCCGGCTTGGTACTTGGCTTTGACCTTTCCAGACCCCTTGAGGAAGATGCTTGTGATGTTGCTTGAAAAATTCAGATGAAACAAACCAACACATATATTACAAAAGGGTAAATGATACATAATTAGTTTCTCTTACAATACAAGCCCTCTGAGGGGTTAAAAATACAACATGAAGAAAAGTACATAAAATGAAAGCAACAACAAGCAAAAGGTCAAACACCAAGGCCAAATTCATCCTCCTGAACTTCCTTGAGAAGTGCTTCAGTCACAGGATTAGCTGGACGCTCTGTAAGATTCCTGATAAGGAGATTCCTTGTGGCAATAGCTGCAGTTAGCTTCTTGTGCTGACTCTGGTCCTTTGACCTCTTCACTCCAGCTCTGATCTTCAACTCTGAGACATCCCTCTGGGCTGCTGCCAGGGCTTCTTGTTGTTCTTTTGCACTAGCTTCCAGTTGCTCAATCTTATCCTGAGTCCTTTTGTCCTCCTGAGTACGAGCTTCGGTGATCCTGACCCACCTAGCCTGACTCTCCTTTAGATACAAATCAGTCCTGGCCCTCTGGAACTGTGCTTCCTTGCAGGCATTCTTCAAGATCTGTTCTCCAGCCTTAGACTTCTTAATGTAATCCTCAGATCTCTCGATTCTAGCCAAATGCTCCACTTTCAACTTTTCTAGCCTCTCAATATCCAACCTACCATCACTCCTCTCCCAGAGGGTCTTCTGTAGAGCTTGAGTCAGCTTCTCATTTCTCTCTTTCAATTTCTCAAACTCCTCTAAACTGACACTTGCTGGAGGTGGGGTTGTGGAAGGTCCAGGCATATCTTCAATAGTGAAGGGCATTCCAGAAATTTGAGCCCTGGCATGTGACCACTCATAGTACTGGGCAGAGGCTACACTATTGCATCTTCCAAGAATAGTTACCCCCTTAGTCTGCACATTGTCCCAGGCCCAGGATGCCTGCCTGACAATAGCCAGATTAGGCTTGATTTCAACATAAAGGGTCTCAGTCAGATCCTGTGCTCTAGGGGGATGGACCAATGCATAGCCCAGTTGTCTTTTAAAAAGCAGAGGGTTGTAATTGATGCAACCCTTTACTCCAATCAGAGGTACATTGGGAAACTGCCCATAACTTGTAATGATGTCTCTGCCCTTAGTACTCTGAGTACACCATCTGATGTCATCTGAGGTTAGAGCAACAAGCCTTCTAGCCCAGTTCTTCTGCTGGTGAGGGTTTAAGAATGCATCAGTTTTTGGTAAATGCTTGAGCAGCCAAGTATGGAACAAAGGTGCACAACATCTCACTAATCTCCCCCTTTGCTTTTCATTCCTTTGATGAACTGAGTAGTAAAGGTCTCCCAGTAAGGTGGGCACTGGGTTCCTCAGGATGAAAAGATGGATTGCATTCTTGCTAACAAACCTAGGCTCATCTGCAAAAAGTATGACCCCATATATGCTGAGGGCCAATAGAGCGCAGACTGCCCTCCACTCCCCTAGGGAGGCCTTCAGACTAGCCTGAGAAGTCAAGAAATCTAGATGAAAACCAGAGATTCCAGCTTTAGATGTCAAATTCTGCCCAATCAGAACTGGTTCTAGATGTAATGCTTTGGCTATCTCCTCATTACTAGGGAAAGCCATCTCAGGGTTGAAGGGGATTCCACCCCTGATAGGTACACCAACTAATGAGGAATACTCCTCCAGCAAAGGTCCCAACTGGAAATTCTGAAATGTGAAGCACCTCAGAGGGGGATCATAGAACTGCAGGCAAGTATGTATCAGGCTCCTCTGTGAAGGGTCCAAATCCATAACCACATCAAGGATTCCTCCATAATGTTCTCTGAAATATGGTATATGGTCTGGAGTAATCAGGGTCTGAATCCTCCTGATGCTAGCTAGCTCAGGCTCAAAGAAGTGATAGGAGATGTTACTTTTCTTAGGTGCCATGTTGCTGAAGACTGGGTGCTGATGATGATGACTGAGGACAACACTGAAGATAGGCCACTGATAGGCTGAGACTGAGGATGCAAGTGACTGAAGCAAGTAGCTGATAGCTGAAGCAAGTGCTGATGAAGATGGGTCTAAGCTGAAGAAGGGGTCAAAACCAAGCCAAAATGAGAGGATGGATACCCTGAAAAACAAATAAACACATGTCAAAATGATGCAATGAGGATGTATGCAAATGATATGAAAGGGTTTGTGACTGAGCTGGATCTGATTAACTGCTCTGATATATGTCCATGTATGTCCAAGAAGTCCAGATGGAGGTCTATAAGTCCAGTAACCAAGGTGGGGGACTCAAATAAAGAGTCATATGTCCTGGGTTAAAAATCACAAGAACTGTCCCAAAGTGGAGTACTCTTAATCAAAACAAAGTAACAGGGTATGCTGAGGTCAAGGGTACCTGCAAACCTGTAAACAGCCCAACCCTCTCACAGGTGATGTTCTAAAACAAAGATCCTCAGACTTGGATCAGTTATGAGAAGTGTAAACACTTCTAACCCGGGGGTACAGTGTTTACAATAACCATAAAAGATCCTCCTCTAATTCACCTCAGTTTCTGAAGGTCAATACTAAAGGTCATCCAGACTTAGCAGGCTTCCCAGATAGCCCTAGTACTGCAGGAAATCTGCAACACAGATTTCTCAAGAAGAAACCCATATCTGAACCGTGTTTCATATTCCCGCACCAGACCGAGATGGAATGGGAAAGAATATGAACCACTCTAGCCTAGGTGTCACTCAGGTCCCAGGTATAGGACCTTATCTCTCAATAGAACCCCACCCACCAAAGCAAAACCAGATCCAGCCAGACAGCATGACAGTATGATATATGTGCACAAAGCTATAAAGAAAGTAATAAACAAAACTGTACATAAAGCAGTAAATAAAACAAATATACAAACACAGATAGCACATAACACCCCAGTAAACACAAATCAAACAAGCGCTAGGAGGAACCCACAAAAAGAACCAGAAGCCCTGGTTACAGTATAAGGGTCCCCAGCAGAGTCGCCAAGCTGTCGCTCCCACTAAATGAAGCCGGGTCAAATAGGGTACAGACGCGAACGGTCGGCGAAGGGAGGATGTGAGAACACACAGCCGTGAACTCACTGGAAAAGAAAAGAGTCGCCAGCTAGGCATTTTTATCCTGGAGGAAAGGCAATGCTGCATAGACCTAGAAAGATATGGATAAGACGGTTGCGAACCAGAGAGACTGAGAAAGGGGGTTGGTTACAACCTGGGAAGGTATTAGCACCCAGATTGTCCGTCGTACTCGACGGGATCCACGCTTAAAAGATTTGTGTTTTAAAGGGGTAGTGTCAGTGCAATTTGTGTATACCATAGATGGAAAAGAATGTACAGGTGTCGGTGCAAAAGAAATGTGAAGTGTGATATATTCAGTGTCAGTGTAAGAATGAGAATGAATGGCTCATGATAATGAGGCTAAAGAAATGAGCTGGAATGAGGGGGAATATACAGAGACTTTTGTTCGATAACTGTTAAGTTATGCCTACGTATCCTCTCGTGCAATGAGGAAGTCAGAACACCGTAGTTCGACCCAAAGAGACTGAAAGATGAATTGACTGATGAACTGCTTACTTGTCTATGCTCAAGTGTATGACCTGTCTGGCTCAGGTGCAAACTGTCTTGCATTAGACGGAAGAAGCAAGTTCTCGTTTGTGAGTGAAGATGATGAGAAAAGAATCCCGAAGGAGACGATTATTGTTTGTTTTTGAGTTTTCAGTCTTTTATTGCTTTTGAAAGTTTGTCATAAGTTAATGAGCTTAAGCCTAAACCAATGGGTTAGTAAACTCATCACATCTTCCCTCTGATTAGGGGTAATGAGAGTACTTTAAGTGTGAAGTCAGCTTCTCACACTTAATCACCTTTGATGTAGGATTAAGATCATTAACCTATTTGTGATTATTTAGATGTTTTTGGTGTTTTTGTTTAGTGTTAAGTAATGAGGTTAATCCATAATCAAGGATTAAACAGACTCATTACACCATCCTAATAGAAGGATAATAGATGAGAATGTTTAAGCTGAGGAAAGCTCCTCAACTTAATCCATGATTAGGAATTAAACTCATGACAAAACAAGGCCTTTATTAGATGGATTTTAGTTAATGGTAAGATGAAGAAGTGAATTTTATGATTTGTAAGACAACTTGAGGGGGACTTGTCCATTAACACTAGGGTTAGTCCTTCTTAACCAATTAAGGAAGAATTAGAACCCTAATGCAAGGCCCAAGTTACAAGCTTGATGTCTTGATGATTATTAGGTGGATTGATTAAGAGATTTAAACACATTAAGGGTTTAACACTTAGGATTAAAGTTATACACTCCATCCTAATAGAAGGATACAGGCATAAACTTAATCACAAAGCCTTAAAACCTTTAGGGTTTAGTCCCTGATTATGAGATGAGAAGAGAAGACTCAAAAGAGACACAAAGGTAAAACTAAATGGGGAACTAATCAAAACCCTAATCATTGTCATGCTTGGTTGTTCCTAAGGTTTGTGAGGTTTTACAAGAAAGATCTTCAATGGAACCACCAGGAAGCAGATGAAAGGATCAAGAGAAGCAAAGTAACTTGCTTCATATAAGAAGTCAAGTCACTTGAGGAAAGAAAGTAAGAAGAAGAAGAATGAGCAAGCTCAAACTCAAACACATACCAAAATGCAGCATGGATGCTTAAAAAGGATGAGGAGAAAGTTGTGAGAAGTGAAGGCAAATTCACTTCTCAAATCCACTTACCACCTGAAAAGTTAGAAAAGAAATGCAATGCAATGCAAAAATGGGATGGAATGGCATGATGAGAGACAAAACCAGAAGCATATATGGGATGATAATGATGCTATGAGATGATGCAAACATGAGACAATACATGGGGATGATCATACAAGCTCATGGATGCAAATGGAGCAAGTTAAGACACAAGAACATACATGAAAAGTTATGACATGCAAATGGCATACAACAAGGCAAATGCAAGATGAAATGATCAAACATGCTTTCAATATGTCTTATGATGTTAAATGAATCACATGGAGGCATAAAAATGTCATGGCAAGTCAAGGCATGAATGCAAATGCAAGATGAGTGCATATGGAAGCCCAAATTAGGGTTTATGATCAAAGCATCAAACACAAACCAAAATCAGAAGCAAACATCAATACAAAAAATTGAAAATGCACTCAAAGGACCCCTAATCCTATACTAACTCATTGCCCAAAGGAGAAGTTTCAACTCTTAACCAAACTCAAGTTATAAATTTCCTCAGTTTTCTAGGGTTTTAGGGTTCCTTAACAAGAAAAATGTCAAACAAATGGAAAATGAAAGATCAAATCATGGCCATTTAATCTCACAAACTACATGATATGCTAAACTCAATGCAAAAAGAATCAAAGTCCAACTCTTTAGGGTTAGGCAGAAATGATTTTTGGAAGTTTGGATCAAAATAATGCATCAAAATGATTTTAATTCCATGGAAAATTCTTAAAATGCATCAAGATCAAAAAAGAAATTTGGTTTGAGGGATGGACAATGTTTCTAAATGTTTTTAAATGTTTCATGAATTTTTTGGTGATTTTTAAATACTTAAAAGTATTTTTAATTAATTAATTCTCATTAATTAATTAAAAAGAAACTTTTAAATATTTAAAAATACTTTTTTAATGCTAAAAATGAAAATAAAAATATTTTTGTGTTCTGAAATTAGATAATAACTTGTATAAAAAATTTCAGAATTTTTAAAGTATTTTTGCTATTTTTAATTAAATGGACAAAAGAAATATAAAGAAAATGAAATAAAATTAATAAAAATGAAAAGTATGCACATCCAGAGGTTGAGATTCAAACTGGGAGAAGGAGGGAAGACTGCGCGCGCAATCCTACGGCTGGTATTCAAACTGGTTAAATTAATATAAATCCTGATTAATTAGTTAATGACGTGGATTAGGGCTTTAATGAAGCAATCCAGGCCCTTGAATGCACGCGGGAATGGACTTGGTCAACTCATCCAACGCTCACAATTCAAACTTTATTAATTACAGGGATTAAACCCTAATTATTTTCAGGTGGCCGGAGAAGACCTCCGGTCGTCTTCTCCGGTGGGAACCCCACCTGAAAATTCCTAAAACCCTCAAAACGTAACTAAAATGAAATCTAAAAGAACAGAAATCCTTCCCACAACTCACTGGATCAAAACCCTAAGCTAAAACTCATTTATATTTCATTAATCTCATGAATCGAAACAAAATAAATTTTAGGGCAAGACTTTCAGAACACGATTAAACTCTCATTTCTCCACCATTTTCAAAACCAAAGACATATTCATGATCAGGGAAACAAGTAGAAGCTTTTAAGAACTTAAAAATTCATTTCTGGAAAAAATGTTCTTGAGCTACCTGAGTTTTGAAGCTTTCAGTTTTGCAACTTTCTGGCCTCTTCTCTTGATGCAATCCACTCCTCTTGGTCCCTTGATGATGTCTGAATGCTTAGAAAGAGTTTATGTTGGCTGGTTTGAGAGTTTGAACAGGTTCTGCTCAAGCTCAGGTGAGAATCGTGTTTTGGATTCAAGCAGTTTCAGGCAAGGGTGAGGGGTTCTTTGTGATCAGGATGATGAGTTGAGAAGGTCTGTGAAGTTTGTTTAAGTGTTTGTGGCTTGTATGAAGAGTTTCGAATGCTTTTGCTTTGAGAGTGAAAAATGAGAAAGTTGTGTTCTTGCTGGTTTCAGGCTTGTGTGTTGTGATGTTTAGCTTGCATTTTGTTTGTATAAACTAATCCTATTGGTCAGATGACATGACATGTCCTTTTGTGATAGGTATGGTTGCTTTTGCCAAAATGTCAACTTTGTGTAAGAAGGGCATGGGCTACTTTGCTAGCTTGGTACAAGGGCTTGTCTTGCGCAGCATGGTGAGGGGAAAGGGCTAGGGTGGTTCAGCATCCAAGGCAGCAAGTGGATGAGGTGTTATGATGGTTTTTGCAACTTGGTTCCCTTTGGTTCTCATGAAAAGATCTTGTTCCAAACACCATAAAACATGTGATCTCTTTGGTTCAATCTGAACTTTAAGACTTGTGTTATGTTTGTATAAGTATTAGGCATCAATTAGAAGTCACAAATGCCTTTGGTACAAGATTTTGCAAATTTCTCCTTTGGTGCATAACTTGAAATTTAGTGATTCTTGCCAACTTTGACAAACCATAACTTTTGATCCAAAATGAATTAGGTCATGTTCTTGTACTTTTTGAAAAGGGAAAGATCTAATCTACAACTTTCATGACCAATGTTTTTCCATTTGAAGCATTTTTTGATCAAAAAGTAAGGGTTGAAAAGTTGCCTAAAATGACAACTTCCTTAAAAGTCAAACTTACCCCAAAAAGTCAATTTTGCAAAAACTTGTAATTCTTGAATTTTGGGAACTTCCAACCTCTTCCATGATCAAATAAAGATCATATACACTCAAAATGATGAAGATCACCCCTTGGTTGGGTCATTGGGGGCCTCAGATGCCCTGATTTTACACTGACTTGTCTGAAAAGTCAACTCTTGATCAGATGACTTCCCCATGGAATTTCTTCATGAAAATTGATATGTATACTCCCTATACCATATAGAGACCAATAGAAACAAGAATGACCACAAAATTTGAAGTTATGGCCTCTGAAACCAAAACCCTAATTTCAGGTCATCTGTGCAGTCAAGCTTAGCTCTGCTTCCATACCAATCCCAGTTCTTGTCATTCTTTGACATTCTTGACTTTGAGAGGATGTAATATGATATTTGAACACACATGGACCCCTTTGGAGTGATTGATGGCCTTTGGAGTGGCTCAAGAAGCTCTTGGATTGCTCAGATCACAAATCCTAGATGCAGATGACTTTGAATCTATGCAGTGAATCAAAAATGGGATATGAGATGGTATGATTGTGTTTATGCATATGAAATGATCACAAGCCATGGTGTGAATGGGTGAGGGCAAATTTGGGGTGTTTACACTAAGTAACCATAGAATCCATGTGGATCGATAATCTTAAATATTACTTCGATAGGCTGTGCACTTGCAGTTAAGATACCGCTAGACGCATAATTAGACACGTCTTTAGCCCATCAGCTACCTGAGTTTAAAGCTTTTCAGTTTGTAACTTTCTGACCTCTTCTCTTTGTGCAATCCACTCCTTTTGGGCCCCTGATGAAGTCTTGATGCTTAGGAAGAGTTTGTGATGGCTGGTTTGAGAGTTTGCAGCAGTTCTGTTCAAGGTCAAGTGAGAATCGTGTTTCTGATTCTGGGGGTTTAAGACAATGGTGATGGGTGCTTTGTGATCAGGGAAGTGTGTTTAGTTGATTGGTGAAGTTGGTTTGTGTGTTTGTGACTTGTGTGATGAGTTTCGAAAGCTTTTGCTCAAGGGAGTGAAAATGAGAAAGATGAGTTGTGTTGTGTTTCAGGCTTGCTTGTGCTTATGTTTGGCTTGCATTTGATTAACATAAACAAATCCCATTGGTCAGATGACATGACATGTGCTTTATTGATTGGTATGGTGGCTTTTGCAAAATGTCAACTTTTGTGTAAGAGAAGCATGGGCAACTTGCTAGCCTAGTACAAGGAGGGTGTGCTGTGCAGCATGATGAGGGAAAAGGCCTAGGATTGATCAGCACACTAGCCAGCAAGTGGATGAGATGTTATCATGTGTTTTGCAACTTGGCTTGCTTTTGGTTCTTCATGAAAAAGTCTTGCTCCATAAGCCATAAAACATGTGATCCCTTGGCCCATTCTGATTTTTAGGACTTGTATGTTCAAGTGGTGAAGTTTAGAAGCCCATTTGATGACTTAATTGGCCTTGAGAAGTGAATTTGCAACTTTGCCTCTTTGGTGCATGACTTGAAATTTAGTGATTTTTGCCAACTTTGACAAACCATAACTTTTGATCCAAAATGAATTAGGTCATGTTCTTGTACTTTTTGAAAAGGGAAAGATCTATTCTACAACTTTCATGACCAAAGTTTTTTCATTTGAAGCTTTTTTGAATCAAAAAGTAAGGGTTGAAAAGTTGCCTAAAATGACAAATTCATTAAAAGTCCAACTTGCCCAAAAAGTCAACTTTGCAAAAGACTTGAAATTCTCCAATTTTGTGAACTTCCAACCTCTTCCATGATCAAATAAAGATTATATACAATCAAAATGATGAAGAACACCCTTTGGTTGGGTCACTGGGGGCCTCAGATGCCCTGATTTTGCACTGACTTGCTTGAAAAGTCAACTCTTGATCAGATGACTTCCCCATGGAATTTCTTCATGAAAATTGATATGCATACTCCCTATACCATATAGAGACCAATAGAAACAATAATGACCAAAAAATTTGGAGTTATGGCCTCTGAAACCAAAACCCTAATTTTAGGTCATCTGTGCAGTCAAGCCTGGCTCTGCTTCCATACCAATCTCAGTTCTTGTGATTTTTTGGCATTCTTGACTTTGAGAGGATATAATATGATGTTTGAACACACATGGACCTCTTTGAAGTGATTGATGACCTTTGGAGTGGCTCAAGAAGCTCTTGGATTGCTCAGATCACAAACCCTAGATGCTGATGACTTTGAACCAATGCAGTGAATCAAAAATGTGATATGAGATGCTATGATTGAGTTTATGCATATGAAATGATCACAAGCCATGGTGTGAATGGGTGAGGGCAAATTTGGGGTGTTTACAAGACCCCTCTTTCTTCACAGATACCCCCAACACGCCTAAATATATCAAATAACACATCCTTAACAAAGTCATGTCGGTATTTTAATCCTAGAGTCTCATTGCAAAATTATAGTGTTCCCTAAATGTATCCGAACACGCCTTGTGGAAAACAGGGCAAACCATATCAACAAGAAATAAGAGAATTACAAACTGATTTTTAAGGATGGTACGATACTCTATTTGGGACATATGTTGACCTAGATCGTCAATAGGGATATGAAGGAGAAAATCTTGAGCATGTGTTGCTTACAAACAACCAAAAATATTTTTTGTCTTGTGGTTATGAAATTTTTTACATCCATGACTTTAACACTTTTACTAAAAAGGGCACTCGCCAAAACATGTTGTGCTTTAGGAGGGACAATTTCCTTTCTAATAAAATCGTAATGTTCAAAATCTGGATTCATAACACTAAGGCCATTCAAAGCTATGTTGAAATCAAAGTTCATACCATATATCCCATTGTCTCTCAAATTATTATCATGTAACACCCAAGATTGGGCCCTAGAAGCCATAAATGCATATGAGGTAGCCTCTACTGCCGAGTTCAAATTCAATCCCACAACTCTAGTAGGTAAATAATACACCCTCCATTGAAGGTCACCAAACAAAAGTGTTTGATTTATTTATCCAGCGTCACCGGTGCGATTCGATGGGATTAACAACCTAACCCATGACACCTACAATGTGTTATACATAGCTCGTTGATGGTTATTTTCTATAAGGAAATATAGTTCTCCCTTACTAATTGTAATTACTTTTAGTGCAGTTCTAGACGCTTGAACAAATAATAGGTATCAGAGCAAGGTCATGAGTTTGAATCTCCTTGACTATCACTAAGGAGATATTGTTGGATTTATTTATCCAGTGTCATTAGAGGTGCATGTCATAACCCAAATTTGTCCTACTTGTAAATTATTTTGTTTCAGCTCACTAGTGATATTCAGAAAAATCCAAAAAAAATGTTCAAGTTGTTTTCATTTTCTTATTGTCCAAATTCAGTGTCACAAACAAGAATCAGGGTTTCATTCGAGGATAAGTGTGTGCGCAGTGCTGGCTAAAATTCAGTGTTTTTGTGTGTGGCAGTCGTCAGGAGTCGGTTTAGTTTAAACTAAGGCTTCGTGTAGTGTGATATCCATTTTTGTTCATATCTCAATCCAATTCATACCCATATTTTTTTCAAATATTCATTTTTCACCTTTTAAATCCAATTTCCAAATATCTAATTACCATTTTAAATTTTCTTTTTTCCATTAATTTCGAATATCATTCTAAACCATTTCCCTAAATTCCAATTAATCCATAACCCATTTTTTTTCCATTTACATCATTACTCATATTCAACATATATATCAATCTTAAAACCATTTGTCAATATTTATTATTATTATTATTAGTAGTAGTAGTATTAGTATTAGTATTATTATCATTATTAGTATTATTATGATTATTATTTTGTTATTATTATTATTATTATTATTAGTAGTAGTAGTAGTAGTAGTATTTTTTTTAAAACAATCCCACATTTTCATATCCAACCCATCAATTCCACAAACAACCTAGCCCATACCAATGAATATGCTGCTACAACATCCTTTCCATAATTCCTTCAACGTAACAGTGAACCCACATGAAACTCTTTCACACCACATACATATACCATGCACAAGCACACAATCCGTATGCAAATTTCATGTACGAATACGCACTGCAATTACGCCCAACGAATTCCCCAACATATACGACTCACGCATTTCAACTACAAACTTCAACAACTAAAACTGGCCCCACAATACGAATTTCCAGCAACACAATTCACGATTCCAAACGCAGATGACAAGATAAAACAAATACTCTTCACACGTCACCAAGTCACACATCTCGCACCAAGCAAAACGCATAATCATTGCAAAAACGACAACACGAAAATTTCACACAAAAAATTAAAATTCCAATTCTCCTTCACTATATAAATATAGCTCCTCATTCCTCCATTTCCCAAGCTAGAAAAGCCACTTAAACCGCTGAAAGAAATTATCCAGGCCAAGCTTCAAACAAATCTTCATACCTTCATCACCATAATAAAACCTTCAAAAAATAAAACTCACGTCATAAACCCAACAATTCAAAATTGCTATCATAACCCAGAACCTCCATCAACAACAATAAAACTTTGCGCATAACACACTACCATTCCTCACGAATCTTCACTCTCCCTTTTTGAAACATGCAGAACACCTTATCTCAAACCCTTCACCTTCAAAACAAATCACAACCTTCAATTAACCACAAAAACACAATCATTATCACCTCTCCTTCAACCTTTGATACACAAACCCTTCACAAAAAACACAACCAAATCGGAAAAAAACAGAGATGAGAGAGTGAGATTCAAAACCGAAAGCAAAAACTGAGACGAGAAGGAAAAGAGTGAGAGACAACGATTCATCTCAAAATCGAACAAGGGAACTTGGGGTCAGTTTCCTTTTTTTTTCTCTCTCAGAGTCGCACTTTAGGGAAGGAGACGATGGAATACTATGTGGTTCTCTTCAAATCTGTTTTTGTTTTCCTCTTAAAAACCATTTTTATTTTTCATTTGATTTGGGCTTATTAAAGCCCATGTTTCATAATCACTACACACTTACTCACCTCCAGATTCATTGCTAACCCTCCCATTTCTCTCCATTTTTTTCTATTATTTATTTCTTATTATTTGTTTTGTTTAGATTTGTTCTACCCCTATCAGGTATTTCATTTTTATTATTTCATTTTTTTATTTTTTTTCTTTAATTTTTATTTTTCTCTTTTATTTGGATGATGGTATAACAAAAGGTTTATGATATTCGATTTCAAAAAATTGATGTTATCTAAACCAATATCAGGCCACTTCTTTAAATTTATTTCTTGTTTTTTTCGATTTACTTTATTTTTGGCCGATGATATAACAAACGATCACGATTTGTTCCATTTCATTAAATCGGAAAAACCTGATCAATATGAGGCAATTTGGTTTAGTTTAATTTTATTTTTTGTTTTTATTTTCAATTTATGGCGATGAACATCTAAATATCAGAGATTATCGCAAACCAACTTGAAATCTCGATTAATGATGAGACCACTTTATTTTCTCTTTTAGAAATTTATTTTTATTTTCATTTTGGTCGATGAAAGTCTAGAAATATTGATGGTCGGTAAACCGATAAAATCTTGATTAAGACGAGACCATTTTTCAATTATTTGATTAGGATTTGCGTTGTGAATTCAAAATTAAAATTCAATTTGATTTTCGAAATCCACATGGACACATAAAATAATTTTGGACTTCTCATAGAGCGATTCTAATGTTGAATCCGCTCTAACATAGTTAAAGAGCCACATTTTGATGCTTTCAATTTAATCTCAAGTCCCTCGACTTCGTATAGTTTAGGACACTTCACACACGCTTCCTCTTGGGACCATACAATGAACCCTTTTATTTCATGCAATCCCGTGTATTTATTTTGTATTCCTCTCCCCCATTTTGATGTATGTCATTTATTTTTCCGCATTGTGTTTTCGTTCGCTAGGATCACCCTTAGGGACACAATCGATTTCACTTCGTTCGCGAACCCTTGGTCCAAAGCCAAGTGGTTTCACTCGCACGCTTGCACTTTCATTTGGTTATGGTTTCATTTGATAGGAGCACCCTTAGGTACTAGGAATCGAATCCACCTAACCATTAAACAAATAAACCTCCATTTGCATTCACCCTTGTAAGTCGAGCGCATTATGCCTCACCGTCAAACCAAAAAAACCAAGACGTCTCTTATAGACCCAAACCCTTGATCCAACATTAAGCGGTCATAGGTAATAATGTTTTTTAATAATATGAGATGAATCGTACGCTACAAGCCTTAAGTGGTAAAAATAAGGATAAAGGATATTCTGTTACTCGCTTCGATTGTTTCATCGCAAGACGCTCGTCTTGTTGGTTCAGAATAATCACCTATATCCATAGTCTTTAGTGCAATTCGACTCCTAAATACTTTTTTGAAAGAAAGGTAATAAAATCAACAACCAAATAACCATAGTGAGCCGAACTATGAAGCTATGACTTTCCCATTGCACGAGGGAGCACGTAGGCACAAGGAGCTTCAATCCTTGGCGAGCACCTCAGGATCAATCAAACATTGATCGCAACTCTTTTTCCTTAGCAAGTAACTCATTAGGCATAGACATCCTTTCTCACGTAAACTTAGATGGTTCCTGAAATTCTGGTTATGCACATACTGCAAAGTCTTACCTTAATGTTAAGACAATGATTACTGCACTTTTAGTAAATAGAAGAATTACATAGATGTTGTGTTAAAGTAGTGCAGCACCAATACCAACATATGTCAAGATAACATGTTGAGATATCTCTGTCAATAAAAACATATAGAAAACTGTAATTTGCAGAACATAAAGAATACATAAATTGTTGACCCAGTTCGTTGTTAACAAACCTACATCTGGGGGATACCAATCCATGATGAAGACTTCACTATATTGTAGTATTATCACAAAGTTAAACTCCCCCGTTTAGAATTTTGGCACCTAATCACTACCCTAATGAACATCCTTACCAAAGCTAAACTCTAAGGTTTAAAACCTTGATATGAGAGATCACTCACATCCTTCACAACCTGTGTTGCATCTGTCTCCTGCCATCACAGATCCTGTCATAATTTCTTGACCTATAAATTATCTTGGACTTGCTTCACAGCTTCATACAAGAACAATAGAACAACCATTACCTAAAGGCTTCTAGAAGTGTACATGCACCTATGCCATCCTCTTTGCATCCCATACCACAGATTGGAACTACAACCCTAAGAGCCAACGACTCTCCACATGCAGAATTTAAAGCAATCAATCCTAATCTACTTCAATATTCTCTACATATTCCATCCCCGACAGACATGTAGGCTAAAAAGCTCTTCGAACTAGAGCTATATCATCCTCAACAAAGGATATCCTTCATATATGATGTCTAACATAATGTTAGAACATCTTCCACATACCAAGACAACATTCTTGATATGCTCCACCAACTAGACTTACTACAATATAATAATCTAGAGAACTGAAGAACCTTCATCACTTCCCCAACAATTTGAATAAGAACTCCAAAAAGAGAGTAACCTCTCTTCCACCTTCAAGAATAAAATAAATCTTCTTGAGCCTTCAACTTGTAACTCTTCTGACCAAGAGTAACCTGTTCCAAGTCATAACCTCAAGACTAACCAGCTGCCACATGCTAATTATCTTGATTCTTCGAATCCACTTCTGAGATCAACCAAATTCTATAGTTTGCTCACATCCTACATGAATCCTCATATGAATAAGCCAATTTCCACATATTGTCTTCTTCACGTATGTCATAATTCTCAGAAAAATATCATGATCTACCAACTGAACTTGATCTTCAAGTTACATGTATCCTCTTTCTCAATAGCAATACACACTTTGACCCCCTAAGTGATGAATAATGTAACATCTTCTCCTTTCTAGAGCTCCCGCAAACTGCCATGAGAACGATCTTTTTGAAGAATCATTGTTTATTCTAGTAGATCATCCTATCTTGACTTGATGTGCCTCTACACCAACTGAGATTCTGATGTTGAAAACTAGATGTCATAACATTGTGATCCAACATCTATCTGTTGAAATCAGCTCCTTCTTCTGCCACTTGAAAGAACTTCCTCCCTTTATAGAATAAGAGTCCCATGGCCTCATAGACTTGATTCACCCACCAAGTTTGAGTAGACAACCTCCATTCGGTTGAATTTGCAGTTATTTCAACCAATCACACACATTGATGAATCCCTATCGGTGTTTCTCTAAAGACTTCAAATTTGCCAATGCTTGAATCATCAGAAGGACTAGTTAGAAACTAACCCCCATAGTTGTACCAAGGATGCCACCTTTTCTGTAACAGAGTCGTCTTCAAAAAGTTGCTGATATGTGTAAACACCCCAAATTTGCCCTCACTAAGTTCACACCATGGCTTGTGATCTTTCATATTTGCATTAGTTTAATCATATCATATCATGTTGCATTTTTGCTTCACTGCATTAGTTCAAGTCATCTGCATCTAGGGTTTGTGATCTGAGCAATCCAAGGATCTATCTGAGCCACTCCAAAGGTCTTCAATCATCTCAAGAGGGTCCATGTATGTTCAATCATCATATTTTATCCTCCAAAGATCATGGAAGTCAAAGAATCACAAGAACTGGCAAAGCATGGAAGCAGAGCTAGGGTTTAACTGCACAGATGGCCTGAAATTAGGGTTTTGGTTTCAGAGGCCATAAAATTTTTTGGCCATTATTGTTTCTAATAGTCTCAATATGTTATAAGGATCATGTGTACCAAGTTTGATGAAGAAATTCATTGTGGAAGTCATCTGATCACTAGGTAACTTCTTGAGCAAGTCAGAGCAAAATCAGGGCATTTGAGGCCCCCAGCAATGGAACCAAAGTGGATTTTTCATCAAATTGAAGTTATATGATCTTTATTTGATCATTGAAGAGCTTAGAAGATCACAAAATTGAAGAAAATTGAGCTAAACCAAAAGTTGCCAAAAATGGAAATGACTTGTAATGTAAACTTTCCATTTTGGGAAAGTTTTTCAACCTCCTCTTTCTCAACCAAAAATGCTTCAAATGAAAAATTGTTGGTCATGAAAGTTGTAGATTGGATCATACCCTTTTCAAAAAGTACAAGAACAAGATTTAATTCATTTTGGAACTCAAGATATGGCTTGTCAAAGTTGGCAAAAATCCCATAAATTTCTAGAATGCACCATAGAGGGATTTTTGCAAAACCTCTTGCCAATTCATTTTGTGACTTCAAACACATTTCTAATCATCATAAAAACATTATGCATTGTCTAAAACTCAGAATTGCCCAAAGAATCTCAAGATTTCATGCCTTGCCCATGAAGAAATCCAAAAGGGGCCAAAACTTCATAGAATTGCAAAACACCCCATAACTTATTTCCCACATGCTGAATTGCCTCAAGAATGAATTTGTGGACTTCCTTGAAGTCAGCTGCGCATGGACATGCCCAAAGGCCAGTTGCATCCTTGCCCATACCTTAAGTACACAAGTTGGTGACTTTTTTTGCAAGAAGGCCATACCAATCACAATAGGGCACAACCACTCCACAGACCTATCACAAGTTGATATGTGGACCAAATGCTGATGATAACACACAAGAACACAAGTTGAACCCTAAGAATCACCAAGTTCACAAAAACTCTCCCTCTTGCAAAAGCTTTCGAATTTCATAACTCAGCCACTCAATCTTCAAACAAACACCACCATTCATTTCTAAATCACTCACTGATCATAAACCACCCATAAAAACAGCCAAGGACACACCATAAACAAAATATGATTTTCAGCCAGTTGAGGTGCAATCTCATAAACTAGCCACTCTCAAGGTCTTCCAAGCATCAAAGCTTCTTCAGGAGGGTCATTGGAGTCAGCTTGCACAGGAGAAGCAGCCTGAAAGCCCCAAACTGAGGAAGCTCAAGCTCAGGTAGCTCCTTTAAACATGTTTCTAGAAATGTGATTTTAGGTTATAGAAATGTTCTTCTTGTTGTGCTGAGCATGCTGATACTTTGATTTTTGAAAATGGTTGTGATATGAGGATTTTATGAACTTCTGAAAGTTTCATCATTTTTTATCTTTGCTTCGAATCTTGAGTTTGAGTGAAAAGAAATGTGACTTGAGGCTGGATTCGAGTTTGGGGGAGTGAGTGGAGTCAATCTGGAGCATTAGAGCTCCAGAAATTGCTTAGAGAAGAAGTTAGAAATTTTCAGGTGAGGGTCTGGCCGGAGAAGATGACCGGAAGTCTTCTCCGGCCACCTGAAAGAGATTAGGGCATAATCAGTGTAATTAGGGCTAGTTTGAATTATGGCTGTAGGATCTTGTTACCCGCGCGTTTGGATGGTCTGGATTGAGTGATTAAACCCTAATCTGATTTAATTAATTATTTAATTAGGATTAGTTAGGTTTGAATGCTGGCCATTGGTTGTGGTGCCAGTCAACCCTATATCTCCCCAGAATCAATCTCAGCCATTCCCTTTGCATACTTCAGTTTATTTTAATTTTTATTTCATATTTTTCTATTTTGTTTTGTTCCATTTATTAAAAATAGCTAGAAATCTCCAAAAATATTTTTATTCTGAATTTTGATTTCAAATAATTTTCTTAACCTAAAAATATTTTTATTTTTCACATTAAAAAATAATTTTCTAAACATTTAAATGTTTATTTTAATTAATTAATGAAAATTAATTAATTAAAATATCATTTAGGTTTCTAAAAAATCCCAAAAAATTCATATTGCATCTTTAAACATTTAGAGACATTGTCATACCATCCACATAAATTTTTTTTTGATTTTGAATCATCTTGAAATTTTTTCTTTGAATTTAGGGTTCATAAAATCCTAGTTTTGAACCCTAACTTCAAGAATTATTTTCTGCCTAACCAAGAATGGTATGACCATGATTCTTTTTGAATTGATCTTCATTTGACATGTAGTTTCTAGCATAATTTTGTCATGAATTTCTTCTGCATTTTTTATTTGATTTGCATTTTTTCCCTTTAGGTACCTCAAAACCCTAGGAAACTTAGAAAAATCATAACTTTCATTAGGTTAAGAGTTAGGTCTTCTCCTTTAGGGTATGATATCATATGGGGTTAGGGTTCTTTTGATTGCATTTTCATTTTTTTTATCTTGTAATTTGCTATTGTTTTTGAGTTTTGCATCTCATGTTGCATGGAAACCCTAATTTCTCATCTTTTCTTGCATACATCTTACATATGCTTGCATTCATGAACTTGCCATGACATTTCTTGCATCCATATGACGTCTAAGACATCCTAGGACACATTAGAATCATGCTTGATCATTTATTCATGCATTTTCCATGTTATGCATTCATTTCATTTCATGAGTTTCCATGAACTTTCATGCTCCTTTCATGCTTCATTTGCATCCTCATCCCTTGTATGATCATTCACAACTTTTGACATGCTTTCATATCATCTCATAGCATCTTTTGCATCATGAACATGCTTCTGGTTTTGGTTTGCATCCTTGCATTAATTTCATTTTCATGTTCACTTCTTTTCTTTATGTTAACTTTTCAGGTGGTAAGTATTTGGGAAGTGAATTTGCCTTCACTTCTCACAATATCTTCTCATCTCTCTTATGCATTCATTGCTTAATTTTTTATTTGTATTAGGGTGAGCTTGCTCATTCATGTTCCTTCTTCACCTTCTTTCTTCAAGCAACTTATCTTCTTAAGTGAAGTAAGTTGACTTGCTTCTTCTGCTTCTCCTTCTTCCATCTGCTTCTTCCTTGGTGGCTTCTTCTTGAAGATCTCTTGCAAGCCTCATAAACCTTAGGAACACCCAAGCATGATCACAATTAGGGTTTGATTAGTCCCCCATTAGTTTTACCTTTGTGTCTTCCTTTGTGTCTCTCTTCTCATCTCATAATCAGAGACTAAACCTTTAAGGTTTTAAGGCTTTGAGATTAAGGTAATGCCTGCATCCTTCTCTTAGGATGGAGTGTATAACTTTAATCCTAAGTGTTAAACCCTTAATGTGTTTAAACCTCTTAATGAATCCATCTTAATAATCACTAAGACAATAGCTTGTAACTTGGGCCTTGCATTAGGGTTCTAATTCTTCCTTAATTAGTTAAGAAGGACTAACCCTAGTGTTAATGGACAAGTCCCCCTCAAGTTGTCTTACAAACCATAAAACTCATTTCTTAATCTCATCTTTAACTAAAATCCATTTTAATAAGGGCTTTGTTTTGTCATGAGGTTAATCCCTAACCATGGATTTAGTTGAGGTATCTTCCTCAGCTTAAATGTTCTCATCTATTATCCTTCTATTAGGATGGTGTAATGGGTCCATTAAATCCTTGATTATGGCTTAAACTCATTACTTAACACTAAACAAAAACACCAAAAACATCTAAATAAATACAAGTAGGTTAATAATCGTAATCCTACATCATGGTGATTAAGTGTGAAGTGTTTACTTCATACTTAAGGTATTCTCATTACCCCTAATCAGAGGGAGGATGTGATGAGTTTACTAACCCGTGGTTTAGGCTTAAGCTCATTTTCTTATGACAAACTCCAAAAAGAAATAAAAGATTGAAAACCCCAAAAGAAACAATAATCGTCTCCTCCGGGATTCTTTTCTCACCTTATTCACTCATAAACGAGAACTCGCTTCTTCTGTCTGATGCAAGACAGTTTGCACCTGAGCCAGACTGGTCATACACTTGAGCATAGATAAGCAAGCAGTTCATCAGCCAATTCATTTTCAGTCTCTTTGAGTCGAACTACGGTGTTCTGACTTCCTCATTGTACGAGAGGATACGTAGGCATAACTTAACAGTTATCGAACAAAAGTCTCTATATATTCCCCCTCTTCCAGCATTATTCTTTTAAGCCTCATTGTATTGAGCATTGCACTTTTTTCTTACACTGACACTCCTTTTCTTCACTTCACCTTTCCAGCACTGACACCTGTACATCCTTTTCCAGCTTTTGCCCACAGAATAGCACTGACACTACCCCTTTAAACACAACCTTTCAAACGTGGATCCCGTCGAGTACGACGGACAATCTGGGTGCTAATACCTTCCCAGGTTGTAACCAACCCCCTTTCTCAGTTTCTCTGGTTCGCGACCGTCTTATCCATTTCTTTTCTAGGTTTATGCAGCATTACCTTTCCTTCGGGATAAAATGCCTAGTTGGCGACTCTATTCATCTTCACCTTCATTTCTCCTCTCGCCGACTGTTCGCGCATGTACCAGGAGCAAATCTTCGGGAGCGACAGCTTGGCGACTCTGCTGGGGAGATCTTATGCTGCAACTAGGGCTTTTGGTTCTTTTTTGTGGGTTCCTCCTAGCGCTTGTTTGATTTGTGTTTACGGGGGTGTTATGTGCTAATTGTGTTTATTTTATTTGCTTTATTTATTGCTTTATGTACAACTTTATTTACTGCTTTCTTTACGGTTTTTTATACATCATACTGTCATTATCATTGCTGGATCTGGTTTCTGTTTTGGTGGGTGGGGTTTCACTGAGTGATTAAGGTCCTATACCTGGGACCTGAGTGACACCTAGGCTAGAGTGGTTCATGTTCTTTCCCATTACATTTCGGTCTGGTGCGGGAATATGAAACACGGTTCAGATGTGGGTTTCTTCTTGAGAACTCTGTGCTACAGATTTCCTGTAGTGCTATGGCTATCTGGGAAGCCTGCTAAGTCTGGATGACCTTTACTATGACCTTCAGAATCTGGGAAGAATTAGAGGAGGATCCTTTATGGTTATTGTAAACACTGTACCTCCGAGTTAGAAGTGTTTACACTTCTCATAACTGATCCAAGTCTGATGATCTTTGTTCTAGAACATTACATGTGAGGGAGTTGGGTTGTTTTCAGGTTTGCAGGAACCTTTGGCCACATCATACCCTGTTACTGTTTTGTTTAAGGATACTTCACTTTGGACAGTTCTTGTGATTAACCCTGGACATGTGACTCTTTATTTGAGCCCCCACCCTGGCTACTGGATATCTAAGCCTCCATTCGGACCTTTGAACATACATGGACCTTATACCAAGACAAATAATCAAATCCAGCTCTTGATTACAAACCCTTGCATATCATTTGCATATATCATCATTGCATCATTTAACATTTGTTTATTTGTTTTTCAGGGTATCCACCTCATTATATTTGGTTTGGTTTTGACCCCTTCTACTGCTTAGACCTCTGCTTCAGTTATCTTCTTCAGCATTTGCTTCAGCTATCTCCTTCAGCACCTGCATTAGTCTGTCAGAGATTCGCCTCCAGTTTTTCAGTTTAAGATCTTCATCAGCATTTGACTTCAGTCTCTTCAGCACTCATGGATGTTCCAAGAAAAAGCAACATATCTTATCACTTTTTTGAGCCCATATTGACTGGTATCAGGAAGGTCCAGTCTCTTATCACACATGACCATATCCCACTGTTTAGAGAGCACTATGGGGGTATCTTGGACATGGTAATGGATCTTGATTCTTCTCAGAGAAGTATGATCCATACATGCTTGCAGTTTTATGACCCCCCACTCAGATGCTTCACCTTTCCAGATTTTCAGATGGGGCCTCTGTTGGAAGAGTTTTCCTTGTTGATTGGAGTGCCTATCAGAGGAGGGATCCCCTTCAACCCAGAGATGACTGCTCCCAGAAGTGAAGAGATAGCAAGGGCATTGCATTTGGAGCCTTCCCTCATTGAGCAAAACATGACAACAAAAGCTGGGATTTCTGGTCTACATCTGGACTTCTTAATTTCTCAGGCCATCCTGAAGGCTGCAGTGGGAGAATGGAGGGCAGTCTGTGCACTTTTAGCCCTCATCATATATGGGGCTATATTGTTTGCAGATGAGCCCAAATTTATGAGTAAGAATGCCATCCACTTGTTCTTGCTGAGGAACCCAGTGCCTACATTGCTAGGGGATTTTTACTACTCCATCCATCAGAGAAATGAAAAGCAAAGGGGGAAGCTAGTCAGATGTTGTGCTCCACTGTTCTACTCTTGGCTGCTCAAACACTTGCCTAAATCGGATGCCTTCTTGAACCCCCATCAGCAGAAGAATTGGGCCAAGAGGTTCATTGCCTTAACATCAGATGATATCAGATGGTGCACCCAGAGCACCAAAGGCAAGGATATTATAACCAGCTGTGGGCAATACCCTAATGTGCCTCTAATAGGAGTAAAAGGTTGCATCAATTACAACCCTTTACTGTTTAAGAGACAATTGGGATATGCCTTGGTTCATCCTCCCAGAGGACAGGATTTAGCTGAGACCCTATACTGTGAAGTTCAACCTAATACAACTGTTGTCAGACAAGCTGCCTGGGCTTGGGACAACATCCAGACCAAAGGGACAGCCATCCTTGGAAGATGTAACAATGTTTCTTCAGCCCAGTATTCTGACTGGTCCTGTACTAGAGCTTAGATCACCAGAATGCCTTTCACCTTGGAAGACACACCTGGACCTTCTACAGTACAGCTTGCAGCAACTGTTAGCCTGGAGGAATTTGAAAAGCTGAAGGAGAGGAATAATCAGCTATCTGAAGCCCTGAAGAAGACTCTTTGGGAGAGGAATGACGGTCGTCTGGACATTGAAAGATTGGAAAGACTCAAGACTGAGCATCTGACCAAGATTGAAAGAACAAATGACTACATAAGGAAAGCAAGAGCCGGGGAACAGATATTGAAGAATGCCTGCAAGGAGGCCAAGATTCAGAAAGCTAGGGCTGAGCATTACCTGGAGGAAAGCCAGGCTAGGTGGATCAGGATCACCGAAGCCCGTGCACAAGAAGAACAGAGGACCCAGGCCAAGATTGAACAGCTGGAGGCCAATGAGAAGAAGCAGCAAGAAGCTCTGTTGGCAGCTCAGAAGGAGATATCAGAATTAAAGCTCTGAGCAGGGTTAAAGAGATCAAGGGATCAGGACAGGCACAAGAAGCTGACTAATGCCATTGCTACCAGGAACCTCCTCATTAGGACCATTACAGAGCACCCAGCTGGTCCGGTGACTAAGGCACTCCTGAAGGAAGTCAGGGAAGATGATTTTGGATTGGATGTCTGATTCCTCTTTGTTTGTATTTCTTTTCTTTTGATGTACTTTTTTCTTTTGGTTGTTGTATTTTGACCCACCATGGGCATGCATTGTAAATAGACTATGTATTTTCATCATTTGTAATATATCAGTTTGTTTTATTTTGGCGGGCTTTCTCCAACATCATCAAGCATCTCCTCGAGGTCTGGAAAGGTCAAAACCAAGAACCAAACCGGATACCTTGGAAAACAAATAAGCATATTGCATTGCATACTGACATTCTTTTTGTTTTGTAGGTTTTGTTTGTTATTTTGTTTCTCACTTTGTTGTGGTTTCAGGAAACATTGCTCGTCGCAGAGTGTTCCCTGTCAACCGAACGCACCGGTACCCAACGCGAAACAACCTTCCAGGCATTCAGATGGATCAGGTACAGCAGGACCTGAATGAAATAAGAAATCAAATGGCAAACGAAAGGGTTGAAATGAGAAACCAAATGTCCCAGTTTATGGCTGTGATTACTGGCTTAGCTCAGAGCCAGGAAAGGCTGAGAGAGCTGGTGGAAAGGCAGACACCTGAAGAGCCCCACCTTGGAACAGGAGGAACCAACAATAATGAACGCGGGCAGCCTCGCATCGACCCACCAGAGTTTGGGCCCCATTTGAACCCAGATGTTAATATCCCAAGGAATATTCAAGGAAACACTGCTGGAGGCAGGATCTTGTAAGAAGATCCTTAGGAAGAGCAGTTCACAGTTATTAGGGCTGGGGATGAGGTGTATGACCGAAGGCTGGATGAGATTGCTGAAAAGCTGAGGTCCTTGGAGTCCCAGAATTCTTTAGGCTTTGACGTAATGGATATGGGGCTGGTAGATGGGATGAGGATTCCCCACAAATTCAAACCCCCATGCTTTGAAAAATATAATGGTACCTCCTTCCCGTGTACTCATCTGCAATCCTTCTTAGGGAGACTCAAGGCTTATACCATGGACGAGAAGTTATGGATGTTCTATTTTGAGGATAGCCTGACTGGAGCATCTAGATAATGGTATTCGCATCTGACAAGGGCCACTATAAGATGTTGGAAAGACTTAGCCGAAGCCTTCATCCGGCAATACCAGTACAACCTAGACATGTCCCCCAATAGAACTCTTCTAATGGGCATGTCTCAGTCTTCAAGGGAAAGCTTTCGGGATTATGCTCAGAGGTGGAGACAGCTTGCCGCTACTGTCCAGCCACCCATGTCTGAAAGAGAAATGGCTGACATGTTTATGAACACCTTGCAGGGAACTTATATTGATAGACTTGCTGCTTTCTCTTCCACCAGTTTTGCCGATGTAGTTATAGCTGGTGAGAGAATTGAGAGTCTTTTGAACGTGGGCAAAATCTCTGACAATGGTGCAAGCTCTTCCAACAACCCCATAAAACCTTTTTCAGGACCCCGAAGGGCAGGTGAAACAAATGCTATCCATGCAGGCCGGGGCAGACCTCAGTATTCTCACAGATCAATATCAGCCGTTACAATCCTGACTCCAGTTCCACAACAACCACTTTTTCAACAACAACAACAATAACATCACTATCAGCAACAATCTCACTTTCCACAACAAAGAACGTACAATAATAACAACAACAACCAACAGCAGCGCCCCTTTCAACAGAGGCCATCTCAGGAAAATAGGGTGATTGATCCCATCCCTATGCCTTACGTCGCTCTACTGCCACAACTCCTAAAGCTTAACCTGGTTGAGTTAGGGACGTTGGCTCCACCAGATCCTCTCAATCTCCCAAATAATTATGATGCCAATGCTAGGTGTACCTTCCACTCCAATGCACCTGGTCACAGTACCGAGAAATGTAGAGCCTTGCAAATGAAGGTTCAAGATTTGGTCGATTCCAAAGCTCTCAATTTCGCACCTCATCCAAATGTTAACAGAAATCCTATGCCTAATCATGGTGAGCCCAGGAATAATGCCATAGAAGAAGATCAACCATTTGTACTGATTGACAATGTTGCACAGTTTCAAACGCCACTGGCAGAAGTCAAGGCTCAACTCTTAAAATTCCAGGTGTTCCCAGACTGTGAGGCCTGCTGCGGGTCGTGCAAAAGTGCTATTAATGGTTGTGAGAGGCTAAGGCTTGGCATAGATGGCCTTATCAGAGATGGAATTTTGCAAATTACCACAACGGCTCCTTCAACATCAACCACTTTTTCTTCAGCAACAATGGATTCTCCTTCAACATTAACAATTCTTTCTTCGGCAACAATAGATCCTCCTACAACAGCAACAACTATCATTCCCACTGATTCATCCACAACTCCGGCAATCACTCCATCCATTATTTCAACAGACCAGAGTTCAACAACATTTACTTCTACAACATCAGCACCTATCTTATCAACGGAAACATCTACAACACCATCAAACATTAATGAAGATGTCTCAACGGTCACGATCTATTATGACCCGGCAAATGTTCATCCCAACAACAATTTCCAACAAACTGCAACAGCTCCTGTCAGATCACCAGTCACAATCTATTACGACCCGCATACCATCACAGTTCCTTCCGCTGCAGAAATCAGTCCGGTCACTATTACGGTGCCTGGACCTGTTCCTTATGAAAGCAGTAATGCCATACCTTGGCACTACGGCTCTGATCTCTACTGCGATGGAAAGAAGATCACTCTAGATTCATCAACCTCTTCACCACAAGTTGACAATGTTGGGGGAGGCGGAGGCTTCACCAGAAGCGAACGCCTTTTTGCCTCACAAACACCAAGACCCAATGCTGAAGCAGAAGCTGCTGCTAAGGCAAAAGGGAAGAATGTGGTACTTGAAGAGCCAACTGTTAAAGAAACTCCGAAGACGTCTTTTGAACAAAAGGTGGACGAGTTCATGAGAATAATAAAAAAGAGTGATTACAAAGTGGTGGACCAGCTTCATCAGACACCCTCCAAAATCTCTATATTATCATTGTTAATGTGTTCCGAAGCCCATAGGAATTCACTTTTGAGAGTCCTGCACGCAGCTTACGTGCCGGAAGAGATCACGGTTAATCAGCTCGAAACAATGGTTGCAAATGTTAACACCAGTCATGGACTGGGCTTCACAGATGCTGATTTAATGACGGAGGGACGCAATCATAACAAGGCTTTACATATCACCTTAGAATGCAAAGGTGCTATTCTTTCTCATGTACTGGTAGACACTGGGTCTTCGCTCAATGACCTCCCAAAGAAAGCCTCGGTGAAGTTGGAATATGACGGATTGGCATTGCGTCCAAGTAACTTGGTGGTGAGAGCATTTGATGGCTCTAAGAGATCAGTGCTTGGAGAGATTGATTTACCTGTGTTGATTGGCCCACAAACCTTTAAAACTACCTTCTTCATGATGGACATACAGTCGTCCTACAACTGTTTGTTAGGTAGACCCTGGATTCACGCCGCTGGCGCTGTTACATCTACCCTTCACCAGAACTTAAAATTTGAGTGGGAAGGCCAGATCATCACAATCTGCGGGGAGGAAGACATTTTCGTTAGCCAGCTAGCTACTTACAAGTATATAGAGATGGATGGAGAGATCCATGAGACCATGAGTCAGGGGTTTGAGGCCCTTAACATCAAGGAAGCAATTGTTGTATCTGGAACTTTCATCACTTCATATCAACAGGCCCGAAAGGTTGTTGAGGAAGGTACCGCTCAAGGCTGGGGCAAGCTGCTGCCAGTAGAAAAGAAAGAAGACGGATTCGGGTTGGGTTACAGACGAACTCGACAAGATCAACCAGAGGCTGCAACGAAGCCCAAATTCGTTAGTGGGGGAATGCTTACCCCGGATGCTGTGAACAGTCTGGAAGACGAGGAAGAAGACGAGGAAGAAGACGAACGCAACATGGAAAGCTGGATACGTCCAAGGATCCTGGGGAACCAAGTCTCTAACTGGTCTTCCCAGGAAATTATAAGAGTTACTCCTGCAGAGTAATTATTATTTCCTGTCTTTTAAGCATGCATCAAGTCCTGCATCTTGCCCAAGATGTCAGGACTCATTTTGTAATCGGGCCATCTTGTATTTTGTGCAAACGATCAATTAATGAATATCAGGACATCTTTTGCAAACGAATCTTCTTTTTCGCTCACTGTTTTTCATTTTTCATTTTTTGTACAAAAAAATAAAATGGCAATGTTTTCAAAATAATAACTTCATTTTCACTTTTTCTAAATAAGATAAAACTGATCACTAAAATGAACCAATCTAAACCCTTGCAGAGAGTGCCCTCCAGACTGCACCGACAACAACACTGCTATGACTTCATATGACTTCGACAATCCGATTAATCATGCCGATGAAGGGGTTGAAGAAGATTATGAGCTACCTGAAGAACTAGCCAGATTGTTAAGGCAGGAGGAGAAGGTTATCACTCCTCATCAGGAGGAAGTTGAGACAGTTAATCTTGGTACCGAAGAAGACTTGAAGGATGTGAAGATCGGGGCCCGTCTGCAAGATTCAGTGAAGGAACAACTTATTGACATGCTGCGAGAGTACGTTGATGTCTTTGCTTGGTCCTACCAAGACATGCCAGGTCTGGATACCGACATTGTTATACACAAGCTGCCACTAAACGAAGATTGTCCTCCCGTGAAATAGAAGCTACGCCATACTCGTTCGGATATGGCCATGAAGATAAAAGAAGAGGTACAAAAACAGTGGGACGCCGGTTTCCTTGCTGTAACTAGTTACCCACCGTGGGTTTCTAACATTGTACCCGTGCCTAAGAAGGATGGCAAAGTACGAATGTGTGTGGATTACTGGGATCTGAACAGAGCCAGCCCGAAAGATGACTTCCCATTACCTCACATTGATGTATTGGTCGACAATACGACTCAGTTCTCGGTGTTCTCCTTCATGGATGGATTTTCAGGATATAATCAGATCAAGATGTCACCTGAAGACATGGAGAAGACAACTTTCATCACACCCTAGGGCACATTCTGTTATAAGGTAATGCCATTCGGACTGAAGAATGCTGGTGCCACTTATCAACGGGCTATGGTGACATTATTCCACGACATGATCCACAAAGAAATTGAATGTTATGTGGATGACATGATTGCCAAGTCCCTCACAGAAGAAGACCACCTGGTGAATCTGTTAAAGCTATTCAAGCGTCTGAGAAAGTACCAATTGAAGTTGAACCCCAACAAATGCACATTTGGGGTACGTTCCGGTAAGCTGCTGGGGTTTATTGTAAGTGAAAAAGGGATTGAAATTGACCCTGACAAAGTCAAAACCATTCAAGAAATTCCTGCACCAAAGACTGAAAAAGAAGTTTGGGGGTTTCTAGGTAGATTGAACTACATTTCAAGGTTCATATCTCATCTTACTGCAACCTGTGAACCCTTGTTCAAGTTGTTAAGAAAAGAACAAATAGTCAGGTTGAATGAAGACTGCCAAAGGGCTTTTGACAAAATCAAGGAATACTTACAAGAGCCTCCAATCCTTATGCCTCCAGTTGAGGGAAGACCTCTAATAATGTACTTGACAGTATTAGAAGAGTCAATGGGGTGTGTGCTGGGCCAGCATGACGAGTCTGGTCGAAAAGAGTATGCAATATACTACCTAAGCAAAATGTTTACCGATGTAAACACCCCAAATTTTCCCTCACCCATTCACACCATGGCTTGTGATCATTTCATATGCATAAATTCAATCATAGTATCTCATACCACATTTTTGATTCACTGCATTGCTTCTAAGTCATCTGCACCTAGGGTTTGTGATCTGAGCAATCCTGAGCCATTTGAGCCACTTCAAAGGTCATCAAATAACTTAAAAGGGGTCCATGTATGTTCAAGCATCATATTGTATCCCCACAAAGTCAAGAAAGTCAAAGAATCACAAGAACTGAGAATGGCATGGAAGCAGAGCCATGTTTAACTGCACAGATGACCTAGAATTAGGGTTTTGGTTTCAGAGGCCATAACTCCAAAATTTTTGGTCATTCTTGTTTCTATTGGTCTATATAGGGTATAGGGATCATGCATATCAATTTTCATGAAGAAATTCCATGGGGAAGGCATCTAATCAAGAGTTGACTTCTTGAGCAAGTCAGTGTAAAATCAGGGCATCTGAGGCCCCCAATGACCCAACCAAAGGGTGTTCTTCATCACTTTGAATGTGTATGATTTTTGTTTGATCATAGAAGATGTTAGAAGTTCACAAAATTGAAGAATTTCAAGCCATTTGCAAAGTTGCCTTTTTGGGAAAATGACTTGTAATGGAAACTTGTCATTTTGGGAAACTTTTTCAACCCTTGCTTTTTGATTCAAAAATGGTTCAAATGGGAAAACTTTGGTCATGAAAGTTGTAGAATGGATCATTCCCTTTTCAAAAAGTACAAGAACTCATTCTAATTCATTTTGGATCAAAAGTTATGGCTTGTCAAAGTTGGGAAAAATCACATAATTTCAAGTTATGTACCAAAGAAGCAAAGTTGCAAAACCACTTGCCAAGACAAATTGTGCTTTCAAATGAACTTCTAATATTTGTACAAACATAAACCATTTCCTAAAAGTCAGAATGCATCAAAGGTTTGCCCATTTTCATGACTTGTGGATCAAGAAACTTCAAAAGGGCCAAAGTTGGATAAAGTTGCAAAACATCATACAAACCCTAATCCACTTGCTAGTTGGCTTCAAGACTGATCCCATGGCTCTCCTCATTCCTTGCTGCACAGGACACCCCTATTGTCCTTGGCCTACCATTGACCCATACCTCTCTTACACAAAACTTGACTTTTTGCATAAAGACCCATACCAATCACAATAGGGCACAACCACTCCACAGACCTATCACAAGTTGATATGTGGATCAAACCCAAGCCATAACACACAACAACAGAAGCTGAAACCTCAGATTGCCATAGTTATCAAAAATCCTCCAACTTGCAAAACCTTTCGAATCTCCTAGCTCACTCAACCAATATTCAAACCAACTTCACCATTGATCTCAAGATGACTCACTGACCACAAACCAACCATTGAAACAGCCAAACACCTCACATAAACAAAACACGATTTCTGACCAGTTGGCTTGCAAACTCCTAAATCAGCCAAAAGAAATTCCTTCCAAGCATCAAAACTTCATCAGGGGTTCAAGAGGAGTGGATTGCACAAAGAGAGAGGGCCTGAAAGTCCAGAACTGAGAAAGCTCAAGCTCAGGTACCTCCTTGAAACATTTTTCCAGAACTCTTATTTTTTGTTTCAAAATGATTAAGCATGCTTCACTGATCACATTGAACTTGGAATTATTGAAAATGGTTGAGAAATGAGACTGTATTGCTTGTCTGAATTTTTTTCCATATTTATGTTCTTCTTCGAATCATGGGATTGAGTGAAAAGAAATGAGTTTTGAGGGTGGATTCAGGTTCAGGGGGATGAGGGGAGTTGATCTGGAGCTTTAGAGCTCCAGAAATAACCTAGGGAGTGAGTTTGAGATTTTCAGGGAAGGGGGTCACCGGAGAAGACGACCGGAGCTCGTCTCCGGTGACCTGAAAGTAATTAGGGTTTGTTAATTAGGGTTAGCCAGGTTTAAATGTGGGGCGTTGGATCTGGGCTTCCTGCGCGTGTTAGATGGCCAGGATGACTTCATTTAGCCCTAATTGTAATTAATTAAAATTAATTAATTAGGTTTAGTTTAAATATGCCAGTTTGAATCTGGACCATGGGATCTGGCGCCAGTCAATTCGCGCGTTTCTTGTTTGAATGTCAGCCTTTAGATTTGCATACTTTTCATTTTATTTGATTTTATTTTATTTTCTTGTCATTTATTTTGTGCATTTTATTTAAAATAGCAAAAATCATTTAAAAATTATGGAAATTTTTGTCAAGGGTTTCATGAATTTTCAGAACACAAAAATATTTTTTATTTTTATTTTTTGCATTAAAATGTTTTTTTAAGTTATTTAAATGTTTATTTTTAATTAGTTAATGAAAGTTAATTAATTAAAAATACATTTAGGTATTTAAAAATCATAAAAAATTTCACATAGCATTTAAAAACATTTAGAAACATTGTCCAACTCTCAAACCAAATTTCTTTTTCGTTCTTGATGCCTTTTGATCATTTTCATTGGAATTAATTTCATTTTAAGGCAATATTTTGGTTCAATCTTTGAAAAATCCTTTCTGCCTAACCATTGAGAGTTGGATGATGATTCTTCTTGCATTGCATCTTGCATAGCATGTAGTTTATAGGATAAAATTGGTTTGAATTGATCTTGCATTTTCAATTTGTTTAGCATTTTTCTTGATGAGGTACCTTAAAACCCTAGCAATCTTAGGAAATTCATAACTTTCAATAGGTTAAGAATTGGATCCCCTCCTTTGGGCAGTGAACTTGTATAGGTTTAGGGTATCTTTGTTTGCATTTTCAAATTTTTATCATGTTGTTTTCTTCTGGTTTTGGATTTTTGCTTTGCATGATGCATGTAACCCTAATTTGTGTCATCCTTTGCATCCATTTTTTCATTTGCTTGCATCCATTGACTTGCCATGACTTCTTGTGCATTCTTTTGATTCATAATACATCCTAGGACATATTAGAATCATGTTTGATCATTGCATCTTTCATTTGCCATGTTGTATGTCATTTGCATTTCATAACTTTTCATGAACATCCTTGGTTCAAAGTATGTTTCTTTTGCATCCATATGCTTGTTTGATCATTCTCATGCCTTGCCTCATGTTTGTATCATCTCTTAGCATCATTAAATCCATGATCTTGCTCCTGGTTTTGGTTTGCATCATCACATTTCATCTCATTTGCACTGCATTTCATCTCTTATGCTAACATTTCAGGTGGTAAGTGGTTTGAGAAGTGAATTTGCCTTCACTTCTCATGGTTTCTTTTCATCTCTTTCATACTTCCTTTGCTGAATTTTGTATGTGTATTGGATTGAGCTTGCTCATTCTTGTTCATCTCTTACTTTCTTCCTTCAAGCAACTTGTCTTCTTAAGTGAAGCAAGTTGTTTTGCTTCTCTTTGTTTCTTCCTCCTTTCATCTGCTTCCTTCCTGGTGGTTTCTCTGAAGATTCTTCTTGTAAACCTCACTAACCCTAGGAACAACCAAGCATGATAACAATTAGGATTTTGATTAGTCCCCCATTTAGCTTTTACCTTTGTGTCATCTTTGAGTCTTCTTTTCTCACCCCATAATCAAGGACTAAACCCTAAAGGTTTTAAGGCTTTGTGATTAAGCTTATGCCTGCATCCTTCTATTAGGATGGAGTGTATAACTTTAATCCTAAGTGTTAAACCCTTAATGTGTTTAAATCCTTTAATCAACTCACTTAATAATCATCAAGACATCAAGCTTGTAACTTGGGCCTTGCATTAGGGTTCTAATTCTTCCTTAATTGGTTAAGAAGGACTAACCCTAGTGTTAATGGACAAGTCCCCCTCAAGTTGTCTTACAAACCCTAAAAAAATCATTTCTTCAATCTTATCATTAACTAAAATCCACTCTAATAAAGGCTTTGTTTTGTCATGAGGTTAATCCCTAATCATGGATTAAGTTGAGGAGCTTTCCTCAGCTTAAGTGTTCTCATCTATTATCCTTCTATTAGGATGGTATAATGAGTCCATTAAATCCTTGATTATGGCTTAATCTCATTACTTAACACTAAACAAAAATAACAAAAACATCTAAATAATCACAAGTAGGTTAATGATCTTAATCCTACTTCAGGGTGATTAAGTGTGAGATGCTGACTTCACACTTAAGGTATTCTCATTACCCCTAATCAGAGGGAGGATGTGATGAGTTTACTAACCCATTGGTTTAGGTTTAAGCTCATTAACTTATGACACATTTCCAAAAGCAATAAAAGACTGAAAACCCAAAAACAAACAATAATCGTCTCCTTCGGGATTCTTTTCTCATCATATCATTCACTCACAAACGAGAACTCGCTTCTTCCGTCTAATGCAAGACAGTTTGCACCTGAGCCAGACAGGTCATACACTTGAGCATAGACAAGCAAGCAGTTCACAAGTCAATTCATTTCCAGTCTCTCTGAGTCGAACTACGGTGTTCTGACTTCCTCATTGCACGAGAGGATACGTAGGCATAACTTAATAGTTATCGAACAAAAATCTCTGTATATTCCCCCCCTCTTTCCAGTATCTTTCTTTTAGCCTCATAGTCTTGAGCATCTCACTCTTGTTCTTACACTGACACTTCTTTTATACACTTCACACCTCTTTTACACTGACACTTGCATTCTTTTCCAGCTTTGATACACAAATTGCACTGACACTACCCCTTTAAGACACAAATCTTTTAAGCGTGGATCCCGTCAAGTACGACGGACAATCTGGGTACTAATACCTTCCCAGGTTGTAACCAACCCCCTTTCTCAGTCTCTCTGGTTCGCGACCGTCTTATCCATATCTTTCCAGGTCTACGCAGCATTACCTTTCCTCCGGGATAAAAATGCCTAGCTGGTGACTCTCTTCTCTTGAGTTCACCCTTGTGTGTTCTCATCCCTTTCGCCGACCGTTCGCGTCTGTACCCCTTCTGACCAGGTGTCATTTTGGTGGGAGCGACAACTTGGCGACTCTGCTGGGGACCCTTATATTGTAACCAGGGCTTCTGGTTCTTTTTGTGGGTTCCTCCTAGTGCTTGTTTGATTTGTGTTTACTGGGGTGTTATGTGCTATGTGTGTTCATTTATTTTGCTTTATTTATTGCTTTATGTACAACTTTATATATTGCTTTCCTTTACAGTTTTTCATATTTCATACTGTCATTATCATTGCTGGATCTGGTCTTCTGTTCTGGTGGGTGGGGTTTCATTGAGAGATTAAGGTCCTATACCGGGGACCTGAGTGACACCTAGGCTATAGTGGTTCATGTTCTTTCCCATTCCATTTCGGTCTGGTGCGGGAATATGAAACACGGTTCAGATATGGGTTTCTTCTTGAGAACTCTGTGCTACAGATTTCCTGTAGTGCTAGGGCTATCTGGGAAGCCTGCTAAGTCTGGATGACCTTTATTATGACCTTCAGAAACTGAGGTGAATTAGAGGAGGATTTTTTATGGTTATTGTAAACACTGTACCTCCGGGTTAGAAGTGTTTACACTTCTCATAACTGATCCAAGTCTGAGGATCCTTGTTCTAGAACACCACCTGTGAGGGGGTTGGGCTGTTTACAGGTTTGCAGGTACCCTTGACCACATCATACCCTGATACTTTGTTTTGATTAAGAGTACTCCATTTTGGGACAGTTCTTGTGATTTGAACCCTGGACATGTGACTCTTTATTTGTGTCCCCTACCTTGGTTACTGGACTTCTGAACCTCCATCTGGACTTCTTGAACATACATGGACTTATATCAAGGCAGTTAATCAGATCCAGCTTGATCACAAACCCTTGCATATCATTTGCATACATCATCATTGCATCATTTAACATCTGTTTATTTATTTTTCAGGGTATCCACATCATATATGGCTTGGTTTTGACCCCTTCATCTGCATAGACCCTGTTGCCTGCTTCAGCCACTTTTATCACCAGCCTCAGCCTATCAGTGGCTCATCTCCAGTGTCAGTCTTCATCATCAGCATCTGTTTTCAGCTCTTCACCAGCAGTCATGGAACCCAAGAAGAGCAACATTTCATACCATTTCTTTGAGCCTGTGCTGGCTGGCATCAGGCAGGTCCAGGCACTTATCACTCCAGACCACATCCCATTATTCAGAGAGCATTATGGAGGCATCCTTGATATGGTTATGGACCTGGACCCTTCTCAGAGGAGTTTGATCCACACCCGCCTACAGTTTTATGACCCTCCTTTGAGATGCTTCACTTTCCAGAACTTTCAGCTAGGACCTCTGCTGGAGGAGTTCTCATCATTGATTGGAGTACCTGTCATAGGTGATATCCCCTTCAACCCAGAGATGACTTTTCCCAGCAATGGAGAAGTGGCAAAAGCACTGTACCTGGAGCCTATTCTGATTGAGCAGAACATGACAACAAAGGCTGGGATCCCTGGTCTACACTTGGACTTTCTGACTTCTCAGGCCATCCTGAAGGCCTCTTTGGGAGAATGGAGGGCAGTTTGTGCATTGTTAGCCCTCAGTATATATGGGGTTATACTATTTGCAGATGAGCCCAAGTTTATCAGCAAGAATGCCATTCATGTTTTCCTTCTGAGGAACCCAGTGCCCACATTGCTGGGAGATTTCTATTATTCTGTTCACCAAAGAAATGAGAAGCAAAGAAGAAGGTTGGTGAGATGCTGTGCTCCTCTATTTCATACCTGGCTGCTCAAACACTTACCCAAGACTGATGCCTTCCTGAATCCTCACCAACAGAAGAATTGGGCTAAGAGACTTATTGCTTTGACTTCAGATGACATCAGATGGTGCACCCAAAGCACCAAAGGCAGGGACATAATTACTAGCTGT
Organism: Lathyrus aphaca; assembly: GCA_963966055.1. NCBI lineage: Eukaryota > Viridiplantae > Streptophyta > Magnoliopsida > Fabales > Fabaceae > Lathyrus > Lathyrus aphaca. The sequence goes on from OZ014525.1 coordinate 115,348,286, forward strand.
GGACAATTCCCTAATGTACCTCTAATGGGAGTGAAGGGTTGCATCAACTACAACCCTTTGCTGTTTAAGAGACAGTTGGGCTATGCTTTGGTTCACCCTCCTAGAGTGCAAGACTTGGCTGAAACCCTTTATTGTGAGATAAAACCTAATCTAGCTGTTGTCAGACAAGCATCCTGGGCTTGGGACAACATCCAGTCCAAAGGGATGACCATTCTTGGGAGGTGCAATAATGTGGCTTCAGCTCAGTATTATGAATGGTCTCATGCTAGGGCTCAGATTTCTGGAATGCCTTTCACCATTGAGGATACACCTGGACCATCCACAGCACCACCTCCAGCCACTGTCAGCCTAGAAGAATTTGAGAAACTAAAGGAGAGGAATGAGAATCTGTCTCAAGCTCGGAAGAAGACCCTCTGGGAGAGGAGTGATGGTCGTCTAGACATTGAGAGGTTGGAGAAGCTTAAGGTGGAGCATCTGGCCAAGATTGAGAAAGCAGAGGACTACATCAAGAAATCAAGAGTTGGGGAGCAAATTTTGAAGAATGCCTGTAAAGAGGCTCAGTTTCAGAAGGCTAGGACTGATCTCTATCTGAAAGAAAGTCAAGCTAGGTGGGTCAGGATCACTGAAGCTCGTACTCAAGAAGATAAGAGAATTCAAGCCAAGATTGAGCAATTGGAGGCCAATGAAAAGAAACAACAGGAGGCTCTGCTAGCAGCCCAAAAGGAGATTTCAGAGTTGAAACTTAGGGCTGGTGTGAAGAGGTCAAAGGACCAAGATAGGCATAAGAAGCTGACCACTGCTATTGCCACCAGGAACCTTCTTATCAGAAACATTACAGAGCATCCGGCTGGTCCTGTAACTGAAGCACTTCTGAAGGAGGTTTAGGAGGATGAGTTTGGATTAGATGTTTGACTTCTTTTCTTGTTGTTATTTCCATTTCATGTACTGTTCTTTTTATGTTGTATTTTGACCCCTCAAGGGCATGTGTTGTAAAAAACAAACTATGTATGATCCACCATTTGTAATGTATTTGTCAGTTTGTTTCATTTGAGTTTCTTTTCTTAAGCAACATCACAACATCTTCCTCAGGGTCTGGAAAGGTCAAAACCAAGAGCCAAGCCGGATACCTTGGAAAATAAATAAGCATACTGCATTGCATACTAACTCTTGTTTTGTTTTGTAGGATTTTTGTTTTGTTTGTTACTAACTCTGTTGTGATTCAGGAATTATTGCTCGCCGTCGGGTGTTCCCTCTCAACCGTCCGCACAGGTATCCTACTCGCAACAATCTTCCTGGTATCCAAATGGATCAAGTACAGCAAGATCTGACAGAGGTCAGAACTCAGATGGCTAATGAAAGGCTGGAGATGAGAAACCAAAAGACCCAATTCATGGAAGTAATGAATGGCTTGGCCCAAAGTCAAGAGAGATTGAGGGCATTGGTAGAAAGACAAACCCCGGAAGAACCCCATCTGGGAACTGGAGGAACAAGTAACAATGAAAGGGGTCAGCCTCATGTTAATCCACCAGTATATGGGCCTCATCTGCATCCGGAAGTCAACATCCCGGGTAATGTGCAAGGAAATACCACTGGGGGAAGGATCTTACAAGAAGACCCCCAAGAGGAGCAGTTTACTGTAATAGGAGCTGGGGATGAAGTCTATGATAGGAGGTTTGATGAAATTGCTGAGAAGTTGAGATCTCTGGAGTCTCAAAATTCCCTAGGTTTTGATGTCATGGATATAGGGTTAGTGGATGGGGTAAGGATCCCTCACAAGTTCAAACCCCCGTGCTTCGAGAAGTACAATGGAACTTCCTGTCCACGAACTCACTTACAGTCCTTTTTGGGAAGACTTAAAGCATACACCATGGATGAAAAACTGTGGATGTTTTATTTTGAAGACAGTTTGACTGGGGCTTCAAGGGAGTGGTATTCACACTTGACCATAGCTACTATCAGATGCTGGAAGGACCTAGCTGAAGCCTTCATCAGACAATACCAATACAATCTGGACATGGCTCCTAACAGGACCCTTTTGATGGGAATGTCTCAGTCCTCCAGAGAAAGCTTCAGGGAATATGCCCAGAGGTGGAGACAGCTTGCTGCTGTTGTCCAACCACCCATGTCGGAAAGAGAAATGGCCGACATGTTTATGAATACCCTGCAAGGAACATACATTGATAGGCTAGCTGCCTTTTCTTCCACCAGCTTCGCTGATGTAGTTATAGCCGGAGAAAGAATTGAAAGCCTTCTGAAGATGGGTAAGATTTCTGATAATGGTGCAAGTTCGTCCAGTAATCCCAGGAAGCCTTTTGTGGGACCTAGAAGAACCGGTGAGACAAATGCCATTCATGCCAGCAGGGGCAGACCTCAGTATGTCCACAGATCAGTAGCAGCTGTCACCATTCCAGCTCCGATTCCTCAGCAACCAGCATACCAACAACCACAACAACCCCATTATCAACAGCAAGTTCAGTATCCGCCACAGAGGGCCTACAACAACCCCATTCTCATGTCCTTAAAATACCTTCAAATGCCTTGTAGTATGGAAACCGAATTTGAGCTTTGGTGAGGTTTTTTGAAAATGCAAACTTACTCTTGGAGGCTGAAATTCGTGTCCATGTACTAGGTTTGTGTTATGTACTTATAGTATAATGATTTTAGGTCAAAACAATTGGTGGTTGTGTGAAAGATTTGATCAAAAAAGATTGAAAAAGATTAAGCTTTAAAATTCAAATATTCTTGCATAAACCCTTTCTATTTCAAGCCAATCACCATTATTTTTGTATCATTCTGATCCATATTGAATTCATGACCTTCTAGAACCAAAAATAATTTTAAATCTTCACACTTGATATTTTATTTAAATTTAAAATGATTTTTAGTATAAAAAATCATAATAAATTAATTAAATAAAATAAAAATTATGAAAATATCAAATAATTTTCGTGCATGATGTCATGGATCACTTTGGGTCATCAAAAGTTCAGCCCATTTAGCAAAATTTGGTTTTAAACCTCCATTTACTTCATTAACTTCCCTAAAATTTCCCAACTTTGCAAGGGCACAAATCCTTCAATTTTAATGCTATGAGGGTGTTCTTGGACATTTTGGAAAGCTTGAAGAGTCCTCTAACCAACCCCACTGGTTTCATGTCCATATCATTTACCATTCTCAAGTTATGCCCTTTTGAAGTTGTTGACTTTTTGTTGACTTTCAAAAGGACCTATAATGTCTTAGCTCATACCTTCCAAATGAAGCATTTTTGGGCTTGGCTTGTGAGACACAAAGTTGTAGAAAATTCAATTTCCTTCAAAATGAGCTTTGGATGGAGAATTGGTGATGAAGCATGTGAAAGTTATGGCTGGTCAAAGTTCAGTTGACTTTTCCTAAAGAAACCCTAATTTAGAAACCCCTGATTCTTGATGATCTGAAATATCCTTGATGAATCATGATCAACCCTTGATCAAATGATGAATTTCACTTCATATACTTGATGTTGGCAAAAAATCATGAAGTTTGACTTTGGTTTGACCACAGTTGACCTCAGTTTGACTTTTTAACTACTTTGACTGATTTTGACTTATCTGATCATCTGACTGAGCAAACTTCTGAGAAAAGTCTTGAAACTTGTCATGGGGGGTTCTTACACACATATAAGATGTTATGAAGCTCACTTGAAGTCTTGGAAGTCTATTTAGCCTGATTAAAGTCAAAACCCTAGTTTTGGATGCACTGCTTAGGAGGTGCATTGTCTGAGGGAATTGTCAACTCTTCTGACTATTTGTGAACTTTGTGAACCTTGTGAACCATCATAACATGTCTTGTGAACCTTGTGAACCTCATGGGAGGTCTTGTGAACCTTGTGAACCTCATAAAGTGTCTTGTAGACTTCATGAACCTCATGAAAGGTCTTGTAAGTATTGTGAACCTTGTGAACCTCATAAAGTGTCTTGTAAACTTCATGAACCTCATGAAAGGTCTTGTGAACCTTGTGAACCTCTTAGTACACAAAGCCTTGTATTGTGAGGGCAAATTTTGGGGTGCAACAGCTGCCCCTGTTCAATTTTCTGAAACCTGAGGGGTTAGATTGGTATATTTGCCAGTCGTGACCTGGAAGGTTGAAGGGGATTGAACACAAAAGCCCAAAAATTTGCACTCACCGGTGCGTAGGGTAGTATTGATGACTGGTTGTATATGCTTGAGTGGGCTTAAAGATGCCACTTGGAGAAAAGTTCTTCAGATACATTTCTTGGAGGATATAGCAGTCCAAAATATGAAGATATAATGATAGCTTTCAGGAGGATAAACAACGTCCTGAGGTGGTGGTAATAGCTTTCAGGAAGATAAACAACGTCCTGAGGTAATGATGTAACCTTTGGGAAGATAAACAACGGCCCAAAGTAATGATATGCTTTCAGGAGGATAAACAACGTCCTGAGGGATTGATAGCTTTCAGGAGGATAACAACGTCCTGAGGTAATGATATGCTTTCAGAAGGATAAACAATGTTCTGAGGAAATGATATAACCTTTGGGAAGATAAATAACGGCCCAAAGTAATGATATGCTTTCAGGAGGATAAACAACGTCCTGAGGATGTGATGATAGCTTTCAGGAAGATAACCAACGTCCCGAGGAGATAATATGCTTTCAGGAGGATAAACAACATCCTGAGGTGATGATATGCTTTCAGAAGGATGAACAACGTTCTGAGGTATAAGAAGCTTTCAGGAGGATAAACAACGTCCTGAGGAAATGATAACTTTTGGGAAGATAAACAACGTCCCAATAGTCACAATTTGTTGATAAAATTTGTCTGCTGGAGAATTAACCTGAAAACAAGGTAGCATTCTGTATGATAATATTAGCTTATGTATTATGTATGCATGTATAATATGATGCACCTAAGTAATGTATTATATATTTATGTGTATGTATGTTATGGTATGATGTAAATGATGTATGTATGATATGATGCTGCCTGAAGCGTCTGGATATCTTCGTATAACAACTGCTGGCCAGGGAAAATAAATCCTGATTCGTTGCTGAAGAATATGAGGAACTCGTTCCCGTCTTGTTTGATAATATATTATACATAACCTCCCGTCTTCGTCTGCTGGGGATAGCAAGGTATACATAACCTCCCGTCTTCGTTCGATAGTAGGGTATACATAACCTCCCGTCTTCGTTCATCGTACTCCTATTGGAAAGTAAATTCCCGAATATCCGTATGAGGATAAAAGAGATGGATATAAATTCCAGGAGAGATGTGACTTGAAGTACTTCATGAAGATGGATTTGCCCTACTGGGGATTTGTAACTGTCTTGTAGGGGTGAACCTGGTGAAGCTTCGTTGGAATCCTTCCCTCGTTCATCCTTAGTAAATACTATTACTGCATTTTCATGCATTTCTGGTAAACATCAATCATATTAAGCATACATGCATTTCTGGTAAACATCAATCATATTCAAAAGCATACATACATTCAAACACAACCAATGGACGTTTCGCTTATGTAAATAGGGTAAAAGTAAATCTGGATTCAAAAATGGAATTTTATTCATATCAAAAAGTGACCCATACATGGGTAAGTTTGTACAAGGAGACATAAACCCTAGTAAGAGGATTTTGTCATAAAATTTTACAAAACAAGGAGAATCAGCTATGTGGGAAATAATCCTATTGAGTTTCAATTCTACTATTGCCATTATCTTCAAGTATCTCATCTTCTGCTGTTGAGACGGAAACGATTGGATTGAGCTTTATCTGTTCAAACTTGAGTAAGTAACACAACTGGTTGCAGTTTCATGGGTGATCCAAACAAGACATAATCATACGCTTTAATCCCTAACTTTTGCCTGGATTGCCCTTTCAGGTTTTCAATCCATCGGGATACCCTTTTTTGCCCAAGCCGCCTTTTCAGGTTTTCGACTTGCCGGGTGTACATTTTATATATATATCCCTAATTTTTGCCCAAACCCTTTTGGTTTGCCGGGATGCCCTTATTTTTGCCTAGGCCAGTCAACCTAGCGGGTCTCTTTCTATGCGTAGTATTTTTTAACTATGTCTGCGTTTACAGGCTGTGGAAAGTCTTCACCATCCATAGTAGTAAGTATCATGGCACCTCCTGAGAATACTGTCTTGACTATAAATGGTCCTTCATATGTTGGAGTCCACTTGCCCCTAGGATCACCCTGTGGTAATATGATACCCTTGATTACCAAGTCACCAGCCTGATATACCTTTGGCTTAACCTTCTTGTTAAAAGCTTTGATCATTCGTTTTTGGTACATCTGGCCATGACAAACTGCTGCTAACCTCTTCTCATCAATCAAATTTATCTGGTCCAGTCGAGTCTGAATCCACTCATCTTCATCCAAGCCTGCATCCTTCATAATTCTCAAGGAGGGAATCTGAACTTCAATGGGCAGAACTGCTTCCATACCGTAGACTAAGGAGAATGGGGTTGCCCCTGTTGAAGTACGTATTGTAGTACGATAACCATGAAGAGCAAATGGTAACATCTCATGCCAATCCTTATAAGTAACAGTCATCTTCTGTATAATCTTCTTGATATTCTTGTTAGCAGCTTCAACTGCCCCATTCATCTTTGGACGATACGGAGAAGAGTTGTGATGCTTAATCTTGAACTGCGTGCAGAGATCCGTAATCATAGTGTTGTTCAGATTAGAGCCATTGTCAGTAATAATCCTTTCAGGGATTCCATACCTACATATGAGATTATTCTTAATGAATCGAGCCACAACATTCTTGGTAACAGATGCAAATGAAGCTGCCTCTACCCACTTCGTGAAGTAATCAATAGCAACCAGGATGAAACGATGCCCATTAGAAGCAGTAGGTTTGATCTCACCAATCATATCAATGCCCCACATGGCAAAAGGCCAAGGAGCAGTCAACACATTCAATGGTGATGGAGGTATGTGCACTTTATCAGCATAAATTTGACACTTGTGACATGTTCTGGAATGTTGATAGCAATCAGCTTCCATGGTAGACCAATAGTAACCTGCTCTCAATATCTTCTTTGCCATAGTATGACCACTAGAATGAGTGCCAAAGATCCCATCATGCATGTCTTCCATAATCTCAGTTGCTTCTTTCTTATCCACACAACGAAGCATAGTTGAATCATGATTGCGCTTGTACAAAATCCCATTACTCAAAAAGAACTTAGCAGAAAACCTTCTCAGAAACTTCCTATCTTTGACAGATGCCCCTTCAGGGAACTCCTGAGCTTCAAGATATCTTTTTACTTCATAGAACCAAGGCTTCTCCTCTACCTCTTCAGTGTCAATCTCATTGCAGTATGCAGGCTTTTCAAATCTATCAATAGTAATCTTGGGAGCTTCATCATCCCAACTGATCTCAAACATGGATGCCATGGTGGCCAAGGCATCTGCCAACTGATTCTCTCTTCGTGGAATATGTCCAAAAGTAATCTCTTTAAAATGTGGGATTAAAGACAACACATGTTCTCTGTAAGGAATGGGATTATCATGCTTGGTATCCCAATCTCCATTAATCTGACTTATTACCAGGGCTGAATCTCCGTACACGTCTAGGAACTGAATCTTCATATCAATGGCAACTTTGATACCCAGAATACATGCCTCATACTCAGCCATGTTATTGGTACAATAGAAACAAAGTCTGGCAGTAATCGGGGTATGACAACCTTCAGGGGAACTAATCACAACACCAACACCATTACCAAGTGCGTTGGAAGCACCATCAAAAACCATAGTCCATCGGGATCCTTGTTCAGGTCCGTCATATTGTCCAGGTTCTTTGGTAATAATCATAATGTCTTCATCGGGGAACTCAAAACTCATTGACTGGTAATCATCTACTGCTTGATGAGCCAAATGATCTGCCACAACACTTCCTTTAATGGCCTTCTGAGTAGTATACTGTATATCATATTCTGTCAATATCATTTGCCATCTTGCAATTCTTCCGGAGAGAGCAGGTTTCTCAAATATGTACTTGATTGGATCCATCTTCGAAATCAACAAAGTAGTATGGGTCAACATATACTGTCTTAGTCGGCGAGCAGCCCATGCCAAAGCGCAGCAAGTTTTCTCGAGCAGTGAGTATCTTCTTTCACAGTCGGTAAACTTTTTGCTAAGGTAGTATATTGCCTGCTCTTTTCGACCAGACTCGTCATGTTGCCCCAACACACACCCCATTGAATTGTCTAATACTGTTAAGTACATAATCAAGGGTCTTCCATCAACTGGTGGCATCAATATTGGAGGTTCTAGCAGATATTTCTTGATTTCATCAAAGGTTGTCTGGCACTCATCATTCCATTCCATCACCTGATCTTTCTTCAACAATTTGAAGATTGGCTCATAGATGGCAGTTAATTGGGAAATAAATCTCGCAATGTAATTCAATCGTCCCAAGAAACCTCTAACCTCCTTCTTAGTACGTGGAGCTGGCATCTCTCGTATAGCTTTCACTTTTGCAGGATCCACTTCAATACCTTTTCCACTGACAATGAAACCCAGGAGCTTACCAGATCTAACTCCAAAAGTACACTTGTTTGGGTTCAATCTCAACTTGTATTTCTTCAACCTCTCAAACAATTTATGCAAATGATCAAGATTTTGTTCTTCATTCTGGGACCTGGCTATCATATCATCCACATACACCTCTATCTCATGATGAATCATGTCATGAAACAAAGCCACCATAGCACGCTGATATGTCGCCCCTGCATTCTTCAAACCAAATGGCATCACCTTATAACAAAAAGTGCCCCACTGTGTAACAAATGTTGTCTTCTCCATATCTTCAGGTGCCATCTTGATTTGATTGTAACCAGAGAAACCATCCATAAAAGAGAATACTTTATGCTGAGCAGTGTTGTCTACCAGAACATCAATATGAGGAAGTGGAAAGTCATCTTTGGGGCTGGCCTTGTTCAAATCCCTGTAGTCTACACACATACGTACCTTACCATCTTTCTTAGGTACCGGTACCACATTTGCAACCCACTGAGGATAAGAAGTCACTGCTAAGAACCCTGCATTGAACTGTTTCATTACCTCTGCTTTGATCTTCTCTGACATTTCAGGACGCATACGACGAACCTTCTGCTTCTTTGGACGACAATCTTCTTTCACTGGTAAACGGTGAACCACAATGTCTGTATCCAACCCTGGCATATCTTCATAAGACCAAGCAAAGATCTCCACATAGTCACGTAACATCTGAATCAATCTGCTCTTGACACTATCCTCTAAATCAGCCCCTATCTTGACCTCTTTCCTGTTTTCTTCAGTTCCCAGATTCACAACTTCGACTGGCTCTTCATGTGGTTGTATAGCTTTCTCTTCTTGTTGTAACAACCTAGCAAGCTCTACAGGTACTTCACAATCGTCCTCATTTCCGTCTTCAGCTTGATAGATCGGATTCTCGAAATTATAATTGGCAATAGTAGAACTGTTATCAACAGGATCCAGAGTGGATGAGGATCTGCATTTTAGTGATGTGGGTGTGTGTAAGAACACATAGCTGATAAAACAAAAATAAAAGAAAAGAAAGACAAAGAACATAATATTTACGAAAACGAAACGTCCACTGATTTTTATTGAATGAAGTATGCAAATGAAATGACAGCCCGTAACAAACACACCATTGTGCCCCGGGTAAGGCACAAGGCTTAAGAGTTCAATTACAAACTTAAAAAGCAACAACACAGTAATAGTATTTACTCCTGACTAAAGGAGATAGGAATAACATCTTCAGCTTTCCAGTTATTGAGTCCAGCACCCACAGTAGGAAAAATCCAAGCATCCAAGTTGTAGTCTTCATCATAGTCACCCACAACATTGATCTGGTTCTTCATAACCCCCTGATTGGTGATACGAACAGCACGAGCACGACGAACAGCCTTCTGGGACTCTGCAGTGAAACCCAAACCAAATTTTTCAGACTTGTACGGGATATCAGGAAGATGACCCCAAATAGTACAACCACCTTCATCCACCACAGCTCTAGCATCTTTAAGGGAGGCCATTGTTGGAGGTATTCTGGTGACCACAGGAACTTTCTTGACAACAGGAGGAGCTTCATAATCATTAACAATCCAAGGAACCACTTCAAATGTCTGACACGGAGTTTCAACATATTCACCTTCCACTTCAAGATACTTAAAGGTGTTCACATGGCTAACAAAATATTCTTCCTCTCCGTAGACAGTAACAACTTTTCCTTCCACCGGATATCTTAGCTTCTGATGTAATGTAGAAGTTACAGCACCTGCCCCATGGATCCAGGGACGTCCCAGCAAACAAGAATATGACGGACGAATATCCATAACATAAAAGGTAGCATTGAAAACCTGAGAACCAACTTTGATTGGGAGATCAATTTCTCCATGCACCACTCTTCTCGAACCATCAAAAGCCTTCACCACTATATTACTGGGCTTCAACACAACATCTTCAGGACTTAGCTTATTCAGGACTTCTTTGGGCAACACATTCAGAGAGGAACCATTGTCTATCAATACATGTGATAGGGTAGTGCCCCTGCATTCAATTGAGATATGCAGAGCCCTGTTATGATCCCTCTTGGCAGGAGTCAAATCAGCATCAGAGAAACCTAACCCATTATCATAGGTCAAGTGTGCAACACAATTTTTAAACTGGTCAATAGAAATTTCACTGGGTACATGAGCAGTCTTCAGAAACTTGATCAAGGCTTTGGCATGAGCCTCGGAGCACAACAACAAAGACAACATGGAAATCTTGGAGGGAGTATGCCCCAATTGATCAACAATGTCATAATCACTCTTGCGAATGATTTTCAATACTTCTTCCATCTGCTTAACCAGATCATCAGCAGCTGGCACATCAGTAGGTATAGGTTCAATAACAGGACCTTTTCCCCGAGCATCAGTGGTGGAGGTAGCAGCTGGAGTAACTGCATTCTTGGAAGTAATTGGAGGAGAGAAGACTCTTCCACTTCGTGTGATCTTACTGGATCCAACAATATTATCAACATCAACAGGCATATCAACTAAGGGTTCTTGCTTAACACCATGGATATAAACATCAGACCCATAATGCCAAGGCACGGCTTTATCAGACGTATACGGAATAGTACCAGGAGTGGTAATGACCAGAGGAGCCACTCTAGCTTCAGCAACAATCTTCACAGGGCGTTCAGCAGTAATCTTAATTGGACCCTTATGAGTGATTTTAACAGGTCCCTTGGAAGTGATCCTTACTGGTACTTTATCAACCATATCTACCTCTTCAATCTTCTTACCTTGAGTTATATGATCCACCATACTCTCCACAGAAGATGGAGTCCTCTCAAACACTATGGTATATTTATCCATGAGACGTTGAATTCCATCTCTCAACCTCCAGCAGCTATCCGGCTTATAAGTACAATACAAACAATCTTCACGACATCCTGGAAAGAACCCAGCTTGTACTAACTTCTTCTTGATAACAGACAATGGTGTGGTCAACTCTGCAACTGAATAAATATGTAAATCTTCATCAATTGCATTGACAATCTTCTCATGATTTGGCATGGGAGCAGTGATCACATTTGGAGTACCCGGAGGGTCAAACTCAATCTCTCCAGCCTCAATCATGTCTTGAATTTTGTTCTTCAACACCCAGCAACTATTGGTATCATGTCCCTGACAGTTTGAATGATATGCACATCGTGCATTGGGATTGTACCTGGGAGAGGTAACATTAGGATTCTGAGGAGCATCTTTCAGAGTGATAAGTTCAGCCTTCAACAAGTGTTGCAATGCCTGAGCCATTGACATGTTGATCTTAGTGAACTGTCTTCTAGCCCTCTGTTGGTTGCCCTGTGGCTGCTCTGGTGTTGTAGGAGTTGGATTTGAGATATGAACTGCACTCACAGACTGATGCCTTCTATTACGATCAGGTTGACCATAAACAGCATTTGACTCTTTCTTCCCGGTGGGAGGCTTCTTTGCAACACCTGATGAAGAAGCACCCACTTGAATCTTGCCACTCCTGATACCACTTTCTACACGCTCTCCTGTCATTATCAACTCAGTGAAGCCAGATGATGAGCTTCCAATGAGATGACTGTAAAAAGGACCATTCAACGTGCACATGAACATATCAACTAACTCCCTGTCAGTTAGAGGGGGTTGCACTCTTCCAGCCAAGTCTCTCCACTTCTGAGCATACTCCTTGAAGCTCTCTTTAGCACCCATAGACATGCTCTAAAGTTGCATGCGAGTAGGAGCTAGATCAGCATTGTATTGATACTGCTTATAGAAGGCTTCAGCAAGATCATTCCAATCACGGATGTTGACACTCTCCAACTGGTAGTACCATTCCAATTGAGCTCCAGATAAGCTTTCTTGGAAGAAATGGATCCACAACTTTTTGTCAGTAGTATGGGGTTGGATTCTCCTGACATAAGACCTCAGATGCAGCTTGGGACAAGAGACCCCATCATAAACAACAAAAGTAGGAACCTTGAAACCAATGGGTATGACTACCCCAGATATCAGACTCAAATCTTCAAAATCCAGCCCAGAAGACTTCTGCAACTCCATAGCATCCATTCTATCCACCAGCATCTTGAATTTGTCTTCATTAGGCTCATGGTAGTAATTAGCCTCAGAATCAGAGTCCCCCATAGTGTTGTGGAGACTGCCTCCCTCTTTATCAGACTCTTCAGACTCATAATCTTCAACTGGTTCTTTGGTCTTGGCAAGACCTTTGAACCTTCTTCCCATGTTGATCAGGCCACCTGACCTTCTAGTCTTCTTAGCCTTCTTGGCCAGCAGTGTCTTCAATTCATCCTGCCCCTTGGACAGGTTCAGGATCAGTTCTTGGAACTGTGCATTTTGTGCCTGGAGATCCTTAACTGTTTGTTCAAGAGCCATTGCTGAAATAAACAGCGAGAAGATAAGAAACCTGTGCACAATAAACCTGTGATGCAATGATATGGAATGTAAATGTATATGCAATGTTTTCAAGGACCGCAGGATTTAAATTTGCTTAAACAAACAAGAAGGTAAACTTTTATTAGTAATAAATTTGTGTTTGCCTCTTGGGCTTACAGAAAATAAAATGCAATAAATACAAGAGATGGGGTTTTAAGTCTCCCATGGACGTTTCCTCTTTGTGTTGAGGTATGAGTTGAGATTCCGTTCCTCGTGAAGTTGCTTTGTTAGTTCCAGGATTCTTTCTTGGCTTGCTTTGTAATGAGCCTCGAAAGTATCCTTTTGCTCCTTCAATTGGATCCAGGATCTCAGTAAATCTTCCATGTCAGTGGGCATGTCTAGGTGAAGGATGGTATAAGCAGTATCTCCTTCAGCAACAGGTTCCATGGTAACTGGAAGGATAGCAGGATATGGCATCATGAGAGTCTGAGCACGAGATCGTACCCATCTGAGGTAAGCTTCCATAGGAATAATGTAGTTAGGCTCCAGAGTCTTGCTGTCAACCTTGTTTACTTTTCCCCATGCTCGTATGAATCTCTGACGGTAACCTTGAAGATCATTGTCGTAGTCAAATACAATACCCTGAATCAACATGTCATGTGGACCATCACTCCGAGCATAACCAAACTGTCGTAAAGCTAGAGAGGGATTGTAGGTGATGCCTCCTCTTATGCCTAGAAGGGGCACATTAGGAAACTCCCCACAACGGTCAATGATAATGACATTCTCCATAGATCTGGAGCACCAATGAATATCTGAATGAGAGAGTGACATGATCCTCTTGGACCACCTGAACCCTTGCTCATTCTTTATTACTGAGCGAGGAAGGTGAGAAATAAACCACCTAGACAACAAAGGTATGCAACACATCAAAGTTCCTCTTGCCCTTGTAGTACGGGTGTGAAGAGAATGTAGGATGTCTCCAAGCAATGTAGGCACTGGATTGTGACTCAGGAATATGTTGATGGCATGCACGTCTATAAACTGATCAGGATTGGGGAATAACACTAAGCCATAAATCAGCAAGGCTAAGATATCCTCAAAAGCATCATAGCTCATAGCCTTCAAGAACATTTGAGCCTTCTCTATCAACACCTTAGCAAGAATACCCTTAACTCCGCTTCTCGTTTTCAGAACAATGTCAGACTTCTTCAGATGTAGAGCTGCAGCAATAACCTCAGGCTTAGGCTCTTTTTCCAAGCATGTGAATGGTTTCTGATCAAGTGCAGGTATACCCAGAAGTTTAGAGAACTCTTCCATTGTAGGAACTAGCTGATAGTCGGGGAATGTGAAGCAATGGTGCTTAGGATCAAAGAACTGAAACAAGACACTCATATGTCTTCATTGAACCCTGAAGTGACTAGATCCAATAGGTGACCATGCCTCTTGATGAACTGGGAGTGATCAGACACTTGAGAAACCAACTCTTTAAGCTTAAGAGGTATGCCTACAAAGTTGATCCTGATGGTGTTTCTACAAGCAGAAGCCATGACCTGCAACAAAGAACAAAGATAAATCCCTTAGTCCTTGAAATGGTTAGGGAAAAATGCTATGCTTATGATGCATGATGATGTCATGATGTTATGCTCAATCACAAACATGTGGCACACACAAACAAGTCACACAACAACCCTAGGTTTGAAGGCTTGCATGAGGTTCAAAGGTAAGTACCCTCCCCTGAAGTTAGATGGTTCATCCTGTCCTATAAAAGTAACCAGGTTCTAAAGGATCTCAATATCATTGATCCTTCACAAGGGTGGTTGTTCAGTAGGCAACTTACTTTCCAACCAAAACCCTCCAAGTTTAGAATCTCAATGAGCATAGCATCGAGTATCAACCAACTTCAGTCTTTACCAAAGCCGATTATCTCACTACTTTCTAAAGGCCAAGATGGGATAACTAGGGTTCTAAAAGTTAGTTAGTGTATTGACAACGTATGGCAGCCTCATATTATCCTCAACTTGACTTAAGGAACATAAGCACCAACCAAGAAGTCACACTAACTATGGCCACCAGATCAACCATATCGGTATACGCCGTACAGTTTCCTTGGTCTATTGCCATTTACCTAAGGTACACTACATCCGGGTTAGGATCTTTCACACATAAGAGCCCAACAGATAAGTATAAAGAAAACAAGGCAAACAATTTTAAAGTGATCTAATTCCTAAGGGTACCCCTCTTTTATTAAATCCCCAGCAGAGTCGCCAGATCTGTAACACGGTGGGAGAACTGACTTTAGTTATGTTGCGGATAGCAAGAGTCGCCACCGACTTTTATTTTATCCAAAGGAAAGGCATAAAAGAATAGGAAAGACCTTTTTAAAAGATTTTTGGGTCCGGGGGGTAGGTTATGTAAAGGGAAGGTGTTATCACCCTTTACATCCATGGTTATCCATGGGCTCTTAGTTACTTAGCTCACTTTAAAATGTTTTTGAAATGTGAAGTGTGTGAATAGAAATTTTCTTAAGAGTTTGATAATGATCCATGTACGGATGCGTAATAAACCTTTGTTTTAAAAATTGTTTGAAATTTGTGAAGTGTTTGAAATGTTTTTGAAAAGTGAGCAAGTATCTAAGAGGAACCTACCCTAAGTTTAAGTCTTTCCTGTTCTTAAATATCCTTTAAGTGGTAAGACTATCCCTATTATTAAGGAATAAGTAGTCATTACCTTGGATGTGAGGGACAAGTGAAGGGACATATATTCATTTAGGCAACCGTGGGGTGTATAAGCAATTCGAAGGGACGATCATCTTTATTCGAAAGGGACAAGATCATTACGAAGGCAACATTCGAAAAGGGACTTGATCTTTTATCTGTTAAGAGACTAGATGATGTGAATTTGAGGGACTTTGCTTTATACACCCTACTTGACCTTTTTGATTAGGCAACATGAGAGGTATCCCTAAGGAAGTGAGATGGCGATCAAAGATCGACTTACGTGTGTGAGTGTACAATTTCAATATTTATCTTTAAATTTGTGATCTAAATTGATTTTATATTACAAGTATGTTTACACTCCCTATTTTACTAACCATAGCATAAAATATGAATAATAAACATTATTACTAAATATTACACCAAGGAACAATTACATAATAATAATAAAAGCAAATTAAATAAATAAGCAAAAAAATATTAAATAACAATAATAATTGGGTTAGTGAAAATAATAATAATAAAAATAATCACAATGTGGTTAGTAATAATAAATACAAAAAATAAACATAATTAATAATAATAATCATGAAATAAGCAAGAATATTATAATAATTAAAAAATCAAATTTTTATATAAACAATTATTTAAGATTAATAAGAAAATATGAGCAATTATACTAATTATTATAAAATTTTAAGTTATATGTAAATTATAAAATTAAATTAATTATGAACATATTATGAAAATAGAATTATAATGATAAAATTAAATTAGCAATTTTTACCTATTTTTAAACATATATTAACAATTATTTAAGATTAATAAGAAAATATGAGCAATTATACTAATTATTATAAAATTTTAAGTTATATGTAAATTATAAAATTAAATTAATTATGAACATATTATGAAAATAGAATTATAATTATAAAATTAAATTAGCAATTTTTACCTATTTTTAAACATATATTAACAATTATTTATATACAATAAAAAAATATAAACAATTTAAAGAATATTTACATATTATAAGAATAGGGTTAATTATAATTATATTTACAAAAATTTAATTATATTACATGATTAAATAAAATATGATCATACTATTATATTTACAAATTTAAGAATTATAATAAAATTATATTTTTAATGGAAGCAAATTATGGTTTGATTTAAAAAATATTAAGATTTATTAAAATATATGCAAGAATTAGAATAAATAAATAAATTATATTTACAATTAGGGTTTTAGAAAAGAAAATATTTTTAGGGTTTTTTAGAAAATATTACTAAAATTAATCTTAATAATAATTATAAACAAATAAATAAAACAAGAAAAATAATTGAAATAAAGGAAAAAGGGGAGGCCTGGTTTTGAACCCAGGACCTCCCAATACCTGGAAAAGCTTCCATCCACTGGGCTAGCCTGCGCGCAGGTGACAAGGAAGAGGGTCCAATTGCTTTTGTTGTGTAATCCTGGAAAATCAAAGAAAAAGAAACAAAATAAAAGGCCTGGGGGGATCGAACCCAGGACCTTCAAACATCACACAAACGCATTAACCATTCCAGCCGGGAGGGCGCATCTGTCCATATAACAGCTATAATACATAATATATTATGTCTAATGAATAAAAGAGAAAAATATGAAAAACTGCCACAGCCAGGATTCGAACTCAGGACACTGCCTTCAACGCACACATACGCTTACCACTGGGACACACGCTCGTGTGTTATAAATAACAGAAACAATAACATAATATTTTAAAACAAATTTTTGAATTTGTTTTTCGCGCGCAGCCAACTTCATCTTCTTCCTGGTACCTGCGAAATTCCCTACGAATTTTGCTACAATGTTTCCTGCGAATTTCAAAACACAAGAACCTACGAAAATTCGAAAAGCATCAAGACAGTGAAATTTCTCAACAATAATCAGTGCTTCATAATCCCCAAGGTCCATGGAATTGTTCTATGTTCTTAGAACTTATTTATATTAGGTTTAATACAAAACCCCAATCTCATGGCCGAAACCCTAGCCATGGTGATTCTTTAATCCTGCATCGAAAACCAAATTGAATTGCCCAGAAACATTCACAAGCTTATTACAAACACAAATCCAGAATCAAATTCAATTTATATTTCATGTATATATGAAAACGAAAAAATCATAAAGATGTCAATATTTGGATTCGATTTGAGATGTTCATGAGGTTATGGATGCATATGAGCATTGGTACATGATCAGGGAAGTCCAGGGATCATTCTCATGTCCTTAAATACCTTCAAATGCCTTGTAGTATGGAAACCGAATTTGAGCTTTGGTGAGGTTTTTTGAAAATGCAAACTTACTCTTGGAGGCTGAAATTCGTGTCCATGTACTAGGTTTGTGTTATGTACTTATAGTATAATGATTTTAGGTCAAAACAATTGGTGGTTGTGTGAAAGATTTGATCAAAAAAGATTGAAAAAGATTAAGCTTTAAAATTCAAATATTCTTGCATAAACCCTTTCTATTTCAAGCCAATCACCATTATTTTTGTATCATTCTGATCCATATTGAATTCATGACCTTCTAGAACCAAAAATAATTTTAAATCTTCACACTTGATATTTTATTTAAATTTAAAATGATTTTTAGTATAAAAAATCATAATAAATTAATTAAATAAAATAAAAATTATGCAAATATCAAATAATTTTCGTGCATGATGTCATGGATCACTTTGGGTCATCAAAAGTTCAGCCCATTTAGCAAAATTTGGTTTTAAACCTCCATTTACTTCATTAACTTCCCTAAAATTTCCCAACTTTGCAAGGGCACAAATCCTTCAATTTTAATGCTATGAGGGTGTTCTTGGACATTTTGGAAAGCTTGAAGAGTCCTCTAACCAACCCCACTGGTTTCATGTCCATATCATTTACCATTCTCAAGTTATGCCCTTTTGAAGTTGTTGACTTTTTGTTGACTTTCAAAAGGACCTATAATGTCTTAGCTCATACCTTCCAAATGAAGCATTTTTGGGCTTGGCTTGTGAGACACAAAGTTGTAGAAAATTCAATTTCCTTCAAAATGAGCTTTGGATGGAGAATTGGTGATGAAGCATGTGAAAGTTATGGCTGGTCAAAGTTCAGTTGACTTTTCCTAAAGAAACCCTAATTTAGAAACCCCTGATTCTTGATGATCTGAAATATCCTTGATGAATCATGATCAACCCTTGATCAAATGATGAATTTCACTTCATATACTTGATGTTGGCAAAAAATCATGAAGTTTGACTTTGGTTTGACCACAGTTGACCTCAGTTTGACTTTTTAACTACTTTGACTGATTTTGACTTATCTGATCATCTGACTGAGCAAACTTCTGAGAAAAGTCTTGAAACTTGTCATGGGGGGTTCTTACACACATATAAGATGTTATGAAGCTCACTTGAAGTCTTGGAAGTCTATTTAGCCTGATTAAAGTCAAAACCCTAGTTTTGGATGCACTGCTTAGGAGGTGCATTGTCTGAGGGAATTGTCAACTCTTCTGACTATTTGTGAACTTTGTGAACCTTGTGAACCATCATAACATGTCTTGTGAACCTTGTGAACCTCATGGGAGGTCTTGTGAACCTTGTGAACCTCATAAAGTGTCTTGTAGACTTCATGAACCTCATGAAAGGTCTTGTAAGTATTGTGAACCTTGTGAACCTCATAAAGTGTCTTGTAAACTTCATGAACCTCATGAAAGGTCTTGTGAACCTTGTGAACCTCTTAGTACACAAAGCCTTGTATTGTGAGGGCAAATTTTGGGGTGCAACAGCTGCCCCTGTTCAATTTTCTGAAACCTGAGGGGTTAGATTGGTATATTTGCCAGTCGTGACCTGGAAGGTTGAAGGGGATTGAACACAAAAGCCCAAAAATTTGCACTCACCGGTGCGTAGGGTAGTATTGATGACTGGTTGTATATGCTTGAGTGGGCTTAAAGATGCCACTTGGAGAAAAGTTCTTCAGATACATTTCTTGGAGGATATAGCAGTCCAAAATATGAAGATATAATGATAGCTTTCAGGAGGATAAACAACGTCCTGAGGTGGTGGTAATAGCTTTCAGGAAGATAAACAACGTCCTGAGGTAATGATGTAACCTTTGGGAAGATAAACAACGGCCCAAAGTAATGATATGCTTTCAGGAGGATAAACAACGTCCTGAGGGATTGATAGCTTTCAGGAGGATAACAACGTCCTGAGGTAATGATATGCTTTCAGAAGGATAAACAATGTTCTGAGGAAATGATATAACCTTTGGGAAGATAAATAACGGCCCAAAGTAATGATATGCTTTCAGGAGGATAAACAACGTCCTGAGGATGTGATGATAGCTTTCAGGAAGATAACCAACGTCCCGAGGAGATAATATGCTTTCAGGAGGATAAACAACATCCTGAGGTGATGATATGCTTTCAGAAGGATGAACAACGTTCTGAGGTATAAGAAGCTTTCAGGAGGATAAACAACGTCCTGAGGAAATGATAACTTTTGGGAAGATAAACAACGTCCCAATAGTCACAATTTGTTGATAAAATTTGTCTGCTGGAGAATTAACCTGAAAACAAGGTAGCATTCTGTATGATAATATTAGCTTATGTATTATGTATGCATGTATAATATGATGCACCTAAGTAATGTATTATATATTTATGTGTATGTATGTTATGGTATGATGTAAATGATGTATGTATGATATGATGCTGCCTGAAGCGTCTGGATATCTTCGTATAACAACTGCTGGCCAGGGAAAATAAATCCTGATTCGTTGCTGAAGAATATGAGGAACTCGTTCCCGTCTTGTTTGATAATATATTATACATAACCTCCCGTCTTCGTCTGCTGGGGATAGCAAGGTATACATAACCTCCCGTCTTCGTTCGATAGTAGGGTATACATAACCTCCCGTCTTCGTTCATCGTACTCCTATTGAAAAGTAAATTCCCGAATATCCGTATGAGGATAAAAGAGATGGATATAAATTCCAGGAGAGATGTGACTTGAAGTACTTCATGAAGATGGATTTGCCCTACTGGGGATTTGTAACTGTCTTGTAGGGGTGAACCTGGTGAAGCTTCGTTGGAATCCTTCCCTCGTTCATCCTTAGTAAATACTATTACTGCATTTTCATGCATTTCTGGTAAACATCAATCATATTAAGCATACATGCATTTCTGGTAAACATCAATCATATTCAAAAGCATACATACATTCAAACACAACCAATGGACGTTTCGCTTATGTAAATAGGGTAAAAGTAAATCTGGATTCAAAAATGGAATTTTATTCATATCAAAAAGTGACCCATACATGGGTAAGTTTGTACAAGGAGACATAAACCCTAGTAAGAGGATTTTGTCATAAAATTTTACAAAACAAGGAGAATCAGCTATGTGGGAAATAATCCTATTGAGTTTCAATTCTACTATTGCCATTATCTTCAAGTATCTCATCTTCTGCTGTTGAGACGGAAACGATTGGATTGAGCTTTATCTGTTCAAACTTGAGTAAGTAACACAACTGGTTGCAGTTTCATGGGTGATCCAAACAAGACATAATCATACGCTTTAATCCCTAACTTTTGCCTGGATTGCCCTTTCAGGTTTTCAATCCATCGGGATACCCTTTTTTGCCCAAGCCGCCTTTTCAGGTTTTCGACTTGCCGGGTGTACATTTTATATATATATCCCTAATTTTTGCCCAAACCCTTTTGGTTTGCCGGGATGCCCTTATTTTTTCCTAGGCCAGTCAACCTAGCGGGTCTCTTTCTATGCGTAGTATTTTTTAACTATGTCTGCGTTTACAGGCTGTGGAAAGTCTTCACCATCCATAGTAGTAAGTATCATGGCACCTCCTGAGAATACTGTCTTGACTATAAATGGTCCTTCATATGTTGGAGTCCACTTGCCCCTAGGATCACCCTGTGGTAATATGATACCCTTGATTACCAAGTCACCAGCCTGATATACCTTTGGCTTAACCTTCTTGTTAAAAGCTTTGATCATTCGTTTTTGGTACATCTGGCCATGACAAACTGCTGCTAACCTCTTCTCATCAATCAAATTTATCTGGTCCAGTCGAGTCTGAATCCACTCATCTTCATCCAAGCCTGCATCCTTCATAATTCTCAAGGAGGGAATCTGAACTTCAATGGGCAGAACTGCTTCCATACCGTAGACTAAGGAGAATGGGGTTGCCCCTGTTGAAGTACGTATTGTAGTACGATAACCATGAAGAGCAAATGGTAACATCTCATGCCAATCCTTATAAGTAACAGTCATCTTCTGTATAATCTTCTTGATATTCTTGTTAGCAGCTTCAACTGCCCCATTCATCTTTGGACGATACGGAGAAGAGTTGTGATGCTTAATCTTGAACTGCGTGCAGAGATCCGTAATCATAGTGTTGTTCAGATTAGAGCCATTGTCAGTAATAATCCTTTCAGGGATTCCATACCTACATATGAGATTATTCTTAATGAATCGAGCCACAACATTCTTGGTAACAGATGCAAATGAAGCTGCCTCTACCCACTTCGTGAAGTAATCAATAGCAACCAGGATGAAACGATGCCCATTAGAAGCAGTAGGTTTGATCTCACCAATCATATCAATGCCCCACATGGCAAAAGGCCAAGGAGCAGTCAACACATTCAATGGTGATGGAGGTATGTGCACTTTATCAGCATAAATTTGACACTTGTGACATGTTCTGGAATGTTGATAGCAATCAGCTTCCATGGTAGACCAATAGTAACCTGCTCTCAATATCTTCTTTGCCATAGTATGACCACTAGAATGAGTGCCAAAGATCCCATCATGCATGTCTTCCATAATCTCAGTTGCTTCTTTCTTATCCACACAACGAAGCATAGTTGAATCATGATTGCGCTTGTACAAAATCCCATTACTCAAAAAGAACTTAGCAGAAAACCTTCTCAGAAACTTCCTATCTTTGACAGATGCCCCTTCAGGGAACTCCTGAGCTTCAAGATATCTTTTTACTTCATAGAACCAAGGCTTCTCCTCTACCTCTTCAGTGTCAATCTCATTGCAGTATGCAGGCTTTTCAAATCTATCAATAGTAATCTTGGGAGCTTCATCATCCCAACTGATCTCAAACATGGATGCCATGGTGGCCAAGGCATCTGCCAACTGATTCTCTCTTCGTGGAATATGTCCAAAAGTAATCTCTTTAAAATGTGGGATTAAAGACAACACATGTTCTCTGTAAGGAATGGGATTATCATGCTTGGTATCCCAATCTCCATTAATCTGACTTATTACCAGGGCTGAATCTCCGTACACGTCTAGGAACTGAATCTTCATATCAATGGCAACTTTGATACCCAGAATACATGCCTCATACTCAGCCATGTTATTGGTACAATAGAAACAAAGTCTGGCAGTAATCGGGGTATGACAACCTTCAGGGGAACTAATCACAACACCAACACCATTACCAAGTGCGTTGGAAGCACCATCAAAAACCATAGTCCATCGGGATCCTTGTTCAGGTCCGTCATATTGTCCAGGTTCTTTGGTAATAATCATAATGTCTTCATCGGGGAACTCAAAACTCATTGACTGGTAATCATCTACTGCTTGATGAGCCAAATGATCTGCCACAACACTTCCTTTAATGGCCTTTTGAGTAGTATACTGTATATCATATTCTGTCAATATCATTTGCCATCTTGCAATTCTTCCGGAGAGAGCAGGTTTCTCAAATATGTACTTGATTGGATCCATCTTCGAAATCAACAAAGTAGTATGGGTCAACATATACTGTCTTAGTCGGCGAGCAGCCCATGCCAAAGCGCAGCAAGTTTTCTCGAGCAGTGAGTATCTTCTTTCACAGTCGGTAAACTTTTTGCTAAGGTAGTATATTGCCTGCTCTTTTCGACCAGACTCGTCATGTTGCCCCAACACACACCCCATTGAATTGTCTAATACTGTTAAGTACATAATCAAGGGTCTTCCATCAACTGGTGGCATCAATATTGGAGGTTCTAGCAGATATTTCTTGATTTCATCAAAGGTTGTCTGGCACTCATCATTCCATTCCATCACCTGATCTTTCTTCAACAATTTGAAGATTGGCTCATAGATGGCAGTTAATTGGGAAATAAATCTCGCAATGTAATTCAATCGTCCCAAGAAACCTCTAACCTCCTTCTTAGTACGTGGAGCTGGCATCTCTCGTATAGCTTTCACTTTTGCAGGATCCACTTCAATACCTTTTCCACTGACAATGAAACCCAGGAGCTTACCAGATCTAACTCCAAAAGTACACTTGTTTGGGTTCAATCTCAACTTGTATTTCTTCAACCTCTCAAACAATTTATGCAAATGATCAAGATTTTGTTCTTCATTCTGGGACCTGGCTATCATATCATCCACATACACCTCTATCTCATGATGAATCATGTCATGAAACAAAGCCACCATAGCACGCTGATATGTCGCCCCTGCATTCTTCAAACCAAATGGCATCACCTTATAACAAAAAGTGCCCCACTGTGTAACAAATGTTGTCTTCTCCATATCTTCAGGTGCCATCTTGATTTGATTGTAACCAGAGAAACCATCCATAAAAGAGAATACTTTATGCTGAGCAGTGTTGTCTACCAGAACATCAATATGAGGAAGTGGAAAGTCATCTTTGGGGCTGGCCTTGTTCAAATCCCTGTAGTCTACACACATACGTACCTTACCATCTTTCTTAGGTACCGGTACCACATTTGCAACCCACTGAGGATAAGAAGTCACTGCTAAGAACCCTGCATTGAACTGTTTCATTACCTCTGCTTTGATCTTCTCTGACATTTCAGGACGCATACGACGAACCTTCTGCTTCTTTGGACGACAATCTTCTTTCACTGGTAAACGGTGAACCACAATGTCTGTATCCAACCCTGGCATATCTTCATAAGACCAAGCAAAGATCTCCACATAGTCACGTAACATCTGAATCAATCTGCTCTTGACACTATCCTCTAAATCAGCCCCTATCTTGACCTCTTTCCTGTTTTCTTCAGTTCCCAGATTCACAACTTCGACTGGCTCTTCATGTGGTTGTATAGCTTTCTCTTCTTGTTGTAACAACCTAGCAAGCTCTACAGGTACTTCACAATCGTCCTCATTTCCGTCTTCAGCTTGATAGATCGGATTCTCGAAATTATAATTGGCAATAGTAGAACTGTTATCAACAGGATCCAGAGTGGATGAGGATCTGCATTTTAGTGATGTGGGTGTGTGTAAGAACACATAGCTGATAAAACAAAAATAAAAGAAAAGAAAGACAAAGAACATAATATTTACGAAAACGAAACGTCCACTGATTTTTATTGAATGAAGTATGCAAATGAAATGACAGCCCGTAACAAACACACCATTGTGCCCCGGGTAAGGCACAAGGCTTAAGAGTTCAATTACAAACTTAAAAAGCAACAACACAGTAATAGTATTTACTCCTGACTAAAGGAGATAGGAATAACATCTTCAGCTTTCCAGTTATTGAGTCCAGCACCCACAGTAGGAAAAATCCAAGCATCCAAGTTGTAGTCTTCATCATAGTCACCCACAGCATTGATCTGGTTCTTCATAACCCCCTGATTGGTGATACGAACAGCACGAGCACGACGAACAGCCTTCTGGGACTCTGCAGTGAAACCCAAACCAAATTTTTCAGACTTGTACGGGATATCAGGAAGATGACCCCAAATAGTACAACCACCTTCATCCACCACAGCTCTAGCATCTTTAAGGGAGGCCATTGTTGGAGGTATTCTGGTGACCACAGGAACTTTCTTGACAACAGGAGGAGCTTCATAATCATTAACAATCCAAGGAACCACTTCAAATGTCTGACACGGAGTTTCAACATATTCACCTTCCACTTCAAGATACTTAAAGGTGTTCACATGGCTAACAAAATATTCTTCCTCTCCGTAGACAGTAACAACTTTTCCTTCCACCGGATATCTTAGCTTCTGATGTAATGTAGAAGTTACAGCACCTGCCCCATGGATCCAGGGACGTCCCAGCAAACAAGAATATGACGGACGAATATCCATAACATAAAAGGTAGCATTGAAAACCTGAGAACCAACTTTGATTGGGAGATCAATTTCTCCATGCACCACTCTTCTCGAACCATCAAAAGCCTTCACCACTATATTACTGGGCTTCAACACAACATCTTCAGGACTTAGCTTATTCAGGACTTCTTTGGGCAACACATTCAGAGAGGAACCATTGTCTATCAATACATGTGATAGGGTAGTGCCCCTGCATTCAATTGAGATATGCAGAGCCCTGTTATGATCCCTCTTGGCAGGAGTCAAATCAGCATCAGAGAAACCTAACCCATTATCATAGGTCAAGTGTGCAACACAATTTTTAAACTGGTCAATAGAAATTTCACTGGGTACATGAGCAGTCTTCAGAAACTTGATCAAGGCTTTGGCATGAGCCTCGGAGCACAACAACAAAGACAACATGGAAATCTTGGAGGGAGTATGCCCCAATTGATCAACAATGTCATAATCACTCTTGCGAATGATTTTCAATACTTCTTCCATCTGCTTAACCAGATCATCAGCAGCTGGCACATCAGTAGGTATAGGTTCAATAACAGGACCTTTTCCCCGAGCATCAGTGGTGGAGGTAGCAGCTGGAGTAACTGCATTCTTGGAAGTAATTGGAGGAGAGAAGACTCTTCCACTTCGTGTGATCTTACTGGATCCAGCAATATTATCAACATCAACAGGCATATCAACTAAGGGTTCTTGCTTAACACCATGGATATAAACATCAGACCCATAATGCCAAGGCACGGCTTTATCAGACGTATACGGAATAGTACCAGGAGTGGTAATGACCAGAGGAGCCACTCTAGCTTCAGCAACAATCTTCACAGGGCGTTCAGCAGTAATCTTAATTGGACCCTTATGAGTGATTTTAACAGGTCCCTTGGAAGTGATCCT
Organism: Lathyrus aphaca; assembly: GCA_963966055.1. Taxonomy (NCBI): domain Eukaryota; kingdom Viridiplantae; phylum Streptophyta; class Magnoliopsida; order Fabales; family Fabaceae; genus Lathyrus; species Lathyrus aphaca. The sequence continues at coordinate 115,374,953 of OZ014525.1, forward strand.
TACTGGTACTTTATCAACCATATCTACCTCTTCAATCTTCTTACCTTGAGTTATATGATCCACCATACTCTCCACAGAAGATGGAGTCCTCTCAAACACTATGGTATATTTATCCATGAGACGTTGAATTCCATCTCTCAACCTCCAGCAGCTATCCGGCTTATAAGTACAATACAAACAATCTTCACGACATCCTGGAAAGAACCCAGCTTGTACTAACTTCTTCTTGATAACAGACAATGGTGTGGTCAACTCTGCAACTGAATAAATATGTAAATCTTCATCAATTGCATTGACAATCTTCTCATGATTTGGCATGGGAGCAGTGATCACATTTGGAGTACCCGGAGGGTCAAACTCAATCTCTCCAGCCTCAATCATGTCTTGAATTTTGTTCTTCAACACCCAGCAACTATTGGTATCATGTCCCTGACAGTTTGAATGATATGCACATCGTGCATTGGGATTGTACCTGGGAGAGGTAACATTAGGATTCTGAGGAGCATCTTTCAGAGTGATAAGTTCAGCCTTCAACAAGTGTTGCAATGCCTGAGCCATTGACATGTTGATCTTAGTGAACTGTCTTCTAGCCCTCTGTTGGTTGCCCTGTGGCTGCTCTGGTGTTGTAGGAGTTGGATTTGAGATATGAACTGCACTCACAGACTGATGCCTTCTATTACGATCAGGTTGACCATAAACAGCATTTGACTCTTTCTTCCCGGTGGGAGGCTTCTTTGCAACACCTGATGAAGAAGCACCCACTTGAATCTTGCCACTCCTGATACCACTTTCTACACGCTCTCCTGTCATTATCAACTCAGTGAAGCCAGATGATGAGCTTCCAATGAGATGACTGTAAAAAGGACCATTCAACGTGCACATGAACATATCAACTAACTCCCTGTCAGTTAGAGGGGGTTGCACTCTTCCAGCCAAGTCTCTCCACTTCTGAGCATACTCCTTGAAGCTCTCTTTAGCACCCATAGACATGCTCTAAAGTTGCATGCGAGTAGGAGCTAGATCAGCATTGTATTGATACTGCTTATAGAAGGCTTCAGCAAGATCATTCCAATCACGGATGTTGACACTCTCCAACTGGTAGTACCATTCCAATTGAGCTCCAGATAAGCTTTCTTGGAAGAAATGGATCCACAACTTTTTGTCAGTAGTATGGGGTTGGATTCTCCTGACATAAGACCTCAGATGCAGCTTGGGACAAGAGACCCCATCATAAACAACAAAAGTAGGAACCTTGAAACCAATGGGTATGACTACCCCAGATATCAGACTCAAATCTTCAAAATCCAGCCCAGAAGACTTCTGCAACTCCATAGCATCCATTCTATCCACCAGCATCTTGAATTTGTCTTCATTAGGCTCATGGTAGTAATTAGCCTCAGAATCAGAGTCCCCCATAGTGTTGTGGAGACTGCCTCCCTCTTTATCAGACTCTTCAGACTCATAATCTTCAACTGGTTCTTTGGTCTTGGCAAGACCTTTGAACCTTCTTCCCATGTTGATCAGGCCACCTGACCTTCTAGTCTTCTTAGCCTTCTTGGCCAGCAGTGTCTTCAATTCATCCTGCCCCTTGGACAGGTTCAGGATCAGTTCTTGGAACTGTGCATTTTGTGCCTGGAGATCCTTAACTGTTTGTTCAAGAGCCATTGCTGAAATAAACAGCGAGAAGATAAGAAACCTGTGCACAATAAACCTGTGATGCAATGATATGGAATGTAAATGTATATGCAATGTTTTCAAGGACCGCAGGATTTAAATTTGCTTAAACAAACAAGAAGGTAAACTTTTATTAGTAATAAATTTGTGTTTGCCTCTTGGGCTTACAGAAAATAAAATGCAATAAATACAAGAGATGGGGTTTTAAGTCTCCCATGGACGTTTCCTCTTTGTGTTGAGGTATGAGTTGAGATTCCGTTCCTCGTGAAGTTGCTTTGTTAGTTCCAGGATTCTTTCTTGGCTTGCTTTGTAATGAGCCTCGAAAGTATCCTTTTGCTCCTTCAATTGGATCCAGGATCTCAGTAAATCTTCCATGTCAGTGGGCATGTCTAGGTGAAGGATGGTATAAGCAGTATCTCCTTCAGCAACAGGTTCCATGGTAACTGGAAGGATAGCAGGATATGGCATCATGAGAGTCTGAGCACGAGATCGTACCCATCTGAGGTAAGCTTCCATAGGAATAATGTAGTTAGGCTCCAGAGTCTTGCTGTCAACCTTGTTTACTTTTCCCCATGCTCGTATGAATCTCTGACGGTAACCTTGAAGATCATTGTCGTAGTCAAATACAATACCCTGAATCAACATGTCATGTGGACCATCACTCCGAGCATAACCAAACTGTCGTAAAGCTAGAGAGGGATTGTAGGTGATGCCTCCTCTTATGCCTAGAAGGGGCACATTAGGAAACTCCCCACAACGGTCAATGATAATGACATTCTCCATAGATCTGGAGCACCAATGAATATCTGAATGAGAGAGTGACATGATCCTCTTGGACCACCTGAACCCTTGCTCATTCTTTATTACTGAGCGAGGAAGGTGAGAAATAAACCACCTAGACAACAAAGGTATGCAACACATCAAAGTTCCTCTTGCCCTTGTAGTACGGGTGTGAAGAGAATGTAGGATGTCTCCAAGCAATGTAGGCACTGGATTGTGACTCAGGAATATGTTGATGGCATGCACGTCTATAAACTGATCAGGATTGGGGAATAACACTAAGCCATAAATCAGCAAGGCTAAGATATCCTCAAAAGCATCATAGCTCATAGCCTTCAAGAACATTTGAGCCTTCTCTATCAACACCTTAGCAAGAATACCCTTAACTCCGCTTCTCGTTTTCAGAACAATGTCAGACTTCTTCAGATGTAGAGCTGCAGCAATAACCTCAGGCTTAGGCTCTTTTTCCAAGCCTGTGAATGGTTTCTAATCAAGTGCAGGTATACCCAGAAGTTTAGAGAACTCTTCCATTGTAGGAACTAGCTGATAGTCGGGGAATGTGAAGCAATGGTGCTTAGGATCAAAGAACTGAAACAAGACACTCATATGTCTTCATTGAACCCTGAAGTGACTAGATCCAATAGGTGACCATGCCTCTTGATGAACTGGGAGTGATCAGACACTTGAGAAACCAACTCTTTAAGCTTAAGAGGTATGCCTACAAAGTTGATCCTGATGGTGTTTCTACAAGCAGAAGCCATGACCTGCAACAAAGAACAAAGATAAATCCCTTAGTCCTTGAAATGGTTAGGGAAAAATGCTATGCTTATGATGCATGATGATGTCATGATGTTATGCTCAATCACAAACATGTGGCACACACAAACAAGTCACACAACAACCCTAGGTTTGAAGGCTTGCATGAGGTTCAAAGGTAAGTACCCTCCCCTGAAGTTAGATGGTTCATCCTGTCCTATAAAAGTAACCAGGTTCTAAAGGATCTCAATATCATTGATCCTTCACAAGGGTGGTTGTTCAGTAGGCAACTTACTTTCCAACCAAAACCCTCCAAGTTTAGAATCTCAATGAGCATAGCATCGAGTATCAACCAACTTCAGTCTTTACCAAAGCCGATTATCTCACTACTTTCTAAAGGCCAAGATGGGATAACTAGGGTTCTAAAAGTTAGTTAGTGTATTGACAACGTATGGCAGCCTCATATTATCCTCAACTTGACTTAAGGAACATAAGCACCAACCAAGAAGTCACACTAACTATGGCCACCAGATCAACCATATCGGTATACGCCGTACAGTTTCCTTGGTCTATTGCCATTTACCTAAGGTACACTACATCCGGGTTAGGATCTTTCACACATAAGAGCCCAACAGATAAGTATAAAGAAAACAAGGCAAACAATTTTAAAGTGATCTAATTCCTAAGGGTACCCCTCTTTTATTAAATCCCCAGCAGAGTCGCCAGATCTGTAACACGGTGGGAGAACTGACTTTAGTTATGTTGCGGATAGCAAGAGTCGCCACCGACTTTTATTTTATCCAAAGGAAAGGCATAAAAGAATAGGAAAGACCTTTTTAAAAGATTTTTGGGTCCGGGGGGTAGGTTATGTAAAGGGAAGGTGTTATCACCCTTTACATCCATGGTTATCCATGGGCTCTTAGTTACTTAGCTCACTTTAAAATGTTTTTGAAATGTGAAGTGTGTGAATAGAAATTTTCTTAAGAGTTTGATAATGATCCATGTACGGATGCGTAATAAACCTTTGTTTTAAAAATTGTTTGAAATTTGTGAAGTGTTTGAAATGTTTTTGAAAAGTGAGCAAGTATCTAAGAGGAACCTACCCTAAGTTTAAGTCTTTCCTGTTCTTAAATATCCTTTAAGTGGTAAGACTATCCCTATTATTAAGGAATAAGTAGTCATTACCTTGGATGTGAGGGACAAGTGAAGGGACATATATTCATTTAGGCAACCGTGGGGTGTATAAGCAATTCGAAGGGACGATCATCTTTATTCGAAAGGGACAAGATCATTACGAAGGCAACATTCGAAAAGGGACTTGATCTTTTATCTGTTAAGAGACTAGATGATGTGAATTTGAGGGACTTTGCTTTATACACCCTACTTGACCTTTTTGATTAGGCAACATGAGAGGTATCCCTAAGGAAGTGAGATGGCGATCAAAGATCGACTTACGTGTGTGAGTGTACAATTTCAATATTTATCTTTAAATTTGTGATCTAAATTGATTTTATATTACAAGTATGTTTACACTCCCTATTTTACTAACCATAGCATAAAATATGAATAATAAACATTATTACTAAATATTACACCAAGGAACAATTACATAATAATAATAAAAGCAAATTAAATAAATAAGCAAAAAAATATTAAATAACAATAATAATTGGGTTAGTGAAAATAATAATAATAAAAATAATCACAATGTGGTTAGTAATAATAAATACAAAAAATAAACATAATTAATAATAATAATCATGAAATAAGCAAGAATATTATAATAATTAAAAAATCAAATTTTTATATAAACAATTATTTAAGATTAATAAGAAAATATGAGCAATTATACTAATTATTATAAAATTTTAAGTTATATGTAAATTATAAAATTAAATTAATTATGAACATATTATGAAAATAGAATTATAATGATAAAATTAAATTAGCAATTTTTACCTATTTTTAAACATATATTAACAATTATTTAAGATTAATAAGAAAATATGAGCAATTATACTAATTATTATAAAATTTTAAGTTATATGTAAATTATAAAATTAAATTAATTATGAACATATTATGAAAATAGAATTATAATTATAAAATTAAATTAGCAATTTTTACCTATTTTTAAACATATATTAACAATTATTTATATACAATAAAAAAATATAAACAATTTAAAGAATATTTACATATTATAAGAATAGGGTTAATTATAATTATATTTACAAAAATTTAATTATATTACATGATTAAATAAAATATGATCATACTATTATATTTACAAATTTAAGAATTATAATAAAATTATATTTTTAATGGAAGCAAATTATGGTTTGATTTAAAAAATATTAAGATTTATTAAAATATATGCAAGAATTAGAATAAATAAATAAATTATATTTACAATTAGGGTTTTAGAAAAGAAAATATTTTTAGGGTTTTTTAGAAAATATTACTAAAATTAATCTTAATAATAATTATAAACAAATAAATAAAACAAGAAAAATAATTGAAATAAAGGAAAAAGGGGAGGCCTGGTTTTGAACCCAGGACCTCCCAATACCTGGAAAAGCTTCCATCCACTGGGCTAGCCTGCGCGCAGGTGACAAGGAAGAGGGTCCAATTGCTTTTGTTGTGTAATCCTGGAAAATCAAAGAAAAAGAAACAAAATAAAAGGCCTGGGGGGATCGAACCCAGGACCTTCAAACATCACACAAACGCATTAACCATTCCAGCCGGGAGGGCGCATCTGTCCATATAACAGCTATAATACATAATATATTATGTCTAATGAATAAAAGAGAAAAATATGAAAAACTGCCACAGCCAGGATTCGAACTCAGGACACTGCCTTCAACGCACACATACGCTTACCACTGGGACACACGCTCGTGTGTTATAAATAACAGAAACAATAACATAATATTTTAAAACAAATTTTTGAATTTGTTTTTCGCGCGCAGCCAACTTCATCTTCTTCCTGGTACCTGCGAAATTCCCTACGAATTTTGCTACAATGTTTCCTGCGAATTTCAAAACACAAGAACCTACGAAAATTCGAAAAGCATCAAGACAGTGAAATTTCTCAACAATAATCAGTGCTTCATAATCCCCAAGGTCCATGGAATTGTTCTATGTTCTTAGAACTTATTTATATTAGGTTTAATACAAAACCCCAATCTCATGGCCGAAACCCTAGCCATGGTGATTCTTTAATCCTGCATCGAAAACCAAATTGAATTGCCCAGAAACATTCACAAGCTTATTACAAACACAAATCCAGAATCAAATTCAATTTATATTTCATGTATATATGAAAACGAAAAAATCATAAAGATGTCAATATTTGGATTCGATTTGAGATGTTCATGAGGTTATGGATGCATATGAGCATTGGTACATGATCAGGGAAGTCCAGGGATCATTCTCATGTCCTTAAATACCTTCAAATGCCTTGTAGTATGGAAACCGAATTTGAGCTTTGGTGAGGTTTTTTGAAAATGCAAACTTACTCTTGGAGGCTGAAATTCGTGTCCATGTACTAGGTTTGTGTTATGTACTTATAGTATAATGATTTTAGGTCAAAACAATTGGTGGTTGTGTGAAAGATTTGATCAAAAAAGATTGAAAAAGATTAAGCTTTAAAATTCAAATATTCTTGCATAAACCCTTTCTATTTCAAGCCAATCACCATTATTTTTGTATCATTCTGATCCATATTGAATTCATGACCTTCTAGAACCAAAAATAATTTTAAATCTTCACACTTGATATTTTATTTAAATTTAAAATGATTTTTAGTATAAAAAATCATAATAAATTAATTAAATAAAATAAAAATTATGAAAATATCAAATAATTTTCGTGCATGATGTCATGGATCACTTTGGGTCATCAAAAGTTCAGCCCATTTAGCAAAATTTGGTTTTAAACCTCCATTTACTTCATTAACTTCCCTAAAATTTCCCAACTTTGCAAGGGCACAAATCCTTCAATTTTAATGCTATGAGGGTGTTCTTGGACATTTTGGAAAGCTTGAAGAGTCCTCTAACCAACCCCACTGGTTTCATGTCCATATCATTTACCATTCTCAAGTTATGCCCTTTTGAAGTTGTTGACTTTTTGTTGACTTTCAAAAGGACCTATAATGTCTTAGCTCATACCTTCCAAATGAAGCATTTTTGGGCTTGGCTTGTGAGACACAAAGTTGTAGAAAATTCAATTTCCTTCAAAATGAGCTTTGGATGGAGAATTGGTGATGAAGCATGTGAAAGTTATGGCTGGTCAAAGTTCAGTTGACTTTTCCTAAAGAAACCCTAATTTAGAAACCCCTGATTCTTGATGATCTGAAATATCCTTGATGAATCATGATCAACCCTTGATCAAATGATGAATTTCACTTCATATACTTGATGTTGGCAAAAAATCATGAAGTTTGACTTTGGTTTGACCACAGTTGACCTCAGTTTGACTTTTTAACTACTTTGACTGATTTTGACTTATCTGATCATCTGACTGAGCAAACTTCTGAGAAAAGTCTTGAAACTTGTCATGGGGGGTTCTTACACACATATAAGATGTTATGAAGCTCACTTGAAGTCTTGGAAGTCTATTTAGCCTGATTAAAGTCAAAACCCTAGTTTTGGATGCACTGCTTAGGAGGTGCATTGTCTGAGGGAATTGTCAACTCTTCTGACTATTTGTGAACTTTGTGAACCTTGTGAACCATCATAACATGTCTTGTGAACCTTGTGAACCTCATGGGAGGTCTTGTGAACCTTGTGAACCTTGTGAACCTCATAAAGTGTCTTGTAGACTTCATGAACCTCATGAAAGGTCTTGTAAGTATTGTGAACCTTGTGAACCTCTTAGTACACAAAGCCTTGTATTGTGAGGGCAAATTTTGGGGTGCAACAGCTTGGCACTGCGTCCGAGTAATTTGGTGGTGAGAGCATTTGATGGCTCTAAAAGATCAGTGCTTGGGGAGATTGATCTGCCTGTGATGATTGGCCCGCAAACCTTCAAAATTACCTTCTATGTGATGGACATTCAGCCAGCCTACAGCTGTTTGTTAGGTAGACCTTGGATCCATGCCGTTGGCGCTATTACGTCTACCCTTCACCAGAAGCTGAAATTCGAGTGGGAAGGCCAGATCATCACCATCTGTGGTGAAGAAGATATCTTTGTTAGCCATCTGGCTACATACAAGTACATAGAAATGGACGGTGAGATCCATGAAACTATGAGCCAAGGGTTTGAGGCCCTGAACATAAATGAGGCATCTGCTGTACTGGGAACCTCCATGACATCTTATCAGCAAGCCAGGAAGGTTGTTGAAGAGGGGACTACCCAAGGCTGGGGAAAGCTGTTGCCCGTGGAGAAGAAGGAGGACAGATTTGGGTTGGGTTACAAACCAACTCAACAAGATCAATCAGAGGCTGCCAAGAAGCCCAGTTTTGTCAGCGGGGGAATGCTCACCCCGGATGCAGTGAACAACTTGGAAGACGAGGATGAAAGCGACCGCAACCTGGAGAGCTGGATACGTCCAAGGATCCCGGGGAGCCAAGTCCTTAACTGGTCTTCCCAGGAAATTATAAGGGTTACTCCTGCAGAGTAATTATTATTTCCTGTATTTTTAAGCATGCATCAAGTCTTGCATCTTGCCCAAGATGACAAAACTCATTTTGTAATCGGGCCATCTTGTAATTTTGTGCAAATGGATTAATCAATGAATATCGGACATCTTTTGCAAATGAGTCTTTTCCTTTTTCGCTCACGGTTTTTCGTTTTTCTTTTTGTACAAAAATAAAATGGCAATGTTTTCCAAAATGAAAACTTCATTTCACTTTTTTCTAAACAAGATTAAAATTGATCACTAAAATGAACAATCTAAACCCTTGCAGAGAGTGCCTTTCAGACTGCACCGACAACAACACAACTATGACTTCGTATGACTTTGACAATCCAATCAATCAAGCTGATGAAGGGGTTGAAGAAGATTATGAGCTTCCTGAAGAGCTAGCCAGGTTGTTAAGGCAAGAGGAGAAGGTTATCACTCCTCATCAGGAGGAGGTCGAAACAGTTAATCTTGGTACGGAAGAAGATGTGAAAGAAGTTAAGATCGGGGCCTGCTTACAAGACTCAGTGAAAGGGCAACTGATTGATATGCTTCGGGAGTATGTGGATGTCTTTGCTTGGTCTTATCAGGATATGCCCGGGTTGGACACCGATATTGTCATGCACAAGCTGCCTTTAAAAGAAGACTGCCCGCCAGTGAAACAGAAGCTGTGCCGTACTCCCCCAGATATGGCAATGAAGATAAAGGAAGAGGTACAAAAGCAGTGGGACGCCGGTTTCCTTGCTGTAACTAGTTATCCGCCGTGGGTTGCTAACATTGTACCTGTGTCTAAGAAAGACAGCAAAGTTAGAATGTGTGTGGACTACTGGGATCTGCACAGAGCCAGCCCGAAGGATGATTTCCCTTTACCTCACATTGATGTATTGGTTGATAACACGGCTCAGTTCTCGGTATTCTCCTTCATGGACGGATTTTCAGGATACAATCAGATCAAGATGTCACCTGAAGACATGGAGAAGACAACTTTCATCACACCCTGGGGCACGTTCTGTTATAAGGTGATGCCGTTCGGACTGAAGAATGCTGATGCAACTTATCAACGGGCTATGGTAACATTATTCCACGACATGATCCATAAAGAAATTGAATGTTATGTGGATGACATGATTGCCAAGTCCCTCACAGAAGAAGACCACCTGGTAAATTTGCTGAAGTTATTCAAGCGTCTGAGGAAGTACCAATTGAAGTTAAACCCCAACAAGTGTACATTCGGGGTGCGATCTGGTAAGCTGCTGGGATTTATTGTCAGTGAGAAAGGGATTGAAGTTGACCCTGACAAAGTTAAAGCCATTCAAGAAATGCCTGCACCGAAGACTGAAAAAGAAGTTCGAGGTTTCTTAGGTAGATTGAACTACATTTCACGGTTCATATCTCACCTTACAGCAACCTGTGAACCCTTGTTCAAGCTATTGAGAAAAGAACAAACCATCAGGTGGAATGAAGACTGCCAGAGGGCTTTTGACAAGATCAAGGAATACTTACAAGAGCCTCTAATCCTTATGCCGCCAGTGGAAGGAAGACCTCTGATAATGTACTTGACAGTATTAGAAGAGTCAATGGGGTGTGTGCTGGGCCAGCATGACGAGTCTGGTCGAAAATAGTATGCAATTTACTACCTAAGCCAAAAGTTTACCGACTGTGAACAACGTTATTCACTGCTCGAGAAAACTTGTTGTGCTTTAGCGTGGGCTGCTCGCCGACTGAGACAGTATATGTTGACCCACACTACTTTATTGATCTCGAAGATGGACCCAGTCAAGTACATTTTTGAGAAGCCAGCACTTACCGGACGGGTTGCAAGATGGCAAATGATCCTCACAGAATATGATATTCAATACACATCTCAGAAAGCCATCAAAGGAAGTGTATTGTCTGATTATCTTGCTGAGCAACCTATTGATGATTACCAGCCTATGAGATTTGACTTCCCTGATGAAGACATCATGTTCATAAAAGCAAAAGATCATGAAGAGCCTATTCACACCGAAGGGCCTAACCCGGAAGAAGAATGGACTATGATGTTTGATAGGGCTGTCAACATGAATGGTCGTGGTGTTGGTGCAGTACTCATTACGCCTAAGGGAGTTCACATGCCTTTCTCGGCAAAGCTCACCTTCAACTGCACTAACAACGAAGCTGAATACGAAGCTTGTATTATGGGTCTTGAGGAAGCCATTGACCTCAGGATCAAGACTTTGACTGTGTTCGGAGATTCAGCTTTGGTATTTAATCAAAACAACGGCAAATGGTACACACACCAGGATCATCTGATACCTTACAGGGATTATACAAGGAGGTTATTGACTTTCTTTACAACGGTCAAGCTTGAGTATATCCCTCGGGACGAGAATCAGTTTGCAGATGCTCTGGCTACCATTTCATCCATGATTAAAGTTCAAGCTGCCAACTTTGTGCCTCGAATCTCAGTATCCAGACTTGACAGACCAGCATATGTGTTCTCAGCAGATGTTGTTAAAGATGATAAGCCTTGGTTCCATGATATCAAATGTTTCTTGGAGGATCAAACATACCCACCTGGGGCATCTTCCAATGATAAGAAGACATTAAGGAGGCTTGCTGTTAGTTTCTTCCTGAATGCTGATGGTTCCCTGTACAAGAGAAACTTTGATATGGTACTCCTCAGATGCGTCGATAGAACAGAAGCAGACTTGTTGATGCACGAGGTGCACGAAGGATCCTTTGGTACCCATGCAGGAGGGCATGCCATGGCTAAAAAGTTGTTAAGATCAGGTTATTACTTGATCACAATGGATGCAGACTGTTGTGCCTATGCCAGAAAATGCCATAAATGCCAGATTTATGCAGATAAAGTGCATGTGCCTCCAAATCCTCTAAATGTGATGTCTTCACCCTGGCCCTTCGCCGTGTGGGGCATTGATATGATTGGCAAGATTGAACCGACTGCTTCAAATGGCCACAGATTCATCTTGGTAGCCATTGACTATTTTACCAAGTGGGTTGAAGCAGCCTCATACGCGAATGTTACAAGGCAAGTGGTAGCCCGATTCCTGAAGAGAGATATCATCTGTCGGTATGGAGTGCCCGAGCGGATCATTACTGATAATGGTTCCAACTTTAACAACAAAATGATGGCAGAGTTATGCCGGGACTTCAAGATCCAACACCAAAATTCTTCTCCTTACAGGCCAAAGATGAATGGCGCTGTCGAGGCAGCTAATAAGAATATTAAGAAGATTGTACAGAAGATGGTAGTTACCTACAAAGACTGGCACGAAATGCTACCGTTTGCCTTGCATGGGTACCGTACGTCAATCAGAACATCCACTAGGGCAACACCGTATTAGCTTGTGTATGGTATGGAAGCAGTCCTACCTGTGGAAGTTGAGTTACCCTCCTTGCGAGTACTGATGGATGTTAAGCTGAACGAAGCAGAATGGGTCCGATCCCGATACGAACAACTGAATCTGATTGAAGAAAAGAGATTGGATGCAATCTGTCATGGGCAATTGTATCAGAAAATGATGAAGAAAGCCTTCGATCAGAAAGTCAGGCTCCGAGAATACCAAGTAGGAGATCTTGTGCTGAAAAGACTCCTTCCTCCTCATACAGACCACAGGGGCAAGTGGACCCCGAATTATGAAGGGCCATTCGTAGTAAAGAAAGTTTTCTCAGGTGGAGCACTGATGCTCAGCATTATGGATGGTGAAGACTTCCCGTCCCCTGTGAATTCAGATGCAGTTAAAAAATACTTCGCATAAAATGACCCGCTGGACATAAAAACAGAATGTAAGTCCAGGCAAAAATAGGGCATCCCGGCGAGTCAAAAACAGAATAAAAGACTCGGGCAAAATTAAGGGAAATAAATAAAAGATGTACACCCGCTGAGTTGAAAAGCCGCATTGGACAACTCAGGCAAAAATGGGTATCCCGATGGATCGAAAACCCGAAAGGGCGATTCATGCAAAATAAGGGAATAAGCGAACAACTGCATTCTGAATTCGTCTGTATCACTTACAACTTGGTAAGCTTCGAAAGGACCAAACCTCTTTCAGGATCAGCCTCCTTCAGAAAGCAAGGCGAGAAGAACGTCAAATGTCATACGAGTCATAGCAAGGGGAGACTCCTTGAAGCGTCGTCAACATTGCCAACATCTTTTATTTCTCAATTTGTGACAATTTCCTCATTTTAGGGGATTTGTTTCTTGGACTGTATCTTGCCAATTCAGGGCACACGGATTAATAAAATCAGATTTTCAGTCATGTTTCGTCTCGTACATCTTATTTTCATTTGCGAAAATGTCCGATGTCTTTAAGATACTGATTGCATAAATACAGATGCTTCTTTTAAATGCGTGCTTGCAAGAAATATACTTACTCCCGGGAGTGTCTAAACTCCTATGATGGAATCCGTTGAGGAATACCTCGGGGTATTTGTGCGTTTCTTTGTCTTTACAGGATTGCAGGTATCCAAAGCGCAGCATGGGGCGTGAAAGCTTCACCCCAGCAAGCTGGCAAATCATTATCTACTCAGTCTTAGCACCGGAGGTGCCTTCTCCCCAACCGAGTTGCCATTTATCATTCATCCTCAGCAAAAGCCAGGGAACCATCTCCCCACATAGTGTCAACCTCTATCCAGAAGAGCAACGCGCGAAGAAATCACAACAGGGTGAAGGAGGCTTCTACAAACCCCAGTTGGGTCCTTTATTGCCAAGAGAGATCTATCAGTGATCTATTTCCCCAAGCAGAGTCATGTGCTAAGATCTACCAATGATCTTACCCCCAGCTGGGATGTCTACTTCAAGCAGATCAGCCAGAGATCTTCACAGCAACGGGATCCGAATCCCGGATCGGTATCTTTGCATAATCATAGCATTCGCATCATATTCTCCCCACAGAGCGTAGCATTCCGTCTAATACGGAGCATTACGACAAAAATCAAACATATCGCATAATCATAAGCCATGTGTCGAACTGAACACTTGTAAATACTAGCTTACCATCAGCAATATACAAATACTCCCTAAAAAATTCCCCGGCAGAGAGCCCATACATTTCTCTTACAAATACAGGTACTTCCTGACACCCGTCCGTGTCACACCCCCAGCAGAAAGCCAAAGCGTCCCCTTTGCACTCACCATACAGATACATATACATACATATTCCTTGACACCCGTCCGTGTCACCTTCCCTAACATAGTTACCTAAACACTTTGTAAATCAGATATTTGTTTATACTACACTTTTCAAATTTCTTGACACTCGCCCGTGTCACTCTCCCCAGCAAGTTAAACACTCGTCCGTACACCTTTCATCCTTTTAACTCATACAGATACTCGTCCGTATCTTGCATATACCACTTATATCCCCTCAGATTCGACACTCGTCCGTGTTCTCTGTTAACCAGTTGGTACTCGTCCATATCATCATCTCAGAACATGCGTCAAGCGTTTGTTTCTACTCGATACTCGTCCGTATCATAGTCTTAAGGATGCTCGTTCGCATCTTTAATCCATACACAATGTCAGATACTTTTACCACTTTTTGGAATTTAGACACTCGTCTGTGTCTATTATTCCCCAAAAGAGTCCCCTCAGATCCGACACTCGTCCGTGTTCTTTGTTAACTAGTTGGTACTCGTCTGTATCATCATCTCAGAACATGCGTCAAGCGTTTGTTTCTACCTGATACTCGTCCGTATCACAGTCTTAAGGATGCTCGTCCGCATCTTTAATTTATACACCGCATCAAACACTTATGTCTTCTTGAATTTAGACACTCGTCTGTGTCTATTGTTCCCCAGAAGAGTCCCCGCAGAATCAATACTCGTCCGTGTTCTTTGTTAACCAGTTGATACTCGTCTGTATCATCATCTCTAAACATGTGTCAGTGTTTGCTTCTACCTGATACCCGTCCGTATCATAGTCTTAAGGATGCTTGTCCACATCTTTAGTCTATACACAGTACCCAAACAATTATACCTCTCATTTCTTGGGTGTAAACGCTCGTCCATGTTTAATATTCCCCAACAAAGTTCCCCAACATAACTTGTTAAACTATTTCTTTCCTATCCGACATTCGTCCTATGTCATGGTACCTTTGCGGCAGCCGTACCCTGCCAGGTGATCGTCCTTCACCTTTTTGATGATCGTCCTTCATCAGCCCCCAGTGGAGTCTCTATTCATTAGAGCCCCTTTCTTATCCGACATTCGTCCTATGTCGTGATATTCTTGGAAGTCTTCCTCTGCTAGGTGATCGTCCTTCACCTCTTGATGATCGTCCTTCATCATTTTATCCGATGGTCGTCCCCATCGTTGATCTTGTTATCTGACATTCGTCCTATGTCATGATAAACCATGAGAGCAGCCATACCCTGCTAGGTGATCGTCCTTCACCTTTTGATGATCGTCCTTCATCATGCTTACCCAATGGCCGTCCCCATCGTCGACCTTGTTCCCCGACATTCGTCTTATGCCGTGGTACTTTCGGCAGCCGTACCCTGCCCGGTGATCGTCCTTCGCCTTAGATGACCGTCCATCATCTCATCCCCAACAGAGCAGCCGTCCCCTGCTAGGTGATCGTCCTTCACCTTTGATGACCGTACCTCATCATTTATTTCATTTACCTATAATCCCCAAGAAGTCTTATATCTTTACTTGATGGTCGTCCCTGTCATAATCTCTTATATCCCCAGCATGTCGGTCGTCCCCGTCATTGCTTCATCCCCAGTAGTCGTCCTCTGCTCGACGGTCGTCCTCTGTCACCCGCACTTTATAATTATACTTTATTTTCTTTTACAATCTATATCCCTTTTCTTCTTCATTCTGTGAGTGCAAATTTTGGACCGTCTTTGGTATTCAACCACAAGTTACCTTGTTTGCCTGTTAAGCCGTTGCTTACATCCTGCACAGGTAACTCATGTTTGAATAGGGGAAGATGTAAACACCCCAAATTTGCCCTCACCCATTCACACCATGGCTTGTGATCATTTCATATGCATAAATTCAATCATAGTATCTCATACCACATTTTTGATTCACTGCATTGCTTCTAAGTCATCTGCACCTAGGGTTTGTGATCTGAGCAATCCTGAGCCATTTGAGCCACTTCAAAGGTCATCAAATCACTTCAAAGGGGTCCATGTATGTTCAAGCATCATATTGTATCCCCACAAAGTCAAGAAAGTCAAAGAATCACAAGAACTGAGAATGGCATGGAAGCAGAGCCAGGTTTAACTGCACAGATGACCTAGAATTAGGGTTTTGGTTTCAGAGGACATAACTCCAAAATTTTTGGTCATTCTTGTTTCTATTGGTCTCTATATGGTATAGGGATCATGAATATCAATTTTCATGAAGAAATTCCATGGGGAAGGCATCTAATCAAGAGTTGACTTCTTGAGCAAGTCAGTGTAAAATCAGGGCATCTGAGGCCCCCAATGACCCAACCAAAGGGTGTTCTTCATCACTTTGAATGTGTATGATTTTTTTTTATCATATAAGATGTTAGAAGTTCACAAAATTGAAGAATTTCAAGCCATTTGCAAAGTTGCCTTTTTGGGAAAATGACTTGTAATGGAAACTTGCCATTTTGGGAAACTTTTTCAACCCTTGCTTTTTGATTCAAAAATGCTTCAAATGGGAAAACTTTGGTCATGAAAGTTGTAGAATGGATCATTCCCTTTTCAAAAAGTACAAGAACTCATTCTAATTCATTTTGGATCAAAAGTTATGGCTTGTCAAAGTTGGGAAAAATCACATAATTTCAAGTTATGTACCAAAGAAGCAAAGTTGCAAAACCACTTGCCAAGACAAATTGTGCTTTCAAATGAACTTCTAATCTTTGTACAAACATAAACCATTGCCTAAAAGTCAGAATGCATCAAAGATTTGCCCATTTTCATGACTTGTGGATCAAGAAACTTCAAAAGGGCCAAAGTTGGATAAAGTTGCAAAACATCATACAAACCCTAATCCACTTGCTAGTTGGCTTCAAGACTGATCCCATGGCTCTCCTCATTCCTTGCTGCGCAGGACACCCCTATTGTCCTTGGCCTACCATTGACCCATACCTCTCTTACACAAAACTTGACTTTTTGCATAAAGACCCATACCAATCACAATAGGGCACAACCACTCCACAGACCTATCACAAGTTGATATGTGGATCAAACCCAAGCCATAACACACAACAACAGAAGCTGAAACCTCAGATTGCCATAGTTATCAAAAATCCTCCAACTTGCAAAACCTTTCGAATCTCCCATCTCACTCAACCAATATTCAAACCAACTTCACCATTGATCTCAAGATGACTCACTGACCACAAACCAACCATTGAAACAGCCAAACACCTCACATAAACAAAACACGATTTCTGACCAGTTGGCTTGCAAACTCCCAAATCAGCCAAAAGAAATTCCTTCCAAGCATCAAAACTTCATCAGGGGTTCAAGAGGAGTGTATTGCACAAAGAGAGAGGGCCTGAAAGTCCAGAACTGAGAAAGCTCAAGCTCAGGTACCTCCTTGAAACATTTTTCCAGAACTCTTATTTTTTGTTTCAAAATGATTAAGCATGCTTCACTGATCACACTGAACTTGGAATTATTGAAAATGGTTGAGAAATGAGACTATATTGCTTGTCTGAAATTTTTTCCATATTTATGTTCTTCTTCGAATCATGGGATTGAGTGAAAAGAAATGAGTTTTGAGGGTGGATTCAGGTTCAGGGGGATGAGGGGAGTTGATCTGGAGCTTTAGAGCTCCAGAAATAACCTAGGGAGTGAGTTTGAGATTTTCAGGGAAGGGGGTCACCGGAGAAGACGACCGGAGCTCGTCTCCGGTGACCTGAAAGTAATTAGGGTTAGCCAGGTTTAAATGTGGGGCGTTGGATCTGGGCTTCCCGCGCGTGTTAGATGGCCAGGATGACTTCATTTAGCCCTAATTGTAATTAATTAAAATTAATTAATTAGGTTTAGTTTAAATATGCCAGTTTGAATCTGGACCATGGGATCTGGCGCCAGTCAATTCGCGTGTTTCTTGTTTGAATGTCAGCCTTTAGATTTGCATACTTTTCATTTTATTTGATTTTATTTTATTTTCTTGTCATTTATTTTGTGCATTTTATTTAAAATAGCAAAAATCATTTAAAAATTATGGAAATTTTTGTCAAGGGTTTCATGAATTTTCAGAACACAAAAATATTTTTTATTTTTATTTTTTGCATTAAAAATTATTTTTAAATTATTTAAATGTTTATTTTTAATTAGTTAATGAAAATTAATTAATTAAAAATACATTTAGGTATTTAAAAATCATAAAAAATTTCACATAGCATTTAAAAACATTTAGAAACATTATCCAACTCTCAAACCAAATTTCTTTTTTGTTCTTGATGCCTTTTGATCATTTTCATTGGAATTAATTTAATTTTAAGGCAATATTTTGGTTCAATCTTTGAAAAATCCTTTCTGCCTAACCATTGAGAGTTGGATGATGATTCTTCTTGCATTGCATCTTGCATAGCATGTAGTTTATATGATAAAATTGGTCTGAATTGATCTTGCATTTTCAATTTGTTTAGCATTTTTCTTGATGAGGTACCTTAAAACCCTAGCAATCTTAGGAAATTCATAACTTTCAATAGGTTAAGAATTGGATCCCCTCCTTTGGGCAGTGAACTTGTATAGGTTTAGGGTATCTTTGTTTGCATTTTCAAATTTTTATCATGTTGTTTGCTTCTGGTTTTGGATTTTTGCTTTGCATGATGCATGTAACCCTAATTTGTGCCATCCTTTGCATCCATTTTTTCATTTGCTTGCATCCATTGACTTGCCATGACTTCTTGTGCATTCTTTTGATTCATAATACATCCTAGGACATATTAGAATCATGTTTGATCATTGCATCTTTCATTTGCCATGTTGTATGTCATTTGCATTTCATAACTTTTCATGAACATCCTTGGTTCAAAGTATGTTTCTTTTGCATCCATATGCTTGTTTGATCATTCTCATGCCTTGCCTCATGTTTGTATCATCTCTTAGCATCATTAACTCCATGATCTTGCTCCTGGTTTTGGTTTGCATCATCACATTTCATCTCATTTGCACTGCATTTCATCTCTTATGCTAACATTTCAGGTGGTAAGTGGTTTGAGAAGTGAATTTGCCTTCACTTCTCATGGTTTCTTTTCATCTCTTTCATACTTCATTTGCTGAATTTTGTATGTGTATTGGATTGAGCTTGCTCATTCTTGTTCATCTCTTACTTTCTTCCTTCAAGCAACTTGTCTTCTTAAGTGAAGCAAGTTGTTTTGCTTCTCTTTGTTTCTTCCTCCTTTCATCTGCTTCCTTCCTGGTGGTTTCTCTGAAGATTCTTCTTGTAAACCTCACTAACCCTAGGAACAACCAAGCATGATAACAATTAGGATTTTGATTAGTCCCCCATTTAGCTTTTACCTTTGTGTCATCTTTGAGTCTTCTTTTCTCACCCCATAATCAAGGACTAAACCCTAAAGGTTTTAAGGCTTTGTGATTAAGCTTATGCCTGCATCCTTCTATTAGGATGGAGTGTATAACTTTAATCCTAAGTGTTAAACCCTTAATGTGTTTAAATCCTTTAATCAACTCACTTAATAATCATCAAGACATCAAGCTTGTAACTTGGGCCTTGCATTAGGGTTCTAATTCTTCCTTAATTGGTTAAGAAGGACTAACCCTAGTGTTAATGGACAAGTCCCCCTCAAGTTGTCTTACAAACCCTAAAAAAATCATTTCTTCAATCTTATCATTAACTAAAATCCACTCTAATAAAGGCTTTGTTTTGTCATGAGGTTAATCCCTAATCATGGATTAAGTTGAGGAGCTTTCCTCAGCTTAAGTGTTCTCATCTATTATCCTTCTATTAGGATGGTATAATGAGTCCATTAAATCCTTGATTATGGCTTAATCTCATTACTTAACACTAAACAAAAATAACAAAAACATCTAAATAATCACAAGTAGGTTAATGATCTTAATCCTACTTCAGGGTGATTAAGTGTGAGATGATGACTTCACACTTAAGGTATTCTCATTATCCCTAATCAGAGGGAGGATGTGATGAGTTTACTAACCCATTGGTTTAGGTTTAAGCTCATTAACTTATGACACATTTCCAAAAGCAATAAAAGACTGAAAACCCAAAAACAAACAATAATCGTCTCCTTCGGGATTCTTTTCTCATCATCTCATTCACTCACAAACGAGAACTCGCTTCTTCCGTCTAATGCAAGACAGTTTGCACCTGAGCCAGACAGGTCATACACTTGAGCATAGACAAGTAAGCAGTTCAAGAGTCAATTCATTTCCAGTCTCTCTGAGTCGAACTACGGTGTTATGACTTCCTCATTGCACGAGAGGATACGTAGGCATAACTTAACAGTTATCGAACAAAAGTCTCTGTATATTCCCCCCCTCTTTCCAGTATCTTTCTTTTAGCCTCATAGTCTTGAGCATCTCACTCTTGTTCTTACACTGACACTTCTTTTATACACTTCACACCTCTTTTACACTGATACTTGCATTCTTTTCCCGCTTTGATACATAAATTGCACTGACACTACCCCTTTAAGACACAAATCTTTTAAGCGTGGATCCCGTCGAGTACGAAGGACAATCTGGGTACTAATACCTTCCCAGGTTGTAACCAACCCCCTTTCTCAGTCTCTCTGGTTCGCGACCGTCTTATCCATATCTTTCCAGGTCTACGCAGCATTACCTTTTCTCCGGGATAAAAATGCCTAGCTGGCGACTCTCTTCTCTTGAGTTCACCCTTGTGTGTTCTCATCCCTTTCGCCGACCGTTCGCGTCTGTACCCCTTCTGACCAGGTGTCATTTTGGTGGGAGCAACAACCGACTGTGAACAACGTTATTCACTGCTCGAGAAAACTTGTTGTGCTTTAGCGTGGACTGCTCGCCGACTAAGGCAGTATATGTTGACCCACACTACCTTGTTAATCTCCAAGATGGATCCAGTCAAGTACATATTTGAGAAGCCAACGCTTACTAGACGGGTTGCAAGATAGCAAATGATTCTAACAGAGTATGACATTCAATACACATCTCAAAAAGCCATTAAAGGCAGTGTACTGTCTGACTATCTGGCTGAGCAACCCATTGATGATTACCAGCCTATGAGATTTGACTTCCCTGATGAGGACATCATGTTCATAAAAGCAAAAGATCATGAAGAGCCTATCCACACTGAAGGGCCTGACCAAGAAGAAGAATGGACAATGATGTTTGATAGGGCTGTTAACATGAATGGTCGTGGTGTTGGTGCAATACTTATTACACCTAAAGGAGTTCGCATGCCTTTCTCGACAAAACTCACCTTTAACTGCACTAACAACGAAGCTGAATAAGAAGCCTGTATCATGGGTCTTGAGGAAGCCATTGACCTCAGGATCAAGACTTTGACTGTATTCGGAGATTCAGCTCTGGTAATCAATCATACCAACGACAAATGGTACACTCACCAGGAGCATCTGATTCCATACCGGGACTATACGAGGAGATTACTGAATTTCTTCACTACAGTCAAACTTGAGTATATCCCTCGAGATGAAAAGCAGTTTGCAGATGCTCTAGCTATCATTTCATCCATGATCAAAGTTCAAGCTGCCAACTTTGTGCCTCGGATTTCGGTATCCAGACTTGACAGACCAGCATACGTATTCTCAGTAGATATTGCTAAGGATAACAAGCCTTGGTTCTATGACATCAAGAACTTCTTAAAGGATCAAACATACCCACCTGGGGCATCATCCAACAATAAGAAGACATTAAGAAGGCTATCTGGTAGTTTCTTCCTGAATACTGATGGCTCCTTGTACAAAAGAAACTTTGACATGGTACTTCTCAGATGTGTTGATAAGGCAGAGGCAGACTTGCTAATGCACGAGGTGCATGAAGGATATTTTGGTACCCATGCTAGAGGACATGCAATGGCTAAGAAATTGCTAAGATCAGGTTACTACTGGATCACAATGGATGCAGACTGTTGTGCCTATGCCAGAAAGTGCCACAAATGCCAGATCTATGCAGACAAAGTGCATGTGCCTCCGAATCCTTCAAACGTCATGTCTTCACCTTGGCCCTTCGCCATGTGGGGCATTGATATGATTGGAAAGATCAAACCAACTGCTTCAAATGGCCACAGATTCATCCTAGTAGCCATTGATTACTTCACCAAGTGGGTTGAAGCAGCTTCGTATGCAAATGTCACCAGGCAAGTGGTAGCTAGATTCCTGAAGAAAGACATCATCTGTCAGTATGGAGTGCCCGAGCGAATCATTACTGATAATGGTTCCAACTTTAACAACAAAATGATGGCAGAGTTATGCCGGGACTTCAAGATCCAACACCAAAATTCTTCTCCTTACAGGCCAAAGATGAATGGCGCTGTCGAGGCAGCTAATAAGAATATTAAGAAGATTGTACAGAAGATGGTAGTTACCTACAAAGACTGGCACGAAATGCTACCGTTTGCCTTGCATGGGTACCGTACGTCAATCAGAACATCCACTGGGGAAACACCGTATCAGCTTGTGTATGGTATGGAGGCAGTCCTACCTGTTGAAGTTGAATTACCCTCCTTACGGGTATTGATGGATGTCAAGTTGAATGAAGCAGAATGGGTCCGATCTCAGTACAATCAACTGAATCTGATCGAAGAGAATAGATTGGCTGCAATATGTCATGGGCAGTTATACCAGAAAAGAATGAAGAAAGCCTTCGATCAGAAAGTCAGGCTTCAGGAATACCAAGTAGGAGATCTTGTGCTGAAAAGACTCATTCCTCCTCATACAGACCACATGGGCAAGTGGACTCCGAACTACGATGGTCCATTCATAGTAAAGAAAGTTTTCTCTGGTGGAGCACTAATGCTCACTACTATGGATGGTGAAGATTTCTTATCCCTTGTGAATTCAGATGTAGTTAAAAAATATTTTGCATAAAGTGACCCACTGGACATAAAAAACAGAATGTAAGTCTAGGCAAAAATAGGGCATCCCGACGAGTCAAAAACAGAATAAAAGACTCGGGCAAAAATAAGGGAAAATAAAGAAAAATGTACACCCGCTGAGTTGAAAAGCCGCATTGGACAACTCAGGCAAAAATGGGTATCCCGGTGGATTGAAAACCCGAAAGGGAGATCCACGCAAAAAAAGGGAATAAGTGAACAACTGCATTCTGAATTCGTCTGTATCACTTACAACATGGCGAGCTTCGAAAGGTTAAAGCATCGGTCAGAACTAGCCTTCTTCAGAAAGCAGGATAAGAAGAACGTCAAGGTCATACAGGTCATAGCAAAAGGGGAAGCTCACTGAAGCGTCATCAACATTGCCAGCACCTTTGATTTTCTCAATTTGTAACAATCTCCTCATTTCAGGGGATCTGTTTCTTTGACTATATTTTCCAATTCAGGGCACCCAAATTAATAAAATCAGATTTTCAGTCACATCTTGTCTTGTACATTTATTTTGCGAAAATGTTCGATATCTTTGATGTAATGTTTGCATAAAAAACAGATGCGCCTTTCTAATCACATGCTTACAGGAAATATGTTACTTATTCCTGGGAATGTCTAAACTCTTATGATGGAACCTAGTAAGGGATGCCTCGGGGCACTTGTGTGTTTCTCTGTCATAACAGGATTGCAGGTATTCAGAGCGCAACATGGGGCATGAAAGGTTTTCCCCCAGCAAAGTTGCTAAATCATTATTTCCTCAGCACATCTTCCAAACAACACCAAAACTGTTTTCTCCCCATCAGGGCTATCAGGCATCACTTCTCTAGCGCATCTTTCAGAGCAGTACCAGAAGGTGCTCATATTCCCAGCTGAGTTGTCAGATATCATCCTCAGCAGGATCCCCGCAGAAATCTCTAGGAAGATCGTTCAGAGATCTTTTCCTCCCCAAGCCGAATGCTAGACAGGGAACCATCTCCCCACAGAGCTTCAGCCTCTCCCAGATGAGCAATGTCTGAATTTCTCACACAACAAAGTGACAAAAGCTTCCACATCCCCAGCTGGGCTCCTTATTACAAAGATAGGTCTATCAGTGACCTATTCCCCCAAGCAGAGCCATATATCAGATCTACCAATGATCTCATCCCCAGCTGGGATATTTCTTTCAAAGCAGATCAATCGGAAATCTCCACAATAACGGGATCCGAATCCCGGATCGGTATCTTTTGCATAACCATAACATTCGCATCATATTTACCCTCAAAGCGTAGCATTCCGTCTAAAACGGAGCATTACGGCAAAAATCAAACGTATTGCATAATCACAAGTCAGGTTTGGAATCAGTCACCTGTAAATACTAACATTCCATCAGCAATGTATGTAAAGACTCACAGTCCCCGCAGAACGCCAAAGCATCCCTTTGCACCCTTAAATACAGATACATGCTCCTTTTGGCACTCGTCCGTGTCATCTTTCCCCAGAAAGTCACCAGGACACTCTCTACAAACAGATACTTATACATAACATGCTTTTCTCGGCACTCGTCCGTGTCACCTCATATTTCCCCATAGAAAGCCAAAGCGTCCCCTTTGCACTCACAAGTACATGTTCATGTATACTCTTCTCGACACTCGTTCGTGTCATCTCATATCATCCCCTGCAGATATATCTATACACTCTCTTGACACCCGTCCGTGTCACCACGCCCCAGCATGGTTGCTTAAACACTTATTGTAAACCAAACACTTGTTTATAATACACTTCTTTCGACGCTCTTCCGTGTCACCTTATCCCCACTGGTCGCCAGAACACCTTTACACTCCCGTATACAAGTATAAGTTCATAACTTATACATTTTCTCTTCTGAGACCCGTCCATGTCATACTCTCCCCAGCAAGTTGAAAACTCGTTTGTGTCTCACCAATATTAATTTTTACTCATACAGATACTCGTCTGTATCTTGTATACACATTTATTTCCCTTCAGATTCAACACTCGTCCGTGTTCTTTGTTAACCGGTTGATACTCGTCCGTATCATCATATCTGAACATGCGTCAGCATTGTTTCTACCGATAGTCGTCCGTATCGTAATCTTAAGGATGTTCGTCCACATCTTTAATCTATACACAGTGTCAAACACTTATACTTTTCATTTCTTGGATGTAAACACTCGTCCGTGTTTACTATTCCCCAGCAAATTTCCAGCAAAAATTTCTTTTCTATCTGATATTCGTCCTATGTCATGATACTTTCGGCAGCTGTACCCTGCCAGGTGATCGTCCTTCACCTTTGGATGACCGTCCCTCATCCTTTCCCCAATGGAGTCTCCATTATTGGAACCCTTTTCTATCCGACTTTCGTCCTATGTCGTGATATTTGCCAGCCGTCCCCTGCTAGGTGATCGTCCTTCACCTTCTTGATGATCGTCCTTCATCATTTTATCCGATGGCCGTCCCCATTGTTGATCTTGTTATCTGACATTCGTCCTATGTCATGATAAACCTCGAGAGCAGCCGTACCCTGCTAGGTGATCGTCCTTCACCTCTTGATGATCGTCCTTCATCATGCTTATCCGATGGCCGTCCCCATCGTCGACCTTTTCTATCTGGCATTCGTCCTATGTCGTGATATTTTCGGCAGCCGTACCCTGCCATACCCTGCCAGGTGATCTTCCTTCACCTTGGATGACCGTCCCCCATCCTTATCCCCAACAGAGCAGCCGTTCCCTGCTAGGTGATCGTCCTTCACCTTTGATGACCGTCCCTCATCATTTATTTCATTAACCCGATGGCCGTCCCCATCGTTTGTTTACCTTTACTTTACAAACCTGATGGTCATCCCCATCATTGCTTTACCTTTAATCCCCATGAACTTTGTTACTTTGCTTGATGGTCGTCCCCATCATGATCCCTCTATTTCCCCAGCATGTCGGCCGTCCCCGTCATTGCTTATCCCCAGCAGTCGTCCTCTGCTCGATGGTCGTCCTCCATCGCCCGCACTTTATAATCATACTTTACTTCCTTTTACAATCTATATCCCTTTTCTTCTTCTACCAGTGAGTGCAAATTTTGGACTGTCTTTGGTATTCAACCACAAGTTATCTTGTTTGTCTGTTAAGCCCGCCGCTTACATCCTGCACAGCTAACTCATGCTTGAATAGGGGCAGCTGTAAACACCCCAAATTTTCCCTCACTAAGTTCACACCATGTCTTGTGATCTTTCATACTTGCATTAGTTCAATCCTATCATATCATGTTGCATTTTTGCTTCACTGCATTGGCTCAAGTCCATCTGCATCTAGGGTTTGTGATCTGTGCAATCTAGGATCCATCTGAGCCACTCCAAAGGTCTTAAATCATTCCAAGAGGGTCCATGTATGTTCAATCATCATATTATGTCCCTCAAAGTTCAAGGAAGTCAAGAAATCACAAGAACTTGCAAAGCATGGAAGCAGAGCTAGGTTTTAACTGCACAGATGACCTAAAATTAGGGTTTTGGTTTCAGAGGCCACAACTCCAAATTTTTTGGTCATTCTTGTTTCTATTGGTCTAAATATGTTATAAGGATCATGCATACCAAGTTTGATGAAAAAATTCATTGTGGAAGTCATCTGATCACTAGGTAGCTTCTTGAGCAAGTCATAGCCAAATCAGGGCATTTGAGGCCCCCATCCATGATACCAAAGTGGATTTTTCATCAAATTGAAGTTATATGGTCTTTATTTGATCATTTAAGTGTTTATAAGTTCACAAATTTGGAGAAAAGTGAGCAAAACCAAAAGTTGCCAAAAATGGAAATGACTTGTAATGTAAACTTTCCATTTTGGGAAAGTTTTTCAACCTCCTCTTTCTTAACCAAAAATGCTTCAAATGAAAAATTGTTGGTCATGAAAGTTGTAGATTGGATCATTCCCTTTTCAAAAAGTACAAGAACAAGATCTAATTCATTTTGGAACTCAAGTTATGGCTTTCCAAAGTTGGCAAAAATCACATAATTTCAAGTTTCATGCCAAAGAGGGATTTTTGCAAAACCTCTTGCCAATTCATTTTGTGACTTCAAATTGACTTCTAATCATCATACAAACATTATGCAAGGCCTAAAACTCAGAATTTCCCAAAGAATTTCAAATTTCCATGCCTTGCACATAAAGAAATCTCAAAAGGGCCAAAGGTTCATGAATGTGCAAAACCTCCCATAACCTTTCACAAACATGTTGAATTGCCTCAAAGTGATTTCCATGGACATCCTTAATCCTTGCTTCACCAGACACCCCTTTGTACCAAGCCTGAACCAGCCCATACCTCAAAGTACAACTGTAAACACCCCAAATTTGCCCTCACCCATTCACACCATGGCTTGTGATATCTTCATATGCATAAATTCAATCATAGCATCTCATACCACATTTTTGTTTCACTGCATTGCTTCTAAGTCATCTGCATCTAGGGTTTGTGATCTGAGCCATCCATGAGCCAGTTGAGCCACTTCAAAGGTCTTCAATCATTTCAAAGGGGTCCATGTGTGTCCAAGCATCATATTATATCCCCACAAGATCAAGGAAGTCAAAGAATCACAAGAACTGAGAAAGGCATGGAAGCAGAGCCAGGTTTAACTGCACAGATGACCTGAAATTAGGGTTTTGGTTTCAGAGGCCATAACTCCAAAAATTTTGGTCATTCTTGTTTCTATTGGTCTCTATATGTTATAAGGATCACGCATATCAATTTTCATGAAGAAATTCCATGGGGAAGGCATCTGATCAAGAGTTGACTTCTTGAGCAAGTCAGTGCAAAATCAGGGCATCTGAGGTCCCCAATGACCCAACCAAAGGGTGTTCTCCATCATTTTGAATGAGTATGATCTTTATTTGATCATAGAAGATGTTAGAAGTTCACAGAATTGAAGAATTTCAAGCCATTTGCAAAGTTGCCATTTTGGGAAAGTGACTTGTAATGAAAACTTTCCATTTTGGGAAAGTTTTTCAACCCTTTCTTTTTTATTCAAAAATGCTTCAAATGAGGAAACTTTGGTCATGAAAGTTGTAGAATGGATCCTCCCATTTTCAAAAAGTACAAGAACCCATTCTAATTCATTTTGGATCAAAAGTTATGGCCTTACAAAGTTGGATAAAATCATTGAAATTTCACTTTTGCACAAAATGGAAAACTTGCAAATTCTCATGACAAGCCTTTATGTGATTTCAATGTGACCTCTAATCATCATACAAATACAATGCATGACCTAAAATTCAGTTTGGCCCAAGGAATTTCCCATTTCTATGCCTTAAGTTTCAAGTAACCATAAGCCATTTCTCATAAAAATGCAAAAAGGGGATTTCTTGCAAAATGGTTCTCAAAGGATTGTATGATCTCTAGCTGGCCTCAAGACATTACCATAACCTCATGAGGCATCTCACACCAAAAATTCAGCAAGACTTATCACATGTTCATGGCCAAAAATCATGAAATGTAACAAGTTGCCATATTGCAAAAACACTTCAAACTTGTGATCCAATGCACCCAGCTGTTTTCTCTTGATCCTAGGGTCTTCCTTGACTCAAGCTGAGGCAGGACAAGCCCTAATATTTCCTCTTCCATAGCCCATACCCATAGTACACAATCCTTGACTTTTTGGCCAATCACCCCATACCATTCCCACAGTGCATGTCACTTCCTCAGACCTCTTCCAATAATCTAGGGATATGTTATGGAACATAAAGAAAGCAATGCACAAGCCTGAAAGAACACACAAGCCAGCTCTCACAAAAATTGTCAAAAACTCTTTCTCTTCGAATTTCCTTACACAACCATAAAACCTCAGTTCTTTCTTCACCAGTGAACTACACATTCTCCATAGAACAAAAGCCCACCATTAAAATAGCCTGAAACCCCCTATAGCATAACTGTGAAATCTGCCATATCAGAACACAAATCCACAAATCAGCCACCAACAAGAGGTTTGAAGTACCCCATTGAGCTCAGGAGGTTCAGGAGAGACATTTTGCATAAGAGAAGGGTAAAGAAAGCTCACCTTCACAGTTCTTCACCTCAGGTAGCTTCAAACTTCTAACTTTTCAGAGCTTGTTTGTTTTGTTACAAAATAAAAGTGCACATCATGGGGATCACTCTGTTGCTTTTAGATTTAAAAATGGTGTGAAAATGAACATTTTGTGCCTCTCTGAAATTTTGCCCGTGAATATGTTTGGTTTCGATTCTCTTTGTTCATGGTTGATAAATGGTTTTTGATGATGGATTTAGGTTTAGTTTGGGGGGAGGAATGTTTCTGGGCAATTAATTTAGCTTGGGGTAGCCTGTAGAGGAAACTAGGGTTTTGCCCTGCCGGAGAAGACGACCGGAGCTCATCTTCGGTCGCCTGAAGTTAATTAGGGTTAAACCTGTTTAATTAAGCAACTTTGAATTCTGTCCCTAGGATTTTGTTTCCCACGTGCTTGCGAACGGCCCAGATGGCTCATTATGCCCTAATCCTGATTAATTAAGTAAAACATAATTAATTAGGTCAACTTTAAACCTCAGCCATCAGATTGCGCGCGTTTAGGAACTTTGAACCATGGCCTTGGATTCTGATTACCCCCAGTCTTGTTGACTTGCACGCGCAACCTTTGGATCTTTCAACTTTCCATCTGAGCCACTCATATTGCATACTTCTCATTTTTATTTTATTTTCTTTATATTTTATTTCTTATATTTATTAAAAATAGCAAAAATAGTTAAAAAATTCTGAAAATTTTTATCACATCTTTTATTAATTTTTAGAACCCAAAATTTTTTTTATTTTTATTTTTTGCATTAAAAATTATTTTTAAATCATTTAAATGTTTATTTTTAATTAGTTAATGAAAATTAATTAATTAAAAATACATTTAGGTATTTAAAAATCACAAAAAAATTCACATTGCATTTAAAAACATTTAGAAACATTATACAACTCTCAAAACAAATTTCTTTTTGGTTCTTGATGCCTTTTGATCATTTTCATTGGAATTAAATTCATTGTGAGGCAATATTTTTGTGCAAACTTTGAAAAATCCTTTCTGCCTAGTCTTTGAGAGTTTGATGTTGGTTCTTCTTGCATTGCATCCTTCATAGCATGTAGTTTATAGGATAAAATTGGTTTGATTTGATCTTGCATTTTCAATTTGTTTTGCATTTTTCTTGATAAGGTACCTTAAAACCCTAGCCAACTTGAGAAATTCATAACTTTCACAAGGTTAAGAGTTAGGTCCTCTCCTTTGAGCAGTGAACTTGTATAGGTTTAGGGTATCTTTGATTGAATTTTCAATTTTTTATCATGTCATTTGCTTCTGATTTTGAATTTTGTTTTGTGTGTTGATCATAAACCCTAATTTGTGTCTTCCTGTGCATCCTTCTTTCATTTGCTTGCATCCAATGACTTGCCATGACATTTTGTGCATCCACATGATTCATGATACATCTTAGGACATATTAGAATCATGTTTGATCATTGCATCTTTTATTTGCCATGTTGTATGTCCATTGCATTTCATAAGCTTTTCTTGAACTTTCATGGTTCAAAGCATGCCTCATCTGCATCCTTATGCTTGTATGATCATTCTCATCTCTTGTCATGTGTTTGCATCATCCCTTAGCATCATTAACATCATGTTCTTGCTTCTGGTTTTGGTTTGCACCATGGCACTTCATCTCATTTGCATTACATTTCACTTCTTTTGCTAACTTTTCAGGTGGTAAGTTGTTTTTGAGAAGTGAATTTGCCTTCACTTCTCACAATCTCTTTTCATCTCTCTCTTGCATCATTGCTGAATTTTATCTTGTGTATTAGAGTGAGCTTGCTCATTCATGCTCTTGCTCTCTCTCTTTCTTCAGGCAACTTGTCTTCTTAAGTGAAGCAAGTTGTCTTGATTCTCTCTGCTTCTTTCTCCTTTCATCTGCTTCTTTTCCTGGTGGCTTTTCTCTTGAAGATCTCTTGCAAGCCTCATAAACCCTAGGAACAACCAAGCATGATAACAATTAGGGTTTGATTAGTCCCCCGTTTAGCTTTTACCTTTGTGTCATCCTTGAGTCTTCTCTTCTCACTTCATAATCAAGGACTAAACCCTAAAGGCTCTAAGGCTTTGTGATTGAGCTTATGCCTGCATCCTTCTATTAGGATGGAGTGTATAACTTTAATCCTAAGTGTTAAACCCTTAATGTGTTTAAATCCTTTAATCAATCCATCTAATAATCATCAAGACATCAAACTTGTAACTTGGGCCTTGCATTAGGGTTCTAATTCTTCCTTAATTGGTTAAGAAGGACTAACCCTAATGTTATTGGACAAGTCCCCCTCAAATTGTCTTACAAACCATAAAATCCATTTCTTCATCTTATCATTAACTAAAAACCATCTAATAAAGGCTTTGTTTTGTCATGAGGTTAATCCCTAATCATGGATTAAGTTGAGGAGCCTTCCTCAGCTTAAATGTTCTCATCTATTATCCTTCTATTAGGATGGTGTAATGGGTCCATTAAATCCTTGATTATGGCTTAAACTCATTACTTAACACTAAACAAAAACTCCAAAAACATCTAAATAATCACAAGTAGGTTAATGATCTTAATCCTACATCATGGTGATTAAGTGTGAGGTGCTTACTTCATACTTAAGGTATTCTCATTACCCCTAATCAGAGGGAGGATGTGATGAGTTTACTAACCCTTTGGTTTAGGCTTAAGCTCATTTTCCTATGACAAATTCCAAAAGCAATAAAAGATTGAAAACATCAAAAACAAAAAATAATCGTCTCCTTCAGGATTCTTTTCTCACCTCATTCACTCACAAACGAGAACTCGCTTCTTCCGTCTAATGCAAGACAGTTAGCACCTGAGCCAGACAGGTCATACACTTGAGCATGGACAAGTAAGCAGTTCATCAGTCAATTTATCTTTCAGTCTCTTTGGGTCGAACTACGATGTTCTGACTTCCTCATTGCACGAGAGGATACGTAGGCATAACTTAACAGTTATCGAACAAAAGTCTCTGTATATTCCCCCTCCTCTCCAGCATTATTCTTTAAGCCTCATAATCTTGAGCATTTCACTTCTTGTTCTTACACTGACACTTCTCTTATACACCTCACATTTCTTTTACACTGACACTTGCATTCTTTCCAGCTTTGATACACAAATTTTACTGACACTACCCCTTTGAAACACAAATCTTTTAAGCGTGGATCCCGTCGGGTACGACGGACAATCTGGGTGCTAATACCTTCCCAGGTTGTAACCAACCCCCTTTCTCAGTCTCTCTGGTTCGCAACCGTCTTATCCATATCTTCCTAGGTCTATGCAGCATTACCTTTCCTCCAGGATAAAAATGCCTAGCTGGCGACTCTTTTCTCTTGAGTTCACCCTTGTGTGTTCTCTCATCTTTTTCACCGACCGTTCGCGTCTGTACCCCATTTGACCTAGCCTCATTTGGTGGGAGCGACAGCTTGGCGATTCTGCTGGGGACCCTTATACTATAACCAGGGCTTCTGGTTCTGTTTGTGGGTTCCTCCTAGCGCTTGTTTGATTTGTGTTTACTGGGGTGTTATGTGCTAATTGTGTTTATATTTGCTTTACTTACTGCTTTATGTACAGCCTTATTTATTTCTTTCCTTTACAGTTTTCCATACTTCATACTGTCATTATCATTGCTGGATCTGGTTTCTGTTTTGGTGGGTGGGGTTCTACTGAGAGTTTAAGGTCCTATACCTGGGACCTGAGTGACACCTAGGCTAGAGTGGTTCATGTTCTTTCCCATTCCATTTCGGTCTGGTGCGGGAATATGAAACACGGTTCAGATGTGGGTTTCTTCTTGAGAACTCTGTGCTACAGATCTCCTATAGTGCTAGGGCTATTTGGGAAGCCTGCTAAGTCTTGATGACCCTTATTATGACCTTCAGAAACTGAGGTGAATTAGAGGAGGATCTTTTATGGTTATTGTAAACATTGTACCTTCGGGTTAGAAGTGTTTACACTTCTCATAACGGATCCAAGTCTGAGGGTCCTTGTTTTAGAACACTACCTGTGAGGGGGTTGGGCTGTTTGCAGGTTTGCAGGTACCATTGGCCACATCATACCCTGTTACTTGTTTGGTTTAAGAGTAATCCACTTTGGACAGTTCTTTTGATTTAAACCTGGACATGTGACTCTTTATTTGAGTCCCCCACCTTGGTTACTGGACTTCTAAACCTCCATCTGGATTTCTTGAACATACATGGGCTTTATATCAAGACAGATAAATCAGATTCAGCTTGATCACAAACCCTTGCATATCATTTGCATACATCATCATTGCATCATTTAACATTTGTTTATTTGTTTTTCAGGGTATCCACATTATATCTGGCTTGGTTTTGACCCCTTCATCTGCATAGACCTCTGTTCCATCTGGTATCTGCTTCAGCTACCTTCATCACCAGCATCAGCCTATCAGTGGCTCATCTCCAGTATTGGTTTTGATCTTCATCAGCACTTGTCTTCAGCTCTTCATCAGCACTCATGTCTGCACCCAGAAAGAGCAACATTTCATACCATTTCTTTGAGCCTGTGTTGACTGGTATCAGGCAGGTCCAGGCACTTATCACTCCAGACCACATCCCATTATTCAGAGAGCATTATGGAGGCATCCTTGATATGGTTATGGACCTGGATCCTTCTCAGAGGAGTATGATCCACACCTGCCTACAGTTTTATGACCCTCCTTTGAGATGTTTCACATTCCAAAACTTTCAGCTAGGACCTCTTTTGGAGGAGTTTTCATCATTGATTGGAGTACCTGTCAGGGGTGGTGTCCCCTTTAACCCAGAGATGACTTCTCCCATCAATGGAGAGGTGGCAAAAGCACTGTACCTGGAGCCTATTTTGATTGAGCAGAACATGACAACAAAGGCTGGGATCCCTGGTTTGCACTTAGACTTTTTGACTTCTCAGGCCATCCTGAAGGCCTCCTTGGGAGAATGGAGGGCAGTTTGTGCATTATTAGCCCTCAGTATATATGGGGTTATACTATTTGCAGATGAGCCCAAATTTATCAGCAAGAATGCCATTCATCTCTTCCTTGTAAGGAACCCAGTACCCACATTGCTGGGGGATTTCTATTATTCTGTTCATCAAAGAAATGGGAAGCAAAGAGGGAAGTTGGTGAGATGCTGTGCTCCTCTGTTTCATACCTGGCTACTCAAACACTTACCTAAGACTGATGCCTTCCTGAATCCTCACCAACAGAAGAATTGGGCTAAGAGACTTATTGCTTTGACTTCAGATGACATCAGATGGTGCACCCAGAGCACCAAGGGCAAGGACATCATCACTAGCTGTGGGCAGTACCCCAATGTACCTCTAGTAGGAGTGAAGGGTTGCATCAATTACAATCCTTTGTTGTTTAAGAGACAACTGGGCTATGCTTTAGTACACCCTCCTAGAGTGCAAGATCTAGCTGAGACCCTGTATTGTGAGATAAAGCCTAATTTAGCTGTTGTCAGGCAAGCATCCTGGGCTTGGGACAACATCCAGACCAAAGGGATGGCCATTCTTGGGAGGTGCAATAATGTGGCTTCAGCTCAGTATTATGAATGGTCTCATGCTAGAGCTCAGATTTCTGGGATTCCCTTCACCATTGAGGATACACCTAGACCATCCACAGTACAGCCAGCAGCCACTGTCAGCCTGGAAGAATTTGAGAAGCTGAAGGAAAGGAATGAGAATCTGTCTCAAGCTCTGAAGAAGACCCTCTGGGAGAGGAGTGATGGTCGTCTAGACATTGAGAGGTTGGAGAAGCTTAGGGTGGAGCATCTGGCCATGATTGAGAAGACAGAGGACTACATCAAGAAATCAAGAGTTGGGGAGCAAATTTTGAAGAATGCCTGTAAGGAGGCCAAGCTTCAGAAGGCTAGAACTGAACTCTATCTGCAAGAAAGTCAAGCTAGGTGGGTCAGGATCACTGAAGCTCGTACTCAAGAAGATAAGAGAACTCAAACCAGGATTGAGCAGTTAGAGGCCAATGAAAAGAAACAACAGGAAGCTCTGCTGGCAGCCCAGAAGGAGATTTCAGAATTGAAGCTTAGGGCTGGTTTGAAGAGGTCAAAGGACCAAGATAGGCACAAGAGGCTGACCACTGCTATTTCCACTAGGAACCTCCTCATCAGGACCATTACAGAGCATTTGGCTGGTCCTGTAACTAAAGCACTTTTGAAGGAGGTTCAGGAGGATGAGTTTGGACTTGATGTCTGACTTTTTGTTTGTTGTTGCTTTCATTTGATGTACTTTGCTTTTATGTTGTATTTTGACCCCTCAGGGGCATATGTTGTAAAAACAAACTATGTATTTTTCACCCTTTGTAATATATTTGTTAGTTTGTTTCAATGAGTTTCTTTTCTCAAGCTACATCAAAGCATCTTCCTCGGGGTCTGGAAAGGTCAAAACCAAGAGCCAAGCCGGATACCTTGGAAAATAAATAAGCATACTACATTGCATACTAACTTTTGTTTTGTTTTGTAGGTTTTGTTATTATTTTGTTTGTTTCTAACTCTGTTGTGGTTCAGGAAATATTGCTCGCAGAAGAGTGTTCCCTGTCAACCGTGCACACCGGTATCCTACTCGCAACAACCTTCCGGGTATTATAATGGAGCAAGTACAGCAAGACCTGACAGAGGTCAGAACCCAGATGTCTAATGAAAGGGTGAAGATGAGAAACCAAATGGCCCAATTCATGACAGTAATGACTGGCTTAGCCCAGAGTCAGGAAAGGTTAAGGGCATTGGTAGAAAGACAAACCCCCGAGGAGCCACATCCTGGGACTGGAGGAACAAGCAACAATGAAAGGGGTCAGCCTCATGTTAATCCACCAGTATTTGGACCTCATCTAGATCCGGAAGTCAATATCCCGTCTAATGTGCAAGGAAATACTACTGGGGGGAAAATATTACAAGAAGACCCCCAAGAGGAGCAATTCACTGTCATGGGAGCTGGGGATGAAGTCTATGATAGGAGGTTTGATGAAATTGCTGAGAAGTTGAGATCTCTGGAGTCTCAAAATTCCCTGGGTTTTGATGTAATGGATATGGGGTTAGTAGATGGGGTAAGAATTCCCCACAAGTTCAAACCTCCGTGCTTCGAGAAATACAATGGAACCTCCTGTCCACGAACTCACCTGCAGTCCTTTCTGGGGAGACATAAAGCATATACAATGGATGAAAAGTTGTGGATGTTCTATTTTGAAGACAGTTTGACTGGGGCTTCAAGGGAGTGGTATTCACACTTGACTAGAGCTACTATCAGATGCTAGAAGGACCTAGCTAAAGCCTTCATCAGGCAGTACCAATACAATCTGGACATGGCTCCTAACAGGACCCTCTTGATGGGAATATCCCAATCCTCCAGGGAAAGCTTCAGGGAATATGCCCAAAGGTGGAGACAGCTTGCTGCTGCCGTCCAGCCACCCATGTCGGAAAGAGAAATGGCCGACATGTTCATGAATACTTTGCAAGGAACATACATTTATAGGTTGGCTGCCTTTTCTTCTACTAGCTTCGCAGACGTGGTTATAGCTGGTGAAAGAATTGAAAGTCTGCTAAAGATGGGCAAGATTTTTGATAATGGTGCAAGTTCGTCAAGTAATTCCAGGAAACCTTTTGTGGGACCTCGAAGGACCGGTGAGACAAATGCCATTAATACCAACAGGGGCAGACCCCAGTATGTCCACAGATCAGTAGCAGCTGTCACTATTCCAGCTCCGATTCCTCAGCAACCAGCATATCAACAACCACAACAACCTCATTATCCACAGCAAGTTCAGTATCCGCCACAGAGAACATACAACAACAATAACAGCAATCAACAACAAAGGCCCTTTCAGCAAAGACCATCACAGGCCAATAGGGTGATTGACCCTATCCCTATGCCTTATGCTGCCTTATTGCCACAACTCCTGAAGCTTAACTTGGTTGAGTTAAGGACATTGGCACCACCAGATCCCTCTAATCTCCCGAAGAATTACGATGTCAACGCCAGGTGTGCTTTCCATTCCAATGCACTAGGCCACAATACGGAAAAATGCAGGGCATTGCAAATGAAAGTTCAAGATCTGGTGGATTCTAAAGCTCTCAACTTCGCACCACCTCCGAATGTCAACAGAAATCCTATGCCTAACCATGGTGGGCCGAGGATTAACGCCATTGAGGAAGACAAACTATCTACTTTGATCACCAGTGTTGCACAAATTCGAACACCTCTGGTCGAAATTAAAGCTCAGCTTCTAGAGTGCCAGGTGTTTCCCGGGTGTGAGCTCGGTTGTGGGTATTGCAACATTGCAGTCAACGGGTGTGATAATTTGAGAAGCGGTATAGATGGTCTTATCAAGGATGGTATCCTTCAGATCTCAACAACGGCGCCTACAAATCCAGCAATCCCTTTGACAACAGATCCTGATTCTTCTACAACAGCAACAACAATCATTCCAACCAATTCATCAATATCATCAACAATGGCTTCATCTATCACTTCAACGAGTCAAATGTCAACAACCATTTCTTCTACAACATCATCATCCTTTTTATCAGCAGAATCTTCTACAACGCCAACAGAAATGAATGAAGACATATCAGCAGTCACCATCTACTATGATCCATCAAATGTTCCTCCAAACAACAATTTTCAGCAACAAGCAGTGGCACTTCCTGCCAGATCACCAGTTACAATTTACTATGATCCGCACACCATCACAGTACCTTCCTCTGCAGCAGTAAGTCCAGTTACCATCACAGTGCCTGGACCAGTTCCATATGAAAGCAGTAATGCCATACCTTGGCATTATGGCTCTGATCTTTACTGCAACGGGGAGAAAATCACTTTGGATTCTTCAACCTCTTCTCCACAAATTGATAATGTTGGGGGAGGCGGAGGCTTTACCAGAAGCGGACGCCTTTTTGCCTCACAAGTACAAAGACCTAATGCTGAAGCAGAAGCTGCTGCCAAAGCAAAAGGAAAGAGTGTGGTATTTGAAGAGTCGGCTGCCAAAGAAACTCAGAAGACATCTTTTGAACAAGATGTAGACGAGTTTATGAGAATCATAAAGAGAAGTGATTACAAAGTAGTGGATCAGCTTCACCAAACTCCCTCAAAAATCTCCATATTATCCCTGTTGATGTGTTCCGAAGCTCACAGGAATGCATTATTGAAAGTCCTGCACGCAGCATACGTGCCAGAGGAGATTACTGTTAACCAGCTAGAAACTGTGGTGGCAAATGTCAACACCAGTCATGGACTGGGCTTTACCAATGCTGACTTAACAACTGAGGGGCGTAACCACAACAAGGCTTTACACATCACTCTAGAATGCAAGGGTGTTGTTCTATCCCATGTACTGGTGGACACTGGGTCCTCACTCAATGTTTTGCCAAAGAAAGCCTTAGTGAAGCTAGAGTATGATGGCTTGGCATTGCGTCCGAGTAATTTGGTGGTGAGAGCATTTGATGGCTCTAAAAGATCAGTGCTTGGAGAGATTGATCTGCCTGTGATGATTGGCCCGCAAACTTTCAAAATTACCTTCTATGTGATGGACATTCAGTCGGCCTACAACTGCTTGTTGGGTAGACCCTAGATCCATGCCGCTGGCGCTGTTACGTCTACCCTTCACCAGAAGCTGAAATTCGAGTGGGAAGGCTAGATCATCACCATCTGTGGGGAAGAAGACATCTTTGTTAGCCATTTGGCTACGTATAAATACATTGAGATGGATGGAGAGATCCATGAAACTATGAGCCAAGGGTTCGAGGCCCTGAATATTAATGAAGCATCTGCTGTACTGGGAACCTCCATGACATCTTATCAGCAAGCCCGAAAGGTTGTTGAAGAGGGTACTGCCCAGGGCTGGGGCAAGCTGTTGCCCGTGGAGAAGAAAGAGGACAGATTTGGGTTGGGTTACAAACCAACTCAACAAGATCAATCAGAGGCTGCCAAGAAGCCCAATTTTGTCAGCGGGGGAATGCTCACCCCGGATGCAGTGAACAACTTGGAAGACGAGGAGGAAAACGACCGCAACCTGGAGAGCTAGATACGTCCAAGGATCCCGGGGAGCCAAGTCCTTAACTGGTCTTCCCAGGAAATTATAAGGGTTACTCCTGCAGAGTAATTATTATTTCCTGTATTTTATAAGCATGCATCAAGTCTTGCATCTTGCCCAAGATGTCAAGACTCATTTTGTAATCGGGTCATCTTGTAATTTTGTGCAAATGGATTATTCAATGAATATCGGACATCTTTTGCAAATGAGTCTTTTCCTTTTTCGCTCACTGTTTTTCATTTTTCTTTTTGTACAAAAATAAAATGGCAATGTTTACCAAAATGAAAACTTCATTTCACTTTTTCTAAACAAGATTAAAATTGATCACTAAAATGAACTATCTAAACCCTTGCAGAGAGTGCCTTTCAGATTGCACCGACAACAACACAGCTATGACTTCGTATGACTTTGACAATCCAATCAATCAAGCCGATGAAGGGGTTGAAGAAGATTATGAGATACCTGAAGAGCTAGCCAGGTTGTTAAGGCAAGAGGAGAAGGTTATCACTCCTCATCAGGAGGAGATTGAAGCGATTAATCTTGGTACGGAAGAAGACGTGAAAGAGGTTAAGATCGGGGCCTGCTTACAAGATTCAGTAAAAGAACAACTGATTGATATGCTTCGGGAGTATGTGGATGTCTTTGCTTAGTCTTATCAGGATATGCCAGGGTTGGACACCGATATTGTCATGCACAAGCTGCCTTTAAAAGAAGATTGTCCGCCAGTAAAACAGAAGTTGCGCCGTACTCGCCCAGATATGGCAATGAAGATAAAAGAAGAGGTACAAAAGCAGTGGGACGC
This sequence comes from Lathyrus aphaca, assembly GCA_963966055.1. NCBI lineage: Eukaryota > Viridiplantae > Streptophyta > Magnoliopsida > Fabales > Fabaceae > Lathyrus > Lathyrus aphaca. The sequence continues at coordinate 115,414,686 of OZ014525.1, forward strand.
CGGTTTCCTTGCTGTGACTAGCTATACGCCGTGGGTTGCTAATATTGTACCTGTGCCTAAGAAGGATGGCAAGGTGAGGATGTGTGTGGACTACCGGGATCTGAACAAAGCCAGCCCGAAAGATGACTTCCCTTTACCTCACATTGATGTATTGGTGGACAATACGGCTCAATTCTCGGTGTTCTCCTTCATGGACGGATTTTCAGGATACAATCAGATCAAGATGTCACCTGAAGACATGGAGAAGACAACTTTCATCACACCCTGGGGCACGTTCTGTTATAAGGTGATGCCATTCGGACTGAAGAATGCTGGTGCAACTTATCAACGGGCTATGGTAACATTATTCCACGACATGATCCATAAAGAAATTGAATGTTATGTGGATGACATGATTGCCAAGTCCCTCACAGAAGAAGATCACCTGGTGAATCTGTTGAAGTTATTCAAGCGTCTGAGGAAGTACCAACTGAAGTTGAACCCCAACAAGTGCACATTCGGGGTACGATCCGGTAAGCTGCTGGGCTTTATTGTAAGAGAGAAAGGGATTGAAGTTGACCCTGACAAAGTTAAAGCCATTCAAGAAATGCCTGCACCGAAGACTGAGAAAGAAGTTCGAGGGTTCCTAGGTAGATTGAACTACATTTCACGGTTCATATCTCATCTTACAGCAACCTGTGAACCCTTGTTCAAACTGTTAAGAAAAGAACAAACGGTCAGGTGGAACGAAGGCTACCAGAGGGCTTTTGACAAAATCAAGGAATACTTGCAAGAACCTCCAATCCTTATGCCTCCAGTTGAAGGGAGACCTCTAATAATGTACTTGACAGTATTAGAAGAGTCAATGGGGTGTGTGCTGGGCCAGCATGACGAGTCTGGTCGAAAAGAGTATGCAATTTACTACCTAAGCAAAAAGTTTACCGACTGTGAACAACGTTATTCACTGCTCGAGAAAACTTGTTGTGCTTTAGCGTGGGCTGCTCGCCGACTGAGACAGTATATGTTGACCCACACTACTTTATTGATCTCGAAGATGGACCCAGTTAAGTACATTTTTGAGAAGCCAGCACTTACCGGACGGGTTGCAAGATGGCAAATGATCCTCACAGAATATGACATCCAGTACACATCTCAGAAAGCCATCAAAGGCAGTGTACTGTCTGATTATCTTGCTGAGCAACCTATTGATGATTACCAGCCTATGAGATTTGACTTCCCTGATGAAGACATCATGTTCATAAATGCAAAAGATCATGAAGAGCCCGTTCACACTGAAGGGCCTGACCCAGAAGAGGAATGGACTATGATGTTTGATGGGGCTGTTAATATGAATGGTCGTGGTGTTGGTGCAGTACTCATTACACCCAAAGGAGTTCACATGCCTTTCTCGGCAAAACTCACCTTTAACTGCACTAACAACGAAGCAGAATACGAAGCCTGCATTATGGGTCTTGAGGAAGCCATTGACCTCAGGATCAAAACTTTGACTGTGTTCGGAGATTCAGCTCTAGTGATTAATCAAACCAACGGCAAATGGTACACACACCAAGATCATCTGATACCTTATCGGGACTATACAAGAAGGTTATTGACTTTCTTCACAACGGTCAAGCTTGAGTATATCCCTAGGGACGAGAATCAGTTTGCGGATGCTCTGGCTACCATTTCATCCATGATCAAAGTTCAAGCTGCCAACTTTGTACCTCGAATCTCAGTATCCAGACTTAACAGACCAGCATATGTGTTCTCAGCAGATGTTGTTAAAGATGATAAGCCTTGGTTCCATGACATTAAGAGCTTCTTGGAGGATCAAACATACCCACCTGGGGCATCTTCCTGAATACTGATGGTTCCCTCTACAAGAGAAACTTTGATAGGGTACTTCTCAGGTGCGTTGATAGAACAGAAGCAGAGTTGTTGATGCACGAGGTGCACGAAGGATCCTTTGGTACCCATGCAGGAGGGCATGCCATGGCTAAAAAGTTGCTAAGATCAGGCTATTACTGGATCACAATGGACGCAGACTGCTGTGCCTATGCCAGAAAATGCCATAAATGCCAGATTTATGCAGATAAAGTGCATGTGCCTCCAAATCCTCTGAATGTGATGTCTTCACCCTGGCCCTTTGCTATGTGGGGCATTGATATGATTGGCAAGATTGAACCTACTGCTTCAAATGGCCACCGATTCATCCTGGTAGCCATTGACTATTTTACCAAGTGGGTTGAGGCAGCTTCATATGCAAATGTTACAAGACAAGTGGTAGCCCGATTTCTAAAGAGAGACATCATCTGTCGGTATGGAGTGCCCGAGCGAATCATTAGTGATAATGGTTCCAACTTAAACAACAAAATGATGGCAGAGCTATGCCGGGACTTCAAGATCCAACACCACAATTCTTCTCCTTACAGGCCAAAGATGAATGGCGTTGTAGAAGCGGCTAACAAGAATATCAAGAAGATTGTGCAGAAGATGGTAGTTACCTATAAAGATTGGCATGAAATGCTACCATTTGCCTTGCATGGGTACCGTACGTCAATCAGAACATCCACTGGGGCAACACCGTATCAGCTTGTGTATGGTATGGAGGCAGTCCTACCTGTTGAAGTTGAATTACCCTCCCTGCGGGTACTGATGGATGTTAAGCTGAACGAAGCAGAATGGGTCCGATCCCGATACGAACAACTGAATCTGATTGAAGAGAAGAAATTGGCTGCAATCTGTCATGGGCAGTTGTATCAGAAAAGAATGAAGAAAGCCTTCGATCAGAAAGTCAGGCTCCGAGAGTACCAAGTAGGAGATCTTGTGCTGAAAAGACTCCTCCCTCCTCATACAGACCACAGGGGCAAGTGGACCCCAAACTATGAAGGGCCATTCGTAGTAAAGAAAGTTTTCTCTGGTGGAGCACTGATGCTCAGCACTATGGATGGTGAAGACTTCTTGTCCCCTGTGAATTCAGATGCAGTTAAAAAATACTTCGCATAAAAATGACCCGCTGGACATAAAAACAGAATGCAAGTCCAGGTAAAAATAGGGCATCCCGGCGAGTCAAAAACAGAATAAAAGACTCGGGCAAAAGTAAGAGAAAAAAATAAAAAAAATGTACACCCGCTGAGTTGAAAAGTCTCATTGGACAACTCAGGCAAAAATGGGTATCACGGTGGATCGAAAACCTGAAAAGGCGGTCCACGCAAAATAAGGGAATAAGCGAACAACTGCATTTTGAATTCGTCTGTATCGCTTGCAACATGGTAAGCTTCGAAAGGTTCAAACTTCGTTCAGAATCGACCTTCTTCAGAAAGCAAGACGAGAAGAACGTCAATGTCGTACGAGTCATAGCAAAAGGGAAGCTCCCTGAAGCGTCATCAACATTGCCATCATCTTTTGTTTCTCAATTTGTAACAATCTCCTCATTCCAGGGGATTTGTTTATATGACTGTATCTTGCCAATTCAGGGCACTCGAATCAATAAAATCAGATTTTCAGTCACACGCTGTCTCGTACTCTTTTATTTGCAAAAATGTCCGATGTCATTAATTTGTTGATCGCATAAATACAGATGCGTCTTTCTGAAACTACATGCTTACAGGAAATATACTTACTCCCGGGAGTGTCTAAACTCTTATGATGGAATCTAGTAGGGGATACCTCGAGGTACTTGTGCGTTTCTTTTGTCTTTACAGGATTGCAGGTATTCAAAGCGCGACATGGGGCATGAAAGCTTCTCCCCAGCAAGCTGTCAAATCATTATCTACTCAGTCCGTCTTCCAGATTAGCACCGGAGGTGTTTTCTCCCCAGCTGAGTTTGTCAAGTATCATCCTCAGTAGGATCTCTACAGAAATCTCTATGAAGATCTTCCAGTGATCTTTCTTCTTCCCCAGCCTAGTGCCGACCAGGGAAGTATCTCCCCGCAGAGTTTCAACCTCTATCCAGAAGAGCAACGCATGAAGAAATCACAACAGAGTGACGAAAGCTTCTACAAACCCCAGCTGGGTCCCCCATCACTGAGATGGGTCCATCAGTGATCTGTTTCCCCATGCGGACACATCTTATCAGATCTACCAATGATCTTATCCCCAGCGGGGATATCCACTTCAAGCAGATCGACCAGAGATCTTCAACGGCAACGGGATCCGAATCCCGGATCCTTATCTTTGCATAATCATAGCATTCGCATCATATCCTCCCCACAGAGCGTAACATTCCGTCTAATACGGAGCATTACGGCAAAAATCAAACATATTGCATAATCATAAGCCATGTTCTGAATACTGACAATTCATCAACAATATACAGAATATTCCCCAAATTCCCCGGCAGAGAGCCAAGACATTTCTCTTACAGATACAGATACATGCTCCCTTCGGCACCCGTCCGTGTCATACCCCCAGCAGAAAGCCAAAGCGTCCCCTTTGCATTCACCATGCAAATACATATACATATAATTCCTTGACACCCGTCCGTATCGCCTCCCCCAGTACAGTTACCTAAACACTTTGTAAATCATATATTTGTTTATAATACACTTTTTCAGACACCCGTCCGTGTCATGCTCTCCACAGCAAGATAGACACTCGTCCGTGTCTTACTCATACTTTTTACTCATACAGATACTCGTCCGTATCTCGTATACACCACTTATCTTTCTTAGATTCGAAACTCGTCCGTGTTCTTTGTTAACTAGTTGATACTCGTCCGTATCATCATCTCTGAACATGTGTCAGCGTTTGTTTCTACTGATACTCGTTCGTATCATAGTCTTAAGGATTCTCGTTCGCATCTTTAATCCATACACAATGTCGGATACTTTTGCCTTTCTTTTTAGAATTTAGACACTCGTCTGTGTCTATTATTCCCCAAAAGGTTCCCCTCAGATCCGACACTCGTCCATGTTCTCTGTTAACCAGTTGGTACTCGTCTGTATCATCATCTCTGAACATGTGTCAAGTGTTTGTTTCTACCTGGTACTCGTCCGTGTCATAGTCTTAAGGGTGCTCGTCCGCATCTTTAATCTATACACAGTGCCAAACACTTATACCTTTCATTTCTTGGATGTAAACACTCGCCTGTGTCTAATATTCCCCAGAAGAGTCCCAACAAATCCCATTGATCTATTTCCTTTCTATCTGACATTCGTCCTATGTCATGATACCTTTCGGCAGCCGTACCCTGCCAGGTGATCGTCCTTCACCTTTTTGATGATCGTCCTTCATCACCTCCAGTGGAGTCTCTATTCATTAGAACCCCTTCCTATCCGACATTCGTCCTGTGTCGTGATATGATTAGCAGCCGCCCCCTGCTAGGTGATCGTCCTTCACCTCCTGATGATCGTCCTTCATCATTTTATCTGATGGCCATCCCCATCGTTGATTCTGTTATCTGACATTCGTCTTATGTCATGATAAACCCCGAGAGCAGCCGTACCCTGCTAGGTGATCTTCCTTCACCTCTTGATGATCGTCCTTCATCATGCTTATCCGATGGCCGTCCCCATCATCGACCTTGTTACCCGACATTTGTCCTATGTCGTGGTACTTTCGGCAGCCGTACCCTGCCCGGTGATCGTCCTTCACCTTTGATGACCGTACCTCATCATTTATTTCATTTACCTATAATCCCCAGAGAGTCTTATAGCTTTACTTGATGGCCGTCCCCATCATAATCTCTTATATCCCCAGCATGTCGGTCGTCCCCGTCATTGCTCTTTCCCCAGCAGTCGTCCTCTGCTCGACGGTCGTCTTCTGTCGCCCGCACTTTATATATATACTTTATTTTCTTTTACAATCTATATCCCTTTTCTACATCATTCAGTGAGTGCAAACTTTGGACTGTCTTTGGTATTCAACCACAAGTTATCTTGTTTGCCTGTTAAGCCGTTGCTTACATCCTGCACAGCTAACTCATGCTTGAATAGGGGCAGCTGTAAACACCCCAAATTTTCCCTCACCCATTCACACCATGGCTTGTGATATCTTCATATGCATAAATTCAATCATAGCATCTCATACCACATTTTTGTTTCACTGCATTGCTTCTAAGTCATCTGCATCTAGGGTTTGTGATCTGAGCCATCCCTGAGCCAGTTGAGCCACTTCAAAGGTCTTCAATCATTTCAAAGGGGTCCATGTGTATCCAAGCATCATATTATATCCCCACAAGATCAAGGAAGTCAAAGAATCACAAGAACTGAGAAAGGCATGGAAGCAGAGCCAGGTTTAACTGCACAGATGACCTGAAATTAGGGTTTTGGTTTTAGAGGCCATAACTCCAAAATTTTTGGTCATTCTTGTTTCTATTGGTCTCTATATGTTATAAGGATCATGCATATCAATTTTCATGAAGAAATTCCATGGGGAAGGCATCTGATCAAGAGTTGACTTCTTGAGCAAGTCAGTGCAAAATCAGGGCATTTGAGGTCCCCAATGACCCAACCAAAGGGTGTTCTCCATCATTTTGAATGAGTATGATCTTTATTTGATCATAGAAGATGTTAGAAGTTCACAGAATTGAAGAATTTCAAGCCATTTGCAAAGTTGCCATTTTGGGAAAGTGACTTGTAATGAAAACTTTCCATTTTGGGAAAGTTTTTCAACCCTTTCTTTTTGATTCAAAAATGCTTCAAATGAGGAAACTTTGGTCATGAAAGTTGTAGAATGGATCCTCCCATTTTCAAAAAGTACAAGAACCCATTCTAATTCATTTTGGATCAAAAGTTATGGCCTTACAAAGTTGGATAAAATCATTGAAATTTCACTTTTGCACAAAATGGAAAACTTGAAAATTCTCATGACAAGCCTTTATGTGATTTCAATGTGACCTCTAATCATCATACAAATACAATGCATGACCTAAAATTCAGTTTGGCCCAAGGAATTTCCCATTTCTATGCCTTAAGTTTCAAGTAACCATAAGCCATTTCTCATAAAAATGCAAAAAGGGGATTTCTTGCAAAATGGTTCTCAAAGGATTGTATGATCTCTAGCTGGCCTCAAGACATTACCATAACCTCATGAGGCATCTCACACCAAAAATTCAGCAAGACTTATCACATGTTCATGGCCAAAAATCATGAAATGTAACAAGTTGCCATATTGCAAAAACACTTCAAACTTGTGATCCAATGCACCCAGCTGTTTTCTCTTGATCCTAGGGTCTTCCTTGACTCAAGCTGAGGCAGGACAAGCCCTAATATTTCCTCTGCCATAGCCCATACCCATAGTACACAATCCTTGACTTTTTGGCCAATCACCCCATACCATTCCCACAGTGCATGTCACTTCCTCAGACCTCTTCCAATAATCTAGGGATATGTTATGGAACATAAAGAAAGCAATGCACAAGCCTGAAAGAACACACAAGCCAGCTCTCACAAAAACTGTCAAAAACTCTTTCTCTTCGAATTTCCTTACACAACCATAAAACCTAAGTTCTTTCTTCACCAGTGAACTACACATTCTCCATAGAACAAAAGCCCACCATTAAAACAGCCTGAAACCCCCTATAGCATAACTGTGAAATCTGCCATATCAGAACACAAATCCACAAATCAGCCACCAACAAGAGGTTTGAAGTACCCCATTGAGCTCAGGAGGTTCAGGAGAGACATTTTGCATAAGAGAAGGGTCAAGAAAGCTCACCTTCACAGTTCTTCACCTCAGGTAGCTTCAAACTTCTAACTTTTCAGAGCTTGTTTGTTTTGTTACAAAATAAAAGTGCACATCATGGGGATCACTCTGTTGCTTTTAGATTTAAAAATGGTGTGAAAATGAACATTTTGTGCCTCTCTGAAATTTTTCCCGTGAATATGTTTGGTTTCGATTCTCTTTGTTCATGGTTGATAAATGGTTTTTGAAATTCTGTGATCAGGTATGAGATGTTCTAAGAGATGTCCCAACACTTGACAGATTTAACCAAAACTTAAATAGCTAGAAAAGTAAACAACATAGAAGTTTGTTAACCCAGTTCAGTGTATAACCACACTTACATCTGGAGGCTACCAATGAGTTCCCATCTCAAATGTTTGAAGGGAACCAATGAGTTCTTCAACTTTCATAGTGCATATGTCTTGAGCTTCTTCTATTGCTGTGACTTTCATGTCAAATCTTTTTGGCAAGGATCTGAGGATTTTTCTTACAAGTTTTTCATCAGTCATCTTTTCTCCCAAAGCTCCAGAAGTATTAGCTACTTCTAAGATGTTCATGTAGAATTCATGAACTGTCTCATCTTCCTTCATTCTCAAATTTTCAAACTTGGTGGTGAGAAGTTGAAGTCTTGACATCTTTACCTTTGATGTTCCTTCATGAGTTGTTTTGAGAGTATCCCACACATCTTTGGCTAGCTCACAGTGATGCACAAGTCTAAAGATGTTCCTATCAATGCCATTGAATAGAGCATTTAAGGCCTTGGAGTTGCCTAGTGCTGAATCTTCTTCTTTCTTACTCCATTCTTCTTCAGGTTTCAACACTCTTGATCCATCTTTGGTGTCTTGGATAGGATGTTCCCATCCAATGTTGACTGCTCTCCAGGCCCTGTTGTCAAGTGATCTTAAGAATGCAATCATTCTTGGTTTCCAGTAGTCATAATTAGATCCATCCAGAATAGGTGGTCTATTTACTGATCCTATATCTCTGTCCATGTTTCCAGAATTTGTATTCCCTAGATCTCACCCAGTATAAACAGGCAGGGTGCCTGCTCTGATACCAATTGAAATTCTGTGATCAGGTATGAGATGTCCTAAGAGATGTCCCAACACTTGACAGATTTAACCAAAACATAAATAGCAAGAAAAGTAAACAACACAGAAGTTTGTTAACCCAGTTCAGTGTATAACCACACTTACATCTGGAGGCTACCAAGCCAGGAGGAAATCCACTATAAGTAATATTAATTCTAGACTTAAACCACCCTGTTTAATCTATCACTTAATAACTACCCAATGCAATTTCTACCTAAGACACAACTTAGATAAGAGTACCCTACTCACTCCCCCTCAATCACACAGTGATCAAGTTTACAAGTTTAATAAAATTGAAGACATTCTTCAAACAATACAGCTTGATCTTACTTCACAGTTTCAATCAAGTCACAAATGCACTTATGCTTAAAAGCTCATCAAGTGGTACAATTAAAAACAACCTGCTATTAAAACACTAGACACCCTATTTGGTCTTCTGAAATTCGTACTCAATTCTATGAGTTTCTGTTGATTAAATAGGTATCTGTAATTTGGGCTTTCTGTAGAACGATCCAGCCCTAATGCGCATGCAGCTTCCACCTTGAATTTAGGGTTTGTTACTTCCTAGATTCTAGGTGATTTAGGCCTTCTGTTTTAATCTGAATCCTCAATATAAAACTCCCTACAGATGAGCCTTGTTCTGTTTTTATCCATCATTAATTAATTCCAGATAACTCTCCTTAAATATCTCTGATCAGTTAGTCAATAATTAATTCTGGTAGCAGGTTTGAGATGTCTCAACATCTGTTGGGACATCCTGAAAAAATAAACTTAAGTAATTAACACAATGTCCCAACATCTGGTGAGACATCCTGAAATAAGTTCATATACTCTGTTTGATAATGTCCCAACATTTGATATGACATTCTGAACTGAATTCAATATTTCTTGTTGGTCAAAAATTATGCCAATTCAAGACATCTACAAACTCCCCCTTTGGCTAATTTTTGGCTAACATCTTTTCTGGATTTCAGAGTGCAGCAGAAGTTCTTTTATCAAAGTATAATCCTACATTTCTGTTGATTCATATTTGAGATTACTCCCCCTCAAACATATATGAGTCCAGTCTTGTTGCAACAGAAAAAAAAAACTTATTCAGTTCAGAAGCAAACAGAATTTTCATTCATAATCAAACAGCATTACATTGTTGGTGTTGTTCTCCCCCTTGTTAGACACAAATTTTGGGGCCAAAGAGACTAAATCTAAATTACAATGCAGCTGTCATTACATTTGTCCTCACATACAATGATCACTCAGACTCATCACTTTCAGTTTCTTCATCAACTTCAGTTTCTTCTTCAGCTTCAGTTTCTTCATCAGAGGCAGCTTTCTGATCTCCTTCACTCTCCAGCCTTTGGATGATTTCTTCAAGTTTCAGCTTCCTTGCTTCAAGTTCTTTGCAGGTGCTTTTTAGTTCAGCAATCAATGCAGCCTTGGAGATTGGAGTCTTGGCTGTTGAAGGACCTGCAGATTTCCCAGAAGGTGCTTCAACATCTGCTGCATGATGACTGAGGAACAATTTGTAGTGAAAAGCCAGGGGGCTTTCTCTTTTGCAGACTGTATCCTTTTCAGTGAGGATTCCAGAGTATTGATTGAGTACTATACCACACAGCAAGGAGGGAAAAGCTATTGGCAGCTTTGTTGCAGAAGAGCTGGCATGCTTCAAGGTCTGATCAAATATGTAAGCACCATAGTCCAGCTTAGTCTGAGTTCCCACAGCATAGATAAACCTGGCCAGGCCAGTGGATATTGAAGATGTGTGGTTAGTAGGCACCCAGTTTGCTGTACCAATCCTGTTCAGCATGGCATATTTTCTTGTTAGCATGCTCACTGAGAGCTTTCCTTTAACAGGCCATGCCTTGACCTGGTTTGCAGTGATAACCTTGCAGACTTGGTTATCTGTCTTACCTAGCTCATTTGGTCCATCTGTTTCTCTTCCTAGGTATTGATTTATGATCTGAGGAGAGAACTCTACACACCTACCTCTAACAAAACCTTTTCTAAATTCAGAGGACTTACCATTGTCACAATCCTCCTGAAGATTAACAATGAATTCTTTGACAAGAAGTTCATAGCAGGGAGAGAGATCTAAGACTGTTTTGAAGAGGCCTGCAGCAGAGATGAGATCAATCAATTCAGTGCACTCAAGTGCATTGCTGCTCAGTTCTCTTTCAAGGGCAACTCTTCTTTGGTACACAAACTTCCATCTGTTAACACTAGAGACATGATGGAATGAGATGTTGTCCAAGGGAGCTTCTGGAACAGCAGTTGAAGCCCTAGATGTTGCTGGTTTCTTCTTGGGAGGAGATGTTGGGACATCTGATTCAACATCTGAGTCTGATGGGGTGACAGCTTTCCTCTTCTGGGTTTGGACTTTACTCCACTGTTTTGTTGGACCAAAGGCAGCTTTAGCTTTGGCTTTCCTTGGAGTGGCTTGCTTCTTCACAGGGACTGCATGATCTGCTTGCATCTTTCCTTTTCTAGACCTGAGCCTTTTGGCTATGCTAGGTCTTACAGAGGCTATGATCTCTGTATCAGAATCCTGCTCCAGGTTCACCACTGGAGGAGATTGAGCAATCTCCTCTTCAGCTGGTTGATCAGCAGAGATGTGATCTTCAGTTGAGGCTTTGGTCTGATCCTCAGAGTCTTCTTCATCACTTTCATTTGAGGCCTTTTTCTGGTCCTCAGTTTGTTCAATATCAGCATCAGATGAGTTCTTTTTCTCATCTTCAGATGTTCCAACATCTATTGGGACATCCTGTTGAGCAGGAGTGTCCTCTGCAGCTTGAGCTTGTTCTTCTTGAGGTGCAGACATGGTGTTCAGAGGAATAGAAATCCCACTAACCACTCTCTGTTCAAAAAGAATCTTGTTGACTATCTCCTTGATGGAAGCATCCACATAGTCAGAAGATTTTGGAGGCATGTTTGCTGGAGAAGGAATGCCTCCTTTGGATTTGCTGCAGACTTGATCTTTAGCTCTTTTTGGAGTTCTTGGCTTTTTAGCATGAGAAGCACTTCCTCTGAGTTCGTCCAATGGGGTTGATTTCATTGGTACCACAGAGATGGGAGTTGCATGAACTACGTCTTCTTTGTTGAGAACTTCTTCAGGAGTGTTAGGGTTTTGAGACATTGTGAAGGAAGATGGATGAAGAGCTTTAGGGTTGATGATTTCTGAAGAACAGCTAGTTAATGTGATTCGCTTTTGATAGTATGATGAGAATCTTGATAGCTGATTATAAGCAGTTACTAAATAAGTAGCCGTTACATTGCAAATTATTAGGAATGGAATTCCCAAGGTTCTTGTCCAGACTGGTGTTGCCATCTGGAACTTATGCCATACAATGTCATATGACATGTTGGCACATCTCATTAACTGCTAAATATCACATAAACAGATTCCCAGTTTGCCCCTTAAGTTCTCAAATTGTGTAGCATCCAATGCTTTGGTAAAGATATCAGCTAACTGCAGATTTGTAGCTACATGTTCCAATGAAATCACCTTTTCTTCTACAAGATCTCTGATGAAATGATGTCTGATATCAATATGCTTGGTCCTGCTATGTTGGATAGGATTCTTTGATATGTTGATTGCACTTAAGTTGTCACAGTACAATGTCATGACATCCTGTGGGACATTGTACTCAGTGAGCATTTGCTTCATCCAAACCAACTGAGAACAACTGCTTCCAGCTGCTATATATTCAGCTTCAGCTGTAGATAAGGATACACAATTTTGTTTCTTACTGAACCAAGAAATCAAATTGTTTCCTAGAAAGAAGCATCCTCCTGAAGTGCTTTTTCTGTCATCAGCACTTCCAGCCCAATCAGCATCACAGAAGCCAGTGAGAATTGGTTTACATCCATGAAAGTACATTATGCCATAGTCACAAGTACCATTAACATATTTAAGAATTCTCTTGACTTGATTGAGATGACTGACTTTTGGATCAGCTTGATATCTTGCACATACACCTACTGCAAATGCTATGTCAGGTCTGCTAGCAGTCAAGTATAACAAGCTTCCAATCATGCTTCTGTATAAGCTTTGATCTACATTCTCACCCTTTTCATATTTAGTCAGCTTTAAATGTGTGGGGGCAGGAGTTCTCTTATGAGTAGCATTTTCCATTCCAAATTTCTTGACTATGTTCTTGGTATACTTGCTTTGGGAAATGAACATTGAATCTTCCATTTGTTTTATTTGCAGACCAAGAAAGTAGGTTAACTCTCCTACTAGGCTCATTTCAAATTCAGATTCCATCTGCTTGACAAAATGTTTGACCATCCTGTCAGACATCCCACCAAAGACAATATCATCAACATATATTTAAGCAATTATGATATTTCCTTCTTCATCTTTAACAAACAAGGTTTTGTCAATTCCACCTTTTCTGTACCCTTGCTTGATAAGAAATGTAGTCAGTCTTTCATACCATGCCCTTGAAGCTTGCTTCAGACCATAAAGTGCCTTCTTTAGTTTGTATACATGATTTGGACAGCTTGGATCAACAAATCCTTTAGGCTGTTCTACATATACCTCTTCATTAAGATAACCATTTAAAAAGGCACTTTTCACATCCATTTGAAATAGCTTGAACTTTAAGATACAAGCAATTCCCAAAAGTAGTCTAATTGATTCAAGCCATGCTACTGGTGCAAAGGTTTCATCAAAGTCTACTCCTTCAATTTGAGTGTATCCTTGAGCTACAAGTCTAGCTTTGTTCTTTGTAACAACTCCTTGTTCATTTGACTTGTTCTTATACACCCATTTTGTTCCAATCACATTTATGTCATCAGGTCTAGGAACAAGATTCCATACTTCATTCCTTGTGAATTGACCTAATTCCTCTTGCATAGCACTAATCCAGTATTCATCAGTAAGAGCTTCCTTGATGTTCTTAGGTTCTATTTTAGAAACAAAACAAGAACCTGAAATTACTTCTCTTGATCTAGTGCTCACACCTCTGTTGGGATCACCAATTATCAAATCTTTGGGATGATCTTTCTGTATTCTGATGGAGGGAGGTTTGCTGGATTCTTCTGTCCTTGTATCAGTTTGAGTGAAGTTATAATGATCATTCTTTTCTTCAGCTTCAATCTTGATATCAGCAGATGTTCCAACATCTTCTGGTACATCTGTAGGAGCATCATCAATTATCACATTTATGGACTCCATGATTACCTTGGTTCTAGAATTAAATACTCTATATGCTCTGCTGTTTATAGAATATCCAAGGAAAATCCCTTCATCACTTTTAGGATCCATTTTTCTTCTTTGCTCCCTATCTGCCAGAATGTAACAGTTACTTCCAAACACATGAAAGTACTTGACTGTGGGTTTTCTGCCCTTCCAGACTTCATATATTGTGGACAGATTTCCTTTCCTTAAAGTAACTCTGTTATGGATGTAACAAGCAGTGTTCATAGCTTCAGCCCAGAAGTACAAAGGTAATTTTTTAGCATGGATCATAGCTCTTGCTGATTCTTGAATAGTTCTATTCTTCCTTTCAACAATCTCATTCTGTTGAGGAGTGATAGGTGAAGAATATTCATGATTGATTCCTTTTGAAGAGCAGAAATCTAAGTACTTTTGGTTCTCAAATTCTTTTCCATGATCACTTCTTATTCTGATCACACAGTTGGATTTTTCCCTTTGTAATCTTTGACATAATTCTTTGAATACATCAAATACATCAGACTTTTCTTTGATGAAATTTATCCATGTATATCTTGAAAAGTCATCAACCACCACATAGGCATACCTTTTGCCACCAAGACTTTCAACCTGCATAGGTCCCATAAGATCCATATGTAATAGTTCCAAAACTTTGGAAGTTGTCAGATGTTGGAGCTTTGGATGGGACATCTTGGTTTGCTTGCCTATTTGACATTCACCACATATTTTGCCATCATCAATCTTCAGTTTAGGAATACCTCTTACAGCATCCATAGATATTATCTTCTTTATGCCTCTGAAATGAAGATGACCTAGCCTTTGGTGCCATAGTTTCACTTCTTCTTCTTTAGGTAAAGAACAAGTTGAAGTGAGACTGAGGTTTTGAGATTCCCACATGTAACAGTTGTCTTTAGATCTGGCTCCTCTCATGACCACTTCTTGTTCTTTGTTAGTCACTATACATTCAGTTTTGGTAAAGTTTACACTGTACCCTTGATCACATAATTGACTTATACTGATCAGGTTAGCAGTTAAACCTTTAACTAGCAGCACATCATCTAGTCTTGGAACATCTTGACAGTCCAAGGTCCCAACTCCCTTGATTTCTCCTTTAGCTCCATCTCCAAAGGTTACATACCTGGATGAATATGACTTTAAGTTTACTAGCAGGTTCTTCAATCCAGTCATGTGTCTTGAACATCCACTGTCAAAATACCAGTCTTCCTTAGCTGATACTCTTAGTGATGTATGTGTTATATATGCAACACTTTTCTTTGACCATTTGAGTTGAGATTTCTTTTGATGTCTTTGCCCTGTGTGTTGTTCACCAGCAGATCTCCAAGATTGATTGTTGATCTTGTTCTTGGGTATGTAGCTTTGATCAGCCTGAATGCTGGTTTTTGGTCTCCATACCTTCTTGATGACTTCTGTCTTCTGCTTAGGAGGTTGCTGATTTCTTTGATGTCTATGCAGCACTTTCTTGTTAGCTTCTATTTTCTGCTTAGAAGGTTGCTGACACATCTGATTTGGATATCCATGTAGCTTATAACAATGAGGTTTGATATGTCCAAATCTTCCACAGTGATGGCATCTCCATCTTTGATACTTCTTCTTCATTTTGTTCTTTCCAGAATGTTGAGACATCTGTTGGAACATTATGTTTGATTTTGTGTTCTTTTCCTGATGTTGAAGCATCTGTTGGGACATCTTGTTTGACTGTATGGATTTTGAAGTTGTTTTGCTAGAGCTAGCTTCATCTTTATGTACTCTGTTAAATCCCAGTCCACTTTTATCCCCTGAGTGCTTATTGTTGTTGAGAATAATATCCAGTGTATTTGAGCTGCTGTTCAACATTCTAACAGATTTGGACATATGTTCCAACTTGGAGTTGAGAAGACTTACTTCACTTTTCAAGGTGTCAATGATCTCTTGATCACTTGCTTTTTCATCTTCTAATGCCTCATTCTGCTTCTTTAGCTTTATAACCTCATTGCATATTTCAGTGCTTCTTTTGTATAGATCTTTGAATGCTTGCTCAAGTTCTTCATAAGTACACTCTCCATCACTGGATTCACTTTCAGAATCACATAATCCAGCTAAAGCAGTGATATGCTTAGCTGATTCTTCTTCTGAATCTCCTCCTGAGTCTTCATCAGACCAGGTTACAGATAGTCCTTTCTTTTGCCTTTTTAAGTAGGTAGGACATTCATTCTTGATGTGTCCATATCCTTCACATCCATGGCATTTGATTCCTTTTTCTTGACTGGTCTTTTCAGCATAATTTGACCTTCTGTTAGCATCATAAGGTCTCTTGTTCTCAGAAGAGTTAGTGTATCTTCCACTGGGATTGGATTTGCCTTCCATTCCTCTGAGAATCTTTTTGAATTGTCTTCCAAGCATAGCAATGTTGTCTGATAAGCTTTTACCAGTTTCTGATTCATCATCTTCTTCTTCATCAGTATTTGTTACCAAGGCTATGCTTTTGTTCTTCTTAACATTTGTGTCATTCATTCCCATCTCAAATGTTTGAAGGGAACCAATGAGTTCTTCAACTTTCATAGTGCATATGTCTTGAGCTTCTTCTATTGCTGTGACTTTCATGTCAAATCTTTTTGGCAAGGATCTGAGGATTTTTCTTACAAGTTTTTCATCAGTCATCTTTTCTCCCAAAGCTCCAGAAGTATTAGCTACTTCTAAGATGTTCATGTAGAATTCATGAACTGTCTCATCTTCCTTCATTCTCAAATTTTCAAACTTGGTGGTGAGAAGTTGAAGTCTTGACATCTTTACCTTTGATGTTCCTTCATGAGTTGTTTTGAGAGTATCCCACACATCTTTGGCTAGCTCACAGTGATGCACAAGTCTAAAGATGTTCCTATCAATGCCATTGAATAGAGCATTTAAGGCCTTGGAGTTGCCTAGTGCTGAATCTTCTTCTTTCTTACTCCATTCTTCTTCAGGTTTCAACACTCTTGATCCATCTTTGGTGTCTTGGATAGGATGTTCCCATCCAATGTTGACTGCTCTCCAGGCCCTGTTGTCAAGTGATCTTAAGAATGCAATCATTCTTGGTTTCCAGTAGTCATAATTAGATCCATCCAGAATAGGTGGTCTATTTACTGATCCTATATCTCTGTCCATGTTTCCAGAATTTGTATTCCCTAGATCTCACCCAGTATAAACAGGCAGGGTGCCTGCTCTGATACCAATTGAAATTCTGTGATCAGGTATGAGATGTCCTAAGAGATGTCCCAACACTTGACAGATTTAACCAAAACATAAATAGCAAGAAAAGTAAACAACACAGAAGTTTGTTAACCCAGTTCAGTGTATAACCACACTTACATCTGGAGGCTACCAAGCCAGGAGGAAATCCACTATAAGTAATATTAATTCTAGACTTAAACCACCCTGTTTAATCTATCACTTAATAACTACCCAATGCAATTTCTACCTAAGACACAACTTAGATAAGAGTACCCTACTCACTCCCCCTCAATCACACAGTGATCAAGTTTACAAGTTTAATAAAATTGAAGACATTCTTCAAACAATACAGCTTGATCTTACTTCACAGTTTCAATCAAGTCACAAATGCACTTATGCTTAAAAGCTCATCAAGTGGTACAATTAAAAACAACCTGCTATTAAAACACTAGACACCCTATTTGGTCTTCTGAAATTCGTACTCAATTCTATGAGTTTCTGTTGATTAAATAGGTATCTGTAATTTGGGCTTTCTGTAGAACGATCCAGCCCTAATGCGCATGCAGCTTCCACCTTGAATTTAGGGTTTGTTACTTCCTAGATTCTAGGTGATTTAGGCCTTCTGTTTTAATCTGAATCCTCAATATAAAACTCCCTACAGATGAGCCTTGTTCTGTTTTTATCCATCATTAATTAATTCCAGATAACTCTCCTTAAATATCTCTGATCAGTTAGTCAATAATTAATTCTGGTAGCAGGTTTGAGATGTCTCAACATCTGTTGGGACATCCTGAAAAAATAAACTTAAGTAATTAACACAATGTCCCAACATCTGGTGAGACATCCTGAAATAAGTTCATATACTCTGTTTGATAATGTCCCAACATTTGATAGGACATTCTGAACTGAATTCAATATTTCTTGTTGGTCAAAAATTCTGCCAATTCAAGACATCTACAGTTTTTGATGATGGATTTAGGTTTAGTTTGGGGGGAGGAATGTTTCTGGGCAATTAATTTAGCTTGGGGTAGCCTGTAGAGGAAACTAGGGTTTTGCCCTGCCGGAGAAGACGAACGAAGCTCATCTCTGGTCGCCTGAAGTTAATTAGGGTTAAACCTGTTTAATTAAGCAACTTTGAATTCTGTCCCTAGGATTTTGTTTCCCGTGTGCTTGCGAACGGCCCAGATGGCTCATTATGCCCTAATCCTGATTAATTAAGTAAAACATAATTAATTAGGTCAACATTAAACCTCAGCCATCAGATTGCGCGCGTTTAGGAACTTTCACAAAAAAATTCACATTGCATTTAAAAACATTTAGAAACATTATCCAACTCTCAAAACAAATTTCTTTTTGGTTCTTGATGCCTTTTGATCATTTTCATTGGAATTAAATTCATTTTGAGGCAATATTTTTGTGCAAACTTTGAAAAATCCTTTCTGCCTAGTCTTTGAGAGTTTGATGTTGGTTCTTCTTGCATTGCATCCTTCATAGCATGTAGTTTATAGGATAAAATTGGTTTGATTTGATCTTGCATTTTCAATTTGTTTTGCATTTTTCTTGACAAGGTACCTTAAAACCCTAGCCAACTTGAGAAATTCATAACTTTCACTAGGTTAAGAGTTAGGTCCTCTCCTTTGAGCAGTGAACTTGTATAGGTTTAGGGTATCTTTGATTGCATTTTCAATTTTTTATCATGTCATTTTCTTCTGATTTTGAATTTTGTTTTGTGTGTTGATCATAAACCCTAATTTGTGTCTTCCTTTGCATCCTTCTTTCATTTGCTTGCATCCAATGACTTGCCATGACATTTTGTGCATCCACATGATTCATGATACATCTTAGGACATATTAGAATCATGTTTGATCATTGCATCTTTTATTTGCCATGTTGTATGTCCATTGCATTTCATAAGCTTTTCTTGAACTTTCATGGTTCAAAGCATGCCTCATCTGCATCCTTATGCTTGTATGATCATTCTCATCTCTTGTTATGTGTTTGCATCATCCCTTAACATCATTAACATCATGTTCTTGCTTCTGGTTTTGGTTTGCACCATGGCACTTCATCTCATTTGCATTACATTTCACTTCTTTTGCTAACTTTTCAGGTGGTAAGTTGTTTTTTAGAAGTGAATTTGCCTTCACTTCTCACAATCTCTTTTCATCTCTCTCTTGCATCATTGCTGCATTTTATCTTGTGTATTAGAGTGAGCTTGCTCATTCATGCTCTTGCTCTCTCTCTTTCTTCAGGCAACTTGTCTTCTTAAGTGAAGCAAGTTGTCTTGATTCTCTCTGCTTCTTTCTCCTTTCATCTGCTTCTTTTCCTGGTGGCTTTTCTCTTGAAGATCTCTTGCAAGCCTCATAAACCCTAGGAACAACCAAGCATGATAACAATTAGGGTTTGATTAGTCCCCCATTTAGCTTTTACCTTTGTGTCATCCTTGAGTCTTCTCTTCTCACTTCATAATCAAGGACTAAACCCTAAAGGCTCTAAGGCTTTGTGATTGAGCTTATTCCTGCATCCTTCTATTAGGATGGAGTGTATAACTTTAATCTTAAGTGTTAAACCCTTAATGTGTTTAAATCCTTTAATCAATCCATCTAATAATTATCAAGACATCAAACTTGTAACTTGGGCCTTGCATTAGGGTTCTAATTCTTCCTTAATTGGTTAAGATGGACTAACCCTAATGTTAATGGACAAGTCCCCCTCAAGTTGTCTTACAAACCATAAAATCCATTTCTTCATCTTATCATTAACTAAAAACCATCTAATAAAGGCTTTGTTTTGTCATGAGGTTAATCCCTAATCATGGATTAAGTTGAGGAGCCTTCCTCAGCTTAAATGTTCTCATCTATTATCCTTCTATTAGGATGGTGTAATGGGTCCATTAAATCCTTGATTATGGCTTAAACTCATTACTTAACACTAAACAAAAACTCCAAAAACATCTAAATAATCACAAGTAGGTTAATGATCTTAATCCTACATCATGGTGATTAAGTGTGAGGTGCTTACTTCATACTTAAGGTATTCTCATTACCCCTAATCAGAGGGAGGATGTGATGAGTTTACTAACCCTTTGGTTTAGGCTTAAGCTCATTTTCCTATGACAAATTCCAAAAGCAATAAAAGATTGAAAACATCAAAAACAAACAATAATCGTCTCCTTCGGGATTCTTTTCTCACCTCATTCACTCACAAACGAGAACTCGCTTCTTCCGTCTAATGCAAGACAGTTAGCACCTGAGCCAGACAGGTCATACACTTGAGCATGGACAAGTAAGCAGTTCATCAATCAATTTATCTTTCAGTCTCTTTGGGTCGAACTACGATGTTATAACTTCCTTATTGCACGAGAGGATACGTAGGCATAACTTAACAGTTATCGAACAAAAGTCTCTGTATATTCCCCCTCCTCTCCAGCATTATTCTTTAAGCCTCATAGTCTTGAGCATTTCACTTCTTGTTCTTACACTGACACTTCTCTTATACACCTCACATTTCTTTTACACTGACACTTGCATTCTTTCCAGCTTTGATACACAAATTGCACTGACACTACCCCTTTAAAACACAAATCTTTTAAGCGTGGATCCCGTCGAGTACGACGGACAATCTGGGTGCTAATACCTTCCCAGGTTGTAACCAACCCCCTTTCTCAGTCTCTCTGGTTCGCAACCGTCTTATCCATATCTTCCTAGGTCTATGCAGCATTACCTTTCCTCCGGGATAAAAATGCCTAGCTGGCGACTCTTTTCTCTTGAGTTCACCCTTGTGTGTTCTCTCATCTTTTTCGCCGAACGTTCGCGTCTGTACCCCATTTGACCTAGCCTCATTTGGTGGGAGCGACAACAACCAACCTTGACTTTTTGCATTTTCACCCATATCAATCAGCATAGCCCACACCAACTCCACAGACCTATCACAGCTTGATATGTGGACATTATGCAAGCCATTTCACACAAGAACCAAGCCTGGATCCTCAGCATTGCCCTAGTTCACAAAAATCTCCTCCTTTGCATTTTGCTTCGAAACTCTCAACACACTCAACAAAACTTCAAACTTCTTCCACCATTCATCTTCAAATCAATCACTGATCACAAACCACCCCTCAAAACAGCCCGAAACCACCTCAAACCAAAATACGATTTTCATCACCTCTGAACTGAAAGCTTCAAAACACTCCATACAAACTTGTTTCAAGCTTACTAGAAGCATCAAGGGGTTCATTGGAGTGGAAAAGCACAAAGAAGGAGGCCAGAAAGCCCAAAATTCGAAAGCTTAACCTCAGGTAACATGATGAACTTTTTTTCCAGAACCTTGTTTTCTTGTTAAAATGTTGTTCTATGTGTTGCCCTGATCATGGGGATGTGTTTATTTTCGAAAATGAGCCAGAAACAAGCATTTCATGTTGCTCTGAAACTTTTTCCCTAAACTTGTTTTTCTTCGATTCTCTCTGTATGGTTGAAATAAATTGTTTTTGTTCATGGATTATTGATTTTTGATGTTAGAGGATGAATTCTGGAGATTTTGGCATGTTTTTATGGCCTAGGGAGTGATTTGGAATTTTTTCAAGGGAGGTGTGGCCGGAGAAGATGACCGGAGGTCATTTCCGGCCACCTGAGAGTAATTAGTGCTAATTAGGGTTAGGGTTCCATGTTTGAATCTGGGCCCTTAGATCCTTCTTCCCGCGCGTGATTGTGTGGACTAGATTGTGTCATTAGCCATTAATTAGGTTTATGTAATTAATTAATTCAGTTTAGTTAAGTTTGAATATGGGTCATCCAGATGCGCGCCAGTCAACAGACCCCAAGCCCAGAATCAATCCCCACCATCCATTCAACATACTTTTGTTTAATTCATATTTTTATTTCATTTTTCTTATTTATTTTATACGAATTTTTTAAAATAGTAAAAAATCATCAAAAATTATGAAATTTTTTATCAAACATTTTATTAATTTTCAGAAACCAAAAATATTTTTATTTTTATTTTTTGCATTAAAAAAGTATTTTTAAATCATTTAAATGTTTTATTTAATTAATTAATCAAAATTAATTAATTAAAAATACATTTAAGTATTTAAAAATCACCAAAAAAATCAGAGAACATTTTTAAACATTTTGAAACATTTACAAACTCACCATACAAATTTATTTTTGGTTTTGATCATGCTTTGACATTTTTCAATGAATTAGGGTTCTTAAATTGTTCATTTTCTAACCCTAACTTCAAAAATTCATAACTTTTAAACCAAGTTGAGTTTGTGAATGATTCTTTTTGCATTGTTCTATGCATGTTTCCTAGTTTCTAAAAACATTTTTGTTTCATTTTTACCTTTCATTTTCAATTTGTTTGGCATTTTTCATTGAAGATCACCCTTAAAACCCTAGAAACTTAGGAAATTCATAACTCCTTTTAGGGTTAGCTTATGACCTCCCCCTTTGGATGGTAACCTAGTATAGGTTTAGGGTTCCTTTGAGTAAATTTTCACTTTTTTATCTTATGATTTTCTTCTGTTTTTGAGTTTTGCATCTCACATGTTCATATAACCCTAATCTTGCATCTTCACTTGCATTCATCTTGCATATGCTTGCATTCATGAACTTGACATGACATTTCTTGCATCCACATGACATATCAGACATCTTAGGACACATTGGATTCATGTTTGATCATTGAATCACCCATTTGCCATGTTATGCATTCATTTCATTTCATGTGCATTCATGAACTTTCATGCTTCTTACATGCTTCATTTGCATTCCCATCTCTTGTATGATCATTCACATCTCTTGGCATGCTTTCATATCATCTCTTAGCATCATTTGCATCATGAACATGCTTCTGGTTTTGGTTTTCATCTTTGCATTTCATTCTATTTCCATTTCATTTCATTTCCTTTTGCTAACTTTTCAGGTGGTAAGTTACTTTGAGAAGTGAATTTGCCTTCACTTCTCACAATCTCTTCTCATCTCTCTTATGCATTCATTGCTGAATTTTGTATGTGTATTAGAGTGAGCTTGCTCATTCATGTCCTTTCTTCACTTTCTTTCTTCAAGCAACTTGTCTTCTTAAGTGATGTAAGTTGACTTGCTTCTTTCTGCTTCTCCTCCTTCCATCTTTCTTCTTCCTTGGTGGCTTTTTCCTGAAGATCTCTTGCAAGGCTCATAAACCCTAGGAATACCCAAGCATGATCACAATTAGGGTTTGATTAGTCCCCCCATTAGTTTTACCTTTGTGTCATCTCTTGTGTCTTCTCTTCTCACCTCATAATCAAGGACTAAACCTTAAAGGTTTTAAGGCTTTGTGATTAAGGTTATGCTTGCATCCTTCTCTTAGGATGGAGTGTATAACTTTAATCCTAAGTGTTAAACCCTTAATGTGTTTAAATCCTTTAATAAATCAATCTAATAATCACTAAGACATCAAACTTGTAACTTGGGCCTTGCATTAGGGTTCTAATTCTTCCTTAATTGGTTAAGAAGGACTAACCCTAGTGTTAATGGACAAGTCCTCCTCAGGTTGTCTTACAAACCATAAAATTCACTTCTTAATCTTACCATTAACTAAAATCCACTTTAATAAAGGTTTTTTTTTGTCATGAGGTTAATCCCTAATCATGGATTAAGTTGAGGAGCCTTCCTCAACTTAAATGTTCTCATCTATTATCCTTCTATTAGGATGGTGTAATGAGTCCATTAAATCCTTGATTATGGCTTAAACTCATTACTTAACACTAAACAAAAACTCCAAAAACATCTAAATAAATTCAAGTAGGTTAATGATCTTAATCCTACATCATGGTAATTAAGTGTGAGGTGTTTACTTCATACTTAAGGTATTCTCATTACCCCTAATCAGAGGGAGGATGTGATGAGTTTACTAACCCTTGGTTTAGGCTTAAGCTCATTTTATTATGACAAACACAAAAAGCCATAAAAGATTGAAAACTCAAAAACAAACAATAATCGTCTCCTCCGGGATTCTTTTCTCATCTCATTCACTCATAAACGAGAACTCGCTTCTTCCGTCTAATGCAAGACAGTTTGCACCTGAGCCAGGAAGGTCTTACACTTGAGCATAGACAAGTAAGCAGTTCATCAGTCAATTCATCTTTCAGTCTCTTTGAGTCGAACTACGGTGTTCTGACTTCCTCATTACACGAGAGGATACGTAGGCATAACTTAACAGTTATCGAACAAAAGTCTCTGTACATTCCTCCCTCTTCTAGCTTTATTCTTTTAAGCCTCATAGTCTTGAGTTTTGAACTCTTCCTTTACAGTGACACTCCATTTATTCACTTCACACTTCTTTAGCACTGACACTTGCATTCTTTTCCAATTTTTGCACACAAAATAGCACTGACACTACCCCTTTAAACACAAATCTTTCAAGCGTGGATCCCGTCGGGTACGACGGACAATCTGGGTGCTAATACCTTCCCAGGTTGTAACCAACCCCCCTTCTCAGTTTCTCTGGTTCGCGACCGTCTTGTCCATATCTTTCTAGGTTTATGCAGCATTACCTTTCCTTCGGGATAAAAATGCCTAGCTGGCGACTCTTTGCACCTTCATTTCATTTCTCTTTCGCCGATCGTTCGCGCTTGTACCGGGATGCAAATCTTTGGGAGCGACAGTAATCAGATCAATATACTCAGTTTCTGTCACTTCATTCCCCCCAATCCTATCACCAATTTTCATGACAGTATTAAAGTCTCCAACTAGGATCCAATGGCCATTTTGTTGATAATAAATCTTCTCTATGTCTTGCCATAGCACTTTCCTACGACTAACTTGATTATGCACGTATATTGCTATCATCCAGAACATAAAATTTCCATTTGCACCATTGACTTTACAGTGGATCATTTGGTCAGTAATAGACATACCTTTAATATGCCTTCTATTGTCATCCCAATGGATCCAAATTCTACCATTTTCATGCTTTGAATAGTTATCCATATATTTTCATTTTAGCTTCAGCTTCTTTCTGATAATCTCAGCCTTTGTTGCTTTAATTCTAGTCTCAATGAATACCATTATTATCGGGTCAAGTTTCAGGAGACGTGAGTTAATCTCCATGTACTTACCCGCTTTATTCAGCCCCCGAATGTTCCATGATATGATCATGGGACATCCTCTAAGAACACTGAGGTATTTCCTTCCCCAAGTGTTGCAAATAAGTTTCCAGTTTTGTTCTTTAAAGGAGTGTGCTTCAGGTTCTGACCCTTACCTTTATTTATACTCCTCTTTTTATCTTTCTTTCTGACTTATGTCCAATCTTCCTCTGCTTCCGCATTTGTTTGAACATATTTTTCCATTTGAAGGATTGGTCCCCGTATGATGTGTTGTTGAACTAGTGTCTCTAAGACTTCCACTTCTTGTGTGATCTTCATTTACTCTTCCTGGATTTTCTTTTCTTTTGGTACCCATCTTTTTACTGGATGTCGTAGTTGCTTCTCCTCGCCATTTGTGACCTAACCGATGGCATTTCGTGCAATATGGAGGTCTCTATTCATATTCCACGTGTTTTTTCATTTTCTCCCATTTTCCATCTATGATAGTGATTTCTTGTAGCAGCTCTTTTGTGATATCTATTTCGACTAGTACTCTCGCATACGAGATACGATACTTGTTCGCGGTACATTCATCAGTCATCAATGGAACATCCAATGTACTAGCTATTTTTCTCAGGGATTTGGTTCCCCATAGATGAAGTGGAAGTTGAGGTAATTGGATTCACACAGGAATGTTACACAATATATCGTTCTTCAAATTAAAGTTAGGTTTCCATTCCGTTAACAACATCGACATGTTTCATATTGTATATGGCCCTATCAGCAGGACATCATTCCTCTCCTTCTGTGATTGAAATCTCATTACAAATTAGCCTTCATTGTTGTAATACAAGTCAGGTAGTTTGACAAAATTCCATTGTTGCATCATGAATTGTTTAACACCGTTCATACTTAGTTCGCCTCCAATGACATACATAATCAGAGTCGTATCCCAAAATTTCACCTCTTCTGCAGTATCGGCTTCTTCGATTTTGACCTCCGCAACACCATTGATAATTGTGGGTGCTATGAATTCTAGTGCTAATCCATTTAACGGATTACGATTCCCACTGGTAACATCAATCCAGAGTTTCCTAGGTTCATTCTCACTTTTTGTTAATTCTAGGTTTTCAGATTTAGGGGTTTCATCTTCATGTATAATCTCTTTTATGTATTCATTTGTGCCCTGCTCCTTGTTGTGCTTTGTCGTCTGTGTTTGTTGTTCGTCCATCTGCTGTTGTTCGATCTGATTACTCTTTGATGAAGACGGTGTTGACACCACCTTCGGTGGTCGTCCACGCTTTCCCATCCTTTTTATTTTTCCAAATCAAACGTATATTATGATAATAACAATACTATTTATTTTATATTTGAAAAATATATAACAAGAATATAATTTAAATACTATTTATCCATATTTCTTATAAAAAAATTAAAATATATTAATTTTATTTTATATATAAATGTATTATGATAAGAACGAAGAAGAAAAGAATATGAATATAAGAAAGAATGAAGATAAAAAAGGAACATGAATATGATAAAAAAGAAGAAAAAGATTGAAATATTTGAAAACAAGAAGTTTGTTAAAGAAAAACTTTTTACATAAAGAAAATCATTAACAAAAATTAAATTTTAACAAATCTGTAAATTTCATATTAATGATACATGACATGTGACACATATTGGGTAAAGTTACTCGTATAGAAATTGAGGTACTAGTATTTCAAAAAAAGTAAAAGAAAATTATCCAAAATACAAAAGATATTAAATATTTTAAATAAATATTAATTGTTTTTGTTTTGTAAATATTTTTTTAACAAATCACTTATTCCACTTTACTACATTAAATTTATGTTTTTTTTAATTCAAAATTAAAATCTAGCATTCACACATTATCCAAAACTGCAGTCCAAATTAAACCATATAAATAGGAGTGCTCATGAAGGAGGAGCGACCATAAGGAGGTTGAAAAAAAAAAGAGATGTTGTAAAGTGGAATAAGTGATTTTGTTCTTATTAAATAATAGTATTATGTTATTTTTATTCGTTACTATTTTCTAGTTAGTCAATTAGTTAAATATTTATGTTATTATAAAATAAAATTTAAGAAAGTAGGTCTTTCCATTTTATTATAATAAAATAAATAATTATAAGTGTAATTAAATTATAAAAATTAAAATTAATTTAATTTATTTTTTGAAATAACTCTATTTAAGTTTAAAATTTTAGCGGCACAACAAAATATTAAGACAATCTTAGTTTTTATTTCTGATGTATTATTACATTTATTATTAGACTATATTTTTGTTATATGGAAAAAAATTATTGCCTATCATTTCAAATTGAATGAGTTGCTGATATTCAACATAGAATATTTGTTATGGGTTTACTTAAGTATTTGTTGGACATAATGGATATGGATATAGTGATTTTATATTATGAGTATAAATTGATTTTTCTCTTTCCGTAAATAGATAGAAGCTTTTCTCCCATCACCACCATTTCTTTACTAATTTTCAATTACCACAGACTGAAATTGAGTCATTTTATAAGAGTGAATTCTTATTTATACATCTTAAAAAGTTGGATAGAATTACTCTTCTTAATTGTCAAATGTTGAAAAGTCATTTTATTTTATTATTAGCATTAGAAACTACTATTATATAATTGCAAATGTATCCCAAATATATTAAATGAAAATTATCATTTCCAATTCAATTAGGTGCATGCTCTTTCACCTTCTTTTACAAAAATTTGATATCTCTTTTCATTTTTGGTTAGACATATCACGTTTATTATCTTCTTCCTTTGTATTTATTGATCAACTTGATTCTTTGAAATGTCACAATTTTTTTTTATTTTATAAAAAACTTACAATTTTTTTATATTATAAAATATAAAAACAAATATTAAAAAAACTACTAATATATTTATTATATTTAAAAATAAATAAATAAATAAATTCAGATAATAAATTAAATATAAATAAAAATCTTTAACAAAATATGTATTAAAATAATTGGTAATCAATTTGAAATTTAATTTAAAATTTTAAGGGGCCAGAGTTTTTCAAAGAAATAAAATAGATATATTAGAAACAAAATATTATAATTAATAGTATTGAAACTTATCATTATTTTACAATTATTTTAGATATAATTTCAGTAATATCTTCTAAATCAAGATAAAGTTTTATGTTGAATATCCTCTGAACTCCGAACTGCACCCATTTTACATATGTTGGCCTCTAAACCTGGATGAAATTTTACAAAGGTTAATCTTAAATCAACTACTGAGTTTTTACACCAGACTGAACTTGTAACGCCTCATTTTTCTAATTTATTTATTTAATTGAAATCGTATATGTTTAATTGATTAAATCATCCTCTATATGCATTTGAATGGTGTTTAGATTGTTAATATTCATATATGATGTTTTGGGGTTGGTGGGTCATTATTCTAGTTATTTAATTGAATAATAGAATTAAAAATAGTAGATAATAATAAGGATTATTATTATTCAAATAAAACTAGATTCGATGTTTTAAAAATCAGATCGGACTGTCTGATCCAATTGGTCGAATCGGGAACCGGGTGATCACATTGAAAGCATAGAGGTCATGTTCCATTATCACAATGTGGGGGAGGATGAGCCACGCTCGATGGTATCGTGCAGGGCAAGGATGAGCCACTGCATGAATACATTGATAGATTCAACAAGGAAGTAGTTGAAATACACATCATGGACCACATGAAGAGAAACCTCCTCGAAAAAGGGCTTTAACCAAGCAGTGGCTTCCACAAGGTTGTGGGGATTGAAATGCCTTGCTCTCTGGCCAAACTCCTTCACAAGGCCCAAACCTTTTCATCTTATTTTAATAAATTCTTCAAGATAACCAATTTTTATTTATGTATTTTAGTTCAAAGTACAAAACATATCATAATAATACAAAAATTATTCATATTTATTTAGATAGATCGCCCTGTTAGGTTTAAAAGGAATTTTTTATGGTCTGAGGCCTAGCCTTTTTAACTAAATAGACTTATAAAAAAATATAAACCTTTTTTATTTACAAGAAAAGTTTGATCTGACCTGAGCCTGTATAGGCCTAGGTCGTAGTCTTCTGTTATCGGCCTGATCTATTTCCATCCCTAATTGGGAAGATGCAAATTTGTTTTGAAAATAATGGATAAATTTGTAATCTTTATAATATGTCATTTTACACCAATTTATTTGAGGCATGTTAGATGGGTAAAACTACCCATTTTTTATTGATGGATAATAAAGTTTACCCCTTATATAAATTTTACGTATGGTGTAAAAAGTTTAGGTAACACATCACACCAATACATGACTTTAGTAATTTAAAAAAGATGTGTGTGCTTTAATGTTTAAAAAAAAATACATGTGTATAATAATATAGTTGTAATAACTGAAAGACGATATACGAATTCTATATATTAATGATAAATATAAATTAAATTTTAATTTTTTTTATAAAATTTTGTAAAAATTTAACTAAAAAAAGACAAAAAAAAAAATGTAATAGATATTCCCAACCAATACACATGAATAAAAAGGCTAAATTGTTGAGCCAAACAAAGTGAGAACCCAACAACTATAAGACTTTGAGTTTATAAATTAATTTTTTAACACGAAACTCGTACATCAAGTGTATTAGATAATCCCTCGTTTTATTTCATCAAAATTCAATACATCAAATACATACATCAAGTATAAACACGTGCAATATGGGCGTTGGGGTTATGACGTTCATTTGGAACTTATCTTAAATAATGGGCGTTGGGGTTATGACGACCATCTGGGCCTGCTGGAACTTGTCTTAAATAACGGACGTTGAGGTTATGACTTCCATCTGGACCTGCTGGAACTTTTCTTAAAACACGTGTAACATAGGCGTTGGGGTTATGACGTCCATTTGGATCAGCTGGAACTTGTCTTAAATAACGGGCGTTTGGGTTATGACTTCCATCTGGGCCTGCTGGAACATTTCTTAAAACACGTGCAACATAGGCGTTGGGATTATGGCGTCCATCTGGACCTGCTGGAACTTGTCTTAAATAACGGGCGTTGGGGTTATGACGTCCATCTGGGCCTGCTGGAACTTGTCTTAAATAACGGGCGTTGGGGTTATGACGTCCATCTGGGCCTGCTGGAACTTGTCTTAAATAACGGACGTTGGAGTTATGACTTCCATCTAGGCCTGCTGGAACTTTTCTTAACACATGTGCAACATAGGCGATGGGGTTATGAAGTCCATGTGGACTTGCTGGAACTTGTCTTAAATAACGGGCGTTGTGGTTATGAGTTCCATCTAAGTCTGCTGGAACTTTTCTTAAAACACGTGCAACATAGGCGCTGGGGTTATGACGTCCATCTGGACCCGTTGGAACTTGTCTTAAAATACGATCAACATTTTCATGATGAAATGAATGATGATGGCTTCGACTATGATCTCCATGGCTTACTCTTGTGTTGTAATAGATATTATTAGCAAAACCTCTCGAGCCTTGCCTTTCAAATTGATCAACTTTATTAGGTAGCATGAAATCACCATTTGCTTCAAACGTTGTTGAGTGAAAGCTACTTGCACTTGTTTTAGCATTATTAATCAACAATACCAAAACATTGATTAAGAGTAGAAAGGAGATAATTTTGTGCAAATTTATCATCTCTTTTGGATAATTAGATTACTGTTTGAGATTTTAATACAATTTGAGTTTGACATACATTGGCTATATATACTTACTAATAAGTAGAACATTTGTTCATCTAATATGAATTTCTTTTTAGAAAATTGTCTACATTTGGACATTTATCAGAAAAAGTTTAATTTTATAACACTAAAAATAGAAACTAATAAATATATTTCTTAGTCAATTTTTTAAATTATTTGAATAAATAATGAATAATATCTATATATTAATTATTGGACGAATTTAAAAATTTAAGTATCTCTTAAAAAACTGAAAATAATTATATTTTAAGAAAATGAATCAAGTATACTAATGGATTTTATTTGTTTGTTCCCGTTTTTAAGGACAGATTAAACTAAAGATATTGTAAGATAAGGATTAATAATAATGCAAATATGATATTCTTTTTAGAAATCAATCATCTTTCTCATTCAAATCAAACTATTATATTTTTCCCCATAAATCCCAAAATATCATTTTTTTTCTCAAAAAAAAAAAAAATTTGAAGTGCACTTGCCAATTGAATGGGCGAGCACTCCTTTTTATTTATTTATTTTTTAATTTTTTTTATGTTATATTTATATGATTTTCTTTTTCAAAAAATTTACTCTAATAAAAGATCACGGTGGATTTAAAAAAAAAATATTTTTTGTGAAACTTCCAGCAAACTTTTCTGCAAATTTTAACATAAATCTATTTTAAAAAATCATATAGTTAGAGAATCCACACAAAATTTTGTATGAAAACATTTTTGCAAGTAGTTCTAAAGAAAAATCTGCAGCTAATTAAAAAATAATGTTATGGACTGTCCCAATGATTAGACATGACTCAATAGTCCAAAAGTCAAAAAGACTCATTGGCTTCATGTCCCTCAGCCGAGGAGAACCTGTCGATCACGGTTATCCGTGGTCAGATCTCTCTGTTCATTCCAGACTTTTCCTCGACACCCGCATAAGTCACCCAGATTCGGCCGAAGACAACTCATACTCGGATATCTCTATGCTCGACGTATCTCTAGTCCGACTAGGTATGCTCGACCCAATGACTAGTTTCTGACAGTTACCTATTTTCGGGGGATCCACGATCCAGACCCAAAATAGGGACCATTAGCCAAGCGTTGGGGGCTATCTATATAAAGTCTCTCACACGAGAGGGTCAGGTATCAAATATTCATTCCTTGAACACTTTTACTTGTACTTGCACACTTTTTTTCCCGCTCTTACTTTGGCATCGGAGTACCTTGCAGGTACCCCCCCCCCCATTCTCCTCGACGACCGAGCAAAGAATTCAAGATCCACGTCAGCGTCAGCAACCATTGCAGATTTTTGTCATAGTTACGACCAACGGTGCCGTCTGTGGGAGACTTAGTGTTGCCTCGTTTTCTCATCTCTAGATCGTGAAATTAAAAACATCACCGTTCAATCTCTCTCAATGGCTCACCACGATGACATCGTCAATGCTCGAGTCCTCTCCAACATTCCCGTCAAACAACAGGAAAGCGATGAAACCATTCCTCCCCACGGGAAGCTTCCCGTCACCAGAACTATCCATGCAGCCTGAGATCACACCCGCTGATCTCCCCCTAATTCTATCCCTGAGGGGACGAATCAGGCATGCGCATCATTGGTCGAAATGACCAACAACATCAACCTCCTACTCTTGCGCCAGGGCGAAAGGCTAGAAGTTCTAGAGGAAGAAAGATGTACCAGATCCCCTCTCCCACAAGGAGGCCTCGCAGATCTCGCAGCAGGTCACCTGGGACGAAAAGGGATCATCACGACCCAGAGGCATCTGGGTCCATCAAGAAACGGACTCATTCGTCTCCTCGACGAAACAAGTCCTCGGAAGCTCGAAAGACTAGGAAAACTCTCCAACTAGGAGCACAACCGTCGCCAGTGGGCGCAAGAAATCGCTCAAGATCCCCTCCCCCTCGTCGACATCAGGACAATCTCTTCCCCTCGTCGATATCAGGACAATTGCTCCTACTCTGCCTCCCATAGTTCTAGCGACGAGGCTGGACCTCGTGGCCCCCTCTCAGACAAGATCATGTCCACTAGGCTCCCAAAAGGGCTCGAGAAGCCCCCTCCCCTGGGGACCTACGATGGAACGACAGACCCAGACGAATATATTGATAACATCGACGCTCTACTTGATTACAGAGGCGTCCGAGGAGAAATTAAATGTCATCTCTTCCCTACGACACCGAGGAAAGGAGTTGTGGCCTGGTATAAGAGCCTTCCTCACGAATCCATCACGTCCTTGAGGTAGCTCGGGAGAATGTTTTCCTGACACTTCACTATTTCATGACGTCATCCAAAGATTGATTCCTCTTTAGAAGCAATCATCCAAGGCAAAGAGGAACCTTTGCACGCCTACATCGAGAGGTTCAATAAGGAAGTTGTCCAGGTCTCGACCATGGAAAATATGAAAAAATACCTTCTTGAGCGGTGACTTTGTCCCCACAGCAACTTCAGAAGGGCTGTGGGCATCGAGACGCCCGCCACGCTTGATGTTTTTCTCCTCAAAGCAGAAGCATACATTCAATATGAGGAGAAGGAGGCAACCAGTTCTACTCACGATACTAGGCGTCACGAGGACGCCAAACCATCTAAACATAACGACTCCTCGACATCCCATCGGGGAGGAGAAAAACAAAAGGAAGATCGCTCCTATGAACCGCTGGAGAATAAAGGGCCAGTCGAGAGGCTTCACGATTACACGCCCCTCACAATGACTAGGGAGAAAATCCTCTCCGAATGTGACAACTCTGAGTTCCGCCAAGCTGGTATTAGATTCCCTAAACAGCTCTCGAACAAGCCAAACACGGACAAGACGAAATGTTGTCGGTTTTATAAGTCCCACAGGCACAACACCGACAATTGCATCCACTTGAAGGATGCCATTGAAATCCTCATTCGAGAAGGTCATCTGAAACAATTCACTAAGAGTAAGGAGGCTCCCCGGTAGGAGGTAGAGGAAGCTCGAAAAGCCAAGGAAACTACCCCCCAACCGTGGAAGTCAATCTCCAGATCGCTCTCAGCATCACGAGACCAGAGGGTTTTTACATCCTCGAACAGTACATCGGTCCTGCCTATTTCGTCGATTATAGTCTGTTGAAGTGCTTCCTTTCTACGATGGTCATCTCAGGGGGCGGGCCCAACAAAGTTACGATGGGGTCAGTAAAGCGACGCTTTGATCAATTGATTAGCACCAGGTCCAACCAAAGATCAACTCTTGACCCTCCCCATGGAGGATTTGCTCCCATCTCTTTCTAAAAGGAAGACCTCCTCGGTGGGGCACCTAACGCCAGCATTCCCCTGCTCGTCCGTGCACAGATGGCCAACTTTGATGTCTGAAGGATCCTAGTCGACCAGGGAAGCTCCGTCGACATCATGTATTCCCAACTATTTGCAAGCCTACAACTCAACAAGACACACCTGACACCCTACGTGGGCTCAGATCTCCAAGGATTCAACGGGACTGTCTCCAGACCCTGGGGTTACGTCGATCTGATTGTAACCTTCAAAGTAGAGGAAACCTCCAGGTTCGTTAAAGTACAGTTCCTCGTGATCGATTGCCCGTTCCTATATCAGTGCATCTTGGGGCGACCTACCCTTGTCGGGCTCATTGACGTGCCTTCCACAATGCACCTAAAGATTAAATACAATACTTCGTCAGGACAGGTGGCCACCCTCCACGGGGATATAGAAGCTTCTCGCTGGTTCTACGAAGCTGCATCCAAAGGGCTCAATACCATAGTTTTAAAGCCAAAGCAAGCCAAGGTCGCCCTCCCCTACAGCTCCGAGGAACCAAAGCCACTTCCTCGAGTAGATTCCCTCGATCTTGATAGCAGATTCCCCGACGAGGAGGAACAAGCACAGTTGGTCACAAAGCTTTCTTCATCTTCTCACCCCGTGCCCGACAGAGACTTTAAGCTGGTTGCATTGGGAGAATATCCAACAAAAGAGGTGAAGATCAGAGTAGACCTCCCAGACCTCGCAAGGAAATAGCTGAAAACGTGCCTCAGGGAGAATGCTTATTTGTTCGCATGGAGCGCTGCTGAGATGTCGGGCTTGGACCCAGAAATGGCATGCCACCACCTGACCATAGATCCATCGGTCCGAGCAATCTCACAACGGAGAAGGAAGCAATCCCAATAAAAGGTAGAGACCGTCAAGCAGGTTGTGAAAAAACTCCTATAGGCACATTTAGTAACAGAGGCCAGATATACCACCTGGCTCTCAAATGTTGTATTAATAAAAAAGAGCAATGGAAAATGGCGCATGTGTGTTGACTACACTGATCTCAATCGTGATTGCCCGAAAGACGCTTACCATTTGCCTAACATTGATAAGCTGATCGATAATTTTGCAGGTTTTAAATTATTTTCGTTCCTTGACGCCTATTTCGGGTACAATCAAATACCCATGGTCGTGACCGACAAGAAATACATCGCTTTCATGACCGAATCAGGCAACTATTACTACAACATAATTCCCTTCGGCTTTAAAAACATGGGCACTACCTACCAACGAATGATGAACAAAGTCTTTCAAGAAAAAATCGGGGATATACTCAAAGTTTATATGGATGACATGATCGTTAAATCCCACGAGGAAACCAATCATGCTCTCCACTTAAAGAAATTTTCCGATCAACCACACAAGTGCAAAATGCGATTCAACCCTGAAAAGTGCATATTCGGGGTACGAGCAGGAAAGTTCCTCGGTTAATATATAATCAATAAAGGATTAGAGGATAACCCCGACAAGTGTCGAGCTTTTCCCGAAACACCCATGCCAAAATCCAAAAAATCCATCCAATCGCTAAACGGGGTGCTCACATCGTTATCTCGCTTTATGGCAAAATTCGCCCAGCATGCACTACCCCTCTCCAAGCTCCTCTATAAAAAGGTTGCTTTCGAATGGACAGACGAGTGCGAGCAAGTCCTGACACACCTTAAGAAGGCTCTGTCAGAAACCCTTATTCTCTCCCGATCAGAGATCGGGGAAACCTTGTTTCTATATTTGGTCGTCACTAACAAAGTCGTAAGCACCGCACTCAGAAGGGAAACACCTGAGGAACAAAAACAAATCTATTTCACAAGAAAAGCCCTGTATGGGGCCGAGCTTAGGTATCAACAGATTGAAAAATTTGCCCTATCACTCCTCCATGCAGCAATGAGACTTAGGCACTACTTCCTGGCACATACGATCATAGTACAAACAGACCAACCCATCAGGCAGCTCCTTGATCGACCTGATATCTCTGGAAGAAAACTCAAATGGTATTTGGAATTATCTGAGTTTGGCATTTGATATGAAGGCAGAACAACCCTCAAAGCACAAGCCCTGGCTGATTTTGTGGTTGAAATGACCACCCTGGAAAACCAAGTCTACGCGTCCAGAAAATGGACCATTTTCGTGGACGGCGCATCGAGCTCAATGGGAAGTGGAACATGGATTATCCTAGAAAACGAGGAGGGAATCCTAATAGAGGTATCCCTCACGCTATCTTTTCTCACTTCCAACAACCAAGCAGAATATAAAGCTTTCCTCGCAGGTCTAAGACTCGCCGACGACCTTGGAACTGAAGAGATAATCATCTGTACGGACTCTCAGTTCATGGCCTTGCAGGTCAAAGGAGAGTACCAAGTCAAAAACAACAATTTGTCGGAATACCTAACTCTGGTCAAAGAAAAGATCGCAAAGTTTGCATCTTGTAAACACCCCAAATTTTCCCTCACTCATTCACACCATGGCTTGTGATTCTTTTCATGTGCATAAATTCAACCATATCATCTCATACCACATTTTTGATTCACTGCATTGATTCAAAGTCATCTGCATCTAGGGTTTGTGGTCTGAGCAATCTAAGAGCCATTTTAGCCACTCCATAGGTCATCAATCACTTCAAAGGGGTCCATGTATGTTCAAGCATCATATTGTATCCTCACCAAATCAAGGAAGTCAGAAAATCACAAGAACTGAGAAAGGCATGGAAGCAGAGCCAGGTTTAACTGCACAGATGACCTAAAATTAGGGTTTTGGTTTCAGAGGCCATAACTCCAAAATTTTTGGTCATTCTTGTTTCTATTGGTCTCTATATGGTATAAGGATCATGCATATCAATTTTCATGAAGAAATTCCATGGGGAAGGCATCTGATCAAGGGATGACTTCTTGAGCAAGTCAGTGCAAAATCAGGGCATCTGAGGCCCCCAATGACCCAACCAAAGGGCATTCTCCATCATTTTGAATGTGTATGATCTTTATTTGATCATATAAGATGTTAGAAGTTCACAAAATTGAAGAATTTCAAGCCATTTGCAAAGTTGCCTTTTTGGGAAGGTGACTTATAATGAAAACTTGCCATTTTGGGAAAGTTTTTCAACCTCCTCTTTTTGATTCAAAAATGCCTCAAATGAGAAAACTTTGGTCATGAAAGTTGTAGAATGGATCTTCCCATTTTCAAAAAGTACAAGAACTCATTCTAATTCATTTTGGATCAAAAGTTATGGCTTGTCAAAGTTGGACAAAATCACATAATTTCAAGTTTTACACCAAAGAGGCAAAGTTGCAAAACCTCATGCCAAGGCAAAATGTGACTTCAAATGGACTTCTATGCATTAAAAAAACATGAACCATGACCTAAAAATCAGAATGCACCAAAGAATTGTTCATTTTCATGCCTTGATCTTTAAGAAACTTCAAAAGGGCCAAAACTTTGTGAAATTGCAAAAACTGACATAAACTCAAATCCACTTGCTGCATTGCCTCAAATTCATTTCCATGGTTCTCCTTGATCACAACTGAGCCAAGCCATGCCCTTGTACCATGACTGAACCAGCCCATACCTCCTCTTACACAAAAGTTGAATTTTGGCAAAATGGCCCATACCAATCAAGCTAGGCCAGCAACAACTCTCTGACCTATCCAAACTTGATACATGGACAAAATGGGACTCAACACATAACACAACACAACCTAATCTCTCCCACAAGTCAGCATCCTCAAAACTCACCTCTTATGCATTTTGTTTCGAAACTCATCACTCAAGTCTCAAACATCAAAACAAACTTCACAAAACCACTCACCATGGCCCTCTGATCATTTCCCAACCATCATTTGATCCTGAAACCCTCCCAAACAGAAACACGATTTTTCACTTCCCTTGAACAGAACTTCATCAATCTCTTAAACCAGCCATAAGAAATTCCAAACAAGCATTGCAAGCTTCTCAGGGGGTTCATTAAAGGCATCTTGGACCAAAGAAACAGCCAGAAAGTTCCAAAGATCAAAGCTCCAGTTCAGGTGAGCTCAAGAACAATTTTTCCAGAAACTTGTTTTTAAGTTACTAAATGGTTCTTTATGCTTCACTGATCATGTTGATGTGTTTTGTTTTGAAAATGGTTGAGAAATGAGTATGTATTCATGTTCTGAAATTTTTTGACCTAGAACTGTTTTGATTCGATTCTCACTTTTGATGTGTTTTAAATGTTGTTTGTTTGTTGATTCTTAATGTATGATGTATGGGGATCATTTCTGGGCAGAGAGATTGGATTTTAGAAGCCTAGGGAAGAAGATATCAATTTTCAGGGAGAGGTGTGGCCGGAGAAGATGACCGGAGGTCATTTCCGGCCACCTGAAAGTCATTAGCGCATTAATGATGATTAGGGCTCAATTTGAATGTGGACCATGGATTCTGTTGACCAATGTTGACTCCTGCGCGTTTGTGTGGCTCAGATTACCCCATTAAGCCCTAATCCACGTCATTAACATAATTAATTAGGTTTAATTTTAATTTCAGCCAGTTTGAATCTGGGCCACTGGATCTGGCGCCAGTCAACTCCCTCCAAAACCATTTGAATCTCAGCCATGGATCTTGCATACTTCTCATAATTTCATTTTTAATTCATTTATTTTGCATTTTATTTGCACATATTATTTAAAAATAGTAAAAAACATTTAAAAATTCTGAAAATTTTTGTCAAGCATTTCATTAAATTTCAGAACCCAAAAATATTTTTATTTTTATTTTTTGCATTAAAAATTATTTTTAAATTCATTTAAATGTTTATTTTTAATTAGTTAATGAAAATTAATTAATTAAAAATGCATTTAGGTATTTAAAAATCACCAAAAAAATCTCATTGCATTTTAAAACATTTAGAAACATTATCAAACTCTCAAAACAAATTTATTTTTGGTCCTTGATGCATTTTGACCTTTTTCATTGGAATTAAATTCATTTAAAGGCAATATTTTTGTTCAAACTTGGAAAAACCCATTCTGCCTAACCATTGAGAGTTTGATGATGGTTCTTCTTGCATTGCATCCTTCATAGCATGTAGTTTATAGGATTAAATTGGTTTGAATTTATCTTCCATTTTCAATTTGTTTAGCATTTTTCCTTGTGAGGTATCCCAAAACCCTAATTGACTTGAGAAATTCATAACTTGCACTAGGTTAAGAGTTAGGTCCCCTCCTTTGGGCAGTGAACTTGTGTAGGGTTAGGGTTCCTTTGATCCCATTTTCAATTTTTTATCATGTCATTTGCTTCTGGTTTTGAATTTTTGCATTGAATGTTGTATGTAAACCCTAATTTGTGCCTTCCTTTGCATCCATCCCTCATTTGCTTGCATTTAAGAACTTGCCATGACATTTTGTGCATACACATGATTCATAATACATCTTAGGACATATTAGAATCATGTTTGATCATTGCACCATTCATTTGCCATGTTATGCATTCATATCATTTCATAAACTTTCATGAACTTTCATGGTTCAAAGCATACTTCATTTGCATCCTCATCCTTGTATGATCATCCACAACTCTTGACATGTGTTTGCATCATCTCTTAGCATCATTAACGTCATGTTTATGCTTCTGACTTTGGTTTGCATCATAAGATTTCATCTCATTTGTATTGCATTTCATTTCTTTGCTAACTTTTCAGGTGGTAAGTTGTTTTGAGAAGTGAATTTGCCTTCACTTCTCACAATCTCTTTTCATCTCTCTCATGCATCATTGCTGCATTCTGTCTTGTGTATTAGAGTGAGCTTGCTCATTCATGCTCTTTCCCACCTTCTTTCTTCAAGCAACTTGTCTTCTTATGTGAAGCAAGTTGTTTTGCTTCTCTCTGCTTCTTGATCCTTTCATCTGCTTCTTTCCTTGGTGGCTCTTTGAAGATTTCTCCTCTTAAGCCTCATTAAACCTAGGAACAACCAAGCATGATAACAATTAGGGTTTGATTAGTCCCCCATTTAGCTTTTACCATTGTGTCATCTTTGAGTCTTCTTTCCTCATCTCATAATCAAGGATTAAACCCTAAAGGTTTTAAGGCTTTGTGATTAAGCTTATGCCTGCATCCTTCTATTAGGATGGAGTGTATAACTTTAATCCTAAGTGTTAAACCCTTAATGTGTTTAAATCCTTTAATCAATCCATCTAATAAATCACTAAGACATCAAGCTTGTAACTTGGGCCTTGCATTAGGGTTCTAATTCTTCCTTAACTGGTTAAGAAGGACTAACCCTAGTGTTAATGGACAAGTCCCCCTCAAGTTGTCTTACAAACCATAAAAATCACTTCTTCATATTACCATTAACTAAAATCCACTTAATAAAGGCTTTGTTTTGTCATGAGGTTAATCCCTAATCATGGATTAAGTTGAGGTATCTTCCTCAGCTTAAATGTTCTCATCTATTATCCTTCTATTAGGATGGTGTAATGAGTCCATTAAATCCTCGGTTATGGCTTAAACTCATTACTTAACACTAAACAAAAACAACAAAAACATCTAAATAAATACAAGTAGGTTAATGATCTTAATCCTACATCATGGTGATTAAGTGTGGGGTGTTTACTTCACACTTAAGGTATCCTCATTACCCCTAATCAGAGGGTGGATGTGATGAGTTTACTAACCCTTGGTTTAGGCTTAAGCTCATTTACTTATGACAAAATCCAAAAAGCAATAAAAGACTGAAAACACAAAAAACAAACAATAATCGTCTCCTCCGGGATTCTTTTCTCATCTCATTCACTCATAAACGAGAACTTGCTTCTTCCGTCTAATGCAAAACAGTTTGCACCTGAGCCAGACAGGTC
This sequence comes from Lathyrus aphaca, assembly GCA_963966055.1. NCBI lineage: Eukaryota > Viridiplantae > Streptophyta > Magnoliopsida > Fabales > Fabaceae > Lathyrus > Lathyrus aphaca. The sequence goes on from OZ014525.1 coordinate 115,455,705, forward strand.
ATACACTTGAGCATAGACAAGTAAGTAGTTCACAAGTTAATTTATCTTTCAGTCTCTTTGAGTCGAACTACGGTGTTCTGACTTCCTCATTGCACGAGAGGATACGTAGGCATAAGTTAACAGTTATCGAACAAAAGTCTCTGTATATTCCCCCTCTTTCCAGTATTATTCTTTAAGCCTCATAGTCTTGAGCTTTATACTCCTGTTCTTACACTGACACTCCTCTTATACACTTCACATTTCTTTTACACTGACACTTGCATTCTTTCCAGCTTTGATACACAGATAGCACTGACACTACCCCTTTAAAACACAAATCTTTTAAGCGTGGATCCCGTCGAGTACGACGGACAATCTGGGTGCTAATAGCTTCCCAGGTTGTACCAACCCCCTTTCTCAGTCTCTCTGGTTCGCGATCGTCTTATCCATATCTTTCTAGGTCTATGCAACATTACCTTTCCACCGGGATAAAAATGCCTAGCTGGCGACTCTTGTCTTCTGAGTTCACCCTTGTGTGTTCTCTCTCCCTTCGCCGACCGTTCGCGTCTGTACCCCATTTGACTTAGCCTCATTTGGTGGGAGCGACACATCTGAAGAAGTCAAACATGTTCCTCGCGACATAACATGCGAGCAGATGTGCTATCAAAACTCGCGAGCACGAAGAAGAAAGGCGGGAAAAAGTCTTTCATACATGAAATATTTCCTAACCCCAGCATTGAAAATATATCCTCAACAATAGACGTAAACATCATCGGCGATGCTAACTGCTGGATGACCCCGATCTACAAATACTTAACTAATGACAAATTTCCCGAAGACCTAAAGGAAGCTAGTATAGTCAAGCAACGATCTTGGTCATACGTGTTGGTCGAAGGAAAACTATATCGGCGGGGATTCTCCATTCCCCTCCTCAAGTACGTCGAGGAAGAATTGATTCCTCATATCCTGCGTAAAATCCACAAAGGCATCAACACCCAACACTTGGGCGGGAGATCTCTGGCATGGAAAGCTCTCCGGGCAGGATATTACTGGCCAACAATGCAGAACGCCGCCTAAGAGCACGTGAAAAAATGCGATAAATGCCAACGGCACGGGGACATGCACTTGGCACCTCCAAACGAGCTTAAGACAATGTCGTCCCCGTGGCCATTCGCATGTGGGGCTTAGATATCATCGGTCTTATTATCGTCGATTCGAACCAGAATAAATATTTGATCGTCGGAGTAGCCAAGATCGCAACCCTCAACATATTGTGTTTCTTCAAATGTAACATCCTCGCTTGGTTCGGGGTACCCCAGGCCATAGTGCCGCTCCCGGGATTTTCATCCTAGTACAAACGCGAAAGTGGCGCGGAAAAGGTAGAGTTTCCAGCCAGACATTTTTATCCTGAAGGAATGGGAAAGGTAATGTTGCACAAACCTAAGGAAGAAGGAAAAGGACGAGGCCTTGCGAACCAAAGATCTGGGTCCGGAAGTCGGTTACGAATTGAGAAGGTATTAGCACCCCAATCCGTCCGCCGTACCCGACGACATCCATGCTTATAAGTCTGTTTTCAAAGGGTGAGAATTAAAATGCTGTTTGAATAAAAGAATGGCTATCTGGAATGGAATGGAAATGAGAAAAGAAATGAAATTGAGAAATGGAAAGAAAGGGGGAAAATGTAGGGAAAAAGAATGATTGTGCTCGAATGGGCCCTACCCCACTACCTACGTACCTCATCGGGATAAATGAGGATCAGAGTCGCCGTAGTTCGTCTAACTAAGGCTGATACTTGTTTATGATTTTTAGGATGACGTTGCCATAGCTCTAGCTCAGGTGTTACCGGCTCTGACTCAAGGGTGTTTACCGTGTCGCTGTTTGAACTGTCGAGGCAAGTCACGTTCGTCCGCAAAGAGTATGAGATGAAAAAAGAAGACGTGTTGTTTTGTTTTGTTGTCTTTTAGAAGAAGTGTTTTGAGTTTGTGTTTGTTGTATGTACAACACTAAAGACTATGATACATGAGCGAATACTTTCCAAGATCGCCCCCAATGGAACATTTGTAAAGCATCCTAGAAGAGTGAAGGAGACCTTCACTAATCATTTCCCGTATAGCTTAAGGCTCGTGGCGTATTGTACACATTTTCCTTTATTAAGTGTTTTTTATTTTCTTTTAAGATGAGAAGTGAGACTCAAGTTGTCAAAGGAAAACTTCTAAGGGAAACTAGACTTACCCTAAGTTAGTTGAGTTTAAAGATAACCTATGGTTAGTGAGGTTTGAAAGATTAAATCTACCTAAGAGATATTGAACTAGAAATGCTAGTAAAAAAAGTTAATGGTGAACAATATGGTCCTCCTAAGTCATGGTAGGTAAAAACGTGTATGAAACATAAATGGGATGAAACGATGGATCGGGTGGGTCGATTACGTGGTGCTAAGACGCACGACTTATGGTGTGCAACATACAAGGCTTGCTTTTGGTGCAATGGAGTGGAGAGATGGTAATCGAGGAATCCTAAAGTCACATGAAACTTTATTTATTTATTTGGAAATTTACTCGATGTTGGATCGAGTATCTTATTTTGCTTTTTGAGATTTTTGTTTTTTATCGATTCATTTTATCTTTTCTATCCTAATTATAGAAACTATACAAGCATACAAGTTCTAAGCTATTACATCATAAAGTACAGAAAATATAATCGAGGCATGACAAAACATAGTCCAAATCCATAAGCAAATCCTCGAAAAATACCTTGCACAAAAAGGAAATTGTTAGTAAATGAAATGAACATGAATATGCATAATATGATGGAAATGAATTAAGATGACAAAAATATCAAAAGTCATGGAAAAAATGTGAAATTAGTTCCCTAGGGTCTCTAACCTGATTATAACATTGTGTTAAAAAATCTCTTAAAAATTCAAAGTCTAACTATGTAAAATTGCCACCTAAATCTATCTAAGGTTCAATCACAAATTTGCACAAATCACACTACCAAAACAGTGGATAAAATGGCCTAAAAAATATACCAAATATATTCTAGATTCTATTATTTGTCCTCTAATCATAGCAAAAAGAATGGACAAAAAATGTTACAGGAAGTGAGAGAAATAAAATATACAAAATTATGTGTCCATGTGAGAATTCAACCTAAAACCAATTAAATAAAAAATCGAAATTAAATTGGAAAATGATTAAATTCAGAAAGTAAAAATTGGGAAAGGTTCTAAATTGAGTTAATATCCTACTATAATTTTTGGGAATTTTTATTATTTGTTTTTAGTATTTTTCATGTATTAATTTGAAAGCTATATAAAATAGAATTTAAAAAAAACTAAGAAAATAGAAGATGGGGTGAAAAAGAAGTAATTTATTAGTTAAAATGGTATTTGGGCTCTCAATGGGGGTGCCAATAATGAATAGAGAGGGCCCATTAGTACAGGGTTGCCTACCATGTCTCCAGTCAACTTTGTGACTCAGCCAAATTCGTTGGATTGTGTGGATGGTTAGGATTGAGGGATGCATAATAGTTATCAAGGGTTGCGGTGCGCAGGATGGAAGGCAAGGGTCCAACTGGACGGTGACACGTGTCACCACCGGATTGGACCATCCAACAAGAATCTCATCCCTCCGTAAGTCTTGGGTGGTGGGGGTTAATGAGTTTTATGAGACTTAATTGATGATTAACTGCATGATTAAGGGAATCCAATACCTTTTATTATTCTAACGGTGCTTTTAATCAAAATTATGAGTTTTAATTTTCATAAATAATAAAACAAGAACCAGTCAAACCCTCTTGCACTTGGATTTCTTGATTTCTCAGGCCATCCTGAAGGCCTCTTTGGGAGAATGGAGGGCAGTCTGTGCATTGTTAGCCCTCAGCATATATGGGGTTATACTGTTTGCAGATGAGCCCAAATTTATCAGCAAGAATGCCATTCATCTTTTCCTTCTAAGGAACCCAGTACCCACATTGCTGGGAGATTTCTATTACTCCATTCATCAGAGGAATGAGAAACAAAGAGGGAAATTGGTGAGATGCTGTGCTCCTCTGTTTCACACCTGGCTGCTCAAACACCTGCCTAAGTCAGATGCATTCCTGAACCCTCACCAACAGAAGAATTGGGCCAAGAGGCTCATTGCTTTGACTTCAGATGACATCAGATGGTGCACCCAGAGCACCAAAGGCAGGGACATAATCACTAGCTGTGGGCAGTACCCAAATGTACCTCTATTAGGAGTGAAGGGTTGCATCAACTACAATCCTTTGCTGTTTAAGAGACAACTGGGATATGCTTTGGTCCACCCTCCTAGGATGCAATATTTAGCTGAGACCTTGTATTGTGAAATAAAGCCTAATCTAGCTGCTGTCAGACAAGCATCTTGGGCTTGGGACAACATCCAGACAAAAGGGATGGCTATTCTTGGAAGGTGTAATAATGTTGCTTCAGCTCAATACTATGATTGGTCTCATGCTAGAGCTCAGATTACTAGAATGCCCTTCACCATTGAGGATATACCTGGACCATCCACAGTACAGCCAACAACTACTGTCAGCCTGGAAGAATTTGAGAAGCTAAAGGAGAGGAATGAGAATCTGTCTCAAGCTCTGAAGAAGACTCTTTGGGAAAGGAGTGATGATCGTCTGGACATTGAAAGATTGGAGAAGCTTAGGGTGGAGCATCTGGCCAAGATTGAGAAAACAGAGGACTACATCAAGAAAGCAAGAGCTGGGGAGCAAATATTGAAGAATGCCTGTAAAGAGGCCAAGCTTCAGAAGGCTAGGACTGATCTCTATCTGCAAGAAAGTCAGGCTAGGTGGGTCAGGATCACTGAAGCCCGTACTCAAGAAGATCAGAGAACTCAAGCCAGGATTGAGCAGTTAGAGGCCAATGAAAAGAAGCAGCAGGAAGCTTTGCTGGCAGCCCAGAAGGAGATTTTAGAATTGAAGCTTAGGGCTGGTTTGAAGAGGTCAAAGGACCAGGACAGGCACAAGAAGCTGACCACTGCCATTGCCACTAGAAACCTCCTCATCAGGACTATTACAGAGCATCCAGCTGGTCCAGTGACTGAAGCACTTCTGAAGGAGGTTAAGGAGGATGAGTTTGGACTAGATGTCTGACTTTTTGATTGTTGTTATTTCCATTTGATGTACTTTTCTTTTGTGTTGTATTTTGACCCTTCAGGGGCATATGTTGTAAAAACAGACTATGTATTATTCATCATTTGTAATATATTTTAGTTTGTTTTCATTTGTGGGGTTTCTTTTTCTCAACAACATCAGAGCATCTTCCTCGAGGACTGGAAAGGTCAAAACCAAGAACCAAGCCGGATACCTTGGAAAACAAATAAGCATACTGCATTGCATACTAACTTTTGTTTTGTTTTGTAGGTTTTGTTATTATTTTGTTTGTTTCTAACTCTGTTGTGGTTCAGGAAATATTGCTCGCAGAAGAGTGTTCCCTGTCAACCGTGCACACCGGTATCCTACTCGCAACAACCTTCCGGGTATCCTAATGGAGCAAGTACAGCAAGACCTGACTGAGGTCAGAACCCAGATGGCTAATGAAAGAGTGGAGATGAGAAACCAAATGGCCCAATTCATGACAGTGATGAATGGCTTGGCTCAGAGCCAAGAAAGGTTAAGGGCATTGGTAGAAAGACAAACCCCCGAGGAACCTCATCCTGGGACTGGAGGAACAAGTAATAATGAGAGAGGTCAGCCTCATGTTAATCCACCTGTATTTGGACCACATCTAGATCCGGAAGTCAACATCCCGGGTAATGTGCAAGGAAATACTACTGGGGGGAGAATCCTGCAAGAGGATCCCCAAGAAGAGCAGTTTACTGTCATGGGAGCTGGAGATGAAGTCTATGATAGAAGGTTTTATGAAATTGCTGAGAAATTGAGATCCTTGGAATCTCAAAACTCCTTGGGCTTCGATGTAATGGATATGGGGTTAGTGGATGGGGTGAGAATTCCCCACAAATTCAAACCCCAGTGCTTTGAGAAATACAATGGAACTTCTTGTCCACGAACTCACCTGCAGTCTTTTCTAGGGAGACTTAAAGCATATACCATGGATGAAAAGCTGTGGATGTTCTATTTTGAAGACAGTTTGACTGGGGCTTCAAGAGAGTGGTATTCACACTTGACCAGAGCTACTATCAGATGCTGGAAGGACTTAGCTGAAGCCTTCATCAGACAATACCAATATAACCTGGACATGGCTCCTAACAGGACCCTCCTAATGGGAATGTCTCAATCCTCCAGAGAAAGCTTCAGAGAATATGCCCAGAGGTGGAGACAGCTTGCTGCTGCTGTCCAACCACCCATGTCGGAAAGAGAAATGGCCGACATGTTCATGAATACTCTGCAAGGAACATATATTGATAGGCTGGCTGCCTTTTCTTCCACCAGTTTTGCTGATGTAGTTATAGCCGGTGAAAGAATTGAGAGTCTATTAAAAATGGGTAAAATTTCTGATAATGGTGCAAGTTCGTCCAGTAATCCCAGGAAGCCTTTTGTGGGACCTCGAAGGACCGGTGAGACAAATGCCATCCATGCCAATAGGGGCAGACCTCAGTATGTTCACAGATCAGTGGCAGCTGTCACTATTCCAGCTCCGGTTCCTCAACATCCAGCATATCAACAACCACAACAACCACATTATCAGCAGCAAGTTCAGTATCTGCAACAGAGGACCTACAACAATAACAACAATCAACAACAACGATCCTTTCAACAAAGACCATCACAGGCAAACAGGGTTATTGACCCTATCCCTATGCCTTATGCTGCCTTATTGCCACAACTCCTGAAACTTAACTTGGTTGAGTTAAGGACATTGGCACCTCCAGATCCCTCCAATCTCCCGAAGAATTATGATGTCAACGCCAGGTGTGCTTTCCATTCCAACGCACCAGGCCACAATACGGAGAAGTGCAGGGCCTTGCAAATGAAAGTTCAAGATCTGGTGGATTCTAAAGCCCTCAACTTCGCACCTCCTCCAAATGTCAACAGAAATCCTATGCCTAATCATGGTGGGCCAAGGATTAATGCCATTGAGGAAGACAAACCATCTACTCTGATCACTAGTGTTGCACAAATTCAAACACCTCTGGTCGAAATTAAAGCCTAGCTTCTAGAGTGCCAGGTATTCCCCGGGTGTGAGCTCGGTTATGGATATTGCAACATTGCAGTCAACGGGTGTGATAATCTGAGAAGCGGCATAGATGGTCTTATCAAAGATGGTATACTTCAGATCTCGACAACGACGCCTACAAATCCAGCAATTCCTTTGACAACAATTCCTGATTCCTCTACAACAGCAGCAACAATCATTCCTACCAATTCATCAATATCATCAGCGATGGCTCTGTCCATCACTTCAACAAATCAGGTTTCAACAACCATTTCTTCTACAACATCAGCATCCCTTTTATCAGCAGAATCTTCTACAACGCCAGCAGAAATTAACGAAGATGTCTCAGCGGTCACCATCTACTATGATCCATCAAATGTTCCTCCAAACAACAATTTCCAACAACAAGACGTGGCACCTCCCGCCAGATCACCAGTCACAATTTACTACGATCCGCACACCATTACAGTACCCTCCTCTGCAACAGTCAGTCCAGTTACTATTACGGTGCTTGGACCAGTTCCTTATGAAAGCAGTAATGCCATACCTTGGCATTATGGCTCTGATCTTTACTGCAACGGGGAGAAAATCACTCTGGATTCATCAACCTCTTCTCCACAAATTGATAATGTTGGGGGAGGCGGAGGCTTCACCAGAAGCGGACGCCTTTTTGCCTCACAAGTGCAAAGAGCTAATGTTGAAGCAGAAGCTGCTGCCAAAGCAAAAGGAAAGAGTGTGGTACTCGAAGAGCCAACTGTCAAAGAAACTCAGAAGATATCTTTTGAACAAGATGTGGACGAGTTTATGAGAATCATAAAGAGAAGTGATTACAAGGTGGTGGATCAGCTTCACCAAACTCCCTCAAAGATCTCCATATTATCACTATTGAAGTGTTCCGAAGCTCACCGGAATGCATTATTGAAAGTCCTGCACGCAGCATACGTGCCAGAGGAGATTACCGTTAATCAGCTAGAAACTGTGGTGGCAAATGTCAATACCAGTCATGGACTGTGTTTCACCAATGCTGACTTAACAACGGAGGGACGTAACCACAACAAGGCTTTACATATCACCCTGGAATGCAAGGGTGCTGTTTTATCACATGTACTGGTGGACACTGGGTCATCACTCAATGTTCTACCAAAGAAAGCCTTGGTGAAGCTGGAGTATGATGGCTTGGCACTGTGTCCGAGTAATTTGGTGGTGAGAGCATTTGATGGCTCTAAAAGATCAGTGCTTGGGGAGATTGATCTGCCTGTGGTGATTGGCCCGCAGACTTTTAAAATTACCTTCTATGTGATGGACATTTAGCCGGCCTATAGCTGTTTGCTGGGAAGACCCTAGATTCACGCCGCTGGCGCTGTTACATCTACCCTTCACCAGAAGCTGAAATTCGAGTGGGAAGGCCAGATCATCACCATCTGTGGGGAGGAAGACATCTTTGTTAGCCATCTGGCTACGTACAAATACATAGAAATGGATGGAGAAATCCATGAAACCATGAGCCAGGGGTTTGAGGCCCTGAACATTAATGAAGCATCTGCTGTGCTGGGAACCTCTATAACGTCATATCAGCAAGCCCGGAAGGTTGTTGAAGAGGGTACTGCCCAAGGCTGGGGCAAGCTGCTGCCCGTGGAAAAGAAAGAAGACAGATTTGGGTTGGGTTACATACCAACTCAACAAGATCAATCAGAGGCTGCGAAAGAGCCCAATTTCGTCAGCGGGGGAATGCTCACCCCGGATGCTGTAAACAACTTGGAAGACGAGGAGGAAAGCGACCGCAACCTGGAGAGCTGGATACGTCCAAGGATCCCGGGGAGCCAAGTCCTTAACTGGTCTTCCCAGGAAATTATAAGGGTTACTCCTGCAGAGTAATTATCATTTCCTGTATTTTATAAGCATGCATCAAGTCTTGCATCTTGCCCAAGATGTCAAGACTCATTTTGTAATCGGGCCATCTTGTAATTTTGTGCAAATGGATTAATCAATGAATATCGGACATCTTTTGCAAACGAGTCTCTTTTTCGCTCACTGTCTTTTCATTTTTCTTTTTGTACAAAAATAAAATGGCAATGTTTTCAAAATAAATAACTTCATTTTTCACTTTTTCTAAACAAGATTAAAATTGATCACTAAAATAAACAATCTAAACCCTTGCAGAAAGTGCCCTCCAGACTGCACCGACAACAACACTGCCATGGCTTCGTATGACTTTGACAATCCAATCAATCAAGCTGATGAAGGGGTTGAAGAAGATTATGAGCTACCTGAAGAGCTAGCCAGGTTGTTAAGGCAAGAGGAGAAGGTTATCACTCCTCATCAGGAGGAGGTTGAAACGGTTAATCTTGGTACGGAAGAAGACGTAAAAGAAGTTAAGATCGGGGCCTGCCTACAAGATTCGGTAAAAGAGCAACTGATTGATATGCTTCGGGAATACGTGGATGTTTTTGCTTGGTCTTATCAGGATATGCCAGGGTTGGACACCGATATTGTCATGCACAAGCTGCCTTTGAAAGAAGATTGCCCACCAGTAAAACAGAAGCTGCGACGTACTCGCCCAGATATGGCAATGAAGATAAAAGAAGAGGTACAAAAATAGTGGGACGCCGGGTTCCTTGCTGTAACTAGTTACCCGCCGTGGGTTGCTAATATTGTGCCTGTGCCTAAGAAGGACGGCAAGGTGAGAATGTGTGTGGATTACCGGGATCTGAACAGAGCCAGCCCGAAAGATGACTTCCCTTTACCTCACATTGATGTATTGGTCGACAACACGACTCAGTTCTCGGTATTCTCCTTCATGGATGGATTTTCAGGATATAACCAGATCAAGATGTCACCTGAAGACATGGAGAAGACAACTTTCATCACACCCTGGGGCACATTCTGTTACAAGATGATGCCATTCGGACTGAAGAATGCGGGTGCCACTTATCAACGGGCTATGGTAACATTATTCCACGACATGATCCATAAAGAAATTGAATGTTATGTGGATGACATGATTGCCAAGTCCCTCACAGAAGAAGACCACCTGGTAAATCTGTTGAAGTTATTCAAGCGTCTGAGGAAGTACCAACTGAAGTTAAACCCCAACAAGTGCACATTCGGGGTACGATCTGGTAAGCTGCTGGGATTTATTGTAAGTGAGAAAGGGATTGAAGTTGACCCTGATAAAGTTAAAGCCATTCAAGAAATGCCTGCACCGAAGTCAGAAAAAGAAGTTCGGGGTTTCCTAGGTAGATTGAACTACATTTCAAGGTTCATATCTCACCTTACAGCAACCTGTGAACCCTTGTTCAAGCTGTTAAGAAAAGAACAAACGGTCAGTTGGAACGAAGACTGCCAGAGGGCTTTTGACAAAATCAAGGAATACTTACAAGAGCCTCCAATCCTTATGCCTCCAGTTGAAGGAAGACCTCTAATCATGTACTTGACAGTATTAGAAGAGTCAATGGGGTGTGTGCTGGGCCAGCATGACGAGTCTGGTCGAAAAGAGTATGCGATATACTACCTAAGCAAAAAGTTTACCGACTGTGAATAACGTTATTCACTGCTCGAGAAAACTTGCTGTGCTTTAGCGTGGGCTGCTCGCCGACTAAGACAGTATATGTTGACCCACACTACCTTATTGATCTCAAAGATGGACCCAGTTAAGTACATATTTGAGAAGCCAGCACTCACCGGACGGGTTGCAAGATGGCAAATGATCCGCACAGAATATGATATTCAGTACACATCTCAAAAAGCCATCAGAGGCAGTGTATTATCTGATTATCTTGCTGAGCAACCCATTGATGATTACCAGCCTATGAGATTCGACTTCCCTGATGAAGACATCATGTTCATAAAAGCAAAAGATCATGAAGAGCCTGTTCACACTGAAGGGCCTGACCCGGAAGAAGAATGGACTATGATGTTTGATGGGGCTGTTAATATGAATGGTCGTGGTGTTGGTGCAGTACTCATTACACCCAAAGGAGTTGACATGCCTTTCTCAGCAAAACTCACCTTCAACTGCACTAACAACGAAGCTGAATACGAAGCTTGTATTATGGGTCTTGAGGAAGCCATTGACCTCAGGATCAAGACTTTGACTGTATTCGGAGATTCAGCTCTGGTAATTAATCAAACCAACGGCAAATGGTACACTCACCAGGATCATCTGATACCTTACCGGGATTATACAAGGAGGTTGTTGACTTTCTTCACAACAGTCAAACTTTAGTATATCCCTCGAGACGAGAATCAGTTTGCGGATGCTCTGGCTACCATTTCATCCATGATCAAAGTTCAAGCTGCCAACTTTGTGCCTCGAATCGCAGTATCCAGACTTGACAGACCAGCATATGTGTTCTCAGCAGACGTTGTCAAAGACGATAAGCCTTGGTTCCATGATATCAAATGCTTCTTGGAGGATCAGACATACCCACCTGGGGCATCTTCCAATGATAAGAAGACATTAAGAAGGCTAGCTGGTAGATTCTTCCTGAATACTGACGGTTCCTTGTACAAGAGAAAGTTTGATATGGTACTCCTTAGATGCGTTGATAGGACAGAAGCGGACTTGTTGATGCACGAAGTGCACGAAGGATCCTTTGGTACCCATGCAGGAGGGCATGCTATGGCTAAAAAGTTGCTAAGATCAGGCTATTACTGGATTACAATGGACGCAGACTGTTATGCCTACGCCAGAAAATGCCATAAATGCCAGATCTATGCGGATAAAGTGCATATACCTCCGAATCCTCTGAATGTGATGTCTTCACCGTGGCCATTTGCTATGTGGGGCATTGACATGATTGGAAAGATTGAACCAACTGCTTCCAATGGCCACAGATTCATCCTGGTTGCTATTGACTATTTTACCAAGTGGGTCGAAGCAGCCTCTTATGCAAATGTCACCAGACAAGTGGTAGCCCGATTCCTGAAGATAGACATCATCTGTCGGTATGGAGTGCCCGAGCGAATCATTACTGATAATGGTTCCAACTTAAACAATAAAATGATGGCAGAACTATGTCGGGACTTCAAGATCCAACACCACAATTCTTCTCCTTACAGGCCAAAGATGAATGGCGCTGTTGAGGCAGCTAACAAGAATATCAAGAAGATTGTGCAGAAGATGGTAGTTACCTATAAAGACTGGCATGAAATGCTACCATTTGCTTTGCATGGGTACCGTACGTCAATCAGAACATCCACTGGGGCAACACCGTATCATCTTGTGTATGGTATGGAGGCAGTCCTACCTGTTGAAGTTGAATTACCCTCCCTGTGGGTACTGATGGATGTTAAGCTGAACGAAGCAGAATGGGTCCGGTCCCGATACGAACAACTGAATCTGATTGAAGAGAAGAGATTGACTGCAATCTGTCATGGGCAGCTATATCAGAAAAGAATGAAGAGAGCCTTCGATCAGAAAGTCAGGCTCCGAGAGTACCAAGTAGGAGATCTCGTGCTGAAAAGACTCCTCCCTCCTCATACAGACCACAGGGGCAAGTGGACTCCAAATTATGATGGCCCGTTCATAGTAAAGAAAGTTTTCTCTGGCGGAGCACTGATGCTCAGCACTATGGATGGTGAAGACTTCCTGTCCCCTGTGAATTCAGATGCAGTTAAAAAATACTTCGCATAGAATGACCCGCTGGACATAAAAACAGAATGTAAGTCCAGGCAAAAATAGGGCACTCGGCGAGTCGAAAACAGAATAAAAGACTCGGGCAAAATAAGGGAAAATAAATAAAAAAATGTACACCCGCTGAGTTGAAAAGCCGCATTGGACGACTCAGGCAAAAATGGGTATCCCGGTGGATTGAAAACCTGAAAGGGCGATCCACGCAAAATAAGGGAATAAGCGAACAACTGCATTCTGAATTCGTCTGTATCACTTACAACTTGGTAAGCGTTGAAAGGTTCGAGCGTCGGTCAGAACCAGCCTTCTTCAGAAAGCAAGATGAGAAGAACGACAAAAGTCATACGAGTCATAGCAAAAGGGGAGCTCCTTGAAGCGTCATCAGCATTGCCAACATCTTTTTGTTTCTCACTTTGTAACGATTTCCTCATTTCAGGGGATCCGTTTCTTTGACTGAATCTTGCCAATTCAGGGCACACAAATTAATAAAATCTGATTTTCAGTCATATTTCGTCTCGTACATTTTATTTTCGTTTGCAAAATGTCCGATGTTGTTAATATATTGATTGCATAAATACATATGCGTCTTTCCTAAACTACATGCTTGCAGGAAATATATTGACTCCCGGGAGTGTCTAAACTCCTATGATGGAATCTGGTAAGGGATACCTCGAGGTACTTGTGCGTTTCTCTGTCTTTACAGGATTGCAGGTATTCAAAGCACAACATGGGGCATGAAGGCTTCTCCCCAGTAAGCTGCCAAGTCATTGTTTCCTCAGCACACCTTCCAAACAGCACCAGAGATGCTTTCCCCATCAGAGTTTCCGGGCATCACTTCCCCAACATTTCCTTCAAAAAACAGCACCTGAAGGTGTTCATAACCCCCAGCTGAGTTGTCAAGTATCATCCTCAGCAGGATCCCCACAGAAATCTCTAGGAAGATCTTTCAGTGATCTTTCTTCTTCCCCAGTCGAGTGTTAGACATGGAACCATCTCCCCGCGGAGTTTCGACTTCTATCCAGAAGAGCAACGCCCGAAGATCTCACGACAGAGTAAAGAATGCTTCCACAAACCCCAGCTGGGTCCCTCATTACCGAGATGGGTCTATCAATGATCTAGCTCCCCATGCAAAGTCAGATATGTCAGATCTACTAATGATATCATCCCCAGCTGGGATATCTACTTCAAGCAGACCAGCCAGAGATCTTCGCAGCAACGGGATTCGAATCCCGAATTGGTATCTTTGCATAATCATAGAATTCGCATCATATTTTCCCCCAGAGCGTAGCATTCCGTCTTATGCGGAGCATTGCGGCAAAAATCAAACATATTGCATAATCATAAGCCATGTTCTGAATCAAACACTTGTAAATACTGACAATCCATCAAACGATATACAGAGCATTTCCTAATTCTCCAACAGAGAGCCAAAGTATTTACTTACACACTCACAAATACAGATACTTCTCGACACCCATCCGTGTCATATCCCCAGCAGAAAGCCAAAGCGTCACCTTTACACTCACAGATACATATATATATATATATATATATATATATATATATATATATATATATATATATATATATATATACGATTCCTTGACACCCGTCCGTGTCACCTTCCCCAACATAGTTACCTGAACACTTTGTAAATCAAATACTCGTTTATAGTATTCTTTTCCGACACTCGTCCGTGTCATGCTCTCCACAACAAGTTAAACACTCGTCTGTGTCTCACTCATACAGATACTCGTCCGTATCTTGTATATACCATTTATATCCCCTCAGATTCGACACTCGTCCTTGTTCTTTGTTAACCAGTTGGTACTCGTCCGTATCATCATCTCTGAACATGCGTCAAGCGTTGGTTTCTACTGATACCCGTCCGTATCATAGTCTTAAGGATGCTCGTCCGCATCTTTAATCTATACACAATGTCAAACACTTATACCTTCATCTCTTAAATTTAGACACTCGTCTGTGTCTACCCTTCCCCAGGATGTCCCCAACAAACTTGTTAAACTATTTTCTTTCTATCTGACATTCGTCCTATGTCATGATACCTTTCGGCAACCGTACCCTGCTAGGTGATCGTCCTTCACCTTTTTGATGATCGTCCTTCATCACTCCCAGAGGAGTCTATATCCAGTAGAACCCCTTCCTATCCGACATTCGTCCTATGTCGTGATATTTCCAGCAGCCGTCCCCTGCTAGGTGATCGTCCTTCACCTCTTGATGATCGTCTTTCATCATTCTATCCGATGGTCGTCCCCATCATTGACCTTGTTATCTGGCATTCGTCCTATGTCATGATAAACCTTGAGAGCAGCCGTACCCTGCTAGGTGATCGTCCTTCACCTCTTGATGATCGTCCTTCATCATATCCGATGGCCGTCCCCATCGTCGACCTTTTCATTCGATATTCGTCCTATGTCGTGATGCTTTTGGCAACCGTACCATGCCAGGTGATCGTCCTTCACCATAGATGACCGTCCCTCATCTTAACCCCAACAGAGCAGCCGTCCCCTGCTAGGTGATCGTCCTTCACCTTTAGTGACCGTACCTCATCATCTGTACCATTTATTTCTTCAACCCGATGGCCGTCCCCATCATTTACCTTTAATCCCCAGAGAGTCTTATAACTTTACTTGATGGCCGTCCCCATCATAATCTCTTATATCCCCAGCATGTCGGTCGTCCCCATCATTGCTTCATCCCCAGCAGTCGTCCTCTGCTTGACAGTCGTCCTCCGTCGCCCGCACTTTATAAACATACTTTATTTTCTTTTACAATCTATATCCCTTTTCTTCTTCATTCAGTGAGTGCAAATCTTGGACTGTCTTTGATATTCAACCACAAGTTATCATGTTTGCATGATAAGCCCGTCACTTACATCCTGTACAGCTAACTCATGTTTGAATAGGGGCAGCTGTAAACACCCCAAATTTGCCCTCACTCATTCACACCATGGCTTGTGATTCTTTTCATGTGCATAAATTCAACCATATCATCTCATACCACATTTTTGATTCACTGCATTGATTCAAAGTCATCTGCATCTAGGGTTTGTGGTCTGAGCAATCTAAGAGCCATTTGAGCCACTCCAAAGGTCATCAATCACTTCAAAGGGGTCCATGTATGTTCAAGCATCATATTATATCCTCACTAGATCAAGGAAGTCAGAAAATCACAAGAACTGAGAAAGGCATGGAAGCAGAGCCAGGTTTAACTACACAGATGACCTAAAATTAGGGTTTTGGTTTCAGAGGCCATAACTCCAAAATTTTTGGTCATTCTTGTTTCTATTGGTCTCTATATGGTATAAGGATCATTCATATCAATTTTCATGAAGAAATTCCATGGGGAAGGCATCTGATCAAGGGATGACTTCTTGAGCAAGTCAGTGCAAAATCAGGGCATCTGAGGCCCCCAATGACCCAACCAAAGGGCATTCTCCATCATTTTGAATGTGTATGATCTTTATTTGATCATATAAGATGTTATAAGTTCACAAAATTGAAGAATTTCAAGCCATTTGCAAAGTTGCCTTTTTGGGAAGGTGACTTATAATGAAAACTTGCCATTTTGGGAAAGTTTTTCAACCTCCTCTTTTTGATTCAAAAATGCCTCAAATGAGAAAACTTTGGTCATGAAAGTTGTAGAATGGATCTTCCCATTTTCAAAAAGTACAAGAACTCATTCTAATTCATTTTGGATCAAAAGTTATGGCTTGTCAAAGTTGGACAAAATCACATAATTTCAAGTTTTACACCAAAGAGGCAAAGTTGCAAAACCTCATGCCAAGGCAAAATGTGACTTCAAATGGACTTCTATGCATTACACAAACATGAACCATGACCTAAAAATCAGAATGCACCAAAGAATTGTTCATTTTCATGCCTTGATCTTTAAGAAACTTCAAAAGGGCCAAAACTTTGTGAAATTGCAAAAACTCACATAAACTCAAATCCACTTGCTGCATTGCCTCAAATTCATTTCCATGGTTCTCCTTGATCACAGCTGAGCCAAGCCATGCCCTTGTACCATGACTGAACCAGCCCATACCCCCTCTTACACAAAAGTTGACTTTTGGCAAAATGGCCCATACCAATCAAGCTAGGCCAACAACAACTCTCTGACCTATCCAAACTTGATACATGGACAAAATGGGACTCAACACATAACACAACACAACCTAATCTCTCACACAAGTCAGCATCCTCAAAACTCACCTCTTATGCATTTTGTTTCGAAACTCATCACTCAAGTCTCAAACATCAAAACAAACTTCACAAAACCACTCACCATGGCCCTCTGATCATTTCCCAACCATCATTTGATCCTGAAACCCTCCCAAACAGAAACACAATTTTTCACTTCCCTTGAACAGAACTTCATCAATCTCTTAAACCAGCCATAAGAAATTCCAAACAAGCATTGCAAGCTTCTCAGGGGGTTCATTAAAGGCATCTTGGACCAAAGAAACAGCCAGAAAGTTCCAAAGATCAAAGCTCCAGTTCAGGTGAGCTCAAGAACAATTTTTCCAGAAACTTGTTTTTAAGTTACTAAATGGTTCTTTATGCTTCACTGATCATGTTGATGTGTTTTGTTTTGAAAATGGTTGAGAAATGAGTATGTATTCATGTTCTGAAATTTTTTGACCTAGAACTGTTTTGATTCGATTCTCACTTTTGATGTGTTTTAAATGTTGTTTGTTTGTTGATTCTTAATGTATGATGTATGGGGATCATTTCTGGGCAGAGAGATTGGATTTTAGAAGCCTAGGGAAGAAGATAGCAATTTTCAGGGAGAGGTGTGGCCGGAGAAGATGACCGGAGGTCATTTCCGGCCACCTCAAAGTCATTAGCGCATTAATGATGATTAGGGCTCAGTTTGAATGTGGACCATGGATTCTGTTGACCAGTGTTGACTCCCGCGCGTTTGTGTGGCTCAGATCACCCCATTAAGCCCTAATCCACGTCATTAACATAATTAATTAGGTTTAATTTTAATTTCAGCCAGTTTGAATCTGGGCCACTGGATCTGGTGCCAGTCAACTCCCTCCAAAACCATTTGAATCTCAGCCATGGATCTTGCATACTTCTCATAATTTCATTTTTAATTCATTTATTTTGCATTTTATTTGCACATATTATTTAAAATAGTAAAAAACATTTAAAAATTCTGAAAATTTTGTCAAGCATTTCATTAATTTTCAGAACCCAAAAATATTTTTTATTTTTATTTTTTGCATTAAAAATTATTTTTAAATTCATTTAAATATTTATTTTTAATTAGTTAATGAAAATTAATTAATTAAAAATGCATTTAGGTATTTAAAAATCACCAAAAAAATCTCATTGCATTTTAAAACATTTAGAAACATTATCAAACTCTCAAAACAAATTTATTTTTGGTCCTTGATGCATTTTGACCTTTTTCATTGGAATTAAATTCATTTAAAGGCAATATTTTTGTTCAAACTTGGAAAAACCCATTCTGCCTAACCATTGAGAGTTTGATGATGGTTCTTCTTGCATTGCATCCTTCATAGCATGTAGTTTATAGGATTAAATTGGTTTGAATTTATCTTCCATTTTCAAGTTGTTTAGCATTTTTCCTTGTGAGGTATCCCAAAACCCTAATTGACTTGAGAAATTCATAACTTGCACTAGGTTAAGAGTTAGGTCCCCTCCTTTGGGCAGTGAACTTGTGTAGGGTTAGGGTTCCTTTGATCCCATTTTCAATTTTTTATCATGTCATTTGCTTCTGGTTTTGAATTTTTGCATTGAATGTTGTATGTAAACCCTAATTTGTGCCTTCCTTTGCATCCATCCCTCATTTGCTTGCATTTAAGAACTTGCCATGACATTTTGTGCATCCACATGATTCATAATACATCTTAGGACATATTAGAATCATGTTTGATCATTGCACCATTCATTTGCCATGTTATGCATTCATATCATTTCATAAACTTTCATGAACTTTCATGGTTTAAAGCATACTTCATTTGCATCCTCATCCTTGTATGATCATCCACAACTCTTGACATGTGTTTGCATCATCTCTTAGCATCATTAACATCATGTTTATGCTTCTGACTTTGGTTTGCATCATAACATTGCATCTCATTTGTATTGCATTTCATTTCTTTGCTAACTTTTCAGGTGGTAAGTTGTTTTGAGAAGTGAATTTGCCTTCACTTCTCACAATCTCTTTTCATCTCTGTCATGCATCATTGCTACATTCTATCTTGTGTATTAGAGTGAGCTTGCTCATTCATGCTCTTTCCCACCTTCTTTCTTCACGCAACTTGTCTTCTTAAGTGAAGCAAGTTGTTTTGCTTCTCTCTGCTTCTTGATCCTTTCATCTGCTTCTTTCCTTGGTGGCTCTTTGAAGATTTCTCCTCTTAAGCCTCATTAACCATAGGAACAACCAAGCATGATAACAATTAGGGTTTGATTAGTCCCCCATTTAGCTTTTACCATTGTGTCATCTTTGAGTCTTCTTTCCTCATCTCATAATCAAGGATTAAACCCTAAAGGTTTTAAGGCTTTGTGATTAAGCTTATGCCTACATCCTTCTATTAGGATGGAGTGTATAACTTTAATCCTAAGTGTTAAACCCTTAATGTGTTTAAATCCTTTAATCAATCCATCTAATAAATCACTAAGACATCAAGCTTGTAACTTGGGCCTTGCATTAGGGTTCTAATTCTTCCTTAACTGGTTAAGAAGGACTAACCCTAGTGTTAATGGACAAGTCCCCCTCAAGTTGTCTTACAAACCATAAAAATCACTTCTTCATATTACCATTAACTAAAATCCACTTAATAAAGGCTTTGTTTTGTCATGAGGTTAATCCATAATCATGGATTAAGTTGAGGTATCTTCCTCAGCTTAAATGTTCTCATCTATTATCCTTCTATTAGGATGGTGTAATGAGTCCATTAAATCCTTGGTTATGGCTTAAACTCATTACTTAACACTAAACAAAAACAACAAAAACATCTAAATAAATACAAGTAGGTTAATGATCTTAATCCTACATCATGGTGATTAAGTGTGGGGTGTTTACTTCACACTTAAGGTATCCTCATTACCCCTAATAAGAGGGAGGATGTGATGAGTTTACTAACCCTTGGTTTAGGCTTAAGCTCATTTACTTATGACAAAATCTAAAAAGCAATAAAAGACTGAAAACACAAAAAACAAAAAATAATCGTCTCCTCCGGGATTCTTTTTTCATCTCATTCACTCATAAACGAGAACTTGCTTCTTCCGTCTAATGCAAGACAGTTTGCACCTGAGCCAGACAGGTCATACACTTGAGCATAGACAAGTAAGTAGTACACAAGTCAATTTATCTTTCAGTCTCTTTGAGTCGAACTACGGTGTTCTGACTTCCTCATTGCACGAGAGAATACGTAGGCATAACTTAACAGTTATCGAACAAAAGTCTCTGTATATTCCCCCTCTTTCCAGCATTATTCTTTAAGCCTCATAGTCTTGAGCTTTATACTCCTGTTCTTACACTGACACTCCTCTTATACACTTCACATTTCTTTTACACTGACACTTGCATTCTTTCCAGCTTTGATACACAGATAACACTGACACTACCCCTTTAAAACACAAATCTTTTAAGCGTGGATCCCGTCGAGTACGACGGACAATCTGGGTGCTAATACCTTCCCAGGTTGTAACCAACCCCCTTTCTCAGTCTCTCTGGTTTGCGATCGTCTTATCCATATCTTTCTAGGTCTATGCAGCATTACCTTTCCTCCGGGATAAAAATGCCTAGCTGGCGACTCTTGTCTTCTGAGTTCACCCTTGTGTGTTCTCTCTCCCTTCACCGACCGTTCGCGTCTGTACCCCATTTACTTAGCCTCATTTGGTGGGAGCGACACATCTGAAGAAGTCAAACATGTTCCTCGCGACATAACATGCAAGCAGATGTGCTATCAAAACTCGCGAGCACGAAGAAGAAAGGCGGGAAAAAGTCTGTCATACATGAAATATTTCCTAACCCCAACATTGAAAAGATATCCTCAACAATAGACGTAAACGTCATCGGCGATGCTAACTGCTGGATGACCCCGATCTACAAATACTTAACTAATGACAAATTTCCCGAAGACCTAAAGGAAGCCAGTATAGTCAAGCAACGATCTTGGTCATACGTGTTGGTCAAAGGAAAACTATATCGGCGGGGATTCTCCATTCCCCTCCTCAAGTACGTCGAGGAAGAATTGATTCCTCATATCCTGCGTAAAATCCACAAAGGCATCAATACCCAACACTTGGGCGGGAGATCTTTGGCATGGAAAGCTCTCCGGGCAGGATATTACTGGCCAACAATGCAGAACGCCGCCTAAGAGCACGTGAAAAAATGCGATAAATGCCAACGGCACAGGGACATGCACTTGGCACCTCCAAACGAGCTTAAGACAATGTTGTCCCCGTTACCATTCGCATGTGGGGCTTAGATATCATCGGTCTTATTATCGTCGATTCGACTAGAATAAATATTTGATCGTCGGAGTAGCCAAGATCGCAACCCTCAACATATTGTGTTTCTTCAAATGTAACATCCTCGCTTGGTTCGGGGTACCCCAGGCCATAGTGCCGCTCCCGGGATTTTCATCCTAGTACAAACGCGAAAGTGGCGCGGAAAAGGTAGAGTCGCCAGCCAGACATTTTTATCCTGAAGGAATGGGAAAGGTAATGTTGCACAAACCTAAGGAAGAAGGAAAAGGACGAGGCCTTGCGAACCAAAGATCTGGGTCCGGAAGTCGGTTACGAATTGAGAAGGTATTAGCACCCCAATCCGTCCGCCGTACCCGACGGGATCCATGCTTATAAGTCTGTTTTCAAAGGGTGAGAAATAAAATGCTGTTTGAATAAAAGAATGGCTATCTGGAATGGAATGGAAATGAGAAAAGAAATGGAATTGAGAAATGAAAAGAAAGGGGGAAAATGTAGGGAAAAAGAATGATTGTGCTCGAATGGGCCCTACCCCACTGCCTACGTACCTCATCGGGATAAATGAGGATCAGAGTCGCCGTAGTTCGTCTAACTAAGGCTGAAACTTGTTTATGATTTTTAGGATGACGTTGCCATAGCTCTAGCTCAGGTGTTACCGGCTCTGACTCAAGGGTGTTTACCGTGTCGCTGTTTGAACTGTCGAGGCAAGTCACGTTCGTCCGCAAAGAGTATGAGATGAAAAAAGAAGACGTGTTGTTTTGGTTTGTTGTCTTTTAGAAGAAGTATTTTGAGTTTGTGTTTGTTGTATGTACAACACTAAAGACTATGACACAGGAGCGAATACTTTCCAAGATCTCCCCCAATGGAACATTTGTAAAGCATCCTAGAAGAGTGAAGGAGACCTTCACTAATCATTTCCCGTATAGCTTAAGGCTCGTGACGTATTGTACACATTTTCCTTTATTAAGTGTTTTTTATTTTCTTTTAAGATGAGAAGTGAGACTCAAGTTGTCAAAGGAAAACTTCTAAGGGAAACTAGACTTACCCTAAGTTAGTTGAGTTTAAAGATAACCTATGGTTAGTGAGGTTTGAAAGATTAAATCTACCTAAGAGATATTGAACTAGAAATGCTAGTAAAAAAAGTTAATGGTGAACAATATGGTCCTCCTAAGTCATGGTAGGTAAAAACGTGTATGAAACATAAATGGGATGAAACGATGGATCGGGTGGGTCGATTACGTGGTGCTAAGACGCATGACTTATGGTGTGCAACATACAAGGCTTGCTTTTGGTGCAATGGAGTGGAGAGATGGTAATCGAGGAATCCTAAAGTCACATGAAACTTTATTTATTTATTTGGAAATTTACTCGACGTTGGATCGAGTATCTTATTTTGCTTTTTGAGATTTTTGTTTTTTATCGATTCATTTTATCTTTTCTATCCTAATTATAGAAACTATACAAGCATACAAGTTCTAAGCTATTACATCATAAAGTACAGAAAATATAATCGAGGCATGACAAAACATAGTCCAAATCCATAAGCAAATCCTCGAAAAATACCTTGCACAAAAAGGAAATTGTTAGTAAATGAAATGAACATGAATATGCATAATATGATGGAAATGAATTAAGATGACAAAAATATCAAAAGTCATGGAAAAAATGTGAGATTAGTTCCCTAGGGTCTCTAACCTGATTATAACATTGTGTTAAAAAATCTCTTAAAAATTCAAAGTCTAACTATGTAAAATTGCCACCTAAATCTATCTAAGGTTCAATCACAAATTTGCACAAATCACACTACCAAAACAGTGGATAAAATGGCCTAAAAAATATACCAAATATATTCTAGATTCTATTATTTGTCCTCTAATCATATAAAAAAGAATGGACCAAAAATGTTACAAGAAGTGAGAGAAATAAAATATACAAAATTATGTGTCCATGTGAGAATTCAACCTAAAACCAATTAAATAAAAAATCGAAATTAAATTGGAAAATGATTAAATTCAGAAAGTAAAAATTGGGAAAGGTTCTAACTTGAGTTAATATCCTACTATAATTTTTGGGAATTTTTATTATTTGTTTTTAGTATTTTTCATGTATTAATTTGAAAGCTATATAAAATAGAATTTAAAAAAAACTAAGAAAATAGAAGATGGGGTGAAAAAGAAGTAATTTATTAGTTAAAATGGTATTTGAGCTCTCAATGGGGGTGCCAATAATGAATAGAGAGGGCCCATTAGCGCAGGGTTGCCTACCATGTCTCCAGTCAACTTTGTTGACTCAGCCAAATTCGTTGGATTGTGTGGATGGTTAGGATTGAGGGATGCATAATAGTTATCAAGGGTTGCGGTGCGCAGGATGGAAGGCAAGGGTCCAACCGGACGGTGACACGTGTTACCACCGGATTGGACCATCCAACAAGAATCTCATCCCTCCATAAGTCTTGGGCGGTGGGGGTTAATGAGTTTTATGAGACTTAATTGATGATTAACTGCATGATTAAGGGAATCCAATACCTTTTATTATTCTAACGGTGCTTTTAATCAAAATTATGAGTTTTAATTTTCATAAATAATAAAACAAGAACCAGTCAAACCCTCTTTCAACACTCAGGCCCTTTCATTTTTCCCAAACAATGACAAACGAAACCCTAAGATACCGTCGGAGAAGACGGTTCCGCGGCCGAAGCCACCGTCAACTCCGACGGGAACACCTTAAAACCCCCTTCTTCCGTTAATCCTCACTCTCTTTCTCTCCTCTACTCAAATCCAAAGTCGGCTTCTCTAACACATCGCTCAAACAACGGGATCGGGACCTCCAAACCTCTCACGATTTCCCCTCTTAACCATAAACGATCTCTTTTAATCCCTAAGAGACCAAAAAGATACTTGTAAACAAGGTTCAGTGAATACCTATGAAGCGAGGATGATGACTTCGAAGATTAATAATTCTCAGGTATGATTCACCACTTTTGGCTTTACGTTCTTTTACTTCGCCTTCTACCTCTTCTTTGTTGTCGTTCTTGATTCAATGCATTGGGTGTTGTTATGAATTATTGATGTTCTTGTAGACCGACTATTTGACGAGGATCAGTTGGTGAAGAAATGCAAGGCCGTGATGATGACCGAAATCACGGAGGCAGAATTCTTTGAAGGCAATGAAGAATTACGTCCAAAAAAGAGTCCTGAAGGAGATTCTTTTGCTGAGTTATTGAAGGTGCTTTGATAAAAATCGATGGAGATTGGAGCTGGTGTTGATTTGTAGGTTGTTCAATTGTTGCGGTGATTTGAAGAATTGGTGAATATTGGAATTGCAGAGAGCGAGAGAACCAGAGAACTTGAGGAGCATGAAGGTGGTTATGAAAACGAAAAACAGATGGAAGGGATCAGGGAGAGTTAGGTGAGGAAGAATGAAGTTTGAGGAGGATTGAATGTGGGAAGAAGGATGAAGAATAAGTGGATTCAGGAGAGAAACCGAAGAATGAGAGAGTATGAAAAAAAAAAGGTCCTGAATTCAGAAGCTGATCAATGGGTTTATAGAGGTGAGTTCCTTCTGATTCAGTTTAATTTCAGTTAGGAATCAGTTAAAGTTTGTTATTTCTTCAGTTATGGTGGTTATGAATTTAGTTAGGGTGATTTGAGGATTGGTTAAAAAGAATTTAAGGAGTTTCGAATTTCTCTTCTTTACCAAAGTTATCCTGACTTTTCTGATTTTATTTATGCCGACTTATTTTACGAACCCTCCTTTCTTCTGATTTCGTAGCTGATGTTTAACATAGTTTACATCTTTTTTTATTTGCGATTTTCCTTCCTTTGCAGGTTGTGTGTTTATCCGTGATGACGATGATGTTGCGAATATAATGACGGTGCTAGCGACGTGTTCTCGACTCTACACACTTGAGAGTGAAGAGAGTGTAGCTTGCGGCCGGTGAAGGCGGATGATGAATGGGAGATTGGGGGTTGAGATTGCAGCGGATCTTCGATGCTATGTTATGAGGTAACTGCAGTGATTCTTTCCGTTGTGATTGCACCACGAAGACGAAAAAATGACGGCATAGATCTTCAGGTACCATTTCTCAATCCCTTTCTTTCGATCTGTTACATTACCGACTCTGCTTCTTCTCCTCCTCCTGCGTGATTGAATTATTGTGGAGTAAATGCCGAATTCTTGACATCTCTGTAAACGGTTATTGATGATTCTTGCAGGTGTTGATTGCCGATGCAGCGGATTATTGAAGATTCTCGAAGATGGTGATGCATAGAGTTTTTTTTTTCGGTTATGTTTTTGTCGTACTGTAATTGGATCTTGTTTCAATTTTTCTTCTCAGCTTTGGTGTTTTTAGCTTCTGATAGATTTTCCTCCTTATGTAATCTTCTGGTTTTTGTGTTGTAAAATAAAGAAAGATTTTGGTGAAATTCTGTCACTATTTTGTTGTGAAAATATTATGGAGGGTTTGAAGATTGAATGAATAGAGAAGAATTTCTTTCAAATTTGATTTTCTGCCTTCTAACTTAACTTCTGATAAAAGTCTAACTTAACGTCTCATAAAAGTCTGTTAGTTTTAGGATTTGTTATACCAAAAAACTTATTTCAAAATTATTGTATGGGCTTAGAATTGGATGGACCAAAAATATGGACATAATATGTGAGTTCAATGGTAATAAAGACAAAAACAACAAAGACCTTAGAGTATAAAAGACAACCTTCATAATTGATTAAAATGGACTTAGAATCATGGGAAATAATGCTTGAATTTGTGGATAAGTCAAAGAAGGGATGAAGAGATGACATTGACAAATTTTTGGGATGAACTTAGATAATGGATTCAACAAATGTATAATTTTGGACTTTGATTTTAAAGAAATGAATTAGAATTAAAATGAGTTTTGGAGAAGTGTAATATATTGGTTATTTGGTTATTGGATTGAAAGATGGATAGAAAAAACAACATGGTTTATTGAACGAAATTGATACGGAAATAGACATTTGAAGATTGGACTCAGAAATATCAACTGAACACTTGAATGAGTACATCACCAAAATTCTCGTTCGCCCATGAAAACTAAATTGAATTCTTCATGACAATCTTGACTTCACTGTTTCAACCACAAATGATTTGTATCACAAATAAAGACTCGAAAGAGTAACGCTGTCTTGAGTATAATAAATCCTTGGCCACGAAACTATCTCAAATAACCTGATAATAATGTCTTGGAGAACCATTGAACGTGATAACACGATCCTTAATTAATGAAACGCTCATGAGCTCAAATATGAATAAGAAACCCTTAAACCTCCTTGAAATATGCACTAAGTGAAGGAATGCTTTGAAATGTCGAAATCCAACCCAACCCTAGCTCCTGGTCAGTCTCGAGTAAACCCTGATGAAGCCTTAATCGCTTATTGCCTCTTGTAAAATCTTAGGACAAATACTTGATGAACCCTTGATATGGAGACCAGGATAAGCATAACTCAACCTCTTGCTTTGACTTGAATGAAAAAAAAACCCTAAGAAAATACGAAAACTCGATCCAAAGCAATTTATAGTCATCTGTCTTAAGAATTCTATGCAAATGCATGATTACGAGTAACGTGAATTAATGAGAGAATGCAGATGAAATGTGAAACATAAGCCATTTAAGGTGAAAAATAAGAGGGCAAATTTTAGGGTGTTACAGCTGCCACTATTCAATCACTGTAGACCTTAATGGATGATAGTTGTTTCTTTTAGATGCTTGAGGTATGCAGGGATTGAATACTAGAAACAACCAGAAAATTTGCACTCTATGGCAGAAGAACAAACTCTACCGAATGAATTCTGCTTGGAGATAATTATGACGGGAAGAATAGTAAACAAGGGATATCTTTTGAGTGATGTCAGATGGCTATTGACTTGCCACGCTGTGGGTGGACTTTGATAATTTGCCACACTGCGGGTGGACTTTGGAAATTTGCCACACTACGGGTGGACTTTGGAAATTTGCCACACTGCGGGGGCACATTGCTCAGCTACAGGAGACTTTTGTAAATTCACCACACTATGGGGGCATATTGCTCGCTACGGGAGTCTTTCAGAAAATTTGCCACACTACAGGGGCACATTGCTCAGCTACGGGAGACTTTGATGATTCGCCACACTACGGGGGCACATTGCTCAGCTACGGGAGACTTT
The DNA here is from genome assembly GCA_963966055.1 of Lathyrus aphaca. Taxonomy (NCBI): domain Eukaryota; kingdom Viridiplantae; phylum Streptophyta; class Magnoliopsida; order Fabales; family Fabaceae; genus Lathyrus; species Lathyrus aphaca. The sequence goes on from OZ014525.1 coordinate 115,483,133, forward strand.
TGATGATTCGCCACACTACGGGGGCACATTTCTCAGCTACGGGAGACTTTGGCTCACTACGGGAGACTTCTGCACACTACGGGAGACCTCAATGTTTTGCCACACTACGGGGGCTGCTGCTCGCTGTCGCTCCCACCAAATGAGGACAAGTCAAATGGGGTACAGACGCGAACGGTCGGCGAAAGGAGAGATGAGAACACACAGGAGTGAACTCAAGAGAAAGAAAGAGTCGCCAGCTAGGCATTTTTATCCCGAAGGAAAGGTAATGCTGCATAAACCTAGAAAGGTATGGATAAGACGGTTGCGAACCAGAGAGACTGAGAAAGGGGGTTGGTTACAACCTGGGAAGGTATTAGCACCCAGATTGTCCGCCGTACTCGACGGGATCCACGCTTAAAATATTTGTGTTTTAAACGGGTAGTGTCAGTGCAATTTGTGTATCAAAGCTGGGAAGAATGCAAGTGTCAGTGTAAAAGAAATGTGAAGTGTATAAGAGAAGTGTCAGTGTGAGAACAAGAGTGAAATGCTCAAGATCATGAGGCTAAAAGAATGATGCTAGAAAGAGGGGGAATATACAGAGACTTTTGTTCGATAACTGTTAAGTTATGCCTACGTATCCTCTCGTGCAATGAGGAAGTCAGAACACCGTAGTTCGACCCAAAGAGACTAAAAAGGTAAATTGACTTGCGAACTGCTTGCTTGTCTATGCTCAAGTGTATGACCTGTCTGGCTCAGGTGCTAACTGTCTTGCATTAGACGAAAGAAGCAAGTTCTCGTTTATGAATGAATGAGATGAGAAAAGAATCCCGGAGGAGACGATTATTGTTTGTTTTTGTATTTTCAGTCTTTTATTGCTTTTGAAAGTTTGTCATAAGTTAATGAGCTTAAGCCTAAACCAAGGGTTAGTAAACTCATCACATCTTCCCTCTGATTAGGGGTAATGAGAATACCTTAAGTGTGAAGTCAGCATCTCACACTTAATCACCATGGTGTAGGATTAAGATCATTAACCTACTTGTGATTATTTAGATGTTTTTGTTGTTTTTGTTTAGTGTTAAGTAATGAGTTTAAGCCATAATCAAGGATCTAATGGACTCATTACACCATCCTAATAGAAGGATAATAGATGAGAATATTTAAGCTGAGAAAGACTCCTCAACTTGATCCATGATTAGGGATTAAACTCATGACAAAACAAAGCCTTTATCAAGTGGATTTTAGTTAGTGGTGAGATTAAGAAGTGATTTTTATGGTTTGTAAGACAACTTGAGGGGGACTTGTCCATTAACACTAGGGTTAGTCCTTCTTAACCAATTAAGGAAGAATTAGAACCCTAATGCAAGACCCAAGTTACAAGTTGGATGTCTTAGTGATCATTAGGTGGATTGATTAAAGGATTTAAACACATTAAGGGTTTAACACTTAGGATTAAAGTTATACACTCCATCCTAATAGAAGGATGCAGGCATAAACTTAATCACAAAGCCTTAAAGCCTTTAGGGTTTAGTCCCTTATTATGAGATGAGAAGAGAAGACTCAAAGATGACACAAAGGTAAAAGCTAAATGGGGGACTAATCAAACCCTAATTGTTATCATTCTTGGTTGTTCCTAGGGTTTATGAGGATTAAGAAAGAAATCTTCAAAGAACCACCAAGGAGAGGAGCAGATGAGAGGAACAAAGTGAAGCAAAACAACTTGCTTCACTTAAGAAGTCAAGTTGCTTGAAGAAAGAAAGTAAGATGAACAAGAATGAGCAAGCTCAAACCCAAACACATACAAAATGCAGCAAGGGAAGTATGAAAGAGATGAAAAGAGAACATGAGAAGTGAAGGCAAATTCACTTCTCAAAGTAACTTACCACCTGAAAAGTTAGTGAAAGAAATGAAATGCAATGCAAATAAGATGGAATGGCATGATGCAAGACAAAGTCAGAAGCAAATACATGATGTTAATGATGCTAAGAGATGATACAAACATGAGACAAGGCATGAGAATGATCATACAAGCATAAGGATGCAAATGAGGCATGTATTGAACCATGAAAGTTCATGAAAAGTTATGAAATGCAAATGACATACAACATGGCAAATGAAAGATGAAATGATCAAACATGATTCTAATATGTCCTAAGGTGTTTTATGAATCAAATGGATGCACAAAATGTCATGGCAAGTCATGGTATGCAAGTAAATGGAAGATGAATGCAAAGGAAGGCATAAATTAGGGTTCATGATCAACACACAAAGCAAAATCCAAAACCAGAAGCAAGAGACATGATAAAAATTTGAAAATGCAATCAAAGATACCCTAAACCTACACAAACTCACTGCCCAAAGGAGGGGATCCAACTCTTAACCTAGTGAGAGTTATGAATTTTCTAAGATTGCTAGGGTTTTAAGGTACCTTGTCAAGAAAAATGCCAAACAAATGGAAAATTCAAGATCAATTCAAACCAATTTCACCCTATAAACTACATTCTATGCAAGATACAATGCAAAAAGAATCATGATCCAACTCTCAAAGGTTAGACAGAAATGAATTTTTGAAGTTTGAAACAAAATAATGCCTTGAAATGAAATTAAATCCAAAGAAAATTATCAAAAGGCATCAAGAACAAAAAAGAAATTTGGTTTTAGAGTTGGACAATGTTTCTAAATGTTTTTAAAGGTTACATGAATTTTTTTGTGATTTTTAAATACTTAAAAGTATTTTTAATCAATTAATTTCCATTAACTAATTAAAAATAAACTTTTAAATGATTTAAAAATAATTTTTAATGCAAAAAATAAAAATAAAAATATTTTTGTGTCTTAAAAATTAATGAAATCTTTGACAAAAAATTTCATAATTTTTAAATGATTTTTACTATTTTAAATAAAATATGGAAAAGAAATGAAAAGAAAAGAAATTAAAATGAATAAAAATGGAGAGTCAACGCAATCAAGGGCCAGCATTCAAACTCAGGGGGGAGGGAAAGACTGCGCGCGCTCATGGACGGTTGAGATTGCTTCTGGAAAATTTAAATTTAAACCTAATTAATTAAGCTAATTAATTTGAATTAGGGTTTAATGACAAATCTGGGCCACACACGCGCGCGGGAGATTGACTTAGTCAACCAGATCAAGGGTCCATATTCAAACCTGGCTAACCCTAATTAATTAGCCCTAATTATTTTCAGGTCACCGGAGACGAGCTCCGGTCGTCTTCTCCGGTGACCTCCCTCCCTGAAAATCTCAAAAACACTCCCTAGGTCAAATCAAACCTCCCAAATCTCCAGAAATGATCCCCAAGTCCCCTAGAACAAGAATCCAGCATCAAATTTCATTTATTCATCATCAACAACAAGATTCGAACAAAAACTTAAAACTGAACAAAATTTCAGAACATCCATACAACCTCAAAACTCAATCATTTTCAAAAATAAAAGGTTTAGTGTGATCATGAGAACATGCTTTATCATTTAGAAACAAGAAATAAGAGTTCTGGAAAAATGAATTTCCATGGCTACCTGAATCGAAGCTTTCAACCCAAGAGCTTCTGGACCAGTTTCTTGCTTCCAATCAACTCCACTGACCTCCCTCAAGTGTTTGCAAAGCTTATCTGGAGTTTATTTGGGCTAGTTTGAGAGATTGCTTGAGTTCTGTTCAAAGGGGGGGAGAAATCGTATTTGGTTTGTGTGAGGTTTTGGGCTGTTTCAATGGTTGGTTTGTGATCAGTGGAACATGCTGAGATGTTTTATGAAGTTTGTTTGAATGTTTGATGCTTGTGGAGTGTGTTTCGAATGGTTTTGCAAGTTGGAGGATTTTTGGTAACTATGGCTTGGAGAGTGTTTCAGCATGAATTGTTGTGTGTTATGGCTTGCCTTTGGTCCACTTATCACTCATGGATAGGTCTGTGGAGTTGGTGTGCCCTATTGTGATTGGTATGGGTCTTTTGCCAAAAAGTCAAGCTTTGTGTAAGAGAGGTATGGGCTCATGGCTAGCCAAGGACAAGAGGGGTGTCCTGCGTAGCAAGAAGTGAGGAGAACCATAGGATCAATTTTGAAGTCAGCCAGCAAATGGATTAGGGTTTGAGTGAGGTTTTGCAATTTTGTTCATCTTTGGCCCTTTTGAAGTTTCTTGATCCACAAGTCATAAAAATGAGCAAACTCTTGATGCAATCTGACTTTTAGACATTGGTTCATGTTTGTATGAAGATTAGAAGTCCATTTGATAGCACAATTTGTCTTGGCAAGTGGTTTTGCAACTTTGCCTCTTTGGTGCATAACTTGAAATTATGTGATTTTTCCCAACTTTGACAAGCCATAACTTTTGCTCCAAAATGAATTAGGACAAGTTCTTGTACTTTTTGAAAAGGGAATGATCCATTCTACAACTTTCATGACCAAAGTTTTCCTATTTGAAGCATTTTTGAATCAAAAAGCAAGGGTTGAAAAAGTTTCCCAAAATGGCAAGTTTCCATTACAAGTCATTTTTCCCAAAAAGTCAACTTTGCAAATGGCTTGAAATTCTTCAAATTTGTGAACTTCTAACATCTTCTATGATCAAATAAAGATCATACATAATCAAAATGATGAAGAACACCCTTTGGTTGGGTCATTGGGGGCCTCAGATGCCCTGATTTTGCACTGACTTGCTCAAAAAGTCAACTCTTGATCAGATGCCTTCCCCATTGAATTTATTCATGAAAATTGATATGCATGATCCCTATACCATATAGAGACCAATAGAAACAAGAATGACCAAAAAAATTGGAGTTATGGCCTTTGAAACCAAAACCCTAATTCTAGGTCATTTGTGAAGTCAAACCTGGCCCTGCTTCCATGCCATCCTCAGTTCTTGTGATTCTTTGGCTTCCTTGACTTTGAGAGGATATAATATGATGCTTAAACACACATGGACCCCTTTGAAGTGATTGAAGACCTTTGGAGTGGCTCAAGAAGCTCTTGGATTGCTCAGATCACAAACCCTAGATGCAGATGACTTAGAAGCAAATGCAGTGAATCAAAGATGCAATATGAGATGCCATGATTGGACTTATGCATATGAAGACATCACAAGCCATGGTGTGAATGGGTGAGGGCAAATTTGGGGTGTTTACACTCGCTACGGGAGACTTTGGCTCACTACGGGAGACTTCTGCTCACTACGAGAGACTTCAATGTTTTGCCACACTACAGGGGCTGCTGCTCGCTACGGGAGACTTTGGCTCACTACGGGAGACTTCTGCTCACTACGGGAGACTTCAAGAATTCGCCACCTGGAGGATGGACTTTGGCCAGTTTGTGGATGGACTTTAAGAATTCGCCACCCAGAGGATGGACTTTGGCCAGTCTGCGGCTGAACTTTGAGAATATGCCACCTAGAGGATGGACTTTGGCCAGTCTGCGGCTGGACTTTGAGAATATGCCACCCGGAGGATGGACTTTGGCCAGTCTGCGGATGGACTTTGAGAATATGCCACCCAGAGGATGGACTTTGGCCAGTCTGCGGCTGGACTTTGAGAATATGCCACCCGGAGGATGGACTTTGGCCAGTCTGCGGTTGAACTTTGAGAATATGCCACCCAGAGTATGGACATTGGCCAGTCTGCAGTTGGGCTTTGCATATGTTGAATTGCATGGCATGTTTCCCCATGACACTGGGGATGTTATGTCTTGAGTATTATTAATGAACTGGTGTGAATGTAAAAGAAATTCCTGACGCGGAAGTAATAAGTCCCTGCTAACTCTGTGGGGAAACATAATGATCGCGGATTCGATCTCAAGAAGCCCAGTAGGGATAACATCTCTGCTGGGAAAGAGCGTGAATAATTCATTTGTCCCGAATTACCACCTTTGCCAAAAATAAATTTGACTTTAGACTTGAGGACCGTGCCAGGGGATACCTCGACCATTGGGGACTATCCACTCTCATGGATCTGCTGGGGAGGAGAATGATTTATCTGAAATCTGCTAGGGGAATACAAGTGTTTTACTGGGGATAGCTTCCATTCGTCTATTGGGGATGACAAAACCGGGACACGTCCTGCTGAGGAGGAAAGATTTCAAGTTGTCTCGTGCTGGGGATCAGTTGCTTCTATATGGACTTTACCTCAAGAGGATTTTACAAAAGACTTGGTGTCTTTAAACTCTTAGGTATCGTAACGACTGCATGAATCAGCGTAATAACCTTGCTGAGGAGGTAACCATTACCAATGCAGATGAGCTAGGAGCTGTAAGAAACATTGAATGAGATAATTGGCTTGACGAACGACCGCTAGATGGGTAATGGACTCAATCAGTAAGAGTTATGACAAGAGGGTGCCATAGAAACTCTTTGAGAGTGTAAATGTACTGGTACTCGGAACTCCGGGTAAATGCTTTCGATCGTCTGTCTTCGGGAAAGAATGAATTCTCGTACTATTGGGAGGGCCTGCCCCAGTATGAGTATTTGAATAGTTTTGCACTTGACTGACTAATCTTCACTCTTGGAGAGATTTGAATTTCGAAGTGATTGCCCCAGTTTGGCTGAATCTTGAAGAGATTGCTCGACGTAACTGCCCCAGATTGGCCAGCTCTTTAATTTTAAAGAGATTGCTCGATGTAACTGCCCCGGATTGGCTAGCTCTTACCACGGCTGGTCGGGAAAGTCCTTACTCAATGGAGCTTTTGCATAAAAGTGCACCTCGACATGACTGTCTTTCAGGAGTTTCAGACTTTTCAACTTGGCAAGCCTAAGCTTATGGATTGAATTTCCGCATGTGAACCATTTATGATGCCAAACAAATGTATGCAAGAAAAAAATGTTTGTTCTTAGAATGAAAATTCTAATGCAGCACACATGTTAATCTTGAAGTTTTGAAAAGGGATCGTAAACCTTCGTGAGCGAATCACTGGTTAAGATACGACATTATTTTGAATGAAAGTATGTACATGCAATACCAACAAATGTATTTTAGCACAACTCATAGGAGTCAGAAACGTGGTCTCGTGGTAGTACGTTCTCAAATTAACCCTGTTTCAGTTAGGACTTTTGAGGGTTGTATCGTGGTCTGGTTCACGGTTACAGAAATAAAGGATATAGGCTCGAAGTTTATTTGTGCCCACCCACTCTTCGTGATGTTCTCCATTCCTATGTTCAACTAGTTTTCATAAGCATTCACCTTTCATAAGAGTTTCGTGTTGATTGAGGAACCATTGCTGCAATCGGTTCAAGCACCAATCAGGTTATTGTTGAGAGTCAGTCACTCCTCCATCTTTCGTGTCTGTGCCACACGACTTTGTTCTTGCTTAAGGATCTTTCTTGTATAATCCTTTCCGTCTTTCGTGTTATTTTGCTTATTCCTAACTTTTTCCTGGACTGATTCTTGTGAATCTTTGATTGTGAAGTCCAGCGGGATGCCCTAACTTTTGCCTAAGTCGCTCGTTTTCAAGTTTCAACTTAGCGGGCTTTTTATTTCATTTTTTTGAACAAATCGTGTGACACTGTTTGTCTTGATCTCTTTGCGAGGGTGGCGACTGCCTCATTCTTTGGTCGACGAAGGATAACCATTGTGGTTTTCAATCCTTGGACCTCTTGATTTGGATAACCATTGTGGTTTCAGGTCTTTGTACCTCTTGATTAGCGTAGTGGAATGTAATGGATCCTCAAATACACTCCTTTATGAAAGCCTGAATGCTTAGTCCGACTAGCTGACATCTACCCTGCCCCTGGGTTACATGTGAGGGTTTTTTATGCGAAAAAAAAAACTCCTACTTCAAGGCTCGAAGGGGTTAGCAAGGGTCTATCTTCCTTATATCTCCAGTGTTTATGGATTTGAAACAAAGCATATACATCGTCAACAGGGCCTTATTCGAGAGCACACAATTAGAGATTTTTGTGTTTTTGTTTCGTCATTCTCCATCATAGAGTTTAAGCATGACGATTGGTATTGCAATATACACATACAGAATCATAAGTGAATGCGAATAAATTACTTCAAGAAAAACATGTGAGTTTTATTATTGATAACATTCAAAAGAAAAAAACTCTCATACATGTATACAAATGATTAGCATATAAAAGAAACTACAAATGGAAATGCAGTAAAGAAACTGAATATTGCCGTAGTTGAGGAGGCTTGACTCCGTCTGGACCTGTTAGTCTTGGACACTTTCAGTGATCAATAGCTCTTTCACAAAACTATAATCTTTAAATTGCAACCGTGTACCTAATCATGGCAATCATACTTCTTCTTCTAGCTATTCCGACTCTGACACGAGATATCTGAAGGAAAAAGTGAAGCTGGGGAGTAAAGTTGCCTCATAAGGTTGCTCGGAAAGACCTGACGATCTTCTGCCTACGTATCTTCATTGACCCATGACCAATGAAGAATCAGAGCGACACAGTTCCCCTCAATAGGGATGAAAAAAACAATGAAGAAACACAAACAAACAGTTGCCATTGCTGAGAGTATCTGGGTACTGATGGCTTTATTTGCTTCCTGAAGATTCCAGCTTAACATGGACCATCTGGTAAAACAACCGTGACACCGATTCCGTTGTGATTAGGCATTGGATTCTGGAGTACATTCGGGTGAGGCGCAAAATTGATCGCCTTGGAGTCAATTAGGTCTTATACCTTGTTCTGAAAAGCCCAACATTTCTCAATGTTGTGCCCCTGGGCACCCGAATGGAATTCGCATCTGGCATTTGCATCAAAGTTATGAGGTATATTATCAGGAGCAGGAGCTCTCATGGTACGAAGCTCGACCAGGTTCAACTTTAGCAGCTATGGGAGCAATATAACATATGGGCATGGGACGTGATCAAGTCTGCGGTTTCTCGCTCTTGTTCTTTCCTGATTTGGTCTCTGTGCCTGATATTGCTGACCTTGGGGTTGTGGCTGAACCTACGGAGTAATAGTCACTGCAGTTGTTTGGTAGTAACCTTGTGAACAACCTCTGTCTCGGCCCCTATACACGACATTGGTTTCACCTTCTCTTCGTCTTTGGTCGTTGCCAAAGGGCTTTCTCACACCAGAAGAACTAGCACTGCTTGCATCCTGAATCTTTCCTAATTTTAGAAAATTCTCTATTCTTTCTCCAGCAATGACGATATCAGAAAAACCAATGGACGAGCAGGCGGCCAGACGATCCAAGTAAACACCTTGCAAGGTGCCCATAAACATGTCGGCCATTTCCCGATCCAGCAACGGAGGTTGAACCTGTGCGGCCAACTCACGCCACCTCTGGGCATACTGCTTAAAACTCTCCTTAGTTCCTTGAGACAAGTTCTGAAACTGAGTGTGATTCGAAGCCATATTAATGTTGTATTGATACTGCTTGAGGAATGCTTTAGCTAGATCTTTCCAGCTTCGGATAGAGACCCTACTCAGCTTCATGTACCAGCTCAACGAAGCTCCATATAAACTATCTTGGAAGAAATGCATCCAAAGTTTCACGTCATCAGTGTGAGCCGAGATTCTTCCGAAGTACGCGTGAATGTGAGTCCTAGGGCACGTGCTGCCGTTGTACTTGTCAAACGTTGGTGCCTTGAACTTAGGAGGGATTCTGACTCCTGGTACTAACCCGAGACTGGTTACATCGATGCCTAGGGAATTCTGACATTCCATGGCCTTGATCTTCTCTGCCAGCTCTTCATACCTGCGATTGTTGATCTCATTCATGTTACCCATATCAGCATCCAGTAGAGTGAAATGGTCCTCTTGATTGTCTTATAAACCTGCATTACGTGTTGCGGTCCTATTTGGATTAGGCTCTCCGTTACGGGCAGCGTTAGAATCCACATTCTCAATCGGTATTCTAGTATTAACATTCCCATGGGGTTGCTCAACCATCATTCTGAGACGCTCCTGGTTCTGGGCCATGCCAGTCATCATGTCGATAAACTGATCCATCCTCTGACGGAGCTCGTTGAGATCAGTCTGCATTCGTTCAGCCATCCTTACTCGGTTTCTTTTAGTCGGATATCGGTGAACGCAGTGACCAGCTATATTGCCTGCAATTGAATAAGTTAGAAACTCTGGGTAACCTGCAAAAACACAAGAATATGATATGCATGAAATGAATGCTTATGACATGTCGATTCACTCTTAGGGCATTCCATCCCCTGATTCCAGTTTTGTGGATTTGATGAAGACAGAAGCTCTTTTTGCTGCAAATAACAAGCAGTGTTGATAATATAAGGTGTGTGTGTAGCAGACATGCCAAACAATTCCAAGAATACGAAGACCAACGTGTTTATGCAAATGTGTCAGATGTGTCAGTGATCACAAAGCGAGAGCACACAGAATGATAGTAAAGAGATCTTTTTATGATAAGAACTGGTTGATGTAGTCAAAACACACAAAGCATGAACTTTAAACAGAAGTGCAAACGATAAAAAGATTCCATCAACAGTCCTGATGGTAATCCCACAACATACAAGCAAACAAGAAGATGTCTTTGTCAATGCGATCCTCTATCTAGGTCTGAGTCAATGATCGGTCCTGTCTTAGGAACTTCTACCAATTCCTTCGTCTGCACCTGGTTGTCTTCAAACCTCTTCAGCTTCTTCTGATAGCAGATCATCATCCGCTTGTAGTAAGAAGCTTCTTCTCGGGCTTTAGCAAGTTCTGCATCTTTTTCTCTCAACTTACCGGTCATCTCTTCATCTTTCTCCTTTAACTTACTCACGATCTCTTCAGCTTGAACTTTGTCTTGTTCCTCTCTTTTGATCCTGTAAGCAGCATGCCTCTTTTTCATGTTCTCGAACATCAAGGTCTTTTGATCCAATTGCCTTCTAGTGTCAATTTGTTCCTTGGAAGAGCTCCTAGTAGCAAACTCGAACCTCTCATACCGATCTAACTCAACTTCACACTGTTTCCTTGCAATAGCATGCTTCTCAGCATCTTCTTGAGCTTTCCACTCAATCTCAAGTCTGGCGTGATTAGCTTTAGCAAGCTCTTGACTCAACTGTGCATTCTCCTTTAACAAATTGTCTCTTTCCGTCTTCACTTTGTTGAATTCCTCAATGCTAACTGTGGTAGACTGTTCAATGACCGTGTGATATAGAAGAGGCGCAGGCCCAAATGGTAACAATAACACTTCAACCCTTTCTTTTAGCCATTCTGCAAACGGTGGATACATTCGACAATTCCATACTCCCAAAGTCTTCTTCCCTCTTGTCTTTCGACTATGCCAAGCATTAGAAGCTTTCTGAGCAATTTCGAATCCGTCTGTTGATTGGAAGTACAAGGACTCTGTAATGTCCACAACGGCTGGTGGTTCCCTTTAGGCGTACCCGAACTGTCTAACCGTGAGGGAATGGTTATAATTAATTCCCCCTTTCCTCCCGATCAATGGAACATTAGGGAATCCTCTGCAACTATGAAGAATGTCAATGCACCGCAATCCCTGATTAACCCAGACAATGTCCTTTGCTTGTAAGCCCATTAGTCGTTCAGACCATTCAAGAGTGTTCTTCGTCCTCTCAAAAGCTCCTGATTGTGGAAGAAAGCGTGTGAACCACTTATAGAATACAGTCGCGCAAAAATTCAACATTCCACCTCTTCGCTTCTCATTCTTATAATGCACAGAGTGGTAGAGATCACCTAAGAGAGTAGGAACAGGATTCTTTGCTATAAAAATGCGAATAGCATCGATATCCACGAAGTTCGGCATGTTCGGGAACAAGGTGATTCCATAGATACACAAAGCGAGGATCACATTGAAGGTACTCCAACTTTTTACCTCAGCTGCTTTAGTAGCCTCATCCAACAAGAAACTCAAATTATATCCTCGGAAGCCTCCTTTGCTATCAATTCGGTCTTCCAATAATGACTTGCTCAAATAAAGAGCAGTGGCTACATCTTTGAAGTCGGGGTCAATCTTGGACCCAAAGAATGGTGCACAATATTTCACGGAAACTCTCAGGATGCTCGAGTACTCCTCTAATGTAGGTGCCAATACGAAATCAGAAAGTATGAAACATCAAAGTTGTGGATCATAAAACTGTAGCAAGGTGTGCATCCCTCTAAAAGCGTAGTCACTGATGGGCTCTATGAAATACAAAATCCACCCGTAATCCTGCTTGAAGACACTGAGAACTTCTGGAGGAGCTAAGGCTTTCACTTTGAGGATTTCTTTCACAACAGGCTGATGAACCTTGTAGGAGATAATACACTTGGTCTTTCTCTTGGATTCCATGCTCATAGATCAATACCCACAACTGGAATCAAGGATGTGATATGTAGCCCTGCAAATGAATAAACATGCGTTAGGAATGAAAGTATGTGGATGATGTGATGCAATGCAATGGCATGTGATCACTGTTGCATATAATGGGCATTGTTGTACTGCCTTATGATTTGCCTGAATACCGACTGTAAAGAATACCAGATCATAAGTATGTGACGGAAGAAAACCCAAGTATCAAGAACAAGGTGGGTTGAAGGTTTAGTTTTCCTGCAAACCTGTAAACCCCTCCCAATCTCACGGGTATGCTACTACGGGTCAACATCATGAACTCTCAAAGCCGAGCAGCAATAATACGTTCACCATTTCCGAGAAATGGCTCATGACCAAATCAGGGAATCGGTTTGGCATTATGTACTACCCAGGGAGGCCTCAGCTGAATTTCGGAAAAACAAGCATCCCTCATAAGTTCCCGGCTTCAAGCACTAAAGTCGAGAAACAATAGTACATTCATCCCGAAGGGTACAATACTACTGTCATACGACCAGTCGCTTTAACTGGGTTCCTATGAGAGAACAAGGTCATCCTATCCGATTTCCTAGTGGGCCCTCGGGTGCGAATGGGTTTGCCACAAAATGTGGTCTGCCACTGTCACCACTGGAGAGGGTTGTTTCCACTAAGGTCCTCGATGATCGGTTCCCAGTGTTAGCAGCTCAGGTGGGAACATTCTATGGTCTGCCTAGGAAGTATAGAACATATCCCAAGAGAGCCTGATCTGGGTGTGGGACTCGTGAAAACTACACGTGCTCAAAACCACACAAGCCACACGACTTTCCCACTCTAAATCCTATGTGTATACTCAAGCCGGGTATTTGGCTTATCTCACAATAATCCCATCCCGCCAAGGAAAACCAGAACAGCCAGTACATCACATGCTAGTATATGCGACAGTAAAGTAAAGTGCAGAAAGCTGTAAATAAAGCTGTAAAGTAAAGCGATAAACTGTAAACAAAACAGTAAAGCTAAACGAAAGCACAACAGCGAATGAATAAACACCCAATGAAAACAGAAACAGACAAGCGCTAGGATTGACTCTCAAAGGGGAAACTAGAGATTCTGGGTTCGTTCCCCAACAGAGTCGCCAGCTGTCACTCCCGGGATTTTCATCCTAGTACAAACACGAAAGTGGCGTGGAAAAGGTAGAGTCGCCAGCTAGACATTTTTATCCCGAAGGAATGGGAAAGGTAATGTTGCACAAACCTAAGGAAGAAGGAAAATGACAAGGCCTTGCGAACCAAAGATCTGGGTCCGGAAGTCGGTTACGAATTGAGAAGGTATTAGCACCCCAATCCGTCCGCCGTACCCGACAGGATCCATGCTTATAAGTCTATTTTTAAAGGGTGAGAAATAAAATGATGTTTGAATAAAAGAATGGCTATCTGGAATGGAATGGAAATGAGAAAAGAAATGGAATTGAGAAATGGAAAGAAAGGGGGAAAATGTAGGGGAAAAGAATGATTGTGCTCGAATGGGCCCTACCCCACTGCCTACGTACCTCATCGGGATAAATGAGGATCAGAGTCGCCGTAGTTCGTCTAACTAAGGCTGAAACTTGTTTATGATTTTTAGGATGACGTTGCCATAGCTCTAGCTCAGGTGTTACCGGCTCTGACTCGAGGGTGTTTACCGTGTCGTTGTTTGAACTATCGAGGCAAGTCACATTCGTCCGCAAAGAGTATGAGATGAAAAAATAAGACGTGTTTTTTTGGTTTGTTGTCTTTTAGAAGAAGTGTTTTGAGTTTGTGTTTGTTGTATGTACAACACTAAAGACTATGACACAGGAGCGAATACTTTCCAAGATCGCCCCCAATGGAACGTTTGTAAAGCATCCTAGAAGAGTGAAGGAGACCTTCACTAATCATTTCCCGTATAGCTTAAGGTTCGTGGCGTATTGTACACATTTTCCTTTATTAAGTGTTTTTGATTTTCTTTTAAGATGAGAAGTGAGACCAAGTTGTCAAAGGAAAACTTCTAAGGGAAACTAGACTTACCCTAAGTTAGTTGAGTTTAAAGATAACCTATGGTTAGTGAGGTTTGAAAGATTAAATCTACCTAAGAGATATTGAACTAGAAATGCTAGTAAAAAAAAGTTAATGGTGAACAATATGGTCCTCCTAAGTCATGGTAGGTAAAAACGTGTATGAAACATAAATGGGATGAAACGATGGATCGGGTGGGTCGATTGCGTGGTGCTAAGACGCACGACTTATGGTGTGCAACATACAAGGCTTTCTTTTGGTGCAATGGAGTGGAGTGATGGTAATCGAGGAATCCTAAAGTCACATGAAACTTTATTTATTTATTTGGAAATTTACTCGACGTTGGATCGAGTATCTTATTTTGCTTTTTGAGATTTTTGTTTTCTATCGATTCATTTTATCTTTTCTATCCTAATTATAGAAACTATACAAGCATAAAAGTTCTAAGCTATTACATCATAAAGTACAGAAAATATAATCGAGGCATGACAAAACATAGTCCAAATCCATAAGCAAATCCTCGAAAAATACCTTGCACAAAAAGGAAATTGTTAGTAAATGAAATGAACATGAATATGCATAATATGATGGAAATGAATTAAGATGAAAAAAATATCAAAAGTCATGGAAAAAATGTGAAATTAGTTCCCTAAGGTCTCTAACCTGATTATAACATTGTGTTAAAAAATCTCTTAAAAATTCAAAGTCTAACTATGTAAAATTGCCACCTAAATCTATCTAAGGTTCAATCATAAATTTGCACAAATCACACTACCAAAACAGTGGATAAAATGGCCTAAAAAATATACAAAACATATTCTAGATTCTATTATTTGTCCTCTAATTATAGCAAAAAGAATGGACCAAAAAAGTTACAGGAAGTGAGAGAAATAAAATATACAAAATTATGTGTCCATGTGAGAATTCAACCTAAAACCAATTAAATGAAAAATCGAAATTAAATTGGAAAATGATTAAATTCAAAAAGTAAAAATTGGGAAAGGTTCTAAATTGAGTTAATATCCTACTATAATTTTTGGGAATTTTTATTATTTGTTTTAGTATTTTTCATGTATTAATTTGAAAGCTATATAAAATAGAATTTAAAAAAACTAAGAAATAGAAGATGGGGTGAAAAAGAAGTAATTTATTAGTTAAAATGGTATTTGGGCTCTCAATGGGGGTGCCAATAGTGAATAGAGAGGGCCCATTAGCGCAGGGTTGCCTACCATGTCTCCAGTCAACTTTGTTGACTCAGCCAAATTCGTTGGATTGTGTGGATGGTTAGGATTGAGGGATGCATAATAGTTATCAAGGGTTGCGGTACGCAGGATGGAAGGCAAGGGTCCAACTGGACGGTGACACGTGTCACCACCGGATTGGACCGTCCAATAAGAATCTCATCCCTCCATAAGTCTTGGGCGGTGGGGGTTAATGAGTTTTATGAGACTTAATTGATGATTAACTGCATGATTAACGGAATCCAATACCTTTTATTATTCTAACGGTGCTTTTAATCAAAATTATGAGTTTTAATTTTCATAAATAATAAAACAAGAACCAGTAAAACCCTCTCTTAACACTCACGCCCTTTCATTTTTCCCAAACAATGCCAAACGAAACCCTAAGATACCATCGTAGAAGACGGTTCCGCGGCCGAAGCCACCGTCAACTCCGACGGGAACACTTTAAAACCCCCCTTCTTCCGTTAATCCTCACTTTCTTTCTCTCCTCTACTCAAATCCAAAGTCGGCTTCTCTAACACATCGCTCAAACAACGGGATCGGGACCTCTAAACCTCTCACGATCTCCCCTCTTAACCGTAAACGATCTCTTTTAATCCCTAAGCGACCAAAAAGATACGTGTAAACAAGGTTCAGTGAATACTTATGAAGCGAGGATGATGACTTAGAAGATTAATGCTTCTCAGGTATGATTCACCACTTTTGGCTTTACGTTCTTTTACTTCGCCTTCTACCTCTTCTTTGTTGTCGTTCTTGATTCACTGCATTAGGCGTTGTTATGAATTATTGATGTTCTTGCAGACCAACTATTTGACGAGGATCGGTTGGTGAAGAAACGCAAGGACGTGATGATGACCGAAATCACGGAGGCAGAATTCTTTGAAGGAAATGAAGAATTACGTCCAAAAAAGAGTCCTGAAGGAGATTCTTTTGCTGAGTAATTGAAGGTGCTTTGATAAAAATCGATGGAGATTGGAGCTGGTGTTGATTTGCAGGTTGTTCAATCGTTGCGGTGATTTGAAGAATTGGTGAATATTGGAATTGCAGAGAGCGAGAGAACCAGAGAACTTGAGGAGCATGAAGGTGGTTATGAAAACGAAAAACAGATGGAAGGGATCAGGGAGAGTGAGGTGAGGAAGAATGAAGTTTGAGGAGGAATGAATGAGGGAAGAAGGATGAAGAATAGGTGGATTCAGGAGACAAACCGAAGAATGAGAGAGTATGAAAAAAAAAGGTCCTGAATTCAGAAGCTGATCAATGGGTTTATAGAGGTGAGTTCCTTCTGATTCAGTTTAATTTCAGTTAGGAATCAGTTAAAGTTTGTTATTTCTTCAGTTATGGTGGTTTTGAATTTAGTTAGGGTGATTTGAGGATTGGTTAAAAAGAATTTAAGGAGTTTCAAATTTCTCTTCTTTACCAAAGTTATTCTGACTTTTCTGATTTTCTTTATGCCGACTTATTTTACGAACCCTCCTTTCTTATGATTTTGTAGCTGATGTTTAACATAGTTTACATCTTTTTTATTTGCGATTTTCCTTCCTTTGTAGGTTGTGTGTTTATCCGTGATGACGATGATGTCGCGAATATAATGACGGTGCTCGCGACGTGTTCTCGACTCTACACACTTGAGAGTGTAGCTTGCGGCCGGTGAAGGCGGATGATGAATGGGAGATTGGCAGTTGAGATTGCAGCGGATCTTTGATGCTATGTTATGAGGTAACTGCAGTGATTCTTTCCGTCGTGATTGCACCATGAAGACGAAAAAATGACGGCATAGATCTTCAGGTACCATTTCTCAATCCCTTTCTTTCGATCTGTTACATTACCGACTCTGCTTCTTCTTCTCCTCCTGCGTGATTGAATTATTGTGGAGTAAATGCCGAATTCTTGATATCTCTGTAAACGGTTATTGATGATTCTTGCAGGTGTTGATTGCCGATGCAGCGGATTATTGAAGATTCTCGAAGATGGTGATGCATAGAGTTTTTTTTCGGTTCTGTTTTTGTCGTACTGTAATTGGATCTTGTTTCAATTTTTCTTCTAAGCTTTGGTGTTTTTAGCTTCTGATAGATTTTCCTCCTTATGTAATCTTCTGGTTTTTGAGTTGTAAAATAAAGAAAGATTTTGGTGAAATTCTGTCACTATTTTGTTGTGAAAATATTATGGAGGGTTTGAAGATTGAATGAATAGAGAAGAATTTCTTTCAAATTTGATTTTCTGCCTTCTAACTTAACTTCTGATAAAAGTCTAACTTAACTTCTCATAAAAGTCTATTAGTTTTAGGATTTGTTATACCAAAAAACTTATTTCAAAATTATTGTATCGGCTTAGAATTGGATGGACCAAAAATATGGACATAATATGTGAGTTCAATGGTAATAAAGACAAAAACAACAAAGACCTTAGAGTATAAAAGAAAACCTTCATAATTGATAAAAATGGACTTAGAATCATGGGAAATAATGCTTGAATTTGTGGATAAGTCAAAGAAGGGATGAAGAGATGACATTGACAAATTTTTGGGATGAACTTAGATAATGGATTCAACAAATGTATAATTTTGGACTTTGATTTTAAAGAAATGAATTAGAATTAAAATGAGTTTTGGAGAAGTGTAATATATTGGTTATTTGGTTATTGGATTGAAAGAGGGATAGAAAAAACAACATGGTTTATTGAACGAAATTGATACGGAAATAGACATTTGAAGATTGGACTCAGAAATATCAACTGAACACTCGAATGAGTACATCACCAAAATTCTCGTTCGCCCATGAAAACCAAATTGCAGTCTTCATGACAATCTTGACTTCACTGTTTCAACCACAAATGATTTGTATCACAAATAAAGACTCAAAAGAGTAACGATGTCTTGAGTATAATAAATCCTTGGCCATGAAACTATCTCAAATAACCTGATAATAATGTCTTGGAGAACCATTGAACGTGATAACACGATCCTCAATTAATGAAACGCTCATGAGCTCAAACATGAATAAGAAACCCTTAAACCTCCTTGAAATATGCACTAAGTGAAGGAATGCTTTGAAATGTCGAAATCCAACCCAACCCTATCTCCTGGTCAGTCTCGAGTAAACCCTGATGAAGCCTTAATCGCTTACTGCCTCTTGTAAAATCTTGGGACAAATACTTGATGAACCCTTGATATGGAGACCAGGATAAACATAACTCAACCTCTTGCTTTGACTTGAATGAAAAAAACCCTAAGAAAATAGGAAAACTCGATCCAAAGCAATTTATAGTCATCTGTCTTAAGAATTCTATGCAAATGCATGATTACGAGTAACGTGAATTAATGAGAGAATGCAGATGAAATGTGAAACATAAGCCATTTAAGGTGAAAAATAAGAGGGCAAATTTTGGGGTGTTACACATAGTTACTAACAATGGCACTCAATTCACATATAAAAACTTCCAGGAATTTGTCGCCAATATTGGGACTAAACAACACTTCGCTTCAGTCGAACACCCGCAAACCAACGGGCAGGCCGAAGCTGCAAACGAGGTCATCCTTCGAGGACTCAAGCGAAGACTGTATGAGATCAAGAAATGATGGGTTGAGGAATTACACAATAATTTGTGGGCATACTAAACCACGCCCTATTCTACAACCGGGGAAACCCCTTTCTGACTAGTGTACGGAACAGAGGTCGTTATTCCCATAGAAATTCAAATACCGTCCAGACGGACGGAAGCCTCGATGGATGAGGATACGAATTTGGAAACATTACATGAGGATCTCGATTTGGTCGACGAAGTTTGATCAATAGAAGCCCTACACGAGGCATCACTCAAACAAAAAATCGCCATCAAACATGACTCTAAAGTCATAAAACGAGCGTTTAAAGTCGGCAGCCTCGGCCTCAGGAGAAATCACAAGGATTCCAGATAAGGAAAATTGGCCTCAAATTAGGAAGGTTCATACAGTGTCAGAGCAAAAACGGAGAACAAGGCCTATTACTTAGAAAATCTAAATGGGGATGAACTTGCTCGTCCTTGGAACACTGAGAAACTTAAACAATACTACAATTAAGGCGTCTGTCGGCATGCCTGGATTCAAAATAATGAAGCATAAGTGTAATACCCTAACATTTTCCCTCTCATTTTTGCATATCATATGGCATACCAAAAAAAAATTTGTATCGATACATACGAATTTCGTATCGATACATAAACCTGTATGTATCGATTCATACGAGTTTCGTATTGATACATGATTCAATTAATTAGCAAGAAATAGCCAAAGCTTCAGTATGCATCGATGCATACATCTATGTATCGGCTCATATCAGTTATAAAACTAACATGTATCGATACATATGAGTTTCGTATCGATACATAGGCCTGTTTCTGCTAAAAACAACTTCTGTTTAATACGAAGATGGGCATGGCAGTTCATTTTATGGGACTGAATTCATAAGTGATGATCAAAAACTCATGTGCATTGGATTCATTGGTCTTAAGTTGCATTTGGTTCTTGAATTTGTTGCATCAATAGGCTGCCATTGAGTGTATGCAAGATCACATTAATTGCCATGCTTCTCATAATCAAGAAAGCAAACTCAAGCTACAATCATTAGATCAGTCCATGTGCATTGCATTTCAATAATCTTCAGCAGAAGCTCCATGGACACTGCAGCATTGGATTGATTTCAACTGAGGAACATTCTAGAAATCCAGTTGGCATAACTAACTTAACGAACTCCACTCATTTAACTCACCTCACTCAGTTATACAAGGTTTGTTAACCCTGGTTCTAATTGTTAACCAGAGGTTCAATGCTCTATAAAAGGATGAGTAGTGATAGATTTTGGGGTTCAGCTTCACATTTCACTAAAATCACACCAAAATCTTCCAAACTTTGCTCTGCATTCTCTCTGCAAAATCACTGAAATATTGGTTGATTAAGTTTCATCTTCATCAATTCAGTCTCAATCTTCATCTGTTCATCATCATCATCATCATGAGCTTCATTCCCATGGCAGAATTCCATTGAATCATCAACTTTACACCAATGCAATTTTCTGCATTTTGCTTCAATCTTCTTTGATCCTTATCTACAACATTGCACCTACCCTCAAGTTATCATCAACATCATGATTTGCATCTTCTCCATGGATTTAATGACTTGAAACCTCAAGATTTCACTTCTGCAAAATTTTCTGCATTTTCATCAACTCCTCAAGATTCTTCCTCAATAGAGTGTTTATTTCACTCTACAAAGGATCAAGATCAAGCGTAGAAGACCTTGGAACCTCCCCTCTAGATTTCTTCAACTATTAACCTCACTACATTTCAGGTTCTTATCCTAACTTTCTTACTCAATTTCAATGCTTTTTGGTTGTTTTGTGTTGATTGAGGCTCAATAGGAGCAGTGCAACCTCTATTTAGTTGATAAGCTTCTTAGAAGCTTAGATTCAAATTTTAATTTGGAAATATTTGGCTTTGATTAGCATTATTCATGAACCTTGAATGAAAACTAAGCCTAGATATGTGATCAGTGCAAGGAGACGAGTTGAACCATGGTCTCATTTTTCATTTTTGTGAAGATCTTTATCATACCCTAACCGGAGCTCATCGGAGAAGATGATCAGAGCTTTGCTCTGGTGTCTGGAATAGTAGTCTTAGCATTAAGGAGAGAACATAACACAACCATTAGATTATTTTGATCCAACACGTCAGATTTTGACACCACATTAATGAGTCACATGCCATGCACATGCCCTAGTTTGTGAAAAAATTTCTCAGCCACTATCCACACCCCCCTTCATGTAGGTTAAGCCCAATTCAGTTTATTTTCTTGCTTTTCTTACCCCCAGGCCCATTGGCATTTAATTCCTTTATTTTTTCCCTCATATTTCATTCCATTTCCATTTTTAATTTTATAAAATACCAAACGATGTCCAAAAATCCTAAATAAATTCATACGTGATCTTCATCATTTTTTTTAATTTTACACATTTTTTAATTCCACTTTTGCTTTATTTTTTAGTCAGAATTAATTTTGCAATTAATTTCTTCCATATTTTTCTTATTTCAGACAAATCTTTTTGTATAAATTTGTTCTCCCAAACCAAAATTGATATGAAGTTCATTCTTTTTGCCCTATCCAGAGTGTCGTACCCCGAACAATACGACCTCACGCGATCCGAAAAGACGGAGTCACGCGCCGGACGGACTGAAGAGTCGCTACCTAATTCTATTTATTCCCGAAGAGGGAAAGGGAAGATATAGATACAACCCGGGGAGAGAGAAGGATGGTCTTGGCTCAACCAATGATGGCTTCTATGAGTCCAAGAGGGAGTGGTTGGGAAAACGTCATTTCATTTTAGCCTTTGAAAGATCTGCTTCGGGTATGTATAAGATAGTCCGTCCTCCTGTTGGGGAATCAAACCGGGAGATGCCTCTATCTGAATTGAAAAGTAAATACAGAAAAGTTTCATCCTTAGAAAAGGCTCAAACTGGTTGGGAAGAGGAATATGAAGTTTCATCTAAACAGTGCATGCATGGTCCCAATTGTAAGATAGGCGGCTTCTGTACAGTGGGAAGAAGACTACAGGAAGTAAATGTCTTGGGTGGCCTCATTCTTCCTGTTTGGGGAACAATAGAAAAGGCCCTTTCTAAGCAGGCCCGCCTTAGCCATAGGAGGCTACGAGTTGTTTGCATAGAAACTACTGTGGATAACAAATGGATTGTTGGGCTTCTGGTTCCTAATGCAGCTGTTGAAACTGTTCTTCAAGGTTTAGCATGGGTTCAAGAAATTGATGATTGACGTGTGATAATAGACTTTGCTCACATTTTTGTTTTAAGAAAGTTTGAAGCCTCACATTTTCTTTTTAACAAAGTTTGAAGCCTTTTCTTTGCTGCCTCCGTGACCTTTCTTAATGACAACATGCTGGATTTTTCTACTCTATATTTTTTGCAATCTTTTTCTTTGTAAAATGTGATAGGCTCCTCTTGTAAATGAACTATGTGCACCTCCATATTTCTTGAAAATGAACTCTCAATTGGACTTTGTAAATGGGCCTTGAATTGGCGTAAATTGAATAGAAAGTTCTATGCTCTTATCACTTTGAACTTGGATACTTGAACGTATTCACCTTAACACCAACTTGAATTTTAAAATTGAACTTGATGTACCAACTTCTTCACTATAGCCCACATGAACATGGCTTAAAACATAAACTGTATTGCACCCACACATGACCAAAAGACATTCTGAATCTCAATCATTAGTGTACTCATGAACTTGACCTTATATAGTTTCCTAAACTTTGATAGATAATTCGTACGACTTGAACTTGAAATAAAGAAGAAGCAACCAACACATATTTTTTTTATTTTTTTTGAAATGACGTTAGTAGAAATAAATAAATAAGGGTAAATACACATGTAGGACAAATTTGGGGTATGACAGATGCCCCTATCGAATTGGCTTAGACCAAGTAAGATGAACCGGCTCGCGTTCAGTCTTTCAAGGTATAAGATAATTAGATATTAACAGACTCAAAATTTGTCCGACAAAGAAAGAATTTGTGAAAATAACAAATGAAATAAACTGGAAAATAATAGGTGACACAACAAGAAATAATTGACAAAATAAATCACTTATCACGAGAGGATGATAAGGAAAAATAACTGAAAATAAAATCACTTATCAACAGAGGATGACAAGGCAACAAACTGAAAATAAAATCACTTATCAACAGAGGATGATAAGGCGAAAAACTGAAAAGAAACTCACTTATCAACAGAGGATGATAAGGCGAATGACTGAAAAATAAACTCACTTATCAACAAAGGATGATAAGGCAAATGACTGAAAAATAAACTCACTTATCAACAGAGGATGATAAGGCAAATCGGCACTCGAATTAGGTCGATATGGATGCCAAAAGACAGAAAAACAAAGAATCACTATCAACAGGGGATGATAGGTGAAAGACAAAAAAAATAAAATCACTTATCAATAGAGGAAGATAAGGCGAAAGACAAACAATAAAATCACTTATCAACAGAGGAAGATAAGGCGAATAACAAACAATAAAATCACTTATCAACAGAGGAAGATAAGGCGAATAACTGAAAATAAAATCACTTATCAACAGAGGATGATAAGGCGAAAGACAAAAAATAAAATCACTTATCAACAGAGGAAGATAAGGCGAAAGACAGAAATAAAAAGATCACTATCAACAAAGGATGAATGACAGAAAAATAAAGATCACTATCCCCATAAGATGATAGGCGCAAGACAGAAAAATAAACTCACTTATCAACAGAGGATGATAAGGCGAATAATTGAAAATAAACTCACTTATCAACAGAGGATGATAAGGCGAATGACTAAAAATAAACTCACTTATCAACAGAGGAAGATAAGGCGACACAAAATTTAAATACAGCCATTGAATCCGCCGAGGGGAAACCTGAAATCTTCGATTAATATGATCCTGACTTCCGCTGGGGAGAGGACCGGAAGCTTGTGCTGATCCTGGATCCTGAATCATGCGATTATGCTTGATTGTTTTGAAATGGTATTCCATAAAGATGGAAATACGATGCAAATTTTTATGCACTGAGATATAAATTCGATAATGTTGGGGATATGGAAAGCTGGTTTACTTAGGTATGCAAATGATGCATATGCTGCAAACGATTGATGTAAATGATGCGTATGACGTTTGATGATGCACAATGATACATATGAGAGATTGAAAGATGCCAGCTTGGTGGACTTTTGGTCTGGTAGTTGCCAATAACGATTGGACTTTGGGTGGGTGGAGGGACTGATTCCCCGACACTCGATCTTTGACGAAGCATGATCAGAAGATAAATTCGAATGCTCCAAGTTGGTTATCTGCCGATGAGCGGAGCGACTTAATTGACACATGAAGACTGATTTTGCTTCGAATGATTGCAAACATCTTGCAAGGACTGCCTGTTCAGCTGGGGAGAAGAGAGAGGAAGATGTGCTCTTTGTTTGCTTGCCCCTGCCTGCAGGGTATCTGAAATAAATTTGATGGGGGAGCTTTGACAATGGCCATGGCATGATCTGCCCCAATATTTGGATTTGATAGGCGCCTGCCCCTGATTGAGCTGTTTGAAGATAATTTGCCCCTGATTGGGCTGTTTGAAGATGGAATGCCCCTGATTGAGCCTTCTGAAGATAAAATGCCCCTGATTGGGCTGTTTGAAGAAGTATTGAGTCAAATTCCTCTTTTGATTGCCCCTTGTTGGGATTGTACTAACGTCAAGCACTGATTTGCAATTAAATTGTTCATACACAAATGGTAATGTTAATGTAAAGTTCATGTAAGTTTTGAAAAAGTCAATTTATTTGAATGATTATGATAGTGTGACGAATGGACCGTTGGTCTAAACGAAGTGCTGATTTAGAAAGTGCGTGAAAGATGCAGCAAGAATAATGTGCAATTGAGATTTGAAAATTAGCAAATATATGGGAGTCAATTTACGCAACCTTATTGGTAGCATGCTTTCAGAATGAACCCTGCCTCAATTAGGACTTTCGAGGGTTGTAACGTGGTCTGATTATTGGTTTTGAGAAATAAAGGTATAAGGCTCAAATGATTTGTACCCATCCCTCCTTCGTTATGTTCTCCAGTCCTATGTTCAGTTAACTTTACACATGTATTTGTTTTGACTTTGCAAGAGTGAAGATGAAGCTTTAAAGTTTGCTTGAAAATGGCAGTCGTCTTTTTTGCTAGTGACCCTCTGATTCCTGATTGGGTGGTCACTGATATTTGTTTTTTTTGTGATGAGGATTTGAGTTCCTCTTTTGATTGATTTTTTTTTCCGACTAAGTCTCCCTTTGGGTGCTCAACTTAGTGGCTTTTCTTCTTTTTTTTGTACTTTGTTTGAACATTGTGACTGCCAAGTCACTTGTTGATGGTCCTCTGACGGGATGTCTCATCTTGCGATTCGAAGGTGTAATCAGGTTAAATGAATAACTACCCTGCCCCAGGTTAAATGTAAGGGTTGTATCCGAAAGAAACTCCTACTTCTAGGCTCGAAGTGGTTGACTAGGGATTAACTCCTTATATCTCCAGTGTTTGGGGATTTGAAAGAATGCCTGTACATCATTGACGAGGTTTTATCTGAAAGCATACCACAACAATTATGGGTATCTCGTTTTCATCATCCTCCCTCAAATATTTGCTAAAGTGAAGTGAGGGACTATTTTTGTGATTTTGTGATAAATGATAAATAATGAGCGAATGCGAATGAATTGATTCAAAACATGCATAAACATAACATTAACAAAACCAAGTACAAACGATAATGTTCAAAGCAAATAGTACTTAACAAACAGTATAAAATAACATAAATGCGGAAATAATAAATGGCACTGGCTGCCTTGATTTGAGGAATTGAACTTCTCTTGATTGAATGCTTCAAAGTTGGAGACTACTCAGCTTGGTCTTCCATAACCCCTTCAAATGTCTTCACTTGTTGGCACCGTGCGGCGGCATTGGATCGTTCTAGACATTTGCATTTCTCGGAGTGAGAGTGAGGTCCTTAGAGTTGATCATATCCTGAATCAGGTGTTTGAAGGCATGGCAATTCTCGATGGTGTGGCCTGGAGCGCCTTTGTGATACTCCCAGCGAGCATTGGCATCATAGTTCCGGGCATTACCAGTCTGAGGTGGCATATCTCTCAAAGTGAGAGGTCCTTTTGCCATCAACTGTTTAAAGATTTCGGTGTATGACATAGGCAGGGGATCAATGTGCCTATCATATCCTCTTGGTTGATATGGTGGATGCTGTTGAGGAGCGCGTTGTTGCTGTTGACCAGGCCGTGGTGGATAAGCCGGTTGTTGGAATGGATTGGGTGCATATTGCGCGGCTGCAACCATAGGACGTGGATGTGGTTGATGAGCCATATGAGGCGGAAATAAAGCTTGAAAGGTCTGCTGATAAGGCATTGGAGGAACTGGCTGATATGGCATAGGAGCATATTGTGCAGCAGCAACATAGGGATACTGGTAGTAGGGAACTGAAGCAGGTGCACTCTGTTGAAAGTTTCCATTTGCAGCAGAAACAACATTTGTTTCGCCCTTTTTATACCCTTTGAAAGGTTTCTTGGCATTGTTTTGGCTGCTAGAGCCTCCTTGGATCTTTCCTCTTTTCAGACCCTCTTCAATTCTTTCTCCTACCATCACCATGTTTGAGAATCCAGAAGATACACTACTGATCAACTTCTCGTAGTATTGCCCCTGTAGGGTACCCATGAAGATGTCGATCAATTCACGGTCAACCAATGGAGGATGAACTCTGGCAGCTAACTCCCTCCAGCGTTGGGCGTACTCCTTAAAGGATTCGCTCTCCTTTTGAGACATACTCTGAAGTTGAGTACGGTTAGGAGAAAGGTCAGTGTTGTACTTGTACTGCTTTTTGAATGCATCAGATAAATCGAGCCAAGTACGAACATTGTTGCGTTCGAGATGCATGTACCATTATAGAGACGCTCCAGACAGGCTGTCTTGGAAGCAATGGATCATAAGCTTATCATCTTTGGCATGAGCGGCCATCTTTCGGCAGTACATCCTCAAATGAAGCTCAGGACAGCTGAGGCCTTTGTACTTCTCGAATTCTGGCTGTTTGAACTTAGCAGGGATCACAACATCCGGAACTAGGCACATGTCTGAGGCACTCAGAGAAGTTGAGTTGTGTCCTTCCATGATTCGGAGTTTTTCAGCTAACTCATGACACATCTTCATAGCTTCAGACTCTTAAATAGCATGAGGATTGGTGATTGGAACAACAATATGCATCTCATACTCAACTTGATGGTTCTCTTCAGTTTGAGGAAACTGGACTTGAGTTAGAACTGGTTGAGCTTGAGGAATAGCGCCGACAGTAACACCAGACGTAGGTATCGGTTGGGAAGTGACCTCTTCAACAGCAGGAGTGAAACCTAGAGGCAAACCATAAACCAAAGGATTTGGAACTGGAACTGAAGGCATTGCTCGCGAGGTAGATCCTTGCACTTGAGCATTGTTCATTGCGGCAGCAGCTTCGCGACGTTCTTCCATTCTTGCCAAAGCTTGCAAATTCTGATAAATCTGGTCAATCTTGCCCTTGACCGAGTCAATCTCTTCCCTCATGGCAGCTTTCTCTTCTTGAATTACGTCCATCAGTCTTCTAGTGTTGGCTCGAGTTAAGTATGGGCGTCTAGCTCGATACGGCCGTCGGGAAACCAGCTTGATTTACTGAAGATGGAGGAACATGAAATGAGTTCTCGGATTTCGGAATGAAATGCAATATGAATAAAAAATGAAAATGAGATGATATGCAATGTCAGAATCCAGGATCACAAGATCAGGGTCTCATGAGCCCAAGGTACAGATGGAGGATACTCTGACCAAGAACTCACTGGGTAGACTCTAAGGTTTTAGGGATCCCAAAGTTGTCAATTCATATGGCTGTTCATCACACGCGCCATAAGCATGACGATTGACTGACTCCGCCATATGAATCTATTTTGGGTGAGATCTTCGTATCGACACCCACGAGAGCAAATTTTCTCGGGAGTCCATACTACGTGATCATCGACACGAGGTTTAAAACAAAGTCCTGGAGTTATGGAACTTTCTCAACTGTTTGATGCACGTGTCAATTTCATATATTCTTGATAGTCAATCAACTCCATTGAGTAAGTCTATTCCAAGTGAGGTTTTCGTATCGAACCACGCGAGGGCGAGCCCTGGTGCCCCATACTACGCAACCATCAACCAATGTTTTAACCAAAAGGTTCTAAAGGTCCTCAGAGTTGATGACCCTAATGAAAGCAACTGAGAATACACGTCAAGGACTTGACGGTTGTCAGTATTCTCAATAGAATCTACTCCAAGTGAGGTTTTCGTATCGACAACCCACGAGAGTGGTTCTCTCGGGAGCCCATATTACACAACCTCGCTAACTTAAGTTTGTACTCGTAAGCCCAGGTATAGAGCTTTTTGTAAACACCCCAAATTTGCCCTCACCCATTCACACCATGGCTTGTGATCATTCTCATATTCACAAACCCAATCATAGCATCTCATACCACATTTTTGATTCACTGCATAAATTCAAAGTCATATGCATCTAGGGTTTGTGATCTGAGCAATCCAAGAGCTTCCTGAGCCACTCCAAAGGCCATCAATCACTTCAAAGGGGTCCATGTGTGTCCAAGTATCATATTATATCCTCTCAAAGTCAAGAATGCCAAAGAATCACAAGAACTGGAAATGGTGTGGAAGCAGAGCCAGGCTTAACTGCACAGTTAACCTAAAATTAGGGTTTTGGTTTCAGAGGCCATAACTCCAAATTTTTTGGCCATTCTTGTTTCTATTGGTCTCTATATGGTATAGGGGGTATGCATATCAATTTTCATGAAGAAATTCCATGGGGAAGTCATCTGATCAAGAGTTGACTTTTCAAGCAAGTCAGTGCAAAATCAGGGCATCTGAGGCCCCCAATGACCCAACCAAGGGGTGATCTTCATCATTTTGAGTGTGTATGATCTTTATTTGATCATAGAAGAAGTTTGAAGTTCACAAAATTCAAGAATTACAAGTTTTTGCAAAGTTGACTTTTTGAGGCAAGTTTGACTTTTAAGGAATTTGTCATTTTAGGCAACTTTTCAATCCTTACTTTTTGATCCAAAAATGCTTCAAATGGAAAAACTTTGGTCATGAAAGTTGTAGAATAGATCTTTCCCTTTTCAAAAAGTACAAGAACATGACCTAATTCATCTTGGATCAACAATTATGGTTCATCAAAGTTGGCAGAAATCACTAAATTTCAAATTATGCACCAAATGAGAAACTTGCAAAATCTTGTACCAAGGCAATTTGTGACTTCTAATTGATGTCAAACCATTACACAACCATCACACAAGTCTTAAAGTTCAGATTGAACCAAAGGGATCACATGTTTCATGGTTTGTGAGGCAAGATTTTTCCATGAGAACTAAAAGCAAGCAAGTTGCAAAACCAATGATAACTTCTCATCCACTTGTTGCCTAGCCTGCTGACCAATCCTAGCCTTTCTCCCTCACCTTGCTGCGCAGCCCACACCCTTTGTACTTGGCTGGAACATGACCCATGCTTCTCTTACAAGAAGTTGACATTTTGGCAAAAGCTATCATACCTATCACAAAAGGACATGTCATGTCATCTGACCAATTGGATTAGTTTATACAAACCAAATGCAAGCTGAACATTACAACACACAAGCCTGAAACCAGCAAGAACAACACATTCTCATTTTCCACCCTTGAAGCAAAAGCTTTCGAAATTCTTCATACAAGCCACAAACACTCAAACAAACTTCACAGACCTTCTCAACTCATCATCCTGATCACAAAGCACCCCTCACCCTTGCCTTAAACTGCCTGAATCCAAAACACGATCCTCACCTGAGCTTGAGCAGAACATGTTCAAACTCTCAAACAAGCCAACATAAACTCTTTCTAAGCATCCAGACATCATCAAGGGACCAAGAGGAGTGGATTGCATCAAGAGAAGAGGCCAGAAAGCTGTGAACTGGAAGCTTCAAAACTCAGGTAGCTCAAGAACTTTTTTTCCAGAAATGATTTTTTAAGTCCTTAATAGCTTCTACATGCTTCCCTGATCATGAATATGTTGTTGGTTTTGAAAATGGTGAAGAGATGAGTATGTATGCAGTCTCTGAAACGTTTTGCCCTAGAACTAGATTGATTCGATTCAGCCAGTTTAAGAATGATAAATGTGTTTTGAATGGGGGTTCTGATTCGTTTTTAGGTGGGGATCATTTCTGTTTAATTAGATTTCATTTTAGATGCGTTTAGAGAGAGTTTGAAGTTGGGAGTGATCGGAGAAGATGACCGGAACACTGTTCCGGTCACCTGAGAGTCATTAACGGCTGGATTAGGGCTAATTAATTAGGGTTAGTGAGTTTGAATGCTGGCCGTCCAGATGCGCGCCAGGTCAATTCGCGCGTATTGGAGTTTGAATCTGGGCCTTCAGATTGGATTACTTTTCCTTTTTCAGTTTTAAATTCATTTTATTTTCATATTAATTCATTTGTTTTCCACATTTTATTTAAAATAGTAAAATTTATTCAAAAAATCTGAAATTTTTTATACAAGCTATTATTTAATTTCAGAACACAAAAATATTTTTATTTTCATTTTTTGCATTAAAAAAGTATTTTTAAATATTTAAAAGTTTCTTTTTAATTAATTAATGAGAATTAATTAATTAAAAATACTTTTAAGTATTTAAAAATCATCAAAAAATTCATGAAACATTTAAAAACTTTTAGAAACATTCTCCAACCTTCAAACCAAATTTCTTTTTTGATCTTGATGCATTTTGAGAATTTTCCATGGAATTAAAACTATTTTTATGCATTATTTTGATCCAAACTTCCAAAAATCATTTCTGCCTAACCCAAGAGAGTTGGACTTTGATTCTTTTTGCATTGCATTGTGTTTAGCATGTAGTTTGTGAGATTAAATGGCCATGTCTTGATCTTTCATTTTCCTTTTTATTGGCATTTTTCTTGTTAAGGGACCCTAAAACCCTAGAAAACTTAGGAAAATCATAACTTGAATTAGGTTAAGAATTGGAACCTCTCCTTTGGGCAGTGAGTTAGTATAGGATTAGGGATCCTTTGAGTGCATTTTCAATTTTTTATCTTAATGGTTGCTTCTGATTTTGATTTGTGTTTGATGCATTGATCATAAACCCTAATTTGGGCTTCCATATGCATCCATCTTGCATTTGCTTGCACAACATGACTTGCCATAGCATTTTATGCATTCATTTGATTCACTTGACATCTTAAGACATATTGAAAGCATGTTTGATCATTGCATCTTGCATTTGCCATGTTGTATGCCATTTGCATGTCATAACTTTTCATGTATGTTCATGTGTCTTAACTTGCTTCATTTGCATCCATGAGCTTGTATGATCATCCCCATGTGTTGTCTCATGTTTGCATCATCTCATAGCATCATTATCATCCCATATATGCTTCTGGTTTTGTCTCTCATCATGCCATTCCATCCCATTTTGCATTGCATTGCATTTCTTTTCTAACTTTTCAGGTGGTAAGTGGATTTGAGAAGTGAATTTGCCTTCACTTCTCATAACTTTCTCTTCATCTCTTTTATGCATCCATGCTGCATTTTGATATGTGTTTGAGATTGAGCTTGCTCATTCTTCTTCTTCTTCTTACTTTCTTTCTTCAAGTGACTTGACTTCTTGAATGAAGCAAGTTACTTTGCTTCTCCTGATCTTTTTCTCTGCTTCCTGGTGGTTCCATTGAAGATCTTTCTTGTAAACCTCACCAAACCTTAGGAACAACCAAGCATGACAATGATTAGGGTTTTGATTAGTCCCCCATTTGGTTTTACCTTTGTGTCTCTTTTGAGTCTTCTCTTCTCATCTCATAATCAGGGACTAAACCCTAAAGGTTTTAAGGCTTTGTGATTAAGCTTATGCCTGCATCCTTCTATTAGGATGGAGTGTATAACCTAATAATCATCAAGACATCACACTTGTAACTTGGGCCTTGCATTAGGGTTCTAATTCTTCCTTAATTGGTTAAGAAGGACTAACCCTAGTGTTAATGGACAAGTCCCCCTCAAGTTGTCTTACAAACCCTAAAAATCACTTCATCATCATATCATTAAATAAAATCCACTTAATAAAGGCTTTGTTTTGTCATGGGTTTAATCCCTAATCATGGATTAAGTTGAGGAGTTTTCCTCAGCTTAAACATTCTCATCTATTATCCTTCTATTAGGATGGTGTAATGAGTCTGTTTAATCCTTGATTATGGCTTAACCTCATTACTTAACACTAAACAAAAACACCAAAAACATTTAAATAATCACAAGTAGGTTAATGATCTTAACCCTACACCAAAGGTGTTTAAGTGTGAGAAGCTGACTTCACACTTAAGGTATTCTCATTACCCCTAATCCGAGGGAAGATGTGATGAGTTTACTAACCCATTGGTTTAGGCTTAAGCTCATTAACTTATGACAAATTCTCAAAAGCAATAAAAGACTGAAAACTCAAAAACAAACAATAATCGTCTCCTTCGGGATTCTTTTCTCATCTCATACACTCACAAACGAGAACTTGTTTCTTCCGTCTAATGCAAGACAGTTTGCACCTGAGCCAGACAGGTCATACACTTGAGCATAGACAAGCAAGCAGTTCACAGGTCAATTCATCTTTCAGTCTCTTTGGGTCGAACTACGGTGTTCTGACTTCCTCATTGCACGAGAGGATACGTAGGCATAACTTAACAATTATCGAACAAAAGTCTCTGTATATTCCCCCTCTTTCTAGCCTTATCCTTTAAGCCTCATGATCTTGAGCATTTCATTCTTGTTCTCACACTGACACATCATTTACACACTTCACTCTCTTTTACACTGACACCTGTACATCCTTTTCCAGCTATTTTATGCACAAATTGCACTGACACTACCCCTTTAAAACACAAATCTTTTAAGCGTGGATCCCGTCGAGTACGACGGACAATCTGGGTGCTAATACCTTCCCAGGTTGTAACCGACCCCCTTTCTCAGTCTCTCTGGTTCGCAACCGTCTTATCCGTATCTTTCTAGGTTTATGCAGCATTACCTTTCCTCCGGGATAAAAATGCCTAGCTGGCGACTCTTTTCTTTTTCCAGTGAGTTCACTGCTGTGTGTTCTCGTTGTTCGTCTCGCCGACCGTTCGCGTCTGTACCTTTATCTGGGCCACTTCCCATTTATCGGGAGCGACAGCTTGGCGACTCTGCTGGGGACACTTATACTGCAACCAGGGCTTCTGGTTCTTTTTGTGGGTTCCTCCTAGCGCTTGATTGATATGTGTTTACTGGGGTGTTATGTGTTGTCTGTGTTTGTATATTTGTTTTATTTACTGCTTTATGTACAGTTTTGGTTTACTATAGCCTTGTGCATATATATCATACTGTCATGCTGTCTGTGCTGGATCTGTTTTGTTGCTTTGGTGGGTGGGTGTTTTACTGAGAGTTAAGGTCCTATACCTGGGACCTGAGTGACACCTAGGCTAGAGTGGTTCATGTTCTTTCCCATTCCATTTCGGTCTGGTGCGGGAATATGAAACACGGTTCAGATATGGGTTTCTTCTTGAGAACTCTGTGTTGCAGATTTCCTGCAGTACTAGGGCTATCTAGGAAGCCTGCTAAGTCTGGATGACCTTTAGTATTGACCTTCAGAAACTGAGGTGAATTAGAGGAGGATCTTTTATGGTTATTGTAAACACTGTACCTCCGGGTTAGAAGTGTTTACACTTCTCATAATTGATCCAAGTCTGAGGATCCTTGTTTTAGAACATCACCTGTGAGGGGGTTGGGTTGTTTACAGGTTTGCAGGTACCCTTGACCTCAGCATACCCTGTTACTTTGTTTTGATTAAGAGTACTCCATGTTGGAACAGTTCTTGTGATTTTAACCCAGGACATGTGATTCTTTATTTGAGTCCCCCACCTTGGTTACTGGACTTATGAGCCTCCATCTGGATCTCTTGAACATACTTGGACTCATATCATAGCAGTTAATCAGATCCAGCTCAGTCACAAACCCTTGCATATCATTTGCATACATCCTCATTGCATCATTTTGACATGTGTTTATTTGTTTTTCAGGGTATCCATCCTATCATTTTGGCTTGGTTTTGACCCCTTCTTCAGCTTAGACCCATCTTCATCAGCACTTGCTTCAGCCATCAGCCACTTGCTTCAGTCACTTGCATCCTCAGTCTCAGCCTATCAGTGGCCCATCTTCAGTGATATTCTCAGTCATCATCATCAGCACCCATTCTTCAGCAACATGGCACCTAAGAAAAGTAACATCTTCTATCACTTCTTTGAGCCTGAGCTAGCTAGCATCAGGAGGATTCAGACCCTGATTACTCCAGACCATATACCATATTTCAGAGAACATTATGGAGGAATCCTTGATGTGGTATTGGATTTGGACCCTTCACAAAGGAGCTTGATACATACTTGCCTGCAGTTCTATGATCCCCCCCTGAGGTGCTTCACATTTCAGAATTTTCAGTTGGGACCCTTGCTGGAAGAGTATTCATCATTGGTTGGTGTGCCTATCAGGGGTGGAATACCCTTCAACC
Organism: Lathyrus aphaca; assembly: GCA_963966055.1. Classification (NCBI taxonomy): domain Eukaryota; kingdom Viridiplantae; phylum Streptophyta; class Magnoliopsida; order Fabales; family Fabaceae; genus Lathyrus; species Lathyrus aphaca. The sequence continues at coordinate 115,517,760 of OZ014525.1, forward strand.
CTGAGATGGCTTTCCCAAGTAATGAGGAGATAGCCAAAGCATTACATCTGGAACCAGTTCTGATTGGGCAGAACCTGACATCTAAAGCTGGAATCTCTGGTTTTCATCTGGATTTCTTGACTTCTCAGGCTAGTCTGAAGGCTTCCTTGGGGGAGTGGAAGGCAGTCTGTGCTCTGTTGGCCCTTAGCATATATGGGGTCATACTTTTTGCAGATGAGCCTAGATTTGTCAGCAAGAATGCAGTCCATCTTTTCATCCTGAGAAACCCAGTACCCACCTTACTGGGAGATCTTTACTACTCTGTTCATCAAAGGAATGAAAAGCAAAGGGGGAGATTAGTGAGATGCTGTGCACCCTTGTTCCATACTTGGCTGCTCAAGCATTTGCCAAAGATAGATGCATTCTTGAACCCTCACCAGCAGAAGAACTGGGCTAGAAGGCTTGCTGCTCTAACCTCAGATGACATCAGGTGGTGCACTCAGAGCACCAAGGGCAGAGACATCATTACAAGTTGTGGGCAGTTTCCCAATGTGCCTCTGATTGGAGTGAAGGGTTGCATCAACTACAACCCTCTGTTATTCAAAAGACAACTGGGCTATGCATTAGTCCACCCTCCTAGAGCACAGGATCTGACTGAGACCCTTTATTGTGAGATCAAGCCTAATCTGGCTATTGTCAGGAAGGCATCCTGGGCCTGGGACAATGTGCAGACTAAAGGAGTAACCATTCTTGGAAGATGCAATAATGTAGCCTCAGCACAGTACTATGAGTGGTCTCATGCCAGGGCTCAAATTACTGGAATGCCCTTCACTATTGAAGATATGCCTGGACCTTCCACAGCACCACCTCCGGCAACTGTCAGCTTAGAGGAGTTTGAGAAATTGAAAGAGAGAAATGAGAAGCTGACTCAAGCTCTGCAGAAGACCCTCTGGGAGAGAAGTGATGGTAGGTTGGATATTGAGAGGCTAGAAAAGTTGAAGGTGGAGCATTTGGCTAGAATTGAGAAGTCAGAGGATTACATTAAGAAGTCTAGGGCTGGTGAACAGATCTTGAAGAATGCCTGCAAGGAAGCTCAGTTCCGGAAAGCCAGGACTGATTTGTATCTAAAGGAGAGTCAGGCTAGGTGGGTCAGGATCACCGAGGCTCGCACTCAAGAGGACAAAAGGACTCAGGATAAGATTGAACAGATGGAAGCTAGTGCAAAAGAACAACAGGAAGCCCTGGCAGTAGCCCAGAGAGAGATCTCAGAGTTGAAGATTAGAGCTGGTGTAAAAAGGTCAAAGGACCAGAGTCAACACAAGAGGCTAACTGCAGCTGTTACTACAAGGAATCTTCTCATCAGGAGCCTCACAGAGCGTCCAGCTGATCCTGTGACCGAAGCACTTCTCAAGGAAGTTCAGGAGGATGAATTTGGACTGGGTGTTTGACTTTTACTTATGTATTTTTCTTTATGTTGTATTTTTAACCCCTCAGAGGGCTTGTATTGTAAAAGAAACAAACTGTGTATCATTTACCTTTTTGTAATATATGTGTTGGTTTGTTTCATCTGAATTCTTCAAGCAACATCACAAGTATCTTCTTCAGGGGTCTGGAAAGGTCAAAACCAAGTACCAAGCCGGATACCTTGGAAACAAATAGACACGCTGCATTGCATACTAACCTTTTGTTTTGTTTTGTAGGTTTTGTTTTATTGTTACTAACTCTGTTGTGACCTCAGGAACTATTGCTCGACGTCGAGGGTTTCCACTCAACCGTCCACACAGATACCCCACCCGCAACAATCTTCCGGGCATACAGATGGATCAAATGCAGCAGGACCTTACAGAGGTCAGGAATCAAATGACCAACGAGAGGTTGGAAATGAGGAATCAGATGACACAATTTATGGAGGTGATGAACAATATGGCTCAAAGCCAGGAGAGGTTAAGAGCACTGGTAGAAGGGAGGAATCAGGAGGACCATCATCCAGGGACTGCTGGGACAAGCAACAATGAAAGAGTCCAACCTCATGTCAACCCCCCAGTCTTTGGACCCCACCAGCATCCAGAGATCAACATCCCTGTCAATGTGCAAGGGACTGCCACAGCAGGTAGAGTGCTGCAAGAAGACCCCCAGGAAGATCAGTTCACAGTGATAGGAGCTGGGGAAGAAGCCTATGACAGAAGGCTGGAAGAGATTGCTGAGAAACTGAGATCTTTGGAGTCCCAGAATTCTTTGGGATTTGATGTTATGGACATGGGTCTAGTGGACGGGGTCAGGATCCCCCACAAATTTAAACCACCATGCTTTGAGAAGTATAATGGGACTTCCTGTCCCCGGACCCATCTACAATCTTTTCTGGGGAGGCTGAAGGCCTATACCATGGACGAAAAGCTATGGATGTTTTATTTTGAGGATAGCTTAACTGGAGCATCGAGGGAATGGTACTCCCACTTGACAAGAGCAACCATTAGATGCTGGAAGGACCTGGTAGAGGCCTTTATCAGACAGTATCAGTACAACCTGGATATGGCCCCCAACAGGACCCTCCTGATGGGGATGTCTCAGTCATCCAGGGAAAGCTTCCGTGAATACGCTCAAAGGTGGAGACAGCTTGCTGCTGCTGTCCAGCCACCCATGTCGGAGAGGGAGATGGCTGATATGTTCATGAACACCCTCCAGGGGACTTACATTGATAGGCTAGCTGCCTTCTCATCTACCAGCTTTGCAGATGTAGTCATAGCCGGGGAGAGAATTGAAAGCCTATTGAAGATGGGTAAGATTTCAGACAACGGTGCAAGCTCATCCAGTAACACAAGAAAGCCTTTTGCAGGCCCAAGAAGAACTGGTGAAACCAATGCTATCCACGCCAACAGGGGCAGGCCCCAATATGTTCATAGGTCTGTGGCAGCGGTCACCATTCCCGCTCCAATTCATCCTCAACCAGCTTACCAGCCTCAGCAACAAAATTATCAGTAACAAACTCAGTTTCCTCCTCAAAGAAATTACAACAACAGCAACACCAACAATAATAATCAGCAGAGACCATTCCAACAGAGGCCCTCTCAGGCCAATAGGGTGATCGATCCGATCCCTATGCCCTATGCCACATTACTGCCACAACTCTTGAAACTCAATCTAGTTGAGCTAAGGACGTTGGCACCTCCGGATCCTAACAGTCTGCCCAGAAATTACGACGCCAGCGCCAGATGTGCCTTTCACTCAAATGCACCTGGTCATAGTACGGAAAAGTGCAGAGCTTTGCACATGAAAGTGCAGGATTTAGTGGATTCCAAGGCTTTAAATTTTGCACCACCACCAAATGTCAACAAGAACCCTATGCCACACCATGGTGGTCCCCGAATCAACGCTATTGAAGAAGACAAGGCGTCTTACTTGATAACCAGTGTGGGACAGATTCGGACACCCTTGGTGGAGATTAAAGCTCAACTCTTGGAATGTCAAATGTTCCCAGGATGTGAGTTAGGGTGTGCTTATTGCAACATTTCAGTAAACGGTTGTGATAACCTGAGAGATGGCATAGATGGTCTCATCCAGAGTGGCCTGCTTCAAATTACAACATCAATTCCTACCAATCCAGCAATCTCATTAACAACAATTCCAGAGTCTACTACAACTGCAACAACCATTGTTCCAGACAACTCTTCAGCTTCATCAACAAATGTTTCATCTGTCATTTCAACTGACCAAATATCAACGAACATTCCTTCTACAACTTCAGCACCACTTCATTTTGAATCTCCTACAACAACAATACCCATCCTTCCAACAATGTCTCCTACAACATCAGCAGCAAACCATGAAGATGTCTCAACAGTTACGATTTATTATGATCCTGAAAATGATTCTGCCTACAACTCACAAAGTGCTACTCCTATCAGAACACCGGTCACGATATATTATGATCCACAGACTATCACGGTTCCTTCCGCAGCTGCCATCAGTCCAGTCACTGTCACAGTGCCTGGGCCAGTACCTTATGAAAGCAGTAATGCCATCCCTTGGCATTACGGCTCTGATTTATACTGCGAAGGACAAAAGATCACATTTGAATCATCAACTTCTGCACCACAAATAGATAATGTGGGAGGAGGCGGAGGCTTCACTCGAAGCGGACGTCTCTTTACCCCGCAAATTCAAAGACCCACTGCCGAAGCAGAAGCTGCTGTCAAGGCAAAAGGGAAGAGCATGGTGCAAGAGGAGCAGGTTGTTAGAGAAGTTTTGAAAACACCTTTTGATCAAGAAGTTGATGAGTTCATGAGAATCATCAAGAAAAGTGATTACAAAATAGTGGACCAGCTTCACCAGACGCCTTCCAAGATCTCCATTCTATCATTGCTTATGTGCTCCGAGGCTCATCGGAACGCACTACTCAAAGTCTTGCACGCAGCTTATGTGCCAGAAGAGATCACCGTCAATCAGTTGGAAGCTGTGGTTGGAAATGTTAATGCTAGTAATGGACTAGGATTCACCAACACTGATTTGACTTCGGAAGGCCGCAATCATAACAAGGCCTTGCACATTACCATGGAATGTAAAGGTGCAGTTCTTTCCCATGTGCTGGTAGACACAGGATCATCCCTCAATGTCTTACCCAAAAAGGCCCTTGTGAAGCTGGAATATGAAGGATTGGCATTGCGACCCAGTAACTTGGTAGTGAGAGCCTTTGACGGCTCTAAGAGATCGGTTCTGGGAGAGATTGAGTTGCCTGTAACGATTGGCCCACAGACTTTCAAAACGACCTTCTACGTGATGGACATTCAGCCCGCCTACAGCTGTTTGTTGGGTAGACCATGGATTCATGCCGCTGGCGCAGTAACTTCTACCCTTCACCAGAAGTTAAAATTTGAGTGGGAAGGCCAAGTCGTTACTATTTGTGGAGAAGAGGATATTTTTGTTAGCCATCTGGCTACTTACAAATATATTGAGATGGATGGGGAGATCCACGAGACGATGAGTCAAGGGTTCGAGGCCCTGAATATTAATGAAACCTCTGCTGCACTTGGGACTTCCATGACATCCTACCAGCAAGCCCGGAAGGTTGTGGAAGAAGGAAACGCTCAAGGCTGGGGCAAACTGTTGCCTGTGGAGAAGAAAGAAGATAGATTTGGGTTGGGTTACAAACCAACTCAACAAGATCAAGCAGAGGCTACCAAGAAGCCCAACTTTGTTAGTGGGGGGATGCTCACTCCCGATGCTGTCAACAACCTGGAAGATGAGTCGGAAGATGAACGCAACCTTGAAAGCTGGATTCGTCCAAAGGTCCCGGGGAGCAGTATCTCAAACTGGTCTTCCCAGGAAATTATAAGAGTTACTCCTGCAGAGTAATTATTATTTCCTGTATATTTTAAGCATGCATCAAGTCTTGCATCTTGCCCAAGATGACAGGACTCATTTTGTAATCGGGCCATCTGTAATTTTTGTGCAACAAGATTAATCAATGAAATATCATACATCTTTTGCAAACGAGTCTTTTTCTTCTCCACTCACTGTTTTTCCATTTTTCTTTTTGTACAAAAAATAAATGGCAATGTTTTCAAAATGACAATTTCATTTCACTTTTCTAAACAAGATTAAAATCAATCACTAAAACGAACAAACTGAACCCTTGCAGAGAGTGCCTTCCAGACAGCACCGACAACAGCACGGTTATGACTTCGTATGACTCTGACAATCCGATCAATCAAGCTGATGAAGGGGTTGAAGAAGATTACGAGCTTCCTGAAGAGCTAGCCAGATTGTTAAGACAAGAGGAGAAGGTTATCACTCCTCATCAGGAGGAGGTCGAAACGATTAATCTTGGTACAGATGAAGACGTGAAAGAAGTTAAAATCGGGGTCTGCTTACAAGACTCAGTGAAGAAACAGCTGATTGACCTGCTTCAAGAGTACGTGGATGTGTTTGCTTGGTCTTATCAGGATATGCCAGGGTTGGACACCGACATTGTTATGCATAAGCTGCCTTTAAGAGAAGAATGCCCACCGGTTAAATAGAAACTGCGCCGTACTCGTCCAGATATGGCAATGAAGATCAAGGAAGAGGTGCAAAAGCAGTGGGACGCCGGGTTCCTTGCTGTAACTAGCTATCCGCCCTGGGTTGCTAATATAGTACCCGTGCCTAAGAAAGACGGTAAGGTAAGGATGTGTGTTGACTACCGGGATCTGAACAGAGCCAGCCCGAAAGATGATTTTCCACTACCTCACATTGATGTATTGGTGGATAATACGGCTCAGTTCTCGGTATTCTCCTTCATGGACGGATTTTCAGGATACAATCAGATCAAAATGTCACCTGAAGACATGGAGAAGACAACCTTCATCACACCCTGGGGCACATTCTGTTACAAAGTGATGCCATTCGGATTGAAGAATGCTGGTGCAACATATCAACGGGCTATGGTAACATTATTCCACGATATGATCCATAAAGAAATCGAATGTTATGTGGATGACATGATTGCCAAGTCCCTCACAGAAGAAGACCACCTGGTAAATCTGCTGAAGCTATTCAAGGGCCTGAGGAAATATCAACTGAAATTGAACCCCAACAAGTGCACATTCGGGGTACGATCTGGTAAGTTGCTGGGTTTTATCGTAAGCGAGAAAGGGATTGAAGTTGACCCTGATAAAGTCAAAGCCATTCAAGAAATGCCTGCACCGAAGTATGAAAAAGAAGTTCGAGGGTTTCTAGGACGATTGAACTACATTTCGCGGTTCATATCTCACCTTACGGCAACCTGTGAACCTTTGTTCAAACTGTTAAGAAAAGAACAAACGGTCAGGTGGAATGAAGACTGCCAGAGGGCTTTTGACAAGATCAAAGAATACTTGCAAGAACCTCCAATCCTTATGCCTCCGGTTGAAGGAAGACCTCTGATAATGTACTTGACAGTATTAGAGGAGTCAATGGGGTGTGTGCTGGGCCAGCATGACGAGTCTGGTCGAAAAGAGTATGCAATTTACTACCTGAGCAAAAAGTTTACCGACTGTGAACAACGTTATTCACTGCTCGAGAAAACTTGCTGTGCTTTAGCGTGGGCTGCTCGCCGACTGAGACAGTATATGTTGACCCACACCACTCTGTTGATATCAAAAATGGACCCAGTTAAGTACATTTTCGAGAAGCCAGCTCTTACCGGACGGGTTGCAAGATGGCAAATGATTCTCACGGAGTATGACATTCAGTACACGTCTCAGAAAGCCATCAAGGGCAGTGTATTGTCTGAATATCTTGCTGAGCAACCTATTGATGACTACCAGCCCATGAGATTTGACTTCCCTGATGAAGACATCATGTTCATAAAAGCGAAAGATCATGAAGAGCCTATTCACACTGAAGGGCCCGACCCGGAAGAAGAATGGACTATGATGTTTGATGGGGCTGTTAATATGAATGGTCGTGGTGTTGGTGCAGTACTCATTACACCTAAGGGAGTTCACATGCCTTTCTCGGCAAAGCTCACCTTCAACTGCACTAACAACGAAGCTGAATACGAAGCTTGTATTATGGGTCTTGAGGAAGCTATTGACCTCAGGATCAAGACGTTGACTATATTCGGAGATTCAGCTCTGGTAGTTAATCAAACCAACGGCAAATGGTACACACACCAGGATCATCTGATACCTTACAGGGATTATACAAGGAGGTTATTGACTTTCTTTACAACGGTCAAGCTTGAGTATATCCCTCGGGACGAGAATCAGTTTGCAGATGCTCTGGCTACCATTTCATCTATGATCAAAGTTCAGGCTGCCAACTTTGTACCTCAGATTTCAGTGTCCAGACTTGACAGACCAGCATATGTATTTGCAGCAGATATTGTCAAGGATGATAAGCCTTGGTTCCATGACATCAAGTGCTTTTTGGAGGATCAAACATACCCACCTGGGGCATCTTCCAATGATAAGAAGACTTTGAGAAGGCTTGCTGGCAGTTTCTTTCTGAACACTGATGGTTCCCTATACAAGAGAAACTTTGATATGGTACTCCTCAGATGTGTTGATAGAACAGAAGCAAACTTGTTAATGCACGAAGTGCACGAAGGATCCTTTGGTACCCATGCTGGAGGGCATGCCATGGCCAAGAAGTTGCTAAGATCAGGCTATTACTGGATCACAATGGATGCAGACTGTTGTGCCTATGCCAGAAAATGCCATAAATGCCAGATCTACGCAGATAAGGTGCATGTGCCCCCCAATCCTTTGAATATAATGTCTTCACCCTGGCCCTTTGCTATGTGGGGCATTGATATGATTGGCAAAATTGAACCGACTGCTTCAAATGGCCACAGATTCATCCTGGTCGCCATTGACTATTTCACCAAGTGGGTCGAAGCAGCTTCATATGCAAACGTTACGAGGCAAGTGGTAGCCAGATTTCTGAAGAGAGATATCATTTGTCGATACGGAGTCCCCGAGCGGATCATTACTGATAATGGTTCCAACTTGAACAACAAAATGATGGCTGAGCTATGCCGGGACTTCAAGATCCAACACCACAATTCTTCTCCTTACAGGCCAAAGATGAACGACGCTGTTGAGGCGGCCAATAAGAATATCAGGAAGATTGTGCAGAAGATGGTAGTCACCTACAAAGACTGGCATGAAATGCTACCATTTGCCTTGCATGGGTACCGTACATCAATCAGAACATCCACTGGGGCAACACCGTATCAACTTGTGTATGGTATGGAGGCAGTCCTACCTGTTGAAGTTGAGCTACCCTCTCTACGGGTATTGATGGATGTTAAGCTGAACGAAGCAGAATGGGTCCGGTCCCGATACGAACAACTGAGTCTAATTGAAGAGAAAAGATTGGCTGCAATCTGTCATGGGCAGTTGTATCAGAAAAGAATGAAAAGAGCCTTCGATCAGAAAGTCAGGCACCGAGAATACCAAGTGGGAAATCTTGTGTTGAAAAGAATCCTCCCTCCTCATACAGACCACAGGGGCAAATGGACTCCAAATTATGAAGGACCGTTTGTTGTAAAGAAAGTTTTCTCTGGTGGAGCACTGATGCTCAGCACCATGGATGGCGAAGACTTCCCGTCCCCTGTGAATTCAGATAAAGTTAAAAAATACTTCGCATAAAATGACCCGCTGGACATAAAAACAGAATGAAAGTCCAGGCAAAAATAGGGCATCCCGGCGAGTCAAAAACAGAATAAAGGACTCGGGCAAAAATAAGGGAAAATAAACAAAAAAATGTACACCCGCTGAGTTGAAAAGCCGCATTGGACAGCTCAGGCAAAAATGGGTATCCCGATGGATTGAAAACCCGAAAGGGCGATCCATGCAAAATAAGGGAATAAGCGAACAACTGCACTCTGAATTCATCTGTATCGCCTGCGACTTGGTAAGCTTCAAAAAGATCAAGCTTCTGTCAGAATCAGCCTTCTTCAGAAAGCAGGACGAGAAGAACGTCAAAAGTCATACGAGTCATAGCTAGAGGAAGCTCCTTCAAAGCGTCGTCAACATTGCCAGCATTTTGTTTCTCAATTTGTAACAATCTCCTCATTTCAGGAGATATGTTTCTCTGACTGTATCTTGCCAATTCAGGGCACATGAATTAATAAAATCAGATTTTCAGTCAAATTTCATCTCAAACACTTCACTTTATTTGCAAAGAATGTCTGATATCTTTAAAATACCGATTGCATAAATACAGATGTTTTTCTCCTAAACTACGTGCTTGCAGGAAATATACTTACTCTCGAGAGTGTCTCACTCTTATGACGGAATCCGGTAAGGGATGCCTCGGGACACTTGTACGTTTCTCTGTCTTTGCAGGATTGCAGGTATTCAAAAGCGCGACATGGGGCGTGAAAGCTTCATCCCAGCAAGCCGGCAAATCAACACTCACTCAGTCTTAGCACTCAAAGTGCTTTCTCCCCAGCTGAGTTACCATTTGTTTGTCTCTCCCAGCCGAGTTGCTAACCATTCTTCCTCAGTCAAGTACAAAAGCCAGGGAACCACTTCCCCACAGAGTTTCAGCCTCTATTCAGAAGAGCAACGCACGAGAGAATCACAACAGAGTGATGAAAGCTTCAACAAACCCCAGCTGGGTCCCTCATTTACAGGAATAGGTCTATCATTGACCCATTTCCCCAAGCAGAATCATTTCCTCAGATCTACCAACGATCTCATCCCCAGCTGGGATGTTCACTTCAAGTGAGATCGACCGGAGATCTTCATAGCAACGGGATCCGCATCCCAGATCGGTATCTTTTGCATAATCATAGCATTCGCATCATATTCACCTACAAAGCGTAGCATTCCGTCTAGTACGGAGCATTACGGAAAAAAAATCAAACATATAGCATAATCATAAGTCATGATCTGAATCAAACACTTGTGAATATTATCAATTCATCAACGGTATGCAGATTATTCCCCAGATTCCCCAGCAAAAACAGTTGCCTCACATTCACCAATACAAATACACACTCCTTGTGGCACCCGTCCGTGTCATATCCCCAGCAGAAAGCCAAAGGCATCTCCTTTGCACTCACAGATACTTGTATATATAGCTTTCTTGACATCCGTCCATGTCACTTTCCCCAGTACAGTAATGTAAACACTTTGTATACCAGCTATTTGTTTATACTACACTCTTCTCCTTTTGACCCTCGTCCGTGTCACTCTCCCCAGCAGTTACATCTCTCATACTTTCTACTCATACTTATACAGATACTCGTCAGTGTTTTGTATACACCAGTTATATCCCCGCAGATTCGACACTCGTCCGTGTTCTTTGTTAACCAGTTGGTGCTCGTCCGTACCATCATCTCAGAACATGCGTCAAGCGTTTGTTTCTACATGATACTCGTCCGTATCATAGTCTTAAGGATGCTCGTCCGCATTTTTAATCCATACACTGTGTCTTCTTGAATATAGATACTCGTCTGTGTCTACTATTCCCCAGAAAAGTCCCCTCAGATTCAACACTCGTCCGTGTTCCTTGTTGACCCGTTGATACTCGTCCGTATCATCATCTCTGAACACGTATCAGTTTTTGTTTCTACCTGATACTCGTCCGTATCATAGTCTTAAGAATGCTCGTCCGCATATTTAATCTATACATAATACCCAAACACTTATACCTTTTATTTCTTGGATGTAAACACTCGTCCGTGTTTACTATTCCCCAGTAAAGTGAATTTTCCTTTTTATCTGACATTCGTCCTGTGTCATGATAAACCCTGAGAGCAGCCGTACCCTGCTAGGTGGTCGTCCTCCACCTCTTGATGGTCGTCCTCCATCATGCTCGTCCGATGGCCGTCCCCATCGTTGACCTTTTATCCGACATTCGTCCTATGTCGTGATATTTAGCAGCCGTTCCCTGCTAGGTGATCGTCCTTCACCTCTTGATGATCGTCCTCCATCATGCTCATCCGATGGCCGTCCCCATCGTTGACTTTTTATCCGGCATTCGTCCTATGTCACGATAAACCTTGAGAGCAGCCGTCCCCTGCTAGGTGGTCGTCCTCCACCTCTTGATGGTCGTCCTCCATCATGCTCATCCGATGGCCGTCCCCATCGTTGACTTTTTATCCGGCATTCATCCTACGTCGCGATATTTTCGGCAGCCGTACCCTGCCAGGTGGTCGTCCTCCACCTTAGATGACCGTCCCTCATCTTAACCCCAACAGAGCAGTCGTCCCCTGCTAGGTGATCGTCCTTCACCATTGATGACCGTACCTCATCATCTGCTTATTTCATTTACTCTTTAACCCGATGGCCGTCCCCGTCGTGGTCCCTTTTATTTTTAGCCCGATGGCCGTCCCCATCGTTGGTTGCTTTGCTTTATGAATTTGATGGCCGTCCCCGTCATTTTTCATTGATCCCCAGAGAATTTTGCAGCTTTATCTTGATGGCCGTCCCCATCATGATTCTACTTATCCCCAGCATGTCGGCCGTCCCCGTCATCGCTCTATCTCCCGCACTTTCCAGCATGTCGGCCGCCCCCGTCATTGCTCTTTACCCAGCAGTCGTCCTCTGCTCGACGGTCGTCCTCCGTCGCCCATACTTTATAATATACTTTATTTTCTTTTACAATCTATATCCCCTTTGCTTCTTCATTCTTTGAGTGCAAATTTTGGACTGTCTTTGGTATTCAACCACAAGTTATCTTGTTTGCCTGTTAAGCTGTCGCTTACATCCTGCACAACTAACTCATGCTTGAATAGGGGCAGCTGTAAACACCCCAAATTTTCCCTCACCCATTCACACCATGGCTTGTGATCATTCTCATATGCACAAACCCAATCATAGCATCTCATACCACATTTTTGATTCACTGCATAAATTCAAAGTCATCTGCATCTAGGGTTTGTGATCTGAGCAATCCAAGAGCTTCCTGAGCCACTCCAAAGGCCATCAATCACTTCAAAGGGGTCCATGTGTGTCCAAGTATCATATTATATCCTCTCAAAGTCAAGAATGCCAAAGAATCACAAGAACTGGAAATGGTGTGGAAGCAGAGCCAGGCTTAACTGCACAGTTAACCTAAAATTAGGGTTTTTGTTTCAGAGGCCATAACTCCAAATTTTTTGGCCATTCTTGTTTCTATTGGTCTCTATATGGTATAGGGGGTATGCATATCAATTTTCATGAAGAAATTCCATGGGGAAGTCATCTGATCAAGAGTTGACTTTTCAAGCAAGTCAGTGCAAAATCAGGGCATCTGAGGCCCCCAATGACCCAACCAAGGGGTGATCTTCATCATTTTGAGTGTGTATGATCTTTATTTGATCATAGAAGAAGTTTGAAGTTCACAAAATTCAAGAATTACAAGTTTTTGCAAAGTTGACTTTTTGAGGCAAGTTTGACTTTTAAGGAATTTGTCATTTTAGGCAACTTTTCAATCCTTACTTTTTGATCCAAAAATGCTTCAAATGGAAAAACTTTGGTCATGAAAGTTGTAGAATAGATCTTTCCCTTTTCAAAAAGTACAAGAACATGACCTAATTCATCTTGGATCAAAAGTTATGGTTCATCAAAGTTGGCAGAAATCACTAAATTTCAAATTATGCACCAAATGAGAAACTTGCAAAATCTTGTACCAAGGCAATTTGTGACTTCTAATTGATGTCAAACCATTACACAACCATCACACAAGTCTTAAAGTTCAGATTGAACCAAAGGGATCACATGTTTCATGGTTTGTGAGGCAAGATTTTTCCATGAGAACTAAAAGCAAGCAAGTTGCAAAACCAATGATAACTTCTCATCCACTTGTTGCCTAGCCTGCTGACCAATCCTAGCCTTTCTCCCTCACCTTGCTGCGCAGCCCACACCCTTTGTACTTGGCTGGAACATGACCCATGCTTCTCTTACAAGAAGTTGACATTTTGGCAAAAGCTATCATACCTATCACAAAAGGACATGTCATGTCATCTGACCAATAGGATTAGTTTATACAAACCAAATGCAAGCTGAACATTACAACACACAAGCCTAAAACCAGCAAGAACAACACATTCTCATTTTCCACCCTTGAAGCAAAAGCTTTCGAAATTCTTCATACAAGCCACAAACACTCAAACAAACTTCACAGACCTTCTCAACTCATCATCCTGATCACAAAGCACCCCTCACCCTTACCTTAAACTGCCTGAATCCAAAACACGATCCTCACCTGAGCTTGAGCAGAACATGTTCAAACTCTCAAACCAGCCAACATAAACTCTTTCTAAGCATCCAGACATCATCAAGGGACCAAGAGGAGTGGATTGCATCAAGAGAAGAGGCCAGAAAGCTGTGAACTGAAAGCTTCAAAACTCAGGTAGCTCAAGAACTTTTTTTCCAGAAATGATTTTTTAAGTCCTTAATAGCTTCTACATGCTTCCCTGATCATGAATATGTTGTTGGTTTTGAAAATGGTGAAGAGATGAGTATGTATGCAGTCTCTGAAACTTTTTGCCCTAGAACTAGATTGATTCGATTCAGCCAGTTTAAGAATGATAAATGTGTTTTGAATGGGGGTTCTGATTCGTTTTTAGGTGGGGATCATTTCTGTTTAATTAGATTTCATTTTAGATGCGTTTAGAGAGAGTTTGAAGTTGGGAGTGATCGGAGAAGATGACCGGAACACTGTTCCGGTCACCTGAGAGTCATTAACGGCTGGATTAGGGCTAATTAATTAGGGTTAGTGAGTTTGAATGCTGGCCGTCCAGATGCGCGCCAGGTCAATTCACGCGTATTGGAGTTTGAATCTGGGCCTTCAGATTGGATTACTTTTCCTTTTTCAGTTTTAAATTCATTTTATTTTCATATTAATTCATTTGTTTTCCACATTTTATTTAAAATAGTAAAATTTATTCAAAAAATCTGAAATTTTTTATACAAGCTATTATTTAATTTCAGAACACAAAAATATTTTTATTTTCATTTTTTGCATTAAAAAAGTATTTTTAAATATTTAAAAGTTTCTTTTTAATTAATTAATGAGAATTAATTAATTAAAAATACTTTTAAGTATTTAAAAATCATCAAAAAATTCATGAAACATTTAAAAACTTTTAGAAACATTCTCCAACCTTCAAACCAAATTTCTTTTTTGATCTTGATGTATTTTGAGAATTTTCCATGGAATTAAAACTATTTTTATGCATTATTTTGATCCAAACTTCCAAAAATCATTTCTGCCTAACCCAAGAGAGTTGGACTTTGATTCTTTTTGCATTGCATTGTGTTTAGCATGTAGTTTGTGAGATTAAATGGCCATGTCTTGATCTTTCATTTTCCTTTTGATTGACATTTTTCTTGTTAAGGGACCCTAAAACCCTAGAAAACTTAGGAAAATCATAACTTGAATTAGGTTAAGAATTGGAACCTCTCCTTTGGGCAGTGAGTTAGTATAGGATTAGGGATCCTTTGAGTGCATTTTCAATTTTTTATCTTAATGGTTGCTTCTGATTTTGATTTGTGTTTGATGCATTGATCATAAACCCTAATTTGGGCTTCCATATGCATCCATCTTGCATTTGCTTGCACAACATGACTTGCCATAGCATTTTATGCATTCATTTGATTCACTTGACATCTTAAGACATATTGAAAGCATGTTTGATCATTGCATCTTGCATTTGCCATGTTGTATGCCATTTGCATGTCATAACTTTTCATGTATGTTCATGTGTCTTAACTTGCTTCATTTGCATCCATGAGCTTGTATGATCATCCCCATGTGTTGTCTCATGTTTGCATCATCTCATAGCATCATTATCATCCCATATATGCTTCTGGTTTTGTCTCTCATCATGCCATTCCATCCCATTTTGCATTGCATTGCATTTCTTTTCTAACTTTTAAGGTGGTAAGTGGATTTGAGAAGTGAATTTGCCTTCACTTCTCATAACTTTCTCTTCATCTCTTTTATGCATCCATGCTGCATTTTGATATGTGTTTGAGATTGAGCTTGCTCATTCTTCTTCTTCTTCTTACTTTCTTTCTTCAAGTGACTTGACTTCTTGAATGAAGCAAGTTACTTTGCTTCTCCTGATCTTTTTCTCTGCTTCCTGGTGGTTCCATTGAAGATCTTTCTTGTAAACCTCACCAAACCTTAGGAACAACCAAGCATGACAATGATTAGGGTTTTGATTAGTCCCCCATTTGTTTTTACCTTTGTGTCTCTTTTGAGTCTTCTCTTCTCATCTCATAATCAGGGACTAAACCCTAAAGGTTTTAAGGCTTTGTGATTAAGCTTATGCCTGCATCCTTCTATTAGGATGGAGTGTATAACTTTAATCCCAAGTGTTAAACCCTTAATGTGTTTAACTCCTTCAATCAATCCACCTAATAATCATCAAGACATCACACTTGTAACTTGGGCCTTGCATTAGGGTTCTAATTCTTCCTTAATTGGTTAAGAAGGACTAACCCTAGTGTTAATGGACAAGTCCCCCTCAAGTTGTCTTACAAACCCTAAAAATCACTTCATCATCATATCATTAAATAAAATCCACTTAATAAAGGCTTTGTTTTGTCATGGGTTTAATCCCTAATCATAGATTAAGTTGAGGAGCTTTCCTCAGCTTAAACATTCTCATCTATTATCCTTCTATTAGGATGGTGTAATGAGTCTGTTTAATCCTTGATTATGGCTTAACCTCATTACTTAACACTAAACAAAAACACCAAAAACATTTAAATAATCACAAGTAGGTTAATGATCTTAACCCTACACCAAAGGTGTTTAAGTGTGAGAAGCTGACTTCACACTTAAGGTATTCTCATTACCCCTAATCCGAGGGAAGATGTGATGAGTTTACTAACCCATTGGTTTAGGCTTAAGCTCATTAACTTATGACAAATTCTCAAAAGTAATAAAAGACTGAAAACTCAAAAACAAACAATAATCGTCTCCTTCGGGATTCTTTTCTCATCTCATACACTCACAAACGAGAACTTGTTTCTTCCGTCTAATGCAAGACAGTTTGCACCTGAGCCAGACAGGTCATACACTTGAGCATAGACAAGCAAGCAGTTCACAGGTCAATTCATCTTTCAGTCTCTTTGGGTCGAACTACGGTGTTCTGACTTCCTCATTGCACGAGAGGATACGTAGGCATAACTTAACAGTTATCGAACAAAAGTCTCTGTATATTCCCCCTATTTCTAGCCTTATCCTTTAAGCCTCATGATCTTGAGCATTTCATTCTTGTTCTCACACTGACACATCATTTACACACTTCACTCTCTTTTACACTGACACCTGTACATCCTTTTCCAGCTATTTTATGCACAAATTGCACTGACACTACCCCTTTAAAACACAAATCTTTTAAGCGTGGATCCCGTCGAGTACGACGGACAATCTGGGTGCTAATACCTTCCCAGGTTGTAACCGACCCCCTTTCTCAGTCTCTCTGGTTCGCAACCGTCTTATCCGTATCTTTCTAGGTTTATGCAGCATTACCTTTCCTCCGGGATAAAAATGCCTAGCTGGCGACTCTTTTCTTTTTCCAGTGAGTTCACTGCTGTGTGTTCTCGTTGTTCGTCTCGCCGACCGTTCGCGTCTGTACCTTTATCTGGGCCACTTCCCATTTATCGGGAGCGACACTTTTCCCTCAAGTTTCTTTTGCAAAATATCGATCCAAATTATAGTACTAAGGAGCCACAAGATATATAAAATGGAATGCAACAAAGAAAGCGATAAAAATAAACAAGAAAGGCATAAAAGCAAACATCCAAACAAGCATGGGAACTTAGACTAGGCTTGACTGGCATAGGGGTGAACCAGTCCCCAGCAGAGTCGCCAGCTGTCGTACCCCGAAAAATACGACCTCACGCGATCCGAAAAGACGGAGTCACGCGCCGGACGGACTGAAAAGTCGCCACCTAATTCTATTTATTCCCGAAGAGGGAAAGGGAAGATATAGATACAACCCGGGGAGAGAGAAGGATGGTCTTGGCTCAGCCAATGATGGCTTCTATGAGTCCAAGAGGGAGTGGTTGGGAAAACGTCATTTCATTTTAGCCTTTGAAAGTTATGCTTCGGGTATGTATAAGATAGTTCGTCCTCCTGTTGGGGAATCAAACCGGGAGATGCCTCTATCTGAATTGAAAAGTAAATACAGAAAAGTTTCATCCTTAGAAAAGGCTCAAACTGGTTGGGAAGAGGAATATGAAGTTTCATCTAAACAGTGCATGCATGGTCCCAATTGTAAGATTGGCGGCTTCTGTACAGTGGGAAGAAGACTACAGGAAGTAAATGTCTTGGGTGGCCTCATTCTTCCTGTTTGGGGAACAATAGAAAAGGCCCTTTCTAAGCAGGCCCGCCTTAGCCATAGGAGGCTACGAGTTGTTCGCATAGAAACTACTGTGGATAACAAACGGATTGTTGGGCTTCTGGTTCCTAATGCAGCTGTTGAAACTGTTCTTCAAGGTTTAGCATGGGTTCAAGAAATTGATGATTGACGTGTGATAATAGACTTTGCTCACATTTTTGTTTTAACAAAGTTTGAAGCCTCATATTTTCTTTTTAACAAAGTTTGAAGCCTTTTCCTTGCTGCCTCCGTGACCTTTCTTAATGACAACATGCTGGATTTTTCTACTCTATATTTTTTGCAATCTTTTTCTTTGTAAAATGTGATAGGCTCCTCTTGTAAATGAACTATGTGCACCTCCATATTTCTTGTAAATGAACTCTCAATTGGACTTTGTAAATGGGCCTTGAATTGGCGTAAATTGAATAGAAAGTTCTATGCTCTTCTCACTTTGAACTTGGATACTTGAACGTATTCACCTTAACACCAACTTGAATTTTAAAATTGAACTTGATGTACCAACTTCTTCACTATAGCCCACATGAACATGGCTTAAAACATAAACTGTATTGCACCCACACATGACCAAAAGACATTCTGATCTCAATCATTAGTGTACTCATGAACTTGACCTTATATATTTTCCTAAACTTTGATAGATAATTCGTACGACTTGAACTTGAAATAAAGAAGAAGCAACCATCACATATTTTTTTGAATTTTTTTGAAATGACGTTAGTAGACAAAAATAAATAAGGGTAAATACACAGGTAGGACAAATTTGGGGTATGACACAGAGGACTCATTAAGCTTCCCAAAAATAAATTTTGTTCAATTTTTAGGTCATGGTTGGTCTTCTTTTGAACCCATTCTTGCATTGATCCATACGAATCCCAATTCACTTCCATCATTTATTTGACTAGGCAAAAATAGGAATTTTCAAGATATTATTTAGACATGAATCACCTTCTGGATTTTATATTTGATTGCCAATTTGCATAATTTTTCAATGTACTTTGCTATTATTCCATGTATTTGGCATCTTTGGTCATTTTTTTGGTCCTTAACCATAATAAACTTCTCACCACTCCATTTGTGATCATTTTTGTGAATCTATTTTCCATCTTAACTCTTAATCAAACCCCTGGATTTTGTGTGAGAAAATTCAAAATTCTTTGGTCGTGTTTGGTTTTATTTCTAAATCATTTTTCTTACGTTGAAAACCATATTTCCATGTTCTTTCCTTCATCTTTCATTCTTATATTTGAATCCTTTTGAATTGAATCTCTTCCCCGTTTTTTTAATGTCATTGAACACTTCCATTTAGTATTAGATTCTGGTCTTTACATTCACCTTTGACTTTAGAACTTGACTTTAGGCTTAGAAGTTCATTAATGCTTTAATTAGCTAGTATGGGTTCTTCTTTGAATTTTGCCATGTTCTAATTGTTCAAAATGCTTCATCATGCTAACATTTGTTTTGTAGGGGGGAAGATTGAGGTAAGCATTACTTCATTCTCATCTCTTATGCATTTTAATTGTGTTTTCCTTAGCACCTTGTGCTTTGATCATAGGCTTCCCCTTTTGTTCTCTTAGAAGCAACTTAACTTCCTTAGGAAGTAAGTTGAGTTCTAAGTTTCCTTTCTTATTAGGTTTATAATACCTCATTAACCATAGGATATCCATTGAATGAATAACTTAGGGTTGTGTCTTTAGTCCCCTTAGTTTTGTCCTTTCTCCATTCGAGTCTTTTCTCTCATCTTCAAACAAAAATCCAAAAGACACTTAATAAAGGCTTGGAGTGGTCTCTTGTGTAAAGCCTTATTCCATGGGGCACTCATATTCATTCCATCTGGGAATAGTGTGAGCATGTCTAGAATGATGTACAAGTCTAATCATGAGACTATTTTTACAAAGAAAACATAAAAGACATTTCTTCAAAAAACTACAAAAACATGTAATAAGTTCAACAAGCTAGTGAACTTAGACCCTAATCCTTGGAAACAAGTCTTGGATAAATTCTCCTTACTTGGTGTGCTTGTTCTACTATTCAAACTCTTTTCCAGTTCCCTTTCACATTTCCATTCCCATTCCAGTTAGTAGTTTATTTCAACATCATTTTATTTCTCACCCTTTGAAACAAACAAACAAGCGTGGATCCCGTCGGGTACGGCAGAAGGTCTGGGGTGCTAATACCTTCCCAGGTTGTAACCGACTCCCGAACCTAGATCTTTGGTTCACAAGGCCTTGTCATTTCCTTCTTTCTCAAGTTTGTGCATCATTACCTTTCCCGTTACATTCAGGATAAAAATGCCTGGCTGGTGACTCTACCTTTTCCGCGCCACTTTCGCGTTTGTACTAGAATGAAAATTCCGGGAGCGATAGCCG
Source organism: Lathyrus aphaca (assembly GCA_963966055.1). Taxonomy (NCBI): domain Eukaryota; kingdom Viridiplantae; phylum Streptophyta; class Magnoliopsida; order Fabales; family Fabaceae; genus Lathyrus; species Lathyrus aphaca. The sequence continues at coordinate 115,537,917 of OZ014525.1, forward strand.
GCGACTCTGTTGGGGACCGAACCTATAATCTCTAGTTTCCCTCGTAGAGTCAATCCTAGCGCCTGTTTGTTTTTGTTTCTTTGGGTGTATATGTGTGTTGCTGTGTGTTTATTTACTGTTTTCATTTATAAATTACTTTACAGTATTTATTTACTGCTTTCAGTATTTATTTTCCATGCATCATATACTGGATTGTGTTGGTTTCAATTTTTCTGTGGGATGGGATTTGTTACTGTGAGATAATCCAAATACCCGGATTGAGTGCACCTAGGACTTAGAGTGATTCCACTTTGGCTTCATGGAAATCTTGCTATGTTGGTATTAGTGAGTTCCACACCTTGACTTGTGACCTTCTCAGAAATGTATTGATGTTAGAATCTTTATGGGGAAATACACAACCTTGATAGTTATGTGCAGTCAGGGGACTGATCATTGAGAATCTTTGTGGAAACATCCCTCTCCAGTGATGACAGTGGAAACCACATTTGTTGGCAAACCCACTCGCATTCGAGGGCCCACTGGGAACTCGCATAGGATGGCCTGGTTCTTTCATAGGAACCCAGTTAAGGCAAACTGTTTGTATGACGATAGTATTGTACCATTCGGGATGAATGTACTATTGTTTCTCGATTCAGCGCTTGAAGTTGGGGACTATGAGGGATGCTTGTTTCCTTGGACTCAGCTGAGACCTCCATGAGTAGTACATAATGCCAAACCAATTCCCTGATTTGGTCATGAGCCATTTCTCGAAAACGGTGAACGTATTATTGCTATTTGGCTTTGAGAGTCCGTGATGATGACCCCGAATAGCATACCCGTGAGATTGGGAGGGGTTTATAGGTTTGCATGAACCTTAACCCTTAACACACCCACTGTGCCGGTATACTTTAGTATTGTGATACGTTCTGTTACACATTGATTCTGAGATTTGAACTCCTGATCAGAGAGATGCTTGTTTTGATGTGGTGACGTTGTGACCCTACACAGACACTTGCTTATATGTTTGACACTACACAGTCACATCATTGATCACATGACTGTTGCATAAATAACATCATAGCATTTTTGCACACATGTTCAGTTATTTCCGGGGATAGCATATCTGAATTTCGTTGTTGGATTTCTTTTGTTTTAAAACCTGAATCAAAACAGATAGATTCCCCTGAAATAACCGAATGTAAACACCCCAAATTTTCCCTCACTAACTTCACACCATGGCTTGTGATATTCCATGTTTTCATTAGTATAAGCATGTCATCTCATATTGCATTTTTGGTACACTACATTAGTTCAAGTTCATCAGCATCTAGGGTTTGTGATCTGAGCAATCCAAAGATCCATCTGAGCCACTTCAAAGGTCTACAATAATTCCAAGAGGGTCCATGTGTGTTCTATCATCATATTATATCCCTCAAAGATCAAGGAAGTCAAAAATCACAAGAACTGGCAAAGCATGGAAGTTGGGTTAGGGTTTCACTGCACAGATGACCTGAAATTAGGGTTTTGGTTTCAGAGGCCATAACCCCAAAATTTTTGGTCATTATTGTTTCTAATAGTCTCAATATGTTATAAGGATCATGTGTACCAAGTTTGATGAAGAAATTCATTGTGGAAGTCATATGTTCATTAGGTAACGTTTTGAACAAGTCAGAGCAAAATCAGAGCATCTGAGGCCCCCAACAATGGAACCAAAGTGGATTTTTCATCAAATTGAAGTTATATGATCTTTATTTAATCATTGAAGTGCTTGGAAGTTCACAAATTTGAAGAAAATTGAGCTAAACCAAAAGTTGCCAAAAATGGAAATGACTTGTAATGGAAACTTTCCATTTTGGGAAAGTATTTCAACCTCCTCTTTCTCAACCAAGAATGCTTCAAATGAAAATTGGTTGGTCATGAAAGTTGTAGATTGGATCATTCCCTTTTAAAAATGTACAAGAACAGGTTCTAATTCATTATGGAACTCAAGTTATGGCTTTGCAAATTTGGCAAAAATCCTATAATTTTCACTTTCACACCAAAGAGGATTTTGTGCAATTTCACATACCAAGCCATTTTGTGACCTCTATTCATTCTCTAAGCATCATAAAAACATGATACAATGCATTGTAACCAAAATTGCCCAAAGAATCATTCTATTTCATGCCTTGAGCTTCAAGAAATTCAAAAGGGGCCAAAGTTCTTCAAATTTGCAAAAGGGCATAAATCTTCTCATACACTTGTTGCATCACCTCAAATCATTTTCCATGGTTCTCCTTGATCTATGCTGAGCCAGGACATGCCAAAGAACAGCTGCAACATGAGCCCATACCTGAAGTACACAATTTGTTGACTTTTTGCAAGAGAGCCCATGCCAATCAACTGTAGCCACAACCACTCTCTGGCCAATAGGGTTATGTTATGTGGACCAAAAGCAAGCCAATCCATTACACACACAAGCCTGAATCAGTTCATAGACCAAGTTTCACAAAAATCACCTTCAAGCAAAAGCTTTCGAAAATCTCTGTCCAGTCACTCAAACTTCAAACAAACTTCATCATTCAACACACCATCACCATTAGAGCATTTCCCAACCATTAACAAGCCATGAAAGCCATCCAAACACAAACACGATTTTAGGCCAGTTGAAGTGCAACCACTCACCCCAGCCATTCTAAGCTCCTTCCAAGCATTGCAACTTCATCATGGGGTCAAGTAAAGAGGATTTGCACAAAAGAAGAGGTCCAAAAGCTTCAGAGGTGAAAGCTCCAACTCAGGTATCAATCTTCAAACTTTTTTCCAGAAGCATAATTTTAAGTTTCTAAATTGTTCTACGTGCTATGCTGATCACCATGGTATAATTTGTTTTGAAAATGAGTTGAAAATAAGCTTGTATTTGACTTCTGAAAATTTGCCCGTGAAACATGTTCTTGTTTGATTCTCATGATTAATGCAAAATAAATTAGTTTTGAGGGTGGATGCGTGTTTAGGGGGAGTTGGGGATTTGATCTGGAGCTTTAGAGCTCCTGAAATGACCTAGGGAGAGAGTTTGAGAAACTACCCTGCCGGAGAAGACGACTGGAGCACTGTTCCGGCCGTCTGAGGTGGATTAGGGCTAATCTCAGGTGATTAGCTGAGTTTGAATCTGGAGCGTAGGATCTGAGTTTCGCGCGTGTGTGGAGAGCTGAGATCATTTCACTAAACCCTAATCATTTTAATTTATTTAATTAATTAGAATTAGGCCAGATTGAATCTGGACCTTTAGATTGCGCGCTGGTCAAAGCAATCCCCCCAGTTTGAACCTGATCCCTTGGATTGTCATACTTTCCCATTATTTCATTTTATTTTCATTTTTTATCCATTTATTTTGTGCATTTTATTTAAAATACTTAGAAAAGTCCAAAAAATATTTTCTTCTGTATTTTAATTCCAAATATTTTTCTTCACCCAAAAACATTTTTATTTTTATTTTTTGCATTAAAAAATAATTTTAAAAATATTTAAATGTTTATTTTAATTAGTTAATGGAAATTAATTAATTAAAATACCATTTAGGTTTCCAAAAATCACAAAAAAATTCACATTGCATCTTAGGACATTTAGAAGCATTGTCAAACAATTCATACAAATTTCTTTTTTGTTTTGATCCAACTTTGACATTTTCTTGAATTTAGGGTTCATAAAATTCCATTTTTGGAACCCTAACTTTGAAAATTCTTTTCTTCCTAACCATGAAGGGTTTGACAATGGTTCTTTTTGCATTGTTTTTCATATAGCATGTAGTTTCTAGGATTTTTTGCCATGAATTTATATTGCATTTTCCATTTGATTTGCATTTTCCCTCTTAAGGTACCCAAAAACCCTAGTTAACTTAGAAAAATCACAACTTTCTTTAGGTTAAGAGTTAGACCTTCTCCTTTGGGGTGTGATATCATATGGGGTTAGGGTCCTTTTGAGTTCATTTGCAATTTTTTTTATCATGTGATTTGCTTCTGTTTTTGACATTTGCATCTCATCCTTTCATGTAACCCTAATCTTGCATCCATACTTGCATCTTACATTGCATTGCATGAACATGTGAACTTGCCATGACATTCTAAGCACTTGTATGTCATCTTAGACATCTTAAGACATTGCTTGAACATTTCTGGGTCATTTATTCATACATTTGCTATGCTTTGCATCCATTTCATTTCATAAACATACATGTGTTTTCATACTTCAAAGCATGCCTCATTTGCATTCTTTCTCTTTGTAAGAACATTCATAACACTTGACATGCTTTTGCATCATCTCATAGCACCATTTGCATCATGTGTTTGCTTCTGGTTTTGGTTTTACCTTTGCATATGTCTCATTTTCATTTCATTTATTTCCTTTATGTTAACCTTTTCAGGTGGTAAGTAACTTGAGAAGTGAATTTGCCTTCACTTCTCATTTCTCTTCTCATTCTTCATATGCATCTTTGCTGCATTTTTAATTGTCTTTGAGTGGGCTTTCTCAGTCATGTTCATCTCTCACTTTCTTTCTCTAAATTACTTATCTTCTTCAGTGAAGTAAGTAACTTATTTCTTCTGCTTCTTCCTCCTTCCATCTGCTTCTTCCATTGGTGGCTTCCTTGAAGATCTTTCTCAAGCCTCACAAACCATAGGAACATCCAAGCATGATAATAATTAGGGTTGTGATTAGTCCCCCTTAGTTTTCACCTTTGAGTATTCTTTGTGTCTCTCTTCTCATCTCATCATTAGAGACTAAACCTGTAAGGCTTTAGGACTTTGGTATTAGGGTTATGCCTGCATCCTTCTCTTAGGATGGAGTGTATAACTTTAATTCTAAGTGTTAAACCCTTAATTTGTTTAAACCTCTTAATCAATCCATCTTAATAATCACTAAGACATTAACTTGTAACTTGGGCCTTGCATTAGGGTTCTAATTCTTCCTTTATTAGTTAAGAAGGACTAACCCTAGTGTTAATGGACAAGTCCCCCTCAAGTTGTCTTACAAATCATAAAACTCACTTATTAATCTCACCCTTAATTAAAAACCATTTAATAAAGGTTTGTTTTGTCATGAGGTTAATCCCTAATCATGGATTAAGTTGAGGTATCTTCCTCATCTTAAGTGTGCTCATCTATTATCCTTCTATTAGGATGGTGTAATGAGTTCACTAATCCTTGATTATGGCTTAAACTCATTACTTAAAACTAAACAAAAACTCAAAAAACATCTAAATAATCACAAGTAGGTTAATGATCTTAATCCTACATCATCATGGCAATTAAGTTGAGATGTTTATCTCATACTTAAGGTATTCTCATTATCCCTAATCAAAGGGAGGATATAATGAGTTTACTAACCCTTGGTTTAGGCTTAAGCTCATTAACTTATGACAAACACAAAAAATAGCAATAAAAGATTGAAAACACAAAAACAAACAATAACCGTCTCCTCCGGGATTCTTTTCTCATCACACTCATTCATAAACGAGGACTTGCTTCTTCCGTCTAATGCAAGACAATTAGCACTTGAGCTAGATAAGCTAGCAGTTCATCAGTTAATTTATCTTGCTGTCTCTTTGAGTCGAACTACGGTGTTCTGACTTCCTCATTGCACGGGAGGATTCGTAGGCATAACCTAACTGTTATCGAACAAAAGTGTCTGTGTCTTCCCCCTCCTTCAGCATTCTTTTCAAGCCTCATTCCTGAGCACCTCACTTCATTTTCTTGCACTGACACTGGTATATTCCTTTCCAGCTTTTGCACACAGATGGCACATACACTACCCCTTTAAACACAATCTTTTAAGCGTGGATCCCGTTGAGTACGATGGACAATCTGGGTGCTAATACCTTCCCAGGTTGTAACCAACCCCCTTTCTCAGTTTCTCTGGTTCGCAACCGTCTTATCCATTCTTTTTTCCAGGTTTATGCAGCATTACCTTTCCTTAGGGATAAAAATGCCTAGCTGGCGACTCTATTCACTTCATCTTCATTTCTCCTCTCGCCGACCGTTCGCGCTTGTACCGTGATGCAAATCTTCGGGAGCGACAGCTTGGCGACTCTGCTGGGGACCCTTATTGCAATCAGGACTTCTAGTTCTTTTTGTGGGTTCCTCCTAGCGCTTGTTTGATTTGTGTTTACGGGGGTGTTATGTGCTACTTGTGTTTATTTATTGCTTTCTGTACAGCTCTATTTATTGCTTTCATTTACAGTTTTTTATGCATTTCATACTGTCATTATCATATGCTGGATCTGCTATTTCCTTTGTGGGTGGGGGATCATTAAGTGATTAAGGTCCTATACCGGGGACCTGAGTGACACATAGGCTAGAGTGGCTTCATATTCTTTCCCATTCCATTTCGGTCTGGTGCGAGAATATGAAACACGGTTCAGACATGGTTTCTTCTTGAGAACTCTATGCTACGGATTTCCTGTAGTACTAGGGCTATCTGGGAAGCCTACTAAGTCTGGATGACCTTTTTATAACCTTCAGCATATGAGGTGAATTAGAGGAGGATCTTTTATGGTTATTGTAAACACTGTACCTCCGAGTTAGAAGTGTTTACACTTCTCATAACTGATCCAAGTCTGATGATCCTTGTTCTAGAACATTACATGTGAGGGGCTTGGGATGTTTACAGGTTTGCAGGAACCCTTGGCCACATCATACCCTGTTACTAGTTTTGTTTTAAGAATGCATCACTTTGGACAGTTCTTGTGAAAATCCCTGGATTTGTGACTCTTTATTTGAGTCCCCCATCTGGTTACTGGATTTCTAAGCCTCCATCCGGACTTATGAACATAGATGGACTTTTACCAAGGCAGATAAACAGATCCAGCACTTGATCACAAACCCTTTGCATACATCATTTCTGCATCATTTAACATTTGCTTATTTGTTTTACAAGGTATCCATCCTTTTATCTTTGGTTTGGTTTTGACCCCTTCTGCTGCTCAGACTGCTTTAGTTATCTTCTCCAGCATCTCCATCAGTTTTTCAGTGATTCTTCTCTAGCTATCTTCATCAGAGACCCATCTCCAGCATCTCATTCAGTGACCTTCACCAGCAGTTGCTCTCAGCTTCTTCATCAGCATCTATCATCAGCATGGACACTTCAAGAAAGAGCAACATCACATACCACTTCTTTGAGCCCACCCTGACTAGCATCAGGCAGATCCAGTCCCTCATTACCCTTGAACATGTCCCACTATTCAGAGAGCATTATGGAGGCATATTGGATATGGTCATGGACTTAGATGCATCTCAGAGGAGCATGATCCATACTTTCTTGCAGTTTTATGATCCTCCACTCAGATGCTTCACATTCCCTGATATCCAGTTGGGACCTTTGCTAGAAGAATTTTCCATGTTGTTAGGAGTTCCTATCAGGAGAGGGATCCCATTCAACCCTGAGATGGTTGCTCCCAGAAATGAAGACATAGCCAGGGCATTGCATTTGGAGCCTGCCCTCATTGATCAGAATATGACAACCAAGGTTGGGGTTCCAGGCCTTCACCTAAACTTCTTGATCTCCCAGGCTACCCTGCATGCTGCAATGGGAGAATGGAAGGCTGTCTGTGCACTTCTAGCCCTCAGTATATATGGGGTTATTTTGTTTGCAGATGAGCAAAAGTTTATGAGCAAGAATGCCATTCACCTGTTCTTATTGAGGAACCTAGTTCCTACCTTGCTTCGAGACTTCTACTACTCAGTACATCAGAGGAATGAGAAGCAAAGAGGAAGACTGGTCAGATGTTGTGCTCCTCTTTACTACTCTTGGCTGCTAAGACACTTGCCAAAGTCAGATACCTTCTTGAACCCCCATCAGCAAAAGAACTGGGCTAAAATATTTATTGCCTTAACATCAGAAGACATTAGATGGTGCACTCAGATCACCAAAGGCAAGGACATCATTACTAGCTGTGGGCAATATCCTAATGTGCCTTTGATAGGAGTGAAAGGTTGCATCAACTACAACCCTTTACTGTTTAAGATACACTTAGGATATGCTTTGGTTCACCCTCCTAGAGGACAAGATTTGGCTGAGACCCTCTACTGTGAAATCCAACCCAACTCTACTGTTGTCAGGCAAGCTGCCTGGGCCTGGGACAACATCCAGACTAAAGGGACAGCCATCCTTGGCAAGTGCAACAACATTGCTTCAGCACAGTATTCTGATTGGTCTCGTACCAGAGCTCAGATCACCCGGATGCCATTCACTTTAGAAGATGTACCTGGACCCTCTACTGTACAACCTGCAGCTACTGTCAGTTTGGAAGAGTTTGAAAAGCTGAAAGAGAGGAATGCTCAGCTATCTGAAGCCTTGAAGAAGACTCTCTGGGAAAGAAATGACAGCCGTCTAGATAATGAGAGATTGGAAAGGCTCAGTATTAAGCACTTGACCAAGATTGAGAAGATGGATGACTACATCAGAAAGGCAAGAGCAGGGGAGTTAGTACTGAAGAATGCTTGCAAGGAAGCAAAGACTCAGAAGGCTAGGGCAGAACATTATCTGGAGGAGAGTTAGGCTAGGTGGATCAGGATCACTGAAGCCCGTGCACAAGAAGATCAAAGGACTCAGGCTAAGATAGAGAAGTTTGAGGCTAGTGAGAAGAAGCATCAAGAGGCTTTGTTGGCAGCTCAGAAGGAGATATCTGAATTGAAACTCTGGGCGGGGTTGAAGAGGTCAAAGGATCAGGACAAGCATAAGAAGTTAACCAATGCCATTGCTACTAGGAACCTCCTCATCATGACTATTACAGAGCACCCAGTGGGTCCAGTGACTGAGTTAGAGAGGATGACTTTGGATTAGATGTTTGACTCTTTTGCATGTAATTTTCTTTTGTTGTACTTTTCTTTTGTTGTTGTATTTTGACCCACCATGGGGATGTATTGTAATCAAACTATGTATTTTCACTCTTTGTAATATATCAGTTTGTATTATTTTTGGTGGGCCTTATCTCTCAACATCATCAGCATTTCCTCGAGGTCTGGAAAGGTCAAAACCAAAGAACCAAACCGGATACCCTTGGAAGACAAATAGGCATCCTGCATTGCATACTAACATTTTCTTTGTTTTGTAGGTTTTTGTTTTTTGTTTTTTCTCACTTTGTTGTGGTTTTAGGAAACATTGCTCGCAGAAGAGTGTTCCCTGTCAACAGAACACACCGGTACCTGACAAGAAACAACCTTCCGGGACTCCAGATGGATCAAGTTCAGCAAGACTTGAATGAAGTAAGGGCCCAAATGGCCAATGAGAGGGTTGAGATGAGGAATCAACTGACTCAATTCATGACAGTGATGACTGGCTTAGCTCAAAGCCAGGAAAGACTAAGGGAGTTGGTTGAGAGACAAACTCCTGAAGAACACCATCCAGGTACAGGAGGTACCAGTAACAATGATCACGTGCAACCTCGCACTGATCCACTAGAGTTTGGGCCTCATTTAAACCCATAAATCAATTCCATAAGGAATACTCAGGGTAACACTGCTGGAGGAAGGGTCTTGCAAGAAGATCCTCAAGAAGAGCAGTTTACAGTTGTTGGAGCTGGGGACGAAGTTTACGACCGTAGGCTGGATGAAATTGCAGAGAAGCTGAGGTCTCTTGAATCCCAAAACTCCCTAGGCTTTGATGTCATGGACATGGGACTGGTGGAAGGGGTGAGAATTCCTCACAAGTTCAAACCCCCGTGTTTTGAAAGATATAATGGCATCCTGCCCACGCACCCACCTTCAATCATTCTTGGGAAGGTTAAAAGCGTACACCATGGATGAGAAGCTGTGGATGTTTTACTTCGAGGATAGTCTAACAGGGGCATCCCGAGAATGGTATTCCCATTTGACTAGAGCCATAATAAGAAACTGGAAGGACTTGGTTGAAGCTTTTATCCGTCAGTATCAGTATAACTTGGACATGGCTCTGAACAGGACCCTCCTAATGGGAATGTCTCAATCTTCCCGTGAAAGCTTCAGGGAATATGCCCAAAGGTGGAGGAAACTTGCTGCTGCTGTTCAACCCCCCATGTCTGAAAGGGAAATGGCAGACATGTTCATGAATACTCTTCAAGGGACCTACATTGACAGATTGGTTGCATTTTCCTCTACCAGCTTTGCAGATGTGGTGATAGCTGGGGAAAGGATAGAGAGCCTATTGAAGATGGGAAAGATCTCCGATAACGGTGCCAATTCAAGCAGTACAAAAAAACCATTTGCTGGGCCCCGTAGATCTGGTGAGACAAACTCTATGCACATGGGAAGAGGGAGACCCCAATATTTACCCAGGACAGTTGCTGCTGTTACTATCCCTGCTCCATCTCCTCAGTATACTCAACAACCACAACACTTTCCGCAACAACAACACTTTCCGCAACAGATATCATACAACAATAATAACAGCAACCAACAACAACACCCGTTTCAACAGCGGCCATCTCAGGTCAACCGAGTAATTGACCCCATTCCAATGCCATATGCTACTCTGCTGCCACAACTCCGAAAGCTCAATCTTGTTGAGTTAAGGACATTGGCTCCACCTGATCCTCAAAACCTTCCAAGGAACTATGATGTCAATGCTAGGTGTGCTTTTCATTCCAACGCACCTGGTCACTCTACGGAAAAATGTAGAGCTCTGCATATGAAGGTTCAGGATCTGGTAGATTCAAAGGCCCTGAACTTTGCACCACCTCCAAATGTGATTAAAAATCATATTCCAAGCCATAGTGGGCCAAGGATTAATGCTGTAGAGGATGGTTCACCCATGAGTTTAATAGAAGACATTGCATGTATTAAGACACCTCTGGCAGAGGTTAAAGCCCAGCTCTTAAAGTGTCAAGTGTTTCCAGGTTGTGAGGCCTGTTGTGAATTATGCAAACCTTCTGAGAATAGGTGTGCTAGCTTGAGGAAAGGCATCAATGACTTGATCAAAGAAGGAATTCTGCAAATCACAACCACAACTTCTACAACACCAGCAACCCTTTTACCAGCAACGAGTGAATCTTCTACAAATGCAACAACCATCTTTCCTACTGATTCTTCTACAACTGCAACAACCATTGTTCCAACTGATTCAGCCACAACTTCAGCAATCATTCCATCTGTCACTTCAACACACAACTATTCATTTGCACCGGATACTACAACTTCAGCAACCACCAATAATGATGTTTCCACTGTCACAATTTATTATGACCCGATAACGGTCCCGAATTCCAACAACTTTCAACAGTCTCAACAGTTTCAACAAAGCTTCAATTCACCTTCATCAACATCCACCAGAGGTCCTGTTACTATTTTATATGACCCACAGACTATTACAGTCCCAACATCTGCTGCAGTGAGCCCAATCACTATCACAGTGCCCGGGCCAATCCCATATGATAAAGACAGTGTTATACCATGGCATTATGGTGCTGATCTGTACCGCAACGGAGAGAAAGTCCTTCTTGATTCTCCAGTTCTCACCCCCCAAGTGGACAATGTCGGGGGAGGCAGAGGCTTCACCCGAAGCGGACGTCTCTTCGCATCACAAGTCCCTAGAACCAACACTGAGGTAGAGGCTGCTGCTAAAGCCAAAGGGAAAAGTGTAATACCGGAAGAATCTGCGCCAAAAGAAACTCATAAATCATCCTTCGATCAAGATGTGGATGAGTTTATGAGGATTATTAAAAGAAGCGACTATAAAGTTGTGGACCAGCTCCACCAGACCCCTTCAAAGATCTCAATCATATCACTGCTGTTGTGTTCCGAAGCCCATCGGGATGCACTACTCAAAGTTCTGCACGCTGCCTACATGCCAGAAGAGATCACTGTGAATCAGCTGGAAACAGTAGTGTCAAATGTCAATACTAGCCATGGGCTAGGTTTTACTGATGCTGATTTGACAACAAAAGGACGTCTCCACAACAAAGCTATGCACACAACCCTGGAGTGCAAAGGAGCTGTACTATCTCATGTTCTTGTAGACACTGGGTCCTCACTCAATGTCTTACCCAAGAAATCCCTTGTCAAGCTAGAATATGACGAGATAGCTCTCCGGCCAAGTAACCTTGTGGTCGGGGCTTTTGATGGCTCAAAGAGCCCAAGTTCATCAGTGGGGGATGCTCACCCCAGATGCTGTTAATAACCTGGAAGACGAGGCGGAAAGCGACCGCAACCTGGAGAGCTGGATACGTCCAAGGATCCCGGGGAACCAAGTCCTTAACTAGTCTTCCCAGTAAATTATAAGGGTTACTCCTGCAGAGTAATTATTATATCCTGTCTTTTTTAGCATGCATCAAGTCCTGCATCTTGCCCAAGGTATCAGGACTCATTTTGTAATAGGGCCATATTGTAATTTTGTGCAAATGATTAATCAATGAATATTGGACATCTTTTGCAAACGAGTCTCTTTTTCGCTCACTGTCTTTTCATTTTTCACTTTTGTACAAAACAATAAAATGGCAATGTTTTCAAAATAATAACTTCATTTTCACTTTTTCTAAACAAGATTAAAACTGATCACTAAAACGAACCAATCTCAACCCTTGCAGAGTTTACCCTCCAAATTGCACCGACAACAGCACTGCTATGACCTTGTTTGACTTCGACAATCCGTTTAATCAAGCTGATGAGGGGGTTGAAGAAGACTATGAGTTACCAGAAGAGTTAGACAGGTTATTGAGGCAAGAGGAGAAAGTGATCACTCCTCACCAGGAGGAAGTTGAAACAGTTAATCTTGGTACCGAAGAAGACTTGAAAGAAGTGAAGATTGGGGCCGGTTGTTCGCAGTAGTTTCTGACGAACAACCTCTGGTTAACCAATCTCTTCAGGAAACTGGGTTACTTGCAGGACCAACCATACAAGTCCTGGGATACATGTGCATTTTTCTGTCGAACTACTCTTAGACTTTTGGTGACTGATTTGTGGTTTGTTTTATCAATGTTGTCAAAGTATTAAGAACTTTGATTTTGCAAGTAAAGTAAAGTTTTAAATCTTAAAGACGAAACAAAGTTAAAAATTAAACAAGAACAAAGAAACTGTCGAAGGTTGTAAACTTGCAGAAAAAATAAATAACATTTAAAATGACATGAACTTGAAGAATAAACAAGTAATTTTAAAATGACTTTGAAATATAACTGGTGTTTTAAACGTACATTGTTCCAAATACTAAACTCATTTTCTCTCACACTGGGTACTTAGAGCTTTTACAGGAATTTTGTACAAATTTTCACACACCCATTCTAACCACAAACTATCCTATTTATACATAAACAAAATAACTGCTTAGAACGGAAAAACTATAACTAAACGACAAGTGTCAGCCTGCATGTAAATTTCTTCTCTGAAACCTCCATGTGTCCAACTGCCAAAGGTTACAACCTTTTGAATTTGAATCCCTTCCTTAGTGACGAAAACCTTATAACTTTTCAAACTGTCGAAACCCTTTTTAAAGAAGAAACGAAACTCTTCAGCACTTGCCAAATATTCTTTTGTCAGATGTCCTCTTCTGTCGAAATCATTGAAAGACTATCTTCTGTCGAAACGTCGAAAGAGAGCTTTCCTCTGCCACATACTTAGTCACAAATCACTTCAAACTTTATTCTGCCAGAACAAACATCTACCTCTCTGTCGAAATAATGGGGTTTTAAACCCTGTCAGCAATCCTTGAAATTACTCCCTTTTATCATCTTTCGACAAAGACAACCTCACACTTCTAAATTTCACTTTGTCGAAATTATAGGTTTACAAATTGCCCCCCAGCAAAGATATTTTCGACTATCATTGGAGAAATGTCTTTTGCTGTCGAAGTGACCTTTGACTCCCTGTCAGTTGCATTTATTATAAAGTGATTTTGTTGAGTCCCAAGAAAACATCATGATTTCCACTTTACCAAAACGTCATGTCTAGCCCACGTTTTTACACAATCTCCCATAACCCTAGATTGTAGGTAAATCATGGCCTCCCAACAACTGCCACTTTCTAACTTCCACTAAAGGCTCAAAAAACACACGTTTCCACTTCTCAATTAAAAGAAATCTTTTCATTTTCCCTCTATTTAATATTAATCATTTATTTCAAACCCTATAAATACCACTTTCAATAACATTTCACACTTTCTACCTTCTCACTTCTTCTCTTCCAAACGCAAAACCTCCATTTCAAGACTTTTCAGAGCTTCTGCTTCCTTTAAATCTCCTCATTTAATCAATGGCTCCCCCAAAGACTACCACTGGACAAAGTACAAAGAAGACAAAGAAAACCACGGATCTTCCTCCTGCTCACGTGTTATCTGGGCCTACTCAAACACAGCACCAACAGTACTTCCCAGAACCCCCTAATGAAAGGGAAAAGGCAAGCATTTACAGGTCACAGGTAATGATCCCCCTTTCTGTTTCTGGAATCCATCATGCTATGTTAGGCCCTATTTTTGATCCCAATGCTGATTCTAAACGTTTGAAAGAGTTTTACCCCTGCTATTCTGCTTTAAAACCCATAGCTGCTAACAAGAACCCCAAACCTGTCGAAACCTCATCAAAGGAACCTGAAGTCCTTATGGCTTCGACAGAAATAGATCTGTCTTATCTAAACCAAAACAGGATTTTTAGGAGCCCCCCTTTGACAAAAGATCCTTCTGATTACCTATCATGGCTTACTAGGGTCGAAAAAGCCAAAGAAAAGTTTTGGAAGAAAACTGGTATTTATGATTTAATCCAGTTGTCGAAAGAGGGCCCCCGTTACTGCCAAAACATGCTGTTAGCCTCTCTGTACTTCTGGGATAGCACTTACAATACATTCCACTTACCCTGTGGAATGGTGACCCCCACCCTATTCGACATAGCAGCCATAACTGGCCTTAGTCCTTTAGGGGAAATATTTAACCCTGAACACTTGAACAAGGATCCCATAAACTTCGACACAAAGCATGCTGGGTATTCTGTCTTCATAGCCCATTACCAAGGTGAAAACAATGAAGTAGTCTCTGACATAGAACACATTGCCTTCCTTAGCCTGTGGTTGTCCAAATTTGTATTCTGTACAAGGTCCCTTCAGGTAGCCAGAAGTTTTATCATTATGGCGAATCAACTTCACAATGGAGTTGCATTTTGCCTGAGTGAGCTACTTTTGGCCAACCTCTATGAATCCTTAAGTGAAAGTGTAAGCAACCTCAAAGCCCTTAAGGACAAAGGTAACATAAGCCTTACAGGCCCTTTTTGGCTTCTACAACTATGGCTGAATGCCACTTTTGAAAATTTCATCCCCATAAAAATGCCAATTGTCGAAGAGGCAGTCAAAGAAAGACGTGTCGAATGGCCTAGGCTGGTTCAACTGACCCCCACTGATGAGAATACAAGCCTTCGACAAGCATTTACTGGCTACATCATGATGTTCGCCAAACGCTACAAATTTTCTCCTTCAATGGCACCATTCGCCAACAGGAAAGTAGGTCCAAGATGGTTTACTAGAAAACTACCAGTGGAGAACCAGAAAGATGAAGATTCCTACATTTCCATTTGGGAAGCTTTTCTCATGCCCAGGCACTTCTTCTCCCATCACAGCCTTAACAACACAAAGGTATCCCTCATTGTGTACCAACCCAATTTGGTAGCTAGGCAGTTTGGATTAATTCAGACGAAGACAAAGCCTATCTACCACAAGAAAGGTGCCATTATCTTCTACAACTCATGTCACCATTTCGACAAATGTTTGGAACTGTACAACAAGTTTTTTGACCCTTCTCTGGAAGTTTATCCCACCATTTTCCTACCAAACTTCCTCTGTACTGAAGAATTCGACGTCTGGTGGAAGGAATACTATATCAACAGATTTTTCGACGTAGCAACCTTCACTACTCTTCTGACGAATGCTTTTACTTTTGTGCAGGACAGGAAGAAAAAAGGTACAGATCAGCATATCAAAGAAGTTCACAAGTTTCAAAAATATTTTGAAACTATCTACAGGCCTGATGATCTTCGTCGAACCATAGCTGAAGCAGCAGTATCTTTAAAATTCAAATTCACAGAGAAATTAAATAAATTGTGGTTTCCCTCATCTCTTCCACCACATGCACACTATGATTTTGCTTTCACAACTTTTCCTCCAAAATTCCCTCCACTCCCTTCTGCAGAATTTGGAGTGGCCTTGAGTCCTCCATTTCCAGATTGGTTTGTATGTGGATCATATTTAAAACTGCTTCGTGAAAGCAACAAAAAACCTGCCGAACGCGTGGTTGCGACGAAGTATCATCTGCACAACTTCACTGGGCACCTTCATATTGGGATAGAACATGTTACTGTGGACGAACCCATTCTTGAAGGTGTTGAAGAAATTACATTCTTCTTTTTGCTTCTAACTCTTTTATTATTATATCAATGTTCATGCAACTTTTCCTTTTCAGCTGTTAGAATTGTCAGGAAGACTACTGGCGAAGGAACTTCTTCAAAAACAGTCGAAAAGTCTCCTGCAACTGCCAAGAAGGTTTCGACATAAACAAGACATCCCTCCTTATTTATATACTTCATATTCCCTTATACTGAACCCTTCTTTTCTTTCTCTTATAGGTAACTCGTACCCCAGCAAAGAAAAGGAAACCGGAAGAAAAGGAAGCAA
The DNA here is from genome assembly GCA_963966055.1 of Lathyrus aphaca. NCBI lineage: Eukaryota > Viridiplantae > Streptophyta > Magnoliopsida > Fabales > Fabaceae > Lathyrus > Lathyrus aphaca. Next base: position 115,554,479 of record OZ014525.1, read on the forward strand.
GCGTCGAAGAATCTGAGGACGAGTCCCCTGAACCCCAGCCTTTGAAAAGAAACAAAGGTCTAAGAATTAAAACAGTGGCGTCCCAAAGATCTCTGGTCCAAAGACGAACTCCACCTGCCAGTCCAGTCAACAGAGTCCCCTCAAGGAGCGAAAGAAGTGGGGACTCAAGTGCCCATACTGAAATCCCTTAGGTAATCATTTCGACAAACACCACCCCAGCCTTGACTGAATGTAACTTTATCTTACAGTTCTTCCTTTATGTTCTTTGCTTGTAGGTTGTTATTGACGTCGAAGAGACCTCTGCAAACCAAGAAGAGCATGCTCCCTCTAATTCTGAGAGGACTCTGGCTGAAAGACTCCAGGATGATGCCACTCCAGATGCAGGGGTCCATGGGCCTCAAACCTTGGACGAATTCGACCTCAGTGATTCTGAGTCTTCCGACAACAACTCTCCTTTTCGACCAGACCCTACTGCAGAAAAAACCAATTCAGATCAAGATGCACCACTTCCACCACCAGCTGCTATACCAAATACTGACGAAAATGCCATTGCTCAGGATGCACCAGTCCTAGGTCCAACTGACACCACCATGGCTGATAAAGAAAATGTCGAAGAAGAAGTCACTCTGTCGAATCAGCCAGACGTTAACTTGAGCATTGGAGGAACCTCTCAACACATTCCTTCTTCATCAAAAGCCCCTGTCGAAACCTCTCTGGGCACTGCTTCGACGAGTTTATCTCATGAAGAAATTGAGAGCTTGAAGGTTAGAAAACCCTTTGAGTATTTAAAAGCCTTGCTCGACACCAGGTATAACTTCCAAGATTCTTCTGCCAGTGGTTCGACAGCTTCAGGGGCCACTTCTGACCTTCAACCAATCAATGTCATCATGGATGAGATCAAGACAAGGATCCTTGGAGTTGACCTGTTTGAAGTCTTGGCTGAGAATACTTCTGCTCAATATGATCTGAAGAAGCTCCTAAAAAGTGCCAACTTGCTTGAAGCTTCGACTGAGGAAAGCCATTTGGTGATGGATTTGATATCTTTGATTGATTCTGTCAGCGCTGATCTGGTTCGACAAAAAGAATTCTCCCAAAAGATCACAGCCAAGTCTGAGGAGCAAGTTTCAGCATGGAACACAGTGGCTTCTTCGACAGAAAGGATTTCAGAGCTGAATAAGCTTTCTGATGAATACACCAAAGCTGCTGCTGATTGTGAAAACAATATTCAAACTTACCAAGCCCAGATTGCTGATCTCCAAAGAAAAATCCTCCAAGAAAAAGAACGCCAGGCCTCTCTCAAAAAACCAAATCAGGAAGCAATAGACAGTGAACTCCAGAAAGGGCTACAACATGCAGAAACAGCCCAGCAACTTCATAGGGAGCTTGACGAAATGACTGTCAGCAAGAGCCTTTGTGAGCGTCGAATCCAACTCCAAAAGAAAAAATTCGACGAGCTTAAAGCCACATTCCTTCGACAGTAATTTTGTAATAGAACTTAGGAATTTTATTTGTTTTAAGGATATTTCCTTTCTTAGCACTTTTATATGTAATGCTATTTTACGCCATTTGTTTGGCGAAGACAAGTTTCGTTTGCAATTTTAATTTGTTATGATTTTTATTTCCTGCAATGTTGGTCTATACTTCTTTAAGTACTTCCCATTTATTTTCATCACTCTTCTATCTTTTTCTATTTCTTCGACTTCGTATGCACCATTGGAAAAAACTCTTAGAATTTTGAAAGGTCCTTCCCATTTAGGGGACCATTTTCCCATCACTCTGTCTTTCTTCTCCATGGGCAAGATCACTTTCCAGACTAAATCATTTACTAAGAAGGCTTTGAATTTTACTTTTTTGTTATAAAATTTTTCAACTTTCTCTTTCTGCCTTCTTATTAATTCTAAAGCACGCAACCTTTCTTCATCCAAATCAACTAACTCATCCATCATCATACTCCAATAGATTTCAGATGGAATCTCATGATGTCTTTGAATTCGTATTGACTGTAAACAGATTTCGACTGGCAATACTGCATCATGTCCATAAGTTAATTTAAATGGGGTAGAATTAGTTGCCTCCTTAGGAGACGTTCGACAAGCCCAAAGGATTTGATCCAGGGTCTTATGCCAATTTCTGGGTTTTTTACCCACATGCTTCTTTATCAAATTTATTACTACTTTGTTGGCTGCTTCGACCTGGCCATTTGCTTGGGCATAATAGGGTGTCGAAGTCAACAACTTAAAACCTGTCTCTCTTGCAAATGCTTGCATATTTCTACCAGTAAACACAGATCCTTGATCAGTGGTTATAGTCTCTGGTATTCCAAATCTATACATTATGTGTTTCTGGATGAAATCTATGACTGCTTCCTGATCTACATTTGTCAAAGGTATGGCTTCAATCCATTTAGTGAAATAGTCTACTCCTACTAAAATGTACTTCTGCCCTTTTGAAGAAGCTGGTCGAATTTCACCAATCAAATCCAAAGCCCAACCTCTGAATGGCCAAGGCTTTACAATAGAATGTAACTCACTTGCTGGCACATGAGGTACGCCTGCATGGATTTGACATTCCTGACAACCTTTTGCAAATTCGACACAGTCTTTCAACATAGTTGGCCAATACATCCCTTGTCGAAATAACAGCCATTTCATTTTATGTCCTGCTTGGTGGGCACCACATGCACCACTGTGTACATTCGACAAAGCTATATAAGCTTCAGTCTCTCCAAGGCATTTTAGTAGAACTCCTTCTGCAGTCTTTTTAAACAGTTCATTTCCAAAAAGCACATAACTTATGGCTCTGTACTTTATCTTCCTTTCGACTGTCTGATTTGGATTTTGTAAATAATCTTTGATGGGTTTTCTCCAATCTCCAACTTCTAGATCACCTATATTAAAAATCTCAAAGTTTTCTTCATCACCATATCCCAACCTTATTGTCTCCAAATCAGATGGGGATAGCCTAGTGGATAAAACTTTGCCTCTTACTTCGACAACCTTCATCAGATTTTCCTTCGACACTTTATACCCTGAAGCCAGCTGAGCCAGGTCATTTGCTTCCTGATTTTCTAATCTGGGAATGTGTCTAAAGACCACACTGTCGAATCTCTTGAGGAGTCTGTTGGCTATCACAAAGTACATGATCAAATTTTCTTTGACACATTTGTACTCTTTCGTCAACTGTTTAATCACCAACTCAGAATCACCCATTATTTCGACCTCTGTTGCCCCCAGTTCCAACAAGATTTCAAGTCCAGCTATTAAGGCTTCATATTCTGCCTCATTATTTGAACAGAATCCTTCTATTTTGTACTTGAACTTTGTTGGAACTTTATGGGGAGAAATAATTAACACCCCAACTCCTGTTCCATTTTTGTGACTGGAACCGTCGAAATATAACCTCCAAGGCTCTTTTTCGACGTAGTTTGTTTCATTTCCAAGTATAGAGTGGTCAGCTATAAAATCAGCAACTACTTGCCCTTTAACAGCTTTTAGAGGCATATATTTTAAGGAATACTCAGTCAAGGCTAAAGCCCATTTTCCAATTCGACTATGTAAAATAGATTTGGACAACATATGTTTTATTACGTCGAAATGAGAAGATATATGTACATCAACGGGTTTTATATAATGCTTCAATTTTATACAAGAGAAATATACACATAAACATAATTTCTCTATTACACTATATCTAGTTTCAGCATCATTCAAGACTCTGCTGAGATAATAAATGGCTCTTTCGACGCCATGTTCATCTTCTTGACAAAGCATACTTCCTAATGTTCTGTCAGATGCCGATATATAGAGCCTCATGCTTCTTTTTCGACAAGGAGATATTAAAACTGGAGGGTTTGCCAGATAACCCTTGATCTTGTCGAAGGCATCTTGCTGCTCTTGCCCCCAAGTGAAACCCTCCTTCTTCAGTCGAAGCAGAGGTGAGAAGGCCTGAGTCTTTCCACTAAGGTTGGAGATGAACCTTCTAAGAAAGTTGATTTTCCCTAGCAGAGACTGCAATTCCTTCTTTGTCGATGGCGCTTTTGCTTCCATTATTGCCTTAGCTTTGTTTTCATTAATTTCAATCCCTTTCTTGTGGACCACAAAGCCTAAGAAATCCCCAGCCTGCACACCAAAAGCACATTTAAGAGGATTCATTTTCAAACCAAACTTCCTCATCCTTTCAAAGGACTGTCGAAGATGGTTGATATGGTCCAAGCCTGAAGCAGATTTAATCACAATGTCATCTATATAAATTTGCATAAATGTTTCGATGAAATCATGAAAAATAGAATTCATGGCCCTTTGGTAAGTAGCTCCAGCATTTTTCAAACCAAAGGGCATAACTACCCATTCATACGTTCCTATTGCTCCTGGACAACGAAAAGCTGTTTTTGGAACGTCTTCTTCAGCAATAAAAATCTGGTTATAACCAGAATAGCCATCAAGCATACTTAAATACTCATGGCCTGCTGCAGAATCTACTAGCATTTCTGCTACTGGCATAGGATACTCATCCTTAGGGGTGGCTGAGTTTAGATCTCTAAAATCAATACACACCCTTAGTGTGCCATTTTTCTTAATCACAGGAACAATATTAGCAATCCATTCGACATACCTTGTTGTACGGATGAATTTGCATTTTAGAAGTCTTTCGACTTCTTCTTTGATTTTCGACAGAATCTCAGGTGCAAAACGTCTGGGGGTCTGCTTTATTGGCTTCTTCCCTTCCAGTATTGGCAACTTCAATTCCACCAAACTTCTGTCTAAACCAGGCATTTCGTCATAATCCCAGGCGAAGCAGTCTTTAAACTCATTCAGCAGTTGGATTATTTCGACTCTGAGTTGAGGATTCAACTTGGCACTGATGTAAGTGGGCCTTTTCTCTGCCCCCAGTCCCAGATTAATCTCCTCCAAAGGATCCTGTGCCACCATTTTCATATTGGTGGAGGTTGGATCCTTTTCGAACCCCAAAGGTTCGTCATCATAAATGGCATCAAGTCTTTGGTTCTGCCATTCACCATTTGAGTCTTCTTCAAAACTCTGATTTGCATGTTGCCCCTCAATGTTTTCTTGAGGATGTTGTTTTTTGACAATTTGAGTGCTGGCTTCGACAGCCATATTTCTAACTTCAGCCTCAAGGGCCGCTTTGAGTTGTTTTTCGGCTATATAAGCCGAAATCCTTTTCATGGCTGATGCTTCAGTCATCTTCACTGAATTCACTCCCCCATCCAGTTGGGTTGACATGGGTAGTTCCCCAGGTGTAATTTGTCTCCCCAATTATTTCTTTATCCCACTGGAAACCATGCGTAGGATGGAGGTACATGGAACAGTAAGCATTGTCGGAAGCTGTTAGGTCGAAAGCAGCAGGGTTGCATGGTGCTATATGGGCTAGGTTTTTGTCGAAATTACGACTAGTAACATTGTTCACATCAGCTGTGAAGTAACTCTGATCTGCTTCAATGTTTTCGACAATCCCATCTGGCCTCCAGATTGCTATCCTTTGATGCATGGAAGATGGCACAGCCCCAATCCCATGGATCCATTCCCTTCCCAACAGCAAGTTGTAATTTGCCTTTGATGCTATCACCACAAACATGGTAGGCCTGGTGATAGATCCTACAGTCAAGTTCAGTTGTATCACCCCCAATGTTGTCCCTACTTTACCTTCATAGTTGGACAACACCATATTGTGAGGCTTAGTGTCGGAGTCATCTTTTCCAATCCTCTTTATCATATAATGAGGAATTAAATTCACAGCTGCTCCACCATCTATCAGAATTTTGTTGACACCCACATTTTCTACCTTTCCTTTTATGAAAAGAGGCTTTAAATGAGCCTTCATTGAATCATCTGGCTTTTCGAAGAAAGCATTTTGCTCTTCGACACAGCCATTATTCATTATGTAGTAGCACACGGGCTTCAAGCCTATGCTGTCATCTACCATGTCATCTTCTTCGTCTTCGACTTCCATTATCCTGTCATAATCTCTGGGCAGTACAGAGACCACATTGCAGGTTACGTCGAAAGAGGCATCTGATTCTGAACCAAATTCATCTGTGACTTCTTCGTCCACTGGAATTCTGTTGTTTGTCTTTTGCATCTCTGTGGTGTCACCAGATCTATTCTCCTGAAAGGTTTCTTTTTCTGCCAGAGGCATCCCCTTGTTTGTAATCTGCACACATTCGCTTGATTCAGCTCTCTTCTGCCCAACCCTTTGGTGTTCTACTGTTCCCTTTTCAATTTTCTTCTGCCTTTGGAATCTTCTCCATTGGGATCTGGACATAGGATTCTTCCCTTTGTAGTTTTCAGAGACATATTTTGGCCTTGCCTCCTTTTTAACTTCCATTGAAGGACCTCTGTTCACTTCAAAACTCTTCCATCTCTTCTGACCTTGGGCATCCCTTATAGGCTGAACCCATTTGTCATCATTTGGCCTGTTGGATGGTTTGTAGGTGTTGGAACGTCTTTCTCCCACTCCTTGACTGTGATGCTTCCCTCTTCTTGGGTCGAATCTTTCGTTTCTGGTCGGTGGGACTGTTCCCCAATTTCCTTTCCTCTGGGTCTTTTCTGCTGCTTCTAAGTCATCAGCTGCTTTCTTGTCGAACACAGCACTGCATCTTGGGCAAAGCATGACTTCTGCATTCTTCCTTTGACACCTCTGGATGAATTCGACAAGACTTTCATTTTCTTCTGGGTAAACCAGCTTCTGATGCTTCTCTTGATGTCTCTTTCCCTTGTTTGTGTCTGGTCCCACCTTCTGAGTGACTTCCACCATGTGAATCCCAGCATTCTGTTCAGTTGTGATCTTCAATTTATTCATTTTTTCGACCAGCATGATTTCCTCTGGGATGTCCTCCTTTGACTGACTCACATTGCCTTTTGGGTGTAAGCCCTTGTAGATGTAGTTGCAGCAGTGTGCAACCCTTTCGACAGGATGCCCTTCAGTTCTGATGGTACCAATGTTTATTGGTTCGACAGTGGGGGAATGGTCATCAGTCCCTGCTGTTTTGATCTCCTCTTGGCCAAGGCCCTCAGTGGCCTCTTTCTGAACAATGAGAGTTTTGTCACCCTCCTCTTCGTCATCCTTTTTGAAGGAATCTCCCCACCCTGTGGGTTTGATTTTGTTGATATCTGCTTTGGAGCTTGGTGGTGCTGAATATTTCACCATGAAATCGAACTTTCCATTTGACTCTCCCAAAGTATCCCAGATCACCCCCTGCTCAGCATCTTTTTCGTAGTTTTTCTTGTCGAAGCTTCTTCCCATTTTGACTGCATTTCTTTCGTCGAAACCTTCAGTAGTTTCGCTAGCATTATCACTGTCGAAGTCTTCAGAAACTTTGACTTCTTTCTCTTCAGTCTGGTCAGCAAGATCCTCACCTTCTTCCACCACATTTACATGGGTGTCGAAACCTTCAGCAGCTTCTATCATGGTGAAGTTGGTGTCGAAGCTTTCAGTAACTTCCACCATTTCAAAATTTTCTTCAGCCACGATCTCCATTTCGACCACATTTACCATTTCTGGTTCAGCATAATTAGCCTCTACCACCTGCATAGGATTAGAGTCAATCCTCATCTGCTGCTTGGCTTTGTCTCCAAACCTCAACCTTCCATTTTGGATTGCGTTCTGGACAAGATCCCTGAAAAGGTAACATTGAGAAGTTTTATGACCCAAGAAATTATGGTATTTACAAAAACCTCTCTTTTTCTGTTGGTCTACAGGAGGCTCTTTCGTGCCTGCTGGTTTTATTAACTGACCATCTTTGACTAATAAATCAAATATTTCATCACACTTAGTGATGTCGAATGTATAGGTTCTTTTAGGGAACCTATCATTCTTTTCTACTTCGACTGGATTTTTTCCATTCGACGGGGCTAAAACTTTACAAGAATATGGAGGGCCTTGTTTTAATTCTGCCAGATCAATTTCTTGCTGGTCGAAGATGACTTGTTCGTTTTCGTCATAATCATCTTCATGAATTACTCCTACATAGGCCACTCTTTCCTTCTTGTTTTTGTTTGATCTGAATTTTTCATTTTTTAGTCTTTCTATTTGCCTCACTCTGTCTGCTAGTTGTGCCATATCTCTCAAGTGCTGGGTATCCAGTTTCTTCCTTATGGAATAATCTAGACCCCCTGCAGCCATTTCGACTAATTCTTGTTCCGGCACTTGCGTAAAGCATCTGGCTTTTAGTAATCTAAACCTATTCAAATAGTCATCTATAGGTTCAGAAAACTTTCTTTTGACACTTGCCAACTCCTTCAAACTTATCTTGGTTTGTCCCATATAAAATTGTTCATGGAACAATCTTTCTAATTGGGCCCAAGTAAAAATTGAAGTTGCAGGAAGTGATGTGAACCAAGTGAACGCATTTTTTGTTAAAGAACTTGGGAAATATTTCATCCTTAGGTTCTCATTATTCGCAATTTCTCCTGCTTCTATCAAGTAACGTGCCACGTGTTCTATGGTGGACTCACTAGTATCCCCTGAAAATTTTGTAAATTTGGGGACTTTCCACCTTGGTGGTAATTCTTGTTGTAAGACAAATTCAGACAAAGGGGAAGTATAACTAGGCCTTTGTAATCCTACGTTTACTCCATTTTGTGCCATTATTCTCTCAACCATGGTGGCAATATTGTTTTCGACAGGCATGTTATTGTAACGCATTCTCTGCTGTAACACTTCGTCAGCATTTTGATTTCTCTGGACTATTATCCTTCTTTGTTCCTGTCGAATAGGCTCTTCTACATTAGGCTGTTCGACTATCACCTCTTGCCCCCTGGGATTTTCATGAGGATTTCCTAAGGGCCTTTGGTTTATAGTAAGTTCTTCTTCGACAGCCCTATTGGCAGGGGCCTGATTTAATTGTATTCTTTGCTGTGCTTGCGGGACTCCGAAAAAGTCAGCAATGCGTGCCATCTGTTCTGCCAATATTTGGTTTGTTTGGGTAGTGTTCTGTATTAAGGGATTGAACACTTCTCCCATTTGTTGTGTCAAAGCCTGCACCATATCATGATTGCTTTCATCCATCTGTTGACGAATTACTTGTGCAGAATGGTTCGTCATAGCGGGCATATGGAAACCTGGTGGAACTTGGTTTATCCTATTTCCATTTCCACCATATCCTGATCCCTGCAATGGTGATGACACTTGAACCATAGCATCAGAGAATAATGGTGACGAATTATGTAGGCTTGCCATCATTGAAGTTGGCATTCCATATGGTTGTTCCCTCCCAGTCAAAGGATGAGAATAATTCAGATATGGCCTGAATGTATTTCCTCCAGGGGGAGGGGTTCCCAAGGGTCTAGCGTGTCCCATGGTGGAAGAACTAGGCGCATTCTGGGATCCTGAACCTGTTGGTATGGGATCCCCCAAAGGAGGCCTAATCTGTTCTAAAACAGGGCCAGACGCTGGTATTGCTCCTGACGAAGGGATAGGGTTGGAAACTGATATTGTTTCGTCAGGATTATTTGAAGTATTTGGCAAGTTAGCCATGTTTCTTCTTCTTGTTCTCTTTGGTCTCTCTACGTCGGTTACGGCTAGTTTACCGCTTCTAAGAATCATACAACGTAGCAAGGAACAATTTGTCTAAGTTTTCTATTAGCTTTTATCGAATGCACAGTCCCACCAGGTGTGCCAATTTGTTCACAGTAGTTTCTGACGAACAACCTCTGGTTAACCAATCTCTTCAGGAAACTGGGTTACTTGCAGGACCAACCATACAAGTCCTGGGATACATGTGCATTTTTCTGTCGAACTACTCTTAGACTTTTGGTGACTGATTTGTGGTTTGTTTTATCAATGTTGTCAAAGTATTAAGAACTTTGATTTTGCAAGTAAAGTAAAGTTTTAAATCTTAAAGACGAAACAAAGTTAAAAATTAAACAAGAACAAAGAAACCGTCGAAGGCTGTAAACTTGCAGAAAAAATAAATAACATTTAAAATGACATGAACTTGAAGAATAAACAAGTAATTTTAAAATGACTTTGAAATATAACTGGTGTTTTAAACGTACATTGTTCCAAATACTAAACTCATTTTCTCTCACACTGGGTACTTAGAGCTTTTACAGGAATTTTGTACAAATTTTCACACACCCATTCTAACCACAAACTATCCTATTTATACATAAACAAAATAACTGCTTAGAACGGAAAAACTATAACTAAACGACAAGTGTCAGCCTGCATGTAAATTTCTTCTCTGAAACCTCCATGTGTCCAACTGCCAAAGGTTACAACCTTTTGAATTTGAATCCCTTCCTTAGTGACGAAAACCTTATAACTTTTCAAACTGTCGAAACCCTTTTTAAAGAAGAAACGAAACTCTTCAGCACTTGCCAAATATTCTTTTGTCAGATGTCCTCTTCTGTCGAAATCATTGAAAGACTATCTTCTGTCGAAACGTCGAAAGAGAGCTTTCCTCTGCCACATACTTAGTCACAAATCACTTCAAACTTTATTCTGCCAGAACAAACATCTACCTCTCTGTCGAAATAATGGGGTTTTAAACCCTGTCAGCAATCCTTGAAATTACTCCCTTTTATCATCTTTCGACAAAGACAACCTCACACTTCTAAATTTCACTTTGTCGAAATTATAGGTTTACACCGGTCTGCAAGATTCAGTGAAGGAACATCTTATTGACTTGCTTCGAGAATACGTCGACGTTTTTGCTTGGTCCTATCAAGACATGCCGGGTCTGGATACGAATATTGTTATGCACAAGCTACCTTTGAAAGATGATTGCCCTCCAGTGAAGCAAAATCTACGCCGTACTCGTCCAGATATGGAAATGAAGATTAAAAAAGAGGTACAAAAATAGTGGGACGCCGATTTCCTTGTTGTAACTAGTTACCCGCCGTGGGTTGCTAACATTGTACCAGTGCCTAAGAAGGATGGCAAAGTATGGATGTGTGTGGATTACCGGGATCTGAAGAGAGCTAGCCCGAAGGATGATTTCCCATTACCTCACATTGATGTATTGGTTGACAACACAACTCAGTTCTCGGTGTTTTCCTTCATGGATGGTTTTTCGGGGTATAATCAGATCAGGATGTCACCCGAAGACATGGAGAAGACTACCTTCATTACACCTTGGGGCATATTTTGTTATAAGGTAATGCCGTTTGGGATGAAGAATGTCGGTGCTACTTATCAACGAGCTATGGTAACATTATTCCATGACATGATCCACAAAGAAATTGAATGCTACGTGGATGACATGATTGCCAAGTCCCTCACTAAAGAAGAGCATCTGATAAATCTGCTGAAGTTGTTCAAGCGTCTGAGGAAGTATCAATTGAAGCTAAACCCAAATAAATGCACATTCAGGGTACGTTCCGGTAAACTGCTGGGATTCATTGTAAGTGAAAAAGGAATTGAAGTTGATCCTGACAAAGTCAAAGCCATTCAGGAGATGCCTGCACCTAGGACTGAAAAAGGAAGTTCGGGGAATCTTGGGTAGATTGAACTACATATCAAGGTTCATATCTCATCTTACTGCAACCTGTGAACCCCTGTTCAAATTGTTAAGAAAGGAACAAACAGTCAGGTGGATTGAAGATTGTCAGAAGGCTTTTGACAAAATCAAGGAGTACTTACAAGAACCTCCAATTCTTATGCCTCCGATTGAAGGAAGACATCTAATAATGTACCTGACAGTATTAGAAGGATCAATGGGTGTGTGTTGGGCCAGCATGACGAGTCTGGTCGAAAAGAGTATGCAATATAATACCTAAGCAAAAAGTTTACCGACTGTGAACAGCGTTATTCACTGCTCGAGAAAACTTGTTGTGCTTTAGCGTGGGCTGCTCGCCGACTAAGACAATATATGTTGACTCACACTACTTTGTTGATCTCAAAGATGGACCCAATCAAGTACATATTTGAGAAGCCAGCACTTACCGGAAGGGTTGCAAGATGGCAAATGATTCTGACAGAGTATGACATTTAGTACACATCTCAAAAGGCCATCAAAGGCAGTGTACTGTCTGACTATCTAGCTGAGAAACCCATTGATGATTACCTACCGATGAGATTTGACTTCCCCGATGAAGACATCATGTTTCTAAAAGCAAAAGATCATGAAGAGCCTGTTCACACTGAAGGACCTGACCCAGAAGAAGAATGGACTATGATGTTTGATAGGGCTGTCAATATGAATGGTCGTGGAGTTGGTGCAGTGCTCATTACACCTAAAGAAGTTCATATTCCTTTCTCGACAAAACTCACCTTTTCCTGCACTAACAACGAAGCTGAATACGAAGCCTGTATCATGGGTCTTGAGGAAGCCATTGACCTCAGGATCAAGACTTTGATTGTATTCGGAGATTCAACTCTGGTAATCAATCAGACCAACGGCAAATGGTACACTCACCAAGAGCACCTGATTCCATACCGTGACTATACGAGTAGATTGTTGACTTTCTTCACAACAGTCAAACTTGAGTATATCCCTCGAGACGAAAATCAGTTCGCAGATGCTTTAGCTACCATTTCCTCCATGATCAAGGTTCAGACTGCCAATTATGTGCCTCGGATTTCGGTATCCAGACTTGACCGACCAGCATACGTATTCTCTGTGGACATTGCTAAAGATGACAAGCCATGGTTCCATGACATCAAAAGCTTCTTAGAGGATCTGGCATACCCACCTGGGGCATCATCCAATGATAAGAAGACATTAAGAAGGCTAGCTGGTAGTTTCTTCCTCAATGCTGATGGTTCATTATACAAGAGAAACTTTGACATGGTTTTGCTTAGATGTGTTGATAAGAAAGAAGCAGACTTGCTGATGCACGAGGTGCATGAAGGATCTTTCGGTACCCATGCTGGAGGACATGCAATGGCTAAGAAATTGTTAAGATCAGGTTACTACTGGATCACAATGGATGCAGACTGTTGTGCCTATGCCAGGAAATGCCACAAATGCCAGATCTATGCAGACAAGGTGCATCTGCCTCCAAATCCTTTGAACGTGATGTCTTCACCTTGGCCCTTTGCCATGTGGGGCATTGACATGATCGGAAAGATTGAATCGACTGCTTCAAATGGCCACAGATTCATCCTAGTAGCCATTGATTACTTTACCAAGTGGGTTGAAGCAGCTTCGTATGCAAACGTCACCAGACAAGTGGTAGCCAGATTTCTGAAAAGGAACATCATCTGCCGATATGGAGTACCCGAGCGAATCATTACTGATAATGGTTCCAATTTGAACAACAAAATGATGGCAGAATTGTGTCGGGACTTCAAAATTCAACATCACAACTCTTCTCCTTACAGGCCAGAGATGAATGGTGCTGTTGAGGCGGCTAACAAAAACATTAAGAAGATTGTGCAGAAGATGGTGGTTACTTACAAAGACTGGCATGAAATGCTACCATTTGCCTTGCATGGGTATCGAACCTCGATCAGAACGTCCATTGGGGCAACACCGTATCAACTTGTGTATGGTATGGAGGTTGTCCTACCTATTGAAGTTGAACTACCCTCCCTACGGGTACTGATGGATGTAAAGTTGAATGAAGCAGAATGGGTCTGTTCTCGGTACAATCAACTGAATCTAATCGAAGAAAAGAGATTAGCTGCAATTTGTCATAGGCAGCTATATCAGATAAGGATGAACAAAGCCTTCGATCAGAAAGTCAGGCTTCAGGAATACCAAGTGGGAGATCTTGTGCTGAAAAGACTTCTTCCTCCTCATACATACCACAGGGGCAAGTGGACTCCGAATTACGATGGTCCATTCATAGTAAAGAAGGTTTTCTCTGGTGGAGCACTGATGCTCACTACTATGGATGGTGAAGATTTCTTGTCCCCTGTGAATTCAGATGCAGTTAAAAAATACTTCGCATAAAATGACCCGCTGGACATAAAAACAGAATGTAAGTCCAGGCAAAAATAGGGCATCCCGGCGAGTCAAAAACAGAATAAAGAGACTCGGGCAAAAATAAGGAAAAATTAAGAAAAAATGTACACCCGCTGAGTTGAAAAACCGCATTGGACAACTCAGGAAAAAATGGGTATCCCGGTGGATTGAAAACCTGAAAGGGCGATCCACGCAAAATCAGGGAGTAAGCGAACAACTGTATTCTGAATTCGTATGTATCACCTACAACACGACAAGCTTCGAAAGGTTAAAGCATCGGTCAGAATCAACCTTCTCCAGAAAGCAAGATGAGAAGAACATCAAGGTCATACGGGTCATAGCAAAGGAAGCTCAATTTGTAACAATCTCCTCATTCCAGGGGATTTGTTTCTTTGACTATATTTGCCAATTCAGGGCACCTAGATTAATAAGATCAGAGTTTTCAGTCACACCTCGTTTCGTACATTTTTGTTTCGTTTGCAAAATTTCCAATATCCATGATATAATACTTGCATAAAACAAATGAGCCATTCTTAATAAATGCTTGCAGGAAATGTATTTACTCTCAGGAATACCTAACTCCTATGAAGGAATCCGGTAAGGGATACCTCAGGATACTTGTGCGTTTCTTTGTTTTAACATGATTGCAGGTTTTCAATACGCAACATGGGGCATGCTAAGCATCACTTCCCCAGCATACCTCCTCCAAGTAGTACCTGGAATACTTTTCCCAGCAGAGTTGTCAAAGCCTCCTCATCCCCACCCTAGATCCCCACAAAGAACTTTAGGAAGATCGTTCAGTGATCTTTCCCCCCCAAACAGAGTACCAGGTCTCTCAAAGATAGAAGAACCATCTCCCCGCAGAGTTCCAGCCTCTCCCAGAAGAGCAATGCTTGAAATTCTCACACAACAAAGTGACAGAAGCCTCTTCCCCCCCAGCTGGGTTTCTCCTTACCGGATAGATCTATCAGTGATCTATTTCCCCCAAGCAAAGTTACACCTCCTAACAGATCTACCAATGATCTCATCCCCAACTAGGATATCCTTCCAAGCAGATCAGCCAGAGATCTCCAAAGCAGGATCCGAATCCCAAATCAGTTTCTTTTGCATAATCATAGCATTCACATCATCTTTCCCCACAAAGTGTAGCATTCCGTCTAATACGGAGCATTACGGCAAAAAATCAAACATTTTCATGATCACAAGTCACCTGCAAATATCACCAATATTCCACCAGTAATGTATATAAGAACTTGCTCCCCTTGCAAGTAAGAAAATACAAAGCGTCCCCTTTGCACTCTCCCACAAATACATGTTTATACACACCCTTTTGACACTCGTCCGTGTCATATCATCCCCCGCAGATAAGGCCAAAACATCTTCACAAATACAAATACCTTTACACTCTCTTGACACCCGTCCGTGTCACCACTCCCCAGCACGGTTGCCCAAACACTTATTGCAAACCAATTATTTCTCTATAAATACTTTCCTTTTTGACACTCGTCCGTGTCATCCTATCCCCGCAGGTCGCCGAAACAACTTTTGCACTCTCATGTATACAAATGTTTGTCCATAACTTATACACTTTCTCTTCTGACACTCGTCCGTGTCACACTTTTCCCCAGCAAGTTGAACACTCGTACGTGTCTTGCTCATACTTCACAATACTTGTTCATACTTATACAGATACTCGTCCGTATCTTGTATATACACTTATTCCCCCACAGATTCGACACTCGTCCGTGTTCTTTGTTAACCAGTTGGTACTCGTCCGTACCATCATCTCTGAACATGCATCAACATTTGTTTCTACCGATACTCGTCCGTATCATGGTCTTAAGGATGCTCGTCTGCATCTTTAATCTATACACAGCGTCAAAACACGTGTACCTTTTATTTCTTAGGCGTAAGCACTCGTCCGTGTTTACTATTCCCCAGTAAGTCGCCAGTAGAACAACTTTTCTTCTATCCGACATTCGTCCTATGTCGTGATATTTTTGGCAGCCGTACCCTGCCAGGTGATCGTCCTTCACCTTCGGATGACCGTCCCTCATCCTTTCCCCAGCGGAGTCTCTTTTATTGGAACCCTTTTCTATCCGGCATTCATCCTATGTCGTGATATTTAGCAGCCGTCCCCTGCTAGGTGATCGTCCTTCACCTTTTGATGATCGTCCTTCATCATTTTATCCGATGGTCGTCCCCATCGTTGATCTTGTTATCTGACATTCGTCCTATGTCATGATAAACCCTGAGAGCAGTCGTAGCCTGCTAGGTGATCGTCCCTCACCTCTTGATGATCGTCCTTCATCATGCTTATCCGATGGCCGTCCCCATCGTCGACCTTTTCTATCCGACATTCGTTCTATGTCGTGATAAAGAGCAGCCATCCCCTGCTAGGTGATCGTCCTTCATCTTTGATAACCTTCCCTCATCATTTATTTCATTTATTCTTTAAACCGATGGCCGTCCCCATCGTTGTTTACCTTACTTTACAAACCTGATGATCGTCCCCATCATTGTTTACTTTACTTTTTGAGCATGACGGCCGTCCCCGTCATGATCTCTTTATTTCCCCAGCATGTCGGCCGTCACCGTCATTGCTTAGCTTACCGCTTTATCCCTAACAGTCGTCCTCTGCTCGATGGTCGTCCTCCATCGCTTTCATTTGATAATCATGCTATATTGTCTTTTACAATTTATATCCCTTTTCTTGTGGTTGAATAGGGGCAGCTGTAAACACCCCTAATTTTCCCTCACTAACTTCACATCATGGCTTGTGATCTTCCATGTTTGCATTAGTATAAGCATGTCATCTCATATTGCATTTTTGTTTCACAACATTAGTTCAAGTTCATCTGCATCTAGGGTTTGTGATCTGAGCAATCCAAAGATCGATGTGAGCCACTCCAAAGGTCTCCAATCATTCCAAGAGGGTCCATGTGTGTTCTATCATCATATTATATCCCTCAAAGATCAAGGAAGTCAAAACTCACAAGAACTGGCAAAGCATGGAAGCTGAGTTAGGGTTTCACTACACAGATGACCTGAAATTAGGGTTTTGGTTTCAGAGGCCATAACCCCAAATTTTTTGGTCATTCTTGTTTCTATTAGTCTCAATATGTTATAAGGATCATGTGTACCATGTATGATGAAGAAATTCATTGTGGAAGTCATATGTTCATTAGGTAACTTTTTGAACAAGTCAGAGCAAAATCAGAGCATCTGAGGCCCCCAACAATGTAACCAAAGTGGATTTTTCATCAAATTGAAGTTATATGATCTTTATTTGATCATTGAAGTGCTTGGAAGTTCACAAATTGGAAGAAAATTGAGCTAAACCAAAAGTTGCCAAAAATGGAAATGACTTGTAATGGAAACCTTCCATTTTGGAAAAGTATTTCAACCTCCTTGTTCTCAACCAAGAATGCTTCAAATGAAAAATTGTTGGCAATGAAAGTTGTAGATTGGATCATTCCCTTTTCAAAAAGTACAAGAACAAGTCCTAATTCATTATGGAACTCAAGTTATGGCTTTGCAAAGTTGGCAAAAATCCTATAATTTTCACTTTCACACCAAAGAGGATTTTGTGCAATTTCACATACCAAGCCATTCTGTGACCTATAATCATTCTCTAAGCATCATACAAACATGATACAATGCATTGTGACCAAAATTGCCCAAACAATCATTCTATTTCATGCCTTGAACTTCAAGAAATTCAAAAGGGGTCAAAGTTCTTCAAATTTGCAAAAGGGCATAAATCTTCTCATACACTTGTTGCATCCCCCCAAATCATTTTCCATGGTTCTCATTGATCTATGATGAGCTAGGACATGCCAAAGAACAGCTGCAACATGAGCCCATACCTCAAGTACACAATTTGTTGACTTTTTGCAAGAGAGCCAATGCCAATCAGCTGCAGCCACAACCACTCTATGGCCAATAGGGTTATGTTATGTGGACCAAACGCAAGCCAATCCATAACACACACAAGCCTGAATCAGTTCATAGACCAAGTTTCACAAAAATCACCTTCAAGCAAAAGCTTTCGAAACTCTCTGTCCATCCACTCAAACTTCAAACAAACTTTATCATTCAACTCACCATCACCATTAGAGCATTTCCCAACCATTACCAAGCCATGAAAGCCAGCCAAACACAAACACGATTTCAGGCCAGTTGAATTGCAACCACTCAACCCAGCCATTCTAAGCTCCTTCCAAGCATTGCAACTTCATCAGGGGGTCAAGTAAAGAGGATTTGCACAAAAGAAGAGGTCCAAAAGCTTCAGAGGTGAAAGCTCCAGCTCAAGTATCAATCTTCAAACTTTTTCCAGAAGCATGATTTTAAGTTTATAAATTGTTCTACGTGCTATACTGATCACCATGGTATAATTTATTTTGAAAATGAGTTGAAAATAAGCTTGTATTTGACTTCTGAAAAATTTGCCCATGAAACATGTTCTTTTTTGATTCTCATGATTGATGCAAAATAAATTAGTTTTGAGGGTGGATTCGTGTTTAGGGGGAGTTGGGGATTTGATATGGAGCTTTAGAGCTCCTGAAATGACCTAGGGAGAGAGTTTGAGAAACTACCCTGCCGGAGAAGACGACCGGAGCACTGTTCCGGCCGTATGAGGTGGATTAGGGTTAATCTCAGGTGATTAGCTGAGTTTGAATCTGGAGCGTAGGATCTGAGTTTCGCGCGTGTGTGGAGGGCTGAGATCATTTCACTTAACCTTAATCATTTTAATTTATTTAATTAATTAGAATTAGGCCAGATTGAATCTGGACCTTTAGATTGCACGCTGGTCAACGCAATCCCCCCCAGTTTGAACCTGATCCCTTGGATTGTCATACTTTCCCTTTAATTCATTTTATTTTCATTTTTTATCCATTTATTTTGTGCATTTTATTTAAAATACTTAGAAAAGTCCAAAAATTATTTTCTTCTGCATTTTAATTCCAAATATTTTTCTTCACCCAAAAACATTTTTATTTTTATTTTTTGCATTAAAAAATCATTTTAAAAATATTTAAATGTTTATTTTAATTAGTTAATGGAAATTAATTAATTAAAATACCATTTAGGTTTCCAAAAATCACAAAAAAATTCACATTGCATCTTAGGACATTTAGAAACATTGTCAAACCATTCATACAAATTTCTTTTTTGTTTTGATCCAACTTTGACATTTTTCTTGAATTTAGCGTTCATAAAATTCCCTTTTTGGAACCCTAACTTTGAAAATTCTTTTCTGCCTAACCATGAAGGGTTTGACAATGGTTATTTTTGCATTGTTTTCCATATAGCATTTAGTTTCTAGGATATGTTTGCCATGAATTTATCTTGCATTTTCCATTCGATTTTCATTTTCCCTCTTAAGGTACCCAAAAACCCTAGTTAACTTAGAAAAATCACAACTTTATTTAGGTTAAGAGTTAGACCTTCTCCTTTGGGGTGTGATATCATATGGGGTTAGGGTCCTTTTGAGTTCATTTGCAATTTTATTATCATGTGATTTGCTTCTGTTTTTGACATTTGCATCTCATCCTTTCATGTAATCCTAATCTTGCATCCATACTTGCATCTTACATTGCATTGCATGAACATGTGAACTTGCCATGACATTCTAAGCACTTGTATGCCATCTTAGACATATTAAGACAATTCTTGAACATTGCTTGGTCATTTATTCATATATTTTCTATGCTTTGCATCCATTTCATTTCATAAACATACATGTGTTTTCATACTTCAAAGCATGCCTCATTTGCATTCTTTCTCTTTGTATGAACATTCATAACACTTGACATGCTTTTGCATCATCTCATAGCACCATTTGCATCATGTGTTTGCTTATGGTTTTGGTTTTACCTTTGCATATGTCTCATTTTCATTTCATTTCTTTCCTTTATGTTAACCTTTTCAGGTTGTAAGTAACTTGAGAAGTTAATTTGCCTTCACTTCTCATTTCTCTTCTCATTCTTCATATGCATCTTTGCTGCATTTTTAATTGTCTTTGAGTGGGCTTGCTCACTCATGTTCATCTCTCACTTTCTTTCTCTAAATTACTTACCTTCTTCAGTGAAGTAAGTAACTTATTTCTTCTGCTTCTTCCTCCTTCCATCTGCTTCTTCCATTGGTGGCTTCCTTGAAGATCTTTCTCAAGCCTCACAAACCATAGGAACATCCAAGCATGATAATAATTAGGGTTGTGATTAGTCCCCCTTATTTTTCACCTTTGAGTATTCTTTGTGTCTCTATTCCCATCTCATCATTAGAGACTAAACCTTTAAGGCTTTAGGACTTTGGTATTAGGCTTATGCCTGAATCCTTCTCTTAGGATGGAGTGTATAACTTTAATCCTAAGTGTTAAACCCTTAATTTGTTTAAACCTCTTAATTAATCTATCTTAATAATCACTAAGACATTAACTTGTAACTTGGGCCTTGCATTAGGGTTCTAATTCTTCCTTTATTGGTTAAGAAGGACTAACCCTAGTGTTAATGGACAAGTCCCCCTCAAGTTGTCTTACAAATCATAAAACTCACTTCTTAATATCACCCTTAATTAAAACCCATTTAATAAAGGTTTGTTTTTTCATGAGGTTAATCCCTAATCATGGATTAAGTTGAGTTATCTTCCACAACTTAAGTGTGCTCATCGATTATCCTTTTATTAGGATGGTGTAATGAGTTCACTAATCCTTGATTATGGCTTAAACTCATTATTTAACACTAAACAAAAACTCAAAAAATATATAAATAATCACAAGTAGGTTAATGATCTTAATCCTACATCATCATGGCAATTAAGTTGAGATGTTTATCTCATACTTAAGTTATTCTCATTATCCCTAATCAAAGGGAGGATATAATGAGTTTACTAACCCTTGGTTTAGGCTTAAGCTCATTAACTTATGACAAACACAAAAAAAACAATAAAATATTGAAAACACAAAAACAAACAATAACCGTCTCCTCCAGGATTCTTTTCTCATCACACTCATTCATAAACGAGAACTTGCTTCTTCCGTCTAATGCAAGACAGTTAGCACTTGAGCCAGACAAGTCATACACTTGAGCATAGGTAAGCAAGCAGTTCATCAGTCAATTTATCTTGTAGTCTCTTTGAGTCGAACTACGGTGTTCTGACTTCCTCATTGCACGAGAGGATACGTAGGCATAACTTAACAGTTATCGAACAAAAGTCTCTGTGTCTTCCCCCTCCTTCAGCATTCTTTTCAAGCCTCATTCCTAAGCACCTCACTTCATTTTCTTGCACTGGCACTTGTATATTCCTTTCCAGCTTTTGCACACAGATGGCACAGACACTACCCCTTTAACCACAATATTTTAAGCGTGGATCCCGTCGAGTACGACGGACAATCTGGGTGCTAATACCTTCCCAGGTTGTAACCAACCCCCTTTCTCAGTTTCTCTGGTTCGCAACCGTCTTATCCATTCTTTTTTCCAGGTTTATGCAGCATTACCTTTCCTTCGGGATAAAAATGCCTAGTTGGCGACTCTATTCACTTCATCTTCATTTCTCCTCTCGCCGACCGTTCGCGCTTGTACCGGGATGCAAATCTTCGGGAGCGACACCGAACATGACATTTTCATACATATTTGCATACATAACAGGTGTCCGGGGACAGATTCTCATCCTGATTTGGTTTCTTTCTCCAAAATGACCAACTTGCATCACGATTGTCAGGATATGGGTATGGAACAACTCCGAGCGGAGATGACTGAGATGAAAGCTCAGCTGGGGCATTTTGTGGTGGACATTCAAGCATTGTCTCAGGATCAGAAACTACTAAAATAAGAATTCAACTTAATGAAGACTCAGATGAAGCTACTCACGAGAATCGTGAATGCTATGTTGAAGAAAGAAAATATCCATGGGTCTGCTTTTCAAACGGAAGGTCCCGTTTCTCTCATCTCCTTGGGATGCCCACTGAATGAAGAGTTGTTAGGAAGGCTTCCTCTACAGTTTGAGTCTCTTCACCAATAATCACCACTTGGCAGCCAGGAAGAGCCTAAGACAGGGATCAATTCCATATGGCCTGATACAAGTGAGTTAAATGATCCTACACCTATCATTACCAAGTAAGTGAGCACTTTCCTTCCTCATCAGAGATTACCTTCAGATGTTATGCCTTGGTTACCAAGAGAAGGATTTCAGCAGATGTCAGGTGTAATTCTTCCAGTGGTAACAATCCGCTCTCAACAGAAACAAGAAAGGGTTATTGATCTTGTACCCATGTCTTATGCTAAGTTGTGCCCACAGTTGATTGAAATGGGATTGATTGAGAATCGCGAGCTATCCCATCCTCCTGGAGAACGTCACCAAAGTTGGAATCCTTATGCCTACTGTGTTTTTCACTCCGGAGCTCAAGGACATGACATCGATGATTGCAGAGCATTCATGCATCAGGTGCAAGATTTGGTAGATAAAGGGGTAATTAGTTTTGGACTGAATGGTCTGAAGGTGTCACAAGTTAAGGCACGTACGGACACTGAAGGGGTGGTCAAAGTCCATTCTTCTGGAATTATTACTCAAGCTGAGCCTTTAAAGAGATTACATCAACAACCTTTAGTCGTTCCTTCGTTGAGTATGAGTAAGAATTTGCATGGACATGTTAGGCCCTAAAAGCAATATCAACAACAAAATTCTCAACCACAACATCAGGGTCAGCAACAACAGGCACATAGACCATTCCAGCAAAGAGCAAGAGTGAGGGACCGTAAAATTGATCCCATTCCGTTTCCGTATGCTGTGTTTCTTCCAAAGTTGCTTAAGTTGAACATGGTCGAGCTTCGTACTATAAGAGCTCCTTCTCCTAATAATTCTCCACCCAATTTTGACGCAAACGCCAGGTGTGAAATCCATTCGGGTGCCCAGGGGCACAATATTGAGAAATGTTGGGCTTTCTAGAATGAGGTACAAGATCTAATTGACTCCAAGGTGATCAAGTTCTCCCTTCATCTAAATATGCTCCAAAACCCAATGCATAATCTTGGTGGAGTCATAATGAATTTGGTGAATGAATGTACCAGGGTTGTTATACCAGAGGGTCGGTTCTTCAACTGAAGTATTTGAATTAATCACTCGACTTGCAAGGGTATTTGCGGAAGCAAATAAATCTAGAAGTATTCAAATACTCTTAGTGATGGCAATTATGTTAGCAATTTTTCAGTGCATTTTCATCCCTATTAAGGGAAACTATGTCGCTCTGATTCTTCATTGGTGAATGGAGATACATAGGCAGAAGATCATAAGGTCTTTCCGAGCAACCTTATGGGGAAACTTCATTCCCTAGCTTTACTCCTTCTTTCTGATGTCTCGTGTCAGAGTTTGAATAAATAGAAGAAGAGGTATGATTGCCATGTCGGACATGCGACCACTTACTTGAATATTACAAGTCCATGAAGAGCTGCTGATCACAGGAAGCGTTCAAGACAGATTAGTCCAGTAGGAGTTAATTCTCCTCCACAATGGAAATGTTCAGCTTCTTTACTGCAATTTCATTTGTAATTTCTTCTGTTTGTTTAAACATTTGTATGTATGCATGAAAGTTGTTTACTTTTGAATGTTAATAATAATAAAATGCACACGTTTTTATTGAAGTAATTCATTTGTATTTCATTTATAATTTTGTGTGTGTACATACACTACAAGAAAAAAGAGATTTACGACACTTGAGTTGCGACAGTTATCACAAAACAGTCGTTATTCCTGCATTGCGACGGTTGCCACGACAGTTAGGGTCAACTGTCGCAGATTTTTTGCAACAGTTATGAAAAAACCGTCCTTATTTCTGGACTGCGACGGTTGTCACGACAGTTAGAGACTAGATTGCGACGGTTGTCATGACAGTTATCACAAAACTGTCCTTATTATATTTTTTACTTAACTTTTTATTTTATAAAATAATTTTTTTTGATTGAGCGCTAAATAAGAAGGAAAATTTATTCCTCCCAATTCATAAAAAAATCCTTATCAACTCTTCAACTGAAAACTCAATTTACTTTAATATATTATAAATATTTTTTTATATAATTGTTTTGATAAACACACTGTTATATGTATAAACATTTATAAAATATATGTATAAATATTTATAAACAATTATAATATACATTACTAAAAAAAATTTTAAAATATAATTATATTAATAATTAAACTCAAAATACACAATTTTTTAGAAATTAGAGTTAATTTTATTAAAAATATTTTATGTATCAAAATTAAACTATAAAAATTAAAATATTATATATACTCAAAATAAACACTTAAATTTAGAAATAAAAATAAAAATGAAAATATTATATCCAAAATTAAAGTATCCAAATTAAATTATATATATCAAAATTTTAGAAACAATTTTTATATTAAAAATTAAATCCAAAATTAAACTATCAAAATTAAACTATATATATTTAAAATACTATAAATATCAGAAAGTTAAAATATCAATAAAGTTTTCATTTATCAAAGAGAAATAAGAGAAAAAAATAAATTTAAGTAAAATGAAAAAATCATTACGACGCTGAACCTACTGTCGTCAACCCATTCTTTTCACAAAGGCCGCGACGGTGAACCTGTCGTCGTCCTCCTAAAATCATCTTTTGCGCTCAAACATTCAAGTTTTTTTGTTTCTTTTTCTCTTATTTTTCACAGACACAGACTCTCATCGCTCACACCCTTGGAGAAAAAGGGAACAAACATTTTTCTCAGCCACTCACGCCAACACTACGAATCACCATCAATTCAAATCTTAACAGGTTTGTCTTCTCGAACCCTAAATTACTTCTCAAATCCTAATTTCCTTCTAAAACCCTAAATCACTTCTCAAACCCTAAGTGTTTTCTGCAAATATGTGTGTTTTCGTTACGTATTGTATATCCCTCCTACATATTTGCTTCGTAGATTATTCATAAAAATAAATGTTTTTGGATTTTTACTCCATTCTTATTAAGTTGAAGTTTACTAGGATTTTCTCTATTTCATGTTTCAACAATTTATTATACAAACTGTACTTGCTGATTAATTATAATGATTCAAGAATTAAATTTTTTGGATTAAAAAGTTTATCTTTTGTTAATTTTAATGTTGTTTGAAATTGTGGGTCATTCGATTATCATTATTATCAAAACCTAGAAATAAAAAAAAATCCATTTGATCATATTGGTATTTATGTCATGTGTTAAAATTTGGATCTGATATGGTTTTTTAATTTGTGAATTTTTGGGGTTAGTTTTGTTAATTGGGTTTTTGTTGTGCTTTTCAATAGATAAGTGTGCCTATACAGCAATAATAGACTCTTTTCAATGGGAATGATATGGTTTTTTTTCGTGTCATTTGGACCTGCTCCACCCGAGGCATAAACCCACAAAGGTATTATTGTTATTCAATTTCGTGGTCTCTGTTCTTGTTTTGCAATCGTTACTCTTAGTTGTATTCCTTTGCCAAATTCTAACTTCAAAATTTCTATTACCGTTTAGTGCACTTCCTGCAGATGAGTGGTTTGTCGAAACTACATAGCCGATAATAAAAAACTCTTGCTCGGGGCATCAGGGTCGGAGACATCTGATATTGATGAAAATCATATTATTGTTCATGACAAGGCTGTCTCAGATTCAGATATTGTTTCTTCCCTGTCTAATATGGACTCCACTGAATCTTTTGTTTCGGCTAGCATAGCAGAACTTGACAATCCCTTTAGCCTGGAGGAGATCGGATCAGAAGTCGATATGTTCTTCACCTACACTGACGTGGAGAAGCTCGGAGGATGTAGTAATGGTGTGAATCATAGAGGGAATGGATCGGATCAAAGTGATCACGGTAACGGAGCAGGGACTAGCCGGAAAAAACAACGGGGATAAGAGTCTGAATGAAGCTACTATGCTGAGAACGAGGCATATGCATAGTTACTCTGTTGACAGTACAACGTCGACGAGTATGTTGGGATATGTCATGGATGCAAAGAAAGCTATGCCTCCTAATAAACTCGCTGAGTTTTGGACTCATGATCCAAAATGTGCCAAGAGGTTTTCTTCGATCATTGTTATAAATATTTTTGTATATTTATCTACATTTGATAATTTTTCTTTAGAAAATATAACGTATTCGATTATATTTAGATTCATCTGCACTGGTTTTTATAATCAATATAGCTGTTGTTATTAATTCGTAATGATTTGGCATTGTCGTTAGATTCATGATTATTTATAAATTTGAAAATATAAGTAGTTGATTATGATTATTTTGGTGAACAAAAAAATGTTATTTGATCTTGAACTATTGCTTTTTTTGAATGTTGATGTTGATATGGGAATTTTAGTATTCACATTTTGGTGGTGTTATTTGGTGATTGTGATTTTGTTGTGGTTGTGTGAAGTGTGAATTATGGAGATCCCGAAATCACTATTAATCTTCTTGTTTTGTGTAAAAATTATGTTAAATCTATATGGAATAACTGCAGTTTCAATAGATCATTTTATGCCATTGATGTTGCTTATGTTTCAGATTATTTTCAATAACTGCATTTTAGTGATTGGCTTGGATTCATTTTGACTATTAAACTCATAAGTGTTGTTGTTATGTATATAGAATACTGGCGAATAGACAGTCTGATGCATGTTCAAACGAGAGAATGGCTAGTTATATACAAGAGCTTGAGTGCAAGGTTCAGACCATTCAAAAAGAGGCCAAAACTCTTTCTGCTCAATTGACATTATATCAGGTTGGTGTCAACTTATATCTAGAAGAATGTATGTATTTTTATCCTGCTAAAATAAAAGCACTTAAATGTTTAGTCTAATCTTTGATACAACATCCCATAAATTCTTTTGTATTATTAACCCATTTTGTTTGTTGGAGCTGCATTTCATGCTAGATTTTGTTATGATACTGCAATTTCTTTCCTTTTTGTGGCTTTGTATTTTTGTCTGAGGATTCTTATGATATCACATTATTGCCTGAAAATAGTTCTTATTTGGTCTTGTGTAATCACTTCTCACCCTCGAACAATGTACTTATTGAAAATAAGAGATCTATCTTTGTTTTTATTGTGTTTAATAATGAAAATATCATGGTTTGGTAATTGGACAGTGGACATACTCTTAAAAAAAATCATTTTTTTGGGTACAAAAATCTACATATTTCTTGATCACGTCACAAAATAGTAATTTAAATCTACATATTTCTTTTTTCAATTAAGCTTCACCATTTGTTGACTTCAATTTTTATACACAAAATTTATTTATGGCTGATAGGAATCTTACTCATCACTTGTTGAACTTTTTAGAGTGACACAAGTGGTCTGAGTTCTGAAAATACCGACCTCAAGCTTCGTCTGCAAGCCATGGAACAACATGAAGGTTTCATAAATTCTTATATAAGTTATATAACCATAAACCCCAACTTCATAGTTGTGATTGTGAGTTATGACATGATTCACACAAAAATTATACACATATACATAGATATTTCTAATAATGGTATATCATGTCCAAACACTGCCACAGACTTACCTTATGTAACACTCACAGACAATGACTTTAATCCACTCAAATTTAATTTCATATCATAAATGATGGAGATGGTCCACACAAGTGTCCATAGTTAGGTGATATGTTTTGCCAATTCATTTATACTTCACTTGCATACATCAATTAACATAACCTACTTTATTAATTAACAATGTCCTAGCTAATATTATTCAATTCAAACACATATGGCCGATTTTCTATCTTTATAAATGGCATAAATTCATGGAAGGTGCAGTGTGTTATATTAATACCAATACATTTCAATAATAGAGCTGTATGTGTTTCATATTACTTAATATTTAAATTAGCCATAACTAATTAAAAGATATACATGCAAAAATGTTGACTTTACTTGAACATGACACTCAAAACCATTATTTAAATGTAAATAAAGACAAAATCCAATAATAACTGGAGCTGTTGTTGTTGGTTCCACCTTACGTTTATGGTATTGGTCCTCTTTATCTTCTTTTTCTGGTTCTAATAATAACTACTCTTTGAATTCATTCTCTGATTATGCTACCAAAGATCAGTTTGAACGAAACTATGGAAATAAATCCAAGTTCCTCTTCAATGGTAACTCTTCTTACTCAAGGGATTGTATTTCAAAGGTAAATTATCCAAGGGAACCCCGAGAATTATAATGGACTAGCGTTAATAGCACATGTTTACATAGTCCTGGTGTGTTTGTTTATACAAGTGTTTTTCTTCTTTATTGCAATTAATTATTGAAAGTTTTAATCATTCAAAAGTGTTTAAATTTCTAGGTTCTTTAACATTTTTTCATTAAATTTAATATGAAAATTTCTTATCATTTCTCATTTTTCTGCAAATTTCCCTAGGTGGGTTTCTTTAGTGAAATCTATGTTACATTTGGTGGCTTTTGAGCTTTGACCGGTTAAAATTTATTATTGCGAATAAAACTTTTGGCCTCTTATTTGGTTGTATTGCTAACCAATGGAAGCTAGCCTCTCTTACTTAGTCATTTCAACTATTTTCCCCATAATGCCTTCATATTAACCTTTCAATTTGCATAAAGTAAAGAACTTTGCTTATTGTTTTAATTAGTCCATTTTCAATGCTTATAGTAGATTAGTATCTATGGTTATAGATACTTTGTACAATGGGAATTTAATTTATTGTACAGAGATGAATGGATCAGGTTATTATTAATTCTTGATTGAAGTGATTATTTTCTAAGAAGGATATATGTTTGTGTGAAGGTGGCTTTAATCCCATACATCACAGTTGGTGATCCCAATCTTTTAACCACAACAGAATGTACTGTATTTATTTTTAAAATTAAAATCTACTTTTTTTCCATGATTTCCCTATTTTATTTGAGATTTTATTTATTTATTTGATCATATTAAACTTTGGTTTATTTGATCAAAGATTTATGTTCTCTCTCTTATGGCAACTAGTAAGTGATGAAACATTTACATTATCCCTTATGTTTATTCTTAGGAATTTGTTCATATATATTGTTATTTCAAAATTAATATATAATTGCTTCATGATAGACTTGGTGACAATGGTTTTACGCAGGACTCTGATTTGAGAATTCATGTGAAGTTGGTGTCTTCTCAAAACCTTTTAATGCATATTGTTTGGTTGCAATTGGAGCCTCTGAAAGTCTCTACAGGTTTCTTTTACTTTATATTAGTTAAAAACCTTTATATTTTCTTTATACAATATTTATTGATGAGACTCTCTGTTTTCTTATATTGACAGTTTCATTCACCAAGCATTTTGGCAATTGGAAGTAGTATGAAAGGACATAACTCATATTCACATGACTTGGACTCAGAAATAGTTATTGTGGTTATAGAAATATAGTGTGTGATATTTAGTGAAGTTATGGTTTTAGGTATAAAAATGAGAGAAATATTATAGTATAGTTGACAATGTTATTTTAATTTTCACATGTTTCCATTCACATAGAAGTACTAGGAAATATCAAGTTTGTGTGTGAAAAATCAAGTAAACTTCTATAGATGTAATATATGTTTACTTGAATGAATAATATAGGTTATTTTCTGTCCATTTTGTTCATATTTCTACAAATATATATTTTTTAATTTTAAAAATAAATCACCTGCGGATTTACCTAAGGAAGGGAAATTTCCTAGGGATTTACCTGCTGTTGTAACATGGAACAAAAAGTTACGACGGTTGGAACCGTCCTAATCAATATTAAAATTAAAAATTAAAAAGAAAGTTACGACGGTTGGAACCGTCATAATCAATATTAAAAAAAATAAAAAAAGAAAGTTACGACGGTTGTAACCACCACAATATGAAGATTACGTCAGTTCTATAACCGTCGTGAAGATAACGACGGTTGGTGCGACGGTTTTGACAACCAACGTTATATGTCCTCGCGACACACGTTTCTACGACATTGTTATAACCGTCGTGACTTGAAAATTACGTCGGTTTTAACCGTCGTAAACTGCCAAAATAACACTCGTAATCTGCAAATTTTCTTGTGGTGATAGGAACACCAATCGTCGTGCTTAAACTCTATGAAGGAGAATGACGAAACAAAATGCAAGAATCTCTAATTGTGTGCTTTTGAGAAAGACCCTGTTGATGATGTACATACATTGTTTCAAATCCTAAACACCGAATATATAAGGGAGATAGACCCTTTCCAACCCATTTGAGCCTTGAAGTAGGAGTTTATTTTTGCATGAAAAAACCCTTACATTTAACCCAGGGGCAGGGTAGGTATCAGTTAGTTTGGCCGAGCGTTCAAATTTCAAAAAGGAATGCACATATGAGGATCCATTACATTTCATTGTAGAAAATCAAGAGGTCCAAAGACCGGAAACCACAATGGTTATCCTTCATCAACCAAGAAGTGAGACAATCACGACCCTTTCAAAGCAATCAAGACAACCAGTGTCACACAATTTGTTCAAAAAAGAGACTAAAAAAAGCCCGCTAAGTCGAAAATTGAAAACAAGCGACTTAGGAAAAAATTAGGGCATCCCGCTGGACTTCACGATCAAAGATTCACAAGAATCAGTCCAGGAAAAAGTTAGGGATAAGAAAAATAATGCAAAAGCGAAAGACAAAAAGGATTACACAAGAAAGATCCTTAAAACAAGAACAAAATCGTGTGGCACAAACACAAAAGACAAATAGGGATGACTGACTCCCAACAACAACCTGATTGGTACTTAAACCGTTAGTGTAATTGGTTCCTCAACCATCCCAAAACCCTTTTTGAGAGGTGAGCGCTTGTGAAAGCTAGCTGAACATAGGAATGGAGAACATCACGAAGAGGGGTGGGCATAAATAAACTTTGAGCTTGTATCCTTTGCTTCTATAACCGTGAACCAGGCCACGATACAACCCTCGAAAGCCCTAACTGAAACAGGGCTATTTTGAGAGTGTACTTCCACGAGACCACATTCCTGACTCCTATGAGTGGTGCTGAAAGATCTTTGTTGGTGTTGCATGTGCATGCTTTCCATTATTCAAAAAAGTTAATGTCGTATCTTAACCAGTGATTCGCTCACAAAGATTTGTGACATATTTTACAGTAAAACTTCAAGATTAACATGTGTTTTTGCATTAGAATTTTCATTCTCAAAATAAGCATTTTCTGCTTGCATACATTTGTTTGGCATCATAAAAGTTCACGTATGGAATCTCAGTCCAGAAGCTTAATCTTGCCAAGTTGAGAAGTCTGAAACTTCCGAAGGTCAATCTGTTGAGATGTACTTTTCCAAGAAACTCCATTGAGTAGGGACTTTCCCAATCAGTTGTGGTAAGAGCCAACTAATATGGGGCAATCACTTCGAGGTCAAATCTCTCTAAAGTTCAGCCAAGCTGGGGCAATCATTTCGAGATTCAAATCTCTCCAGGAGTGTGTAGTATGAGTGTTTTCTTCAAAGCATAGTCAGTCAGAGGTGATCACTACAAGGCTCGTACTAGGGAAGGCCACCCCAAGAGCACTAGAAGTTACTCTCACCCGAAGACGGTCAATAAAAGACACCTACCCAAGGTTCAAAATACTGGGGCAGAATATCCCACAGTGATATGAAGTTTTTCATGAATCCTCGCGATGCAAATTCTTTCATAGACCATGCAATTTGGGGCAGTTATTTCGAGATCTGACGAATCTCTCCAAGAGTTTGAAGACACTGATGCATATCGAACGCCAGGTTTTCTGTAAAGTTCTCTTGAGACAATTTCTTCCGATAAACCCTAGTCCGAGGTGAATTGAAAATTGCAAGGAACCATTGTTCACTCATGGCCAGTAGGTAGTCGATCGGCCTAGAGGCTTGAAGCAAAGCCATTACCAGCACGAAACATCAGCAATAAGTTTTCCTCAGTAGACCATTGATCAGAATTCCTTAGCGAGTCTCATTAGAAAATCCCTTCTCCAGTAGTGCAGCAAAAGGAAAGATACTTCTTGAGCAGAAGGGTATCATCATACCTCATTCCGAACATGAGACACTCTACATCTCTCATCCCTAGCGAGGGGAAACTTAAACTCTCATCTCCAATATGAAGCTTTATCATTGTTATCCTCCATCATCCCTAGTAGAGCGGAAGTAGAAATCTTCCCCAGCAGAGGTGAAATGATATTGATGGTCTCCCCAAGAAGAGACTTCCCTTCAATATAGGGGTAATCCCCGGCAATACAATGAGTTTCTTTCCTCCCCAGCAGGTTGCTACCTCAGCAGAGTATCACACATCTGGCTCCCCAACCAAGCCATAAGGTTTTCACTTCCCCAATGGAGTTCAACGGGTAGAGTACCTCTCAAGAAGAGTCCATTTCCAACTGGATCTTGGCCTTCCAATCTCAAAGTCCAATTTATTTTTGGCAATGGAGGCAGTTCAGAGCCGGTGTGTCATTAACGCTACCCCCCGCAAGTTTTCTTTCCCCCGCAGGGATTCATCAAATCAATTCAGTGATTATTTCTCCCCAGTCAAGCTACTGGGGATACTTGTTATCTCCTCATCGGGATACCTCTTGGCATTTGCATTTTCATTTAGTAATCATCATTACATTCGCATCCTCAAAAGCGTAGCATTTCCATCATCATGAAGCATTACACCATAAGTTCAAACATGTGCATGCCAGCATGGGCCAGTTTTGGGGTATATTACATAAAGATTCAGAACATCACTTTCAACCTGAAGTACTCCCCATAGAGGATACCAATTCTTTTTTCCAAGCATTTTCGTCTTTGCAAGTCAATGTTTGTCATCCCCAGTGAATCTCATTTAAGTACAACGATCTCATTCCTTTCGAGTCTCTATTTCAGTATAGTGGTCTCATTTCTTCGATTATGTCTCAGTTTGATGATCTCATGTTCCTGGTTATGGGTCGGTTGATACCATCTCCATGATAGATCGGTTGATCTTATTTGAGTTGTTAATCGGTGGATATCACTTCTCTTTGAGCTGTAAATCGGATGATATTACATTCTCGCTCTCCTGGTTATGGATCGGTTGATACCATCTCCATGATAGATCGGTTGATCTTATTTGAGTTGTGAATCTATGGATATCACTTCTCTTCGAGCTGTAAATCGGATGATATTACATTCTCACTCTCCTGGTTATGAATCGGTTGATACCATCTCCATGATAGATCGGTTGATCTTATTTGAGTTGTGAATCGGTTGATATCATTTCTCTTCGAGATGTAAATCAGATGATATTACATTCTCGCTCTACTGGTTATGGATCGGTTGATACCATCTCTATGATAGATCGGTTGTTCTTATTTGAGTTATGAATCAGTCGATATCATTTCTCTTTGAGATGTAAATCGGATGATATTACATTCTCGCTCTCCTAATTTTGGATCGGTTGATACCATCTCCATAATAGATTGGTTGATCTCATTTGAGTTGTGAATCAGTTAATATCACTTCTCTTCGAGCTGTAAATCAGATGATATTATATTCTCGCTTTCCTGGTTATGGATCAGTTGATTCCATCTCCATGATAGATCGGTTGATCTTATTTGAGTTGTGAATCGGTTGATATCACTTCTCTTCTAGCTGTAAATCGGATGATATTACATTCTCGCTGGCCTGGTTATGGATCGGTTGATACCATCTCCATGATAGATCGATTGATCTTATTTGAGTCGTAAATTGGTTGATGTTGCTTCTTTCATTTTGAACCCCAAGTTCAACATTTACTTGCAAACCCCAAGTTTGTCAAGTTTTCCAATGCTTAGCCCCAAGTTCGTTATTGTTGTGAGCCTCAAGTTCACATTTTCATTTCCGAATCCCAAGTTCGCCAACTTTTTGAACCCCAAGTTCAACCTTTACTTGAAAACCCGAAGTTTATCAAGTTTTCCAATGCTGAGCCCCAAGATCGTCATTGTTGTGAGCCCCAAGTTCACATTTTCGTTGTCGAACACCATGTTCGCCAACTTTTTGAACCCCAAGTTCAACCTTTACTTGCAAACCCCAAGCTTGTCAAGTCTTTCATTGTCGAGCCCCAAGTTTGTCATTGTTGTGAACCCCAAGTTCACTTTTCCATTGCCGAACCCCAAGTTCGCCAACTTCTTGTTTCTTACAAACCCCAAGTTTGTCAGGTTTTCCTTTTGCCGAACCCCAAGTTCGTCATTGTCAGGTTTTCTTTTGCCAAACCCCAAGTTCGTCATCTCCAACTTTTCTTTTGCCGAACCCTAAGTTCGTCAATTTTATTGTACCAACCACTTTCTTTTCCCACAGAGTTCAAATTTTCAGGTATAGTCGAGTATTCAATCACTCCACACCTTGAAAGTCTAAAAGCAGTTGCTATTATTCATTCAGGTTTGCAGATGATTGAATAGGGGCAGCTGTAATACCCCAAAATTTTCCCTCTCATTTTTGCATATCATTTAGCATATCATATGGCATACCCAAAAAACAATCGTATCGATACATACGAATTTCGTATCGATACATAAACCTATATGTATCGATACATAAACATGTATGTATCGATACATAAGAGTTTCGTATCGATACATGATTCAATTAATTTAATGGAAATAAACAAAGCTTCAGTATGCATCGATGCATACATCTATGTATCAGCTCATATTAGTTATAAAACTAACATGTATCGATACATATGAGTTTCATATCAATACATAGGCCTGTTTCTGCTAAAAATAGCTTCTGTTTAATACGAAGATGAGCATGGTAGTTCATTTTATGGGACTGAATTCATAAGTGATGATCATAAACTCATGTGCATTGGATTCATTGGTCTTAAGTTGCATTTGGTTCGTGAATTTGTTGCATCAGCAGGCTGCCATTGAGTGTACACAGGATCACATTAATTGCAATGCTTATCATAATCAAGCAAGCAAACTCAAGTTGCAATCATTAGATCAGTCCTTGTGCATTGTATTTCAACAATCTTCAGCAGAAGCTCCATGGACACTGCAACATTGGATTGAGTTCAACTGGAGAACATTCTAGAAATCTAGCTGGCATAACTAAATTAACAAACTCCACTCATTTAACTCACCTCACTCAGTTAACCAAGGCTTGTTAACCCTGGTTCTAACTGCTCACCAGAGGTTCAATGCTCTATAAAAAGTGTAGATGTTTAGAATTGGCAGAATTTTTGACCAACAAGAATTGATGAATTTAGTTCAGGATGTCCTATCAGATGTTGGGACATTATCAAATAGAGTATAAGTAAATGAACTTAATTCAGGATGTCACACCAGATGTTGGGACATTGCATCAGTTAATGATATAAGCTCAGTTTACAGGATGTCACATCAGATGTTGTGACATTGTATCAGTTAATGAAGTAAGTTCAGTTTTCAGGATGTCCCAACAGATGTTGTGACATCTCAAACCTGCTACCTGAATTAATTAATGACTAACAGAACTGAGTAAATTAAGGAAAGTTATCTGGAATTAATTATGGATGGATAAAACAGAACAAGGCGCATCTGTAGGGAGTATTGTTATATGTCTTCAGCATAATCAGAACAACTGAATCACCTAGAATCTAGGAAGTAACAAACCCTAATTCAAGGTGGAAGCAGCATGCGTTTTATGATTGGATAAACCTACAGAAAGCCCAAAATCCAAACACCTATTTAAGCAACAGAAACTCTCAGAATAGAGTACGAATTTCAGAAGACAAAATAGGGTGTTTTGAGTTTTAATAGCAGGTTGTTTTATTGTACCACTTTATGAGCTTTTAAGCAAAAGTGTATTTGTGTCTTGATTGAAACTATGAAGTAAGATCAAGCTGTTTTTTGTTTGAAGTATGTCTTCAATTTTATTAAACTTGTAAACAAGATCACTGTGTGATTGAGGGGGAGTGAGTTGATACTCATATCTAAGTTGTGTCTTAGGTAGAAATTGCATTGGGTAGATATTAAGTGAAAGATTAAACTGGGTGGTTTAAGTCTAGAATTAATATTGCTTATAGTGGATTTTCTCCTGGCTTGGTAGCCTCCAGATGTAAGTGTGGTTATACACTGAACTGGGTTAACAAATTCCTGTGTTGTTTAATTTTCTTGCACTTTAAGTTTTAGTTAAGTATTCAAGTGTTTAAACATCTCATTCGACATCTCATACCTGATCACAAAATTTCAATTGGCATCAGAGCAGGCACCCTGCCTGTTTATACTGGGTGAGATCTAGGGACTGCAAATTCTGAAAATATGGACAGAGATGTAGGATCAGTAAATAGACCACCTACATTGGATGGATCTAATTATGACTACTGGAAGCCAAGAATGGTTGCATTCTTAAGGTCACTTGACAATAGGGCCTGGAAGGCAGTCAACAATGGATGGGAGCATCCTGTCCAAGACACCAAAAATGGAGCAAAAGTGTTGAAACCTTAAGAAGAATGGAGTAAGGAGGAAGAAGATTCAGCACTTGGCAACTCCAAGGCCTTAAATGCTTTATTCAATGGCATTGATAGGAACATCTTTAGACTTGTGCATCATTGTGAGCTGTCCAAAGATGTTTGGGACACTCTTAAAACAACTCATGAAGGAACATCAAAGGTAAAGATGTCAAGACTTCAACTTCTCACCACCAAGTTTGAAAACTTGAGAATGAAGGAAGATGAGACAATTCATGAATTCTACATGAACATCTTAGAAATAGCCAATACTTCTGGAGCTTTGGGAGAAAAGATGACTGATGAAAAGCTTGTAAGAAAGATTCTCAGATCTTTGCCAAAAAGATTTGACATGAAGGTCACAGCAATAGAAGAAGCTCAAGACATATGCACAATGAAAGTTGAAGAGCTCATTGGTTCCCTTCAAACATTTGAGATGGGAATGAATGACACAATTGTAAAGAAGAATAAAAGCATAGCCTTGGTGTCAAATACTGATAAAGAAGAAGAAAATGATGAGTCAGAAACTGAAGAAAATTTATCAGAAAACATTGCTATGCTTGGAAGACAATTCAAAAAGATTCTCAGAAGGATGGAAGACAAGTCCAGACCAAGTAGAAGATATACAAACTCTTCTGAGAACAAAAGACCTTATGATGCTAATAGAAGGTCAAATTATGATGAAAAGACCAGTCAAGAAAAAGGAATTAAATGCCATGGATGTGAAGGATATGGACACATCAGGAATGAATGTCCTACTTATTTAAAAAGGCAAAAGAAAGGTCTCTCTGTAACCTGGTCTGATGAAGACTCAGAAGGTGATTCAGAAGAAGAATCAGCTAAGCATATCAGTGCTCTAGCTGGATTATGTGAATCTGATAGTGAATCCAGTGATGGGGAGCTTACTTTTGAAGAACTTGAGCAATCATACAGAGAACTAGTCAAAAGAAGCACTGAAATATGCAGGGAGAATATAAAGCTAAAGAAGCAGATTGAGGCACTAAAGGATGAAAAAGCAAGTGATCTAGAGATCATTGACACCTTAAAAAATGAAGTAAGTCTTCTCAACTCCAAGTTGGAACATATGTCCAAATCTGTTAGAATGCTGAACAGTAGCTCAAGCACACTGGATGTTATTCTCAACAACAATAAGCATTCAGGGGATAAAAGTGGACTGGGATTCAACAAAGCTTATAAGGCTAAAGCTAGCACCAGCAAAACTACTTCAAATTCCATACAGTCAAACAAGATGTCCCAACAGATGCTTCAACATCATGAAAAGAACACAAAGTCAAACAGTATGTTCCAACAGATGTCTCAACATCATGAAAAGAACATAATGAAGAAGAAGTATCAAAGATGGAGATGTCATCATTGTGGAAGGTTTGGACACATCAAACATCATTGTTACAAGCTGCATGGATATCCAAATCAGATGTATCAGCAAACCCCTAAGCAGAAGATAGAGGACATCAAGAAAGTATGGGTTCCTAAAGCTAGTCTTCATGCTGATCAAAGCAACATGTCCAAGAGCAAGTTCAACAAACAAGCTGGGAGCTCTTCTAATGGACACTACACAGGGCAGAGGAATCAAAAGAGACCTCAATACAAATGGTCAAAGAAAAATGTGGCATATATAGCTTATACATCTCTAAGAGTATCAGCTAAAGAAGACTGGTACTTTGACAGTGGTTGTTCAAGACACATGACTGGATTGAAGAATTTGCTAGTAGACTTAAAGTCATATTCATCCAGATATGTAACATTTGGAGATGGAGCTAAAGGAGAAATCAAGGGTGTTGGGACCTTGGACTATCCAGATGTACCAAGACTGGATGATGTGCTGCTAGTAAAAGGATTGACTGCTAACTTGATCAGCATAAGTCAATTATGTGATCAAGGTTACAGTGTAAACTTTACCAAAACTGAATGCATAGTGTCAAATAAAGAACAGGAGGTTGTCATGAGAGGAGCCAGATCTAAAGACAACTGTTATATGTGGGAACCTCAAGATTTCAGTCCCACTTCAACTTGCTCTTTAGCCAAAGAAGAAGAAATGAAACTATGGCACCAAAGACTGGGTCACCTTCACTTCAGAGGCATAAAGAAAATCATATCTATGGAAGCTGTGAGAGGTATTCATAAACTGAAGATTGATGATGGCAAAATATGTGGTGAATGTCAAATAGGCAAACAAACTAAGATGTCCCATCCAAAGCTTCAACATCTGACAACTTCCAAAGTTTTGGAATTATTGCATATGGATCTTATGGGACCTATGCAGGTTGAGAGCCTTGGTGGTAAGAGGTATGCCTATGTGGTGGTTGATGACTTCTCAAGGTATACATGGATAAATTTTATCAAAGAGAAGTCTGATGTATTTGATGTATTCAAAGATTTATGCCAAAGAATACAAAGAGAAAAAGCCAGCTGTGTGGTCAGAATAAGAAGTGACCATGGAAAGGAGTTTGAGAATAAAAAATTCTTAGATTTCTGTTCTTCAGAAGGAATAAATCATGAATACTCTTCACAAATCACTCCTCAACAGAATGGTATTGTTGAAAGAAAGAATAGAACTATTCAAGAATCAGCAAGAGCTATGATCCATGCTAAAAAGTTACCTTTGTACTTCTGGGCTGAAGCTATGAACACAGCTTGTTACATCCATAATAGAGTCACTCTAAGGAAAGGAACTTTGACCACAATCTATGAAGTCTGGAAGGGCAGAAAACCCACAGTTAAGTACTTCCATGTGTTTGGAAGTAATTGTTATATTCTGGCTGATAGGGAGCAAAGAAGAAAAATGGATCCTAAAAGTGATGAAGGAATTTTTCTTGGATACTCTATAAACAGCAGAGCATATAGAGTATTTAATTCTAGAACTAAAGTTATCATGGAGTCCATAAATGTGATAATTGATGATGCTCCTACAGATGTTACAGAAGATGTTGGAACATCTGCTGACAGCCAAACTGAAGCTGAAGAAAAGAGTGATCATTCTGACTTCACTCAAACTGATGCAAGGACAGAACAATCCAGCAAACCTCCTTCCATCAGAATCCAGAAGGATCATCCCAAAGATTTGATAATTGGTGATCCCAACAGAGGTATAAGCACTAGATCAAAAGAAGTAATTTCAGGTTCCTGTTTTGTTTCAAAAATAGAACCTAAAAACATCAAGGAAGCTCTTATTGATGAGTACTGGATCTGTGCTATGCAAGATGAATTAGAACAATTCACAAGGAATGAAGTGTGGAACCTTGTTCCTAGACCTGATGACATTAATGTGATTGGAACTAAATGGGTGTATAAGAACAAGTCAAATGAGCAAGGAGTTGTTACAAAGAACAAAGCTAGACTTGTAGCTCAAGGATACACACAAATTGAAGGAGTAGACTTTGATGAAACCTTTGCACCAGTAGCAAGGCTTGAATCAATCAGACTACTTTTGGGAATTTCTTGTATCTTAAAGTTCAAGCTATTTCAAATGGATGTGAAAAGTGCCTTTTTGAATGGATATCTTAATGAAGAGGTATATGTAGAACAGCCTAAAGGATTTGTTGATCCAAGCTGTCCAAATCATGTATACAAACTAAAGAAGGCTCTTTATGGTCTGAAGCAAGCTCCAAGAGCATGGTATAAAAGGCTGACTACTTTTCTTATCAAGCAAGGGTACAGGAAAGGTGGAATTGACAAAACCTTTTTTGTTAAAGATGAAGAAGGAAATGTCATGATTGCTCAAATATATGTAGATGACATTGTTTTTGGTGGGATGTCAGACAGGATGGTTAAACATTTTGTCAATCAGATGGAATCTGAATTTGAAATGAGCCTAGTAGGAGAATTAACCTACTTTCTTGGACTGCAAATAAAGCAAATGGAGGACTCCATGTTCATTTCTCAAAGAAAGTATGCTAAGAACATAATCAAGAAATTTGGGATGGACAGTGCTACTCATAAGAGAACTCCTGCCCCCACACATTTAAAGCTGACTAAAGATGACAAGGGTGAGAATGTAGATCAAAGTCTATACAGAAGTATGATTGGAAGCTTATTATATCTGACTGCTAGCAGACCAGACATATCCTTTGCAGTAGGTGTTTGTGCACGATATCAAGTTGATCCAAAAGTCAGTCATCTAAACCAAGTCAAGAGAATTCTGAAATATGTCAATGGTACTTGTGACTATGGCATAATGTACTTTCATGGATGCAAACCAATTCTCACTGGCTTCTGTGATGCTGATTGGGCTGGAAGTGCTGATGACAGAAAAAGCACTTCAGGAGGATGCTTCTTTTTAGGAAACAATTTGATTTCTTGGTTCAGTAAGAAACAAAATTGTGTATCCTTATCTACTGCTGAAGCTGAATATATTGCAGCTGGAAGCAGTTGTTCACAATTGGTTTGGATGAAGCAAATGCTCACTGAGTACAATGTCCCACAAGATGTCATGACATTGTACTGTGACAACTTAAGTGCTATTAACATATCAAAGAATCCTATCCAACATAGCAGGACCAAGCATATTGATATCAGACATCATTTCATAAGAGATCTTGTGGAAGAGAAAGTGATTTCATTGGA
Organism: Lathyrus aphaca; assembly: GCA_963966055.1. Taxonomy (NCBI): domain Eukaryota; kingdom Viridiplantae; phylum Streptophyta; class Magnoliopsida; order Fabales; family Fabaceae; genus Lathyrus; species Lathyrus aphaca. The sequence continues at coordinate 115,595,348 of OZ014525.1, forward strand.
ACATGTAGCTACAAATCTGCAGTTAGCTGATATATTTACTAAAGCCTTGGATGCTACCCAATTTGAAAACCTAAGGGGTAAATTGGGAATCTGTTTATGTGAAATATAACAGTTATGAAGATGTGCCAACATGTCATTTGACATCGTGTGGCATGATCACCAGATGGCAACATCAGTCTGGTCAAGGACTCTGGGTATTCCACTCCTAAAAATTCTCAAACTAACGGCTACTTATAAAAATAACAGCTTGCTCTCAGCTATCTATCTTCTCATCATTCTCTCAAAATGAATTGCTTTCTCTAACTGCTTGAACTCATCAAAATCAGCCAATCTCAATCTCTTTCTTCACCACATTCTAAAATGGCTCATCACCAAAACCTTAACATTTCTGAAGAAATCCTCAACAAGGAAGATGTGGTGCATGCAACCCCCATCTCTGTGGTACCTATGGATTCAACTCCAATGGACGAAATCAGAGGAAGTGTTCCTCTTGCTCAAAAACCAAGAACCCCTAAAAGAACAAAGGATCCTGTATTCAGCAAGGCCAAAGGCTTGCCTTCACCATTAAACACCACTCCAAAAGCTTCTGCATATGTGGATGATTCCATAAAGGAGCTGGTAAACAGGATCTTATCTGAGCAAAGAGTGGTAAGTGGCATATCTATTCCTCTGAACACCATGCTAGCTCCACAAGAAGATCAACAAACTCAGGCTGAAAAGGACACTCCTGCTCAACAGGATGTCCCAATAGATGTTGAAACATCTGAGGACCAGCAAAAGGCCTCCACTGATAATGATGAAGAAATATCTGAGGACCAGCACAAGGCCTCCACTGAAGATCAAATCTCTGTTGAACCACCTGCTGAAGAGGAGACTGCTCAACCTCCTCCTGTTGTGAATATAGAGCATGATTTTGATACAGAAATCATTGCTTATGTCAACCCTAGCCTAGCCAAAAGGCTTAGAACTAGGAAGGAAAAGAAGAATGCAGGACATGCAACTCCTGAGAAGAAGCAAGCTACACCAAAGAAGGACAAAGCTAAAGTTGTCTTTGGTCCTACAAAACAATGGAGCAAGGTGCAAACACAAAAGAGGAAAGCTGTCACTCCTCCAGATTCAGATGTTGAAGAGGATGTCCCAACATCCCCACCAAAGAAGAAACCAACACCTTCAAGGTCATCAACTGCTGTTCCAGAAGCTCCTCTGGACAACATCTCTTTTCATCATGTGTCAAGTGTGAACATATGGAAGTTTGTCTATCAAAGAAGGGTAGCACTTGAAAGAGAGCTGAGCAGTAATGCACTTGAGTACACAAAGGTAATTGATCTCATCTCTTCTGCAGGCCTTTTCAAAACTGTCTCCAACTTCTCTCTTTACTATGAGCTGCTAGTCAAGGAATTCATAGTCAACCTTCAAGAAGATTGTGCTGATGGTAAGTCTGCTGACTTTAGAAAAGTCTATGTAAGAGGAAGGTGTGTAGAATTCTCTCCTAGGGTTATCAACCACTACCTTGGCAGAGAATCTGATGGCCCAAATGAATTAGGGAAGACTGATAACCAGATCTGCAAGGTTATCACTGCCAATCAGGTTAAGACTTGGCCAGTCAAAGGGAAGCTATCTGTTAGCATGCTGACAAGGAAGTATGCCATGCTGCATAGGATTGGCACTGCAAACTGGGTCCCTACCAACCATACCTCCTCAATAGAAACTGGATTGGGCAGGTTCATATATGTTGTGGGCACCCAAACAAAGCTGGATTATGGAGCTTATATCTTTGATCAGACATTGAAGCATGCTGGATCATCTGCAACAAAGCTGCCAATTGCCTTCCCTTCCCTGCTGTGTGGAATTATGCTTAGTCAATATCCAGGTATCCTCACTAAGAAGGACTCCATTTGCAAAAGAGAAAGCCCTCTGGCCTTCCACTACAAGCTGTTCTTGAGTCATCATGCAGCTGATGTTGAAGCTCCCTCTGGGACATCTGCTGGTCCTTCAAAGGCAAAGTCCCCAATCTCCAAAGCTGCCTTGATTGCTGAGCTGAAGATCACTTGCAAAGAACTGGATGCAAGGAAGCAGAAGCTTGAGGAGATTATCCAAAGGCTGGAGATTGAAGAAAGTGCTCAGAAAGCTGCTACTTCTGATGAGGAGACTGAGGAAGAGGAAGAAACTGACTGTGAGGAGTCTGAGTGAAAACTGTTTGTGAGGAATATGTAATGACAGCTTCTGCATTGTAATTTTGTATTAGTAACTTTGGCCCCAATTTATGTCTAACAAGGGGGAGAACTGAACAACAACAACAATGTATGAATCCAAATTACTGATTAATGAAAAACTTTTGTTTGCTTCTGAACTAAAGCTGTGTTTTAATGAAAATTTCTGTTGCAACAAAACTGAAAGACATGTATGTTTGAGGGGGAGTAAACTCACACATAACTCAACAGAAAAGAACTGCTATACTCTGATAAAAGAACTTCTGCTGCACTCTGATAACCAGAAAAGAATGTTAGCCAAAAATTAGCCAAACGGGGAGTTTGTAGATGTTTAGAATTGGCAGAATTTTTGACAAACAAGAATTGTTGAATTTAGTTCAGGATGTCCTATCAGATGTTGGGACATTATCAAACAGAGTATAAGTAAATGAACTTAATTCAGGATGTCACACCAGATGTTGGGACATTGCATCAGTTAATGATATAAGCTCAGTTTACAGGATGTCACATCAGATGTTGTGACATTGTATCAGTTAATGAAGTAAGTTCAGTTTTCAGGATGTCCCAACAGATGCTGTGACATCTCAAACCTGCTACCAGAATTAATTAATGACTAAAAGAACTGAGTAAATTAAGGAAAGTTATCTGGAATTAATTATGGATGGATAAAACAGAACAAGGCGCATCTGTAGGGAGTATTGTTATATGTCTTCAGCATAATCAGAACAACTGAATCACCTAGAATCTAGGAAGTAACAAACCCTAATTCAAGGTGGAAGCAGCATGCGTTTTATGATTGGATAAACCTACAGAAAGCCCAAAATCCAAACACCTATTTAAGCAACAGAAACTCTCAGAATAGAGTACGAATTTCAGAAGACAAAATAGGGTGTTTTGAGTTTTAATAGCAGGTTGTTTTATTGTACCACTTTATGAGCTTTTAAGCAAAAGTGTATTTGTGTCTTGATTGAAACTGTGAAGTAAGATCAAGCTGTTTTTTGTTTGAAGTATGTCTTCAATTTTATTAAACTTGTAAACAAGATCACTGTGTGATTGAGGGGGAGTGAGTTGGTACTCATATCTAAGTTGTGTCTTAGGTAGAAATTGCATTGGGTAGATATTAAGTGAAAGATTAAACTGGGTGGTTTAAGTCTAGAATTAATATTACTTATAGTGGATTTCCTCCTGGCTTGGTAGCCTCCAGATGTAAGTGTGGTTATACACTGAACTGGGTTAACAAATTCCTGTGTTGTTTAATTTTCTTGCACTTTAAGTTTTAGTTAAGTCTTCAAGTGTTTAAACATCTCATTCGACATCTCATACCTGATCACAAAATTTCAAAAAGGATGAGTAGTGATAGAGTTTGGGGTTCATCTTCACATTTCACTAAAATCACACCAAAATCTTCCAAACTTTGCTCTATATTCTCTCTGCAAAATCACTGCAATATTGGTTGATTAAATTTCATCTTCATCAATTCAGTCTCAATCTTCATCTGTTCATCATCATCATCATGAGCTTCATTCCCATGGCAGAATTCCATTGAATCATCCACTTTACACCAATGCAATTTTCTGCAATTTGCTTCAATCTTCTTTGATCCTTATCTACATCATTGCACCTACCCTCAAGTTATCATCAACATCATGATTTTCATCTTCTCCATGGATTTAATTGCTTGAAACCTCAGGATTTCACTTCTGCAAATTTTCTGCATTTTCATCAACTCCTCAAGATTCTTCCTCAATAGAGTGTTTATTTTACTCTAGAAATGATCAAGATCAAGCATAGAAGACCTTGGAACCTCCCCTATGGATTTCTTCAACTATTAACCTCACTACATTTCAGGTTCTTATCCTAACTTTCTTACTCAATTTCAATGCTTTTTGGTTGTTTTGTGTTGATTGAGGCTCAATAGGAGAAGTGCAACCTCTGTTTAGTTGATAAGCTTCTTAGAAGCTTAGATTCAAATTTTAGGTTGGAAATGTGTGGCTTCGATTAACATTATTCATGAACCTTGAGTGAAAACTAAGCCTAGATATGTGATCAGTGCAAGGAGACGAGTTCAACCATGGTCTCATTTTTCATTTTTGTGAAGATCTTTGTCATACCCTAATCAGAGCTCACCGGAGAAGATGAGTGGAGCTTTGCTCCGGTGACCGGAATCGTAGTCTTAGCATTAAGGGGAGAACATAACACAACCATTAGATTATTTTGATCCAACGCGTCAGATTTTGACACCACATTAATGAGTCACAAGCCATACACATGCCTTAGTTTGTGAAAAAATTTCTCAGCCACTATCCACACCCCGTGCGTGTAGGTTAATCCCAATTTAGTGTATTTTCTTGCTTTTCTCACCCCCAGGCCCATTGGCATTTAATTCCGTTATTTCCTTTTCTCATATTTCCTTCCATTTCCATTCTTAATTTTATAAAATACCAAACGATCTCCAAAAATCCTAAATAAATTCACACATGTTCTTCATCATTTTTATTAATATTTCAAATTTTTTAATTCCACTTTTGCTTTATTTTTGAGGCAGAATTAATTTTGCAATTAATTTCTTCCATATTTTTCTTATTTCTTACCAATCTGTTTGTATAATTCTTTTCTCCCAAACCAAAATTGATTTGAAGTTCATTCTTTTTGCACTATCTAGAGGACTCATCAAACTTTCCAAAAATATTTTTTGTTCAATTTTTAGGTCATGTTTGGTCTTCTTTTGAACCCATTCTTGTGAATTTATCCCTACAAATCCCAATTCACTTCCAATATTTATTTGACTAGGAAAAAATAGGAATTTTCAAGAGATTTTTTAAACATGAATCACTTTTTGGATTTTATATTCGATTGCCAATTTTCATAATTTTTAAATGTCCTTTTCTATTTTCCAAGTATTTGGCATCTTTGGTCATTTTTTCGGTCCTTAACCATAATAAACTTCTCACCACTCCATTTGTGATCATTTTTGTGAACCCATTTTCCATATTATCTCTTCATCACACCCCTGGTTTTTGTGTGAGAAAATTCAAAATTATTTGGTCATGTTTGGTTTTATTTCTAAGTCATTTTTCTTACATTGAAAACCACATTTCCATGTTCTTTCCTTCATTTTTCATTCTTATGTTTGAATCCTTATGAATTGAATCTCTTCTTCCCTGTTTGTTTTAATGTCATTGAACACTTCCATTTAGTGTTAGGTTCTGGACTTTACATTCACCCTTGACTTTAGAACTTGACTTTAGTCTTAGAAGTTCATTAATGCTTTAATTAGCTAGTATGAGTTCTTCTTTGAATTTTGCCATGTTCTAATTGTTCAAAATTCTTCATCATGCTAACATTTGTTTTATAGGGGGGAAGATTGAGGTAAGCATTAATTCATTCTCATCTCTTATGCATTTTAATTATGTTTTCCTTAGCACCTTGTGCTTTGATCATAGGCTTCCCTTTTGTTCTCTTAGAAGCAACTTAACTTCCTTAGGAAGTAAGTTGAGTTCTAATTTTCCTTTCTTATTAGGTTTAGAATACCTTATTAACCATAGGATATAAATTGAATGAATAACTTAGGGTTGTGTCTTTAGTACCCCTTAGTTTTGTCCTTTCTCCATTTGAGTCTCTTCTCTCATCTTCAAACAAAAATCCAAAAGACACTTAATAAAGGCTTGGAGTGGTCTCTTGTGAAAAGCCTTATTCCATGGGGCACTCATATTCATTCCATCTGGGAATAGTGTGAGCTTGTCTAGCATGATGTACAAGTCTAATCATGAGACTATTTTCACAAAGAAAACATAAAAGACATTTCTTCAAAAAAACTACAAAATTATGTAATAATTTCAACAAGCTAGTGAACTTAGACCCTAATCCTTGGAAACAAGTCTTGATAAATTCTCCTTACTTGGTGTGCTTGTTCTACTATTCCATCTTGGAATGTAGTAGCAAGTATACATTCCATGGAAAAGAGTTTGAATTCACTTCCTAGTGCCAAATTCATGAAAACTCTTAAAAAGCAAACAACAAACAATAAGCGACTTTCCTGCGGGAATTCTCTTCTCACCTCATTCACTCTAAATGCGAACTTGTGACGACTTATCTCGCATACAAGACAGTAAATGCACTCGCACAAGTCGAGCCTGCAACACCTCAGCATAGACATACGTAGTTCCAACGCATAAAAAACACAAACAAAGTTCCCGCCTGGTTAGGCGAACTACGTCGACTCTGATCCTCATTTTCCCGATGAGGTACGTAGGCAGCGGGGTAGGGCCCGTTCGAGCACATTCTTTATTTTCCCTACATTTCCCCATTCTTTCTTTCTGATCTTCTTTCCAGTTCCTTTTCTCATTTCCATTCCCATTCCAATTAGCGGTTTATTTCAGTAGCATTTTATTTCTCACCCTTTGAAACAAACAAACAAGCGTGGATCCCGTCAGGTACGGCAGACGGTTTGGGGTGCTAATACCTTCCCAGGTCGTAACCGACTCAGGAACCCAGATCTTTGGTTCGCAAGTCCTCGTCCTTTCCTTCTTTCTCAGGTTTGTGCAGCATTACCTTTCCCGTTCCATTCGGGATAACAATGCCTAGCTGGCGACTCTACCTTTTCCGCGCCACTTTCGCGTTTGTACTAGGATGAAAATCCTGGGAGCGACAACTGGCGACTCTGCTGAGGACCGAACCCAGAATCTCTAGTTTCCCTTGTAGAGTCAATCCTAGCGCCTGTTTGTTTTTGTTTTTATGGGTGTATGTGTGTTGATGTGTGTTTATTTACTGTTTTCATTTACAGTTTGCTTTACAACATTTATTTACTGCTTTCAGTATTTATTTTCCATGCATCATATACTGGACTGTCTTGGTTTCAATTTTTCTGTGGGATGGGATTTGTTACTGTGAGATAAGCCAAATACCCGGCTTGAGTGCACCTAGGACTTAGAGTGGTTCCACTTTGGCTTCATGGAAATCTTGCTAGGTTGGTATTAGTGAGTTCCACGCCTTGACTTGCGACCTTCTCGGAAATGTATTGATGCCTGAATCTTTCTGGGGAAATACAAAAACTTGATAGTTATGTGTAGTCAGGGGACCGATCATTGAGAACCTTTATGGAAACATCCCTCTCCAGTGATGACAGTGGCAGACCACATTTGTTGACAAACCCACTCGCATCCGAGGGCCCACTGGGAACTTGCATAGGATGGCCTGGTTCTTTCATAGGAACCCAGTTAAGGAAAACTGTTCTTATGACGATAGTATTGTACCCTTCGGGATGAATGTACTATTGTTTCTCGATTCAGCGCTTGAAGCTGGGGACTTATGAGGGATGCTTGTTTCCTTGGACTCAGTTGAGACTTTCTTGAGTAGTACATAATGCCAAACCAATTAACTGATTTGGTCATGAGCCATTTCTCAGAAAAGGTGAACGTATTATTGATATTCGACTTTGAGAGTCCATGATGATGACCCGAGTAGCACACCCGTGAGATTGGGAGGGGTTTACAGGTTTGCAGGAACCTTAACCTTCAACACACCCACTGTGCTGGTATACTTCAGTATTATGATCCGTTCTGTTACACATTGATTCTGAGATTTGAACCCCTGATCAGAGAGATGCTTGTTTTGATGTGGTGATGTTGTGACCTTGCACATACACTTGCTTATATGTTTGACACTACACAGACACATCATTGATTATATGCATGTTGCATACATAACATCATAGCATTTCTACACTCATGTTCTTTTGTTTTAAAACCTGAATCAAAACAAATATATTCCCCTTAAATAACCGAACATGACATTTGTATACATATTTGCATACGTAACAGGTGTCCGGGGACAGATTCTCATCCTGATTTGGTTTCTTTCTCCAGAATGGCCAACTTGCATCATGATTGTCAGGATATGGGTATGGAACAACTCCGAGCGGAGATGACTGAGATGAAAGCTCAGTTGGGGCATTTTGTGGTGGACATTCAAGCATTGTCTCAGGATTAGAAACTGCTAAAAGAAGAATTCAACTTGATGAAGACTCAGATGAAGCTACTCACGGGAATTGTGAATGCTATGTTGAAGAAAGAAAATAGCCATGGGTCTGCTTTTCAAACAGAAGGTCCCATTTCTCTCATCTCCTTAGGATGCCCACTGAATCAAGAGTTGTTAGGAAGACTTCCTCTACAGTTTGAGTCTCTTCACCAGCAATCACCACTTGGCAGCCTGGAAGAGCCTAAGACAGGGATCAATTCCATATGGCCTGATACAAGTGAGTTGAATGATCCTACACCTATCGTTACCAAGGAAGTGAGCACTTTCCTTCCTCATCAGAGATCTCCTTTAGATGCTACGCCTTGGTTCCCAAGAGAAGGATTTTAGTAGATGTCAGATGTAATTCTTCTAGCGGCAACAATCCGTTCTTAACATAAACAAGAAAGGGTTATTGATCTTGTACCCATGTCTTATGCTGAGTTGTGCCCACAATCGATTGAAATGGGATTGATTGAGAATCTTGAGCTATCCCATCCTCCTGGAGAACATCCCCAAAGTTGGAATCCTTATGCCTACTGTGTTTTTCACTCTGGAGCTCAAGGACATGACATCGATGATTGAAGAGCATTCATGCATCAGGTGCAAGATTTGGTGGATAAAGGGGTAATTAGTTTTAGTCTGAATGGTCAGAAGGTGTCACAAGTTAAGGCACGTACGGACACTGAAAGGGTGGTCAAAGTCTATTCTTCTGGAGTTATTATTCAGGCTGAGTCTTTAAAGAGATTATATCAACAACCTTTAGTCGCTCCTTGGTTGAGTATGAGTAAGAAAGTGCGTGGACATGTTAGGCACTCAAAGCAACTCAACTCCTCCAATTTGAGATTTTCTTCCCTATGGACTTAGAGAGAGGTCTCCTCAAAGAAAGTCAACCTCATGAAGCAGGTGGAGAGCTCAAATGAAGGCTTCGGGGGGGGAGTTATTAAATGTATAACCTCATCGGCCATTGACCTTTTCCCCATTCTGGAAGCAGTCCTCGAAGAACCATGAGGAGCCTAGGAAGAGTTTCCAGACCCTGTGCCTATAGAGGTCAACCGGTCATTCAAATGGGTTTGTTTCAGCTTCTTTTCTTCTTGTCATTCGGCAGCATTGTGTAACACCCCAAATTTTCCCTCTTCTTTTTATCATCATGTAAAAACCCCAAATTTGCCCTCACTCTTTATCACACCATGGCTTGTGATCTTCCATTTTTGTTTTAACATAAGCATACTATCTCATATTGCATTTTTGTTTCACTGCATAGTTCAAGTTCATCTGCAACTAGGGTTTGTGATCTGAGCAATCCAAGAATCCATCTAAGCCATCACAAAGGTCTTAAAGCTTTCCAAGAGGGTCCATGTGTGTTCTACCATCATATTATGCTCCCCAAAGTTCATGAAAGTCAAGAGATCACAAGAACTGGCAAAGGCATGGAAACAGAGCTAGGGTTTTAACTGCACAGATGACCAAAATTAGGGTTTTGGTTTCAGAGGCCTTAACTCCAAATTTTTGGTTCATTCTTATTTCTAATGTTCTTAATATGTTATAAGGATCATGTGTACCAAGTTTGATGAAGAAACTCATTGTGGAAGTCATTTGTTCACTGGGTAACTTCCTAAGCAAGTTAAGTCAAAATCAGGGCATCTGAGGCCCCCAACAATGGAACCAAAGGGGTATTTTTATCAAATTGAAGTTCAATGATCTTTATTTGATCTTATAAGTGGTTAGAAGTTTACAATATTGAAGAATTTTGAGCCAATTGCAAACTTGCCATTTTTGGAAATGACTTGAAATGCAAACTTTCCATTTTGGGAAAGATTTTCAACCTCCTCTTTCATGACCAGAAAAGCTTCAAATGAAAAATTCTTGGGCATGAAAGTTGTAGATTAGGTCTTTCCCTTTTCAAAAAGTACAAGAACATGTCTTGATTCATCCTAAAACTTAAGATATGGCCTTTCAAAGTTGGCAAAAACCACATAATTTTCAAGTCCATGCCAAAGGGGAAATTTTGCAATTTCACTTGCCAAGCATTCTAATGACCTATAATGTGCACAAACACTTCACAATATGTCACATAAACTTCAAGAGATCAGAATTATGCATTGAACCTAGGGTTTTCATGACTTGTGATCCAAGAAACTTCAAAGAGGGAAATTTGCAAAACATGTGATAGCTCATGATCCCAACCTTCCAGCACATCAAAATCAATCCCATGGCCATCCTTGAACCAAGCTGAGGCCAGACACCCCATGAAACCACCTCTGACCTGTGCCCATACCTCATAGTACACAATCTTGACTTTTTGCAAAAACTCCCATACCAATCAGCCTGTGCCACAACAACTCTCCGGCCAATCAACATTGTTTATGTGGACAATAAGCAACTCATTTTGATACAACACACAAGCCTGAAACCTCTCATACACTCAGATTGCCAAAACCTCAAGAAACCTTCACCTCTTCGAAATTCATATCACAACCATCAAAACTTCAAATTTCTTCCACCAATCATCTCCACATAACCTAAGGATCACAAAGCACCCATCACCATAGCCTGAAACACTCTAAAACTCAAACACGATTTCTCCAACTTCAGAAACAAAACACCCAAAATAGCCACTATAAGCTTCATTCAAGCTTGCCAATAGCCTCAGGAGGTCAAAGGGGGTGGATTGCACAAATGGAGAGCTCTGAAAGTCCATATTTGCAGCTCATCATCTCAGGTAGTCATCAAGAACCTTTTTTTTTCAGAAACGTGTTTCATGTTATAGAATGATTCTACATGCTTTACTGATCACAATGATATGATTTGTTTTGAAAATAAGTGAAAAATGGCCATGTATGCTTGCTCTAAAATTTTTCCCGTGAAACTTGTTTGCTTCGATTCTTGTTGTTGATGTAATATAAATGGATTTCATGCCTGGATTCTTGTTTAATGATGTTTATTGATCATTTATGGAGAGTTTAATGCATTGTTGTGAGGTTTTGAGTGAGTTCAGGGGAGAGTGTCACCGGAGAAGATGATCGGAGCTTAGCTCCGGTCACCTGAGATTAATTAGGGCTAATTAGGGTTAGTTTGCCAGTTTAAACGTGGACCACTGGATGTGTGTTTTAATTAGTTAACAGATGGCCCAGATCATTTCATTAAACCCTAAACCTGATTAATCAATTTAATTAATTCGAATTAGCCAGAGACCATCCTGACCATTGATTCACGCGCGCAGTCAAACCTTTCCCCTTAAGTTTGAATCTGAGCCCTCAGATCAGCATACTATCCATTAAATCCATTTTTATTTCATTTTAATTCATTTCTTTTGTGCAATTTATTTAAAATACCAAAAAGCATTCAAAAAATATGAAACTTTGCATTTTGACTTTAAATATTTTTCTCAATCCAAAAACAATTTTTATTTTATTTTTTGCATTAAAAATGTATTTTTAAAATATTAAATGTTATTTTTAATTAATCAAAGTATTTTAATTAATTAAAAATACATTTAGGTTTCTAAAAATCACCAAAAAAATCATGAATCGTTCCAATACATTTAAAACATTTTCAAACTCTTCACACAAATTTCTTTTTAGGTTTGATCATAGTTTGCCAATTTTCTTTGAATTAAGGGTCATTAAGATCACATTTTTGAACCCTAACTTTGAAAAATCATTTATGCCTAACCAAGAAGAGTTTGAACTTGATTCTTTTTGGATTGTGTTACATACTTCATGTAGTTTATATGTCTTTTTCCTCACGAATTTATCTTTCATTTTCAATTTGATTTGCATTTTTCCTTTTGAACCACCCAAAAACCCAAGAAAAATTAGGAAAATTATAACTTTTGATAAGTTAGGCTTCTGACCTTCTCCTTTGGGGTGTGACCTAATATGGGATTAGGGTTTGTTTGAGCTTAATTCCAAAGTTTTATCATGTCATATGCTTCTGTTTTATCCATTTGCATCTCACAAGTTCATAAAACCCTAATTTATCATGTTCATTTGCATTCCCCTTGCATATGCATCATTACATGAACTTGCCATGACATTTCATGCATTCATATGTTATCTTAGACATCTTAGGACATGTTAGAACCTTGCTTGATCATTTCTTCATCCATTTTCCATGTTTAGTATTCATTTCATTTCATAAACTTTCATGTGTTTTCAAACTTCAAAGCATGCTTACTTTGCATCTCATCTTTGTATGATCACACATTTGTATATTGTATGACTTTGCATCATCCCACATGACATTTACATGGCATAAACACTTCTGACTTTGATCATTGCATCTCATTTCACTTCATTTCTTTATTCTTTTTACTTTATGCATTCATACTAACACTTTCAGGTTTGGTAAGTTATTTTGGGAGGTGTATTTGCCTCCACCTCTCACTTCTTCTTATCTCTTTCATTTGAATTTTGCTCGTCTTTGAATTGAATTTGATTCACTTATGTTCCATCTCTCTCACCTTCTTCCTTTAAGTTACTTATCTTCTTAGGAAGTAAGTAACTTATTTTTCTACTTCCTCCCCCTTTCATTTGTTTCTTCCATTGGTGGTTTTCCTTGAAGATCTTTCTTAAGCCTCATAAACCATAGGAAATCCAAGCATGATAATGATTAGGGTTGTGATTAGTCCCCTTAGCTTTTAACTTTGAGTCTCCTTAAGTCTCTCTTCTCATCTATATAATCAGAGACTAAACTCTTAAAGTTTTAGGACTTTGGAATTAGGGTTATGCCTGCATCCTTCTCTTAGGATGGAGTGTATAACTTTAATCCTAAGTGTTAAACCTTAAATTTGTTTAAACCTCTTAATCAAATCATCTAATAATCACCAAGACTTTATCTTGTAACTTGGGCCTTACATTAGGGTTCCAATTCTTCCTTATGGTTAAGAAGGACTCACCCTAGTGTTTAATGGACAAGTCCCCCTCAAGTTGTCTTACAAACTTAAAACCCCACTTCTTAATCTCATCCTTTAATTAAAATCCATTTAATAAAGGTTTGTTATATAATGAATTTAATCCCTAACCATGGATTAAGTTGAGGTATCTTCTGTCGCTCCCGACAAGTGACACGGGGGTCAGATGAAGGTACAGACGCGAACGGTCGGCGAAGGGAACAGTGAGAACACACAGCCGTGAACTCACTGGAGAATGAATAGAGTCGCCAGCTAGGCATTTTTATCCCGGAGGAAAGGTAATGCTGCATAGACCTAGAAAAAAGATGGATAAGACGGTTGCGAACCAGAGAGACTGAGAAAGGGGGTTGGTTACAACCTGGGAAGGTATTAGCACCCAGATTGTCCGCCGTACTCGACGGGATCCACGCTTAAAAGATTTGTGTTTTAAAGGGGTAGTGTCAGTGCAATCTGTGTATAAAATAGCTAGAAAAGAATGTACAGGTGTCAGTGTATGAGAAGTGAAGTGAAGTATGAGAGTGTCAGTGTAAGGAAAAGAGTATGCTCAAGATCATAAGGCTTAAGAGAATGAAACTGAAAGGAGGGGGAATATACAGGGACTTTTGTTCGATAACCGTTAAGTTATGCCTACGTATCCTCTCGTGCAATGAGGAAGTCAGAACACCGTAGTTCGACCCAAAGAGACTGATAGATGAATTGACTTGTGAACTGCTTGTTTGTCCATGCTCAAGTGTATGACCTGTCTGGCTCAGGTGCAAACTGTCTTGCATTAGACGGAAGAAGCAAGTTCTCGATTGTGAGTGAATGAGAGGAGGAAAGAATCCCGGAGGAGACGATTATTGTTTGTTTTTGAGTTTTCAGTCTTTTATTTCTTTTTGGATTTTTGTCATAAGAAAATGAGCTTAAGCCTAAACCAATGGATTTAGTAAACTCATCACATCTTCCCTCTGATTAGGGGTAATGAGAACACCTTAAGTGTGAAGTCAGATTCTCACACTTAATCACCTTTGGTGTAGGATTAAGATCATTAACCTACTTGTGATTATTTAGATGTTTTTGTGATTTTGTTTAGTGTTAAGTAATGAGGTTAAGCCATAATCAAGGATTAAACAGACTCATTACACCATCCTAAAAGAAGGATAATAGATGAGAATGTTTAAGCTGAGAAAAACTCCTCAACTTAATCCATGATTAGGGATTAAACCCATGACAAAACAAAGCCTTTATTAAGTGGATTTTAGATTAATGATATGATGATGAAGTGAATTTTATGGTTTGTAAGACAACTTGAGGGGGACTTGTCCATTAACACTAGGGTTAGTCCTTCTTAACCACTTAAGGAAGAATTAGAACCCTAATGCAAGGCCCAAGTTACAAGTGATGTCTTGATGATTATTAAGTGGATTGATTAAGAGATTTAAACACCTTAAGGGTTCAAGACTTAGGATTAAAGTTATACACTCCATCCTAAGAGAAGGATGCAGGCATAAGCTTAATCACAAAGTCTTAAAGCCTTTAGGGTTTAGTCCCTGATTATGAGGTGAGAAGAGAAGACTCAAAGAGAGACACAAAGGTAAAACTATGAGGGGAGACTAATCAAAACCCTAATTCATTGTCATGCTTGGATGATCCTAAGGTTTGTGAAGTTTTCAAGGACAATCTTCAAAGGAGCCACCAGGAAGCAGATGAATAAGATCAAGAGAAGCAAAGTGACTTGCTTCATTCAAGAAGTCAAGTCACTTGAAGAAAGAAAGTGGGAAGGAGAAGAATGAGCAAGCTCAAACTCAAACACATATAAGAATGCAGCAATGGATGCAAGAGAGATGAAAAGAAGAGTTATGAGAAGTGAAGGCAAATCCACTTCTCAAGTTTACTTACCACCTGCAATGTTAGAAAGAAAATGCAATGCAATGCAAGATGAGATGAAGTGATATGATGCTAAGCAAAACCAGAAGCATGTTGATGATGATTATGATATTATGAGGTGCTGCAAACATGAGGCAAGACAATGGGGATGTTCATACAAGATCATGAATGCAAATGATGTAAGTTAAGGAGCATGAACAAACATGAAAAGTTATGAATCATACAAGACAAATGACATGGCAAATATGTAATGCAATGATCAATGATGCTTTATACATGTCTTAAGATGTCAAATGAATCACAAGAATGCACAAAATGCAAAGACAAGTCATGCTATGCAAGAGAATGCAAGAGGGATGCAAAAGAAAGCCCAAATTAGGGTTCATGGATCAAACGTCAAACAAAAACCCAAAACAGAAGCAAAACCTAAAACAAAAAATGGAAAATGGCACTCAAAGAAACCCTAGACCTATAACAAACCACTGCCCAAAGGGGAGCTCTCAACTCTCAACCAAACTCAAGTTATGATTTTTCTAAGTTATTAGGGTTTTTTAAGGTTCTTATCAAAACAAATGCCAATCAATTAGAAAATGCAAGAACAAATCATGGCCTTTTTATCCTAGGAACTATATGCAAAACAAAAGACAATGCAAGAAGAACCAATGTCTCAACCTTCACCAATTGACAGAAATGAATTTTTGAACTTATGATCAAAATAATGCACAAAATATGATTTAATTCAATGAAAAATTCTTAAAATGCATCAAGATCAAAAAAGAAATTTGGTTTGAAGGTTGGACAATGTTTCTAAATGTCTTAGAACATTTCATGAATTTTTTTGTAATTTTTAAATACCTAAAAGTATTTTTAATTAATTAATTCCCATTAATCAATTAAAAATAATCTTTTAAATATTTAAAAATACTTTTTTAATGAGAAAAATAAAAATAAAAATATTTTTGTGTCATGAAAATTAATAAAACTCAGGAGAAAAAGTTTCATAATTTTTAGGGCTTTTTTACTATTTTAAAATAATTATGCAAAACAAATGAAAAGAAAAGAAATAAAAATGAAATTTTAATGAATTAATGAGAAGTAATCAGATCCTAAGGTGGAGATTCAAACTCACACGCGCGGGAGTTGACTGCGCGCCACATCTCACGGCTCAGATTCAAATTTCACTAATCAATGCTTATGCCCTAATCTCGCCGTTAAACACACTCAGATGACCGGAACAGTGTTCCGGTCATCTTCTCCGTTCAAACAAAATCCCTAACTCACTCCATACGCATCTAAAATGAATTCTAAGAACCCAGAAATGATTCCCACAAGCTCACGAATCAAAACCCCCAATCAAAACAAATTTATGCTTCCTAAATCATCTGAATCGAAGAAAAAGAAAACTAGGGCACGCAGGTTTCAGAGAGAAATTAAATACTCATTTCATCACCATTTCAAAAACTAAAAACATCAGGATGATCAGAACAACACAAAGAACAAGCTTGTAACAAGAAAAATGATTTCTGGAAAAATAATTTTCGAGCTACCTGAGATTTGAAGCTTTCAGTTTAGGAACTTTCTGGCCACCTCTCCTTGTGCAATCTACTCCTTAGAACCTCTTGATGATGTTTGAATGCTCAACAGGAGTTTAAGTTGGCTGGATAGTGAGATTCGAAAGCTCCTGCTCAAGCTTGGTCAGAAATGGCAATGGAGTTTCTGGAGGTTTCAGGCCATGGTGAAGTGTTGTTTGTGATCCTGAGGGTTAATGGAGAAGGTCTATGGTGTTTGTTTGTGTGTTTGCAAGCTATGGTAAGAGTTTCGAAGGAAACTGCAAACTGAAGTGAATGATGGCAATGGAGTTTTCTGGTTGTTTCAGGCTTATGCTTTGGGTGATTTCTTATCTATGAAGTGTGTTGAGTTTAATGATGAAGAAAGTTTTAGTGTTTTGTAGCTGTGGAGGCAGATTCGAAAGTTCTTGCAATGTGAGGTGATTTTGTGAATGTTGTGAATGAATGAGCTTCAGCCTTGCTTGAAGTGTGTTATGGTCAGCAAATTGTCCACATAACTCTCTCTCATTGGTCAGATGATGTGACCTGCCCTTTATTGATTGGGATGTTTACTTTTGAAAAATGTCAACTTGGTTGTAAGAGAGGCATGGGCTTGGTTCTAGGCAAGTACAAGGGCTAGGGCTGGCGCAGCATGGTGAGTGTGTGAGGCTGGCTTGATTCAAGGACCAATGCAGCAAGTTGGTGAAGCATGATCATGAATTTTGCAACTTGGTTACTTTGTGGATTTTCATGAAAAATGCCTTGTTACATGAACTAAACAACATGTGATCTTGGTTCAAACTTGACTTTTAGGACTTAGAGAATGCTTATGTGCTGGTTTGATACCAATTAGAGGTTGCAATTTGACTTGGTGTATGATTTTGCAAGTTTTCCCATTTGGTGCATAACTTGAATTTTAGTGATTTTTGCCAACTTGAACAAACCATAACTTTTGATCCAAGATGAATTAGATCATGTTCTTGTACTTTTTGAAAAGGGAAAGATGAGATCTACAACTTTCATGACCAAAGTTTTTCCATTTGAAGCATTTTTGGATCCAAAATCATGGCTTGAAAAATGACATAAAATGATGCATTCTTGAAAAGTCAACTATGCCCAAAAAGTCAACATTTGCAAAAACCCTAAATTCTTGATTTCTATGAACTTCAACCTCCTTCCATGATCAAATAAAGATCATATACACTCAAAATGATGAAGATCACCCATTGGTTGGGTCATTGGGGGCCTCAGATGCCCTGATTTTGCACTGACTTGTCCAGAAAGTCAACTCTTGATCAGATGACTTCCCCATGGAATTTCTTCATGAAAATTGATATGCATACTCCCTATACCATATAGAGACCAATGGAAACAAGAATGACCAAAAAATTTGGAGTTATGGCCTCTGAAACCAAAACCCTAATTTTCAGTCCCTTGTGTAGTTCAAGCTGGCTCTGCATCCACTCAAACCCTAGCTCTTGTGATTCCTCTGCATTTTTGACTTTGAGGGGATGAAATATGATATAAGAACACACATGGATCCCTTTGAAGTGATTGGTTGCCTTTGGAGTGGCTCAAGATGCTTTGGGATTGCTCAGATCACCAACCCTAGGTGCAGATGCCTTGAAAGCTATGCAGTGGATAAAAAATGAGATGTGAGATGACATGATTGTGTTTATGCATATGAGAATGATCACAAGCCATGGTGTGAATGGGTGAGGGCAAATTTGGGGTGTTTACAGCTGCCCCTATTCAAACATGAGTTAGCTGTGCAGGGTGTAAGCGACGGCTTAACAGACAAACAAGATAACTTGTGGTTGAATACCAAAGACAGTCCAAAATTTGCACTCACAGAAATGAAGAAGAAAAGGGATATAGATTGTGACAGAAAAGCAAAGTATATTGTAAAGTGTGGGCGACGGAGGACGACCGTCGAGCAGAGGACGACTGCTGGGTAAATAGCAATGACGGGGACGGCCGACATGCTGGGAAAAGTGCGGGAAAATAAAGCAATGACGGGGACGGCCGACATGCTGGGGAGAGTGTATGAAAATAAAGCAATGACGGGGACGGCCGACATGCTGGGGGATAAAAGGTAAAGCTAAGACGGGGACGACCGACTAGCTGGGGAAAATAAAATCATGATGGGGACGGCCATCACGATAAAACTATAAAATTCTCTGGGGGTTAATGAAACATGACGGGGACGACCATCAAGTTCATAAAGGTAAAGTAACCAACGATGGGGACGGCCATCGGGCTAAAAGGAAAAGGGACCACGACGGGGACGGCCATCGGGTTAAAGAATAAATGAAATAAACAGATGATGGGGTACGGCCATCAAAGGTGAAGGACGATCACCTAGCAGGGTACGGCTTCTCTGTTGGGTATAAAAGAAATATGATGGGGACGGCCATCAAAGGTGGAGGACGACCACCTGGCAGGGTACGGCTGCCGAAAATATCAACGACGGGGACGGCCATCGGATAGAAAAGGTCAACGATGGGGACGGCCATCGGACGAGCAAGATGGAGGACGACCATCAAGAAGTGGAGGACGACCACTCAGCAGGGGACGGCTACTCTCGAGGTTTGTCATGACATAGGACGAATGTCAGATAACCAAAATCAACAATGGGGACGGCCATTGGATAAAATGATGAAGGACGATCATCAAAAGGTGGAGGACGACCACCTAGCAGGGGACGGCTGCTAAAAACAACGATGGGGACGGCCATCGGATGAGCATGATGGAGGACGACCATCAAGAAGTGGAGGACGACCACTCAGCAGGGTACGGCTGCTCTCAAAGGTATCATAACACAGGACGAGTGTTAGATAAAAAGAAAATTTGTTGGCGATCTACTGGGGGGATAGTAAACACGGACGAGCGCTTACATCCAAGAAATAAAAGGTATAAGTGTTTGGTATTGTGTATAGATTAAAAATGCGGACGAGCACCCTTGAGACTATGATACGGACGAGTATCATGTAGAAACAAACTGACACATGTTCAAAGATGATGATACGGACGGGTATCAACTGGTTAACAAGGAATACGGACGAGTGTTGATTCTGAAAGGATTCTTCTGGGGAACAATAGACACGGACGAGTATCTATATTCAAGAAGACATAAGTGTTTGACACGGCGTATGGATTAAAGATACGGACGAGCATCCTTAAGACTATGATACGGACGAGTATCACGTAGAAACAAACACTAGACGCCATGTTCTGAGATGATGGTACGGACGAGTACCAACTGGTCAACAAAGAACAAGGACTACTGCCGAATCTGTGGGGTTATGAGTGATGATGTATACAAGGTACGGACGAGTACCATGAGTAGTAAGTATTGTATTGTATAGATGAGTGTTTATCTGCTGGGGAGAGTGACACGGACGAGTGTCGAGAGAGAAAAGTATAATATGAACAAGTATCTGCTATACAAAGTCTAGGCGACTGCGCTGGGGATATGACACGGACGGGTGTCAGGGAAGTGTATATAAGTATATGTGAGTGCAAAGAGGATGTCTTTGGCTTTTTGCTGGTGATTTGACACGGACGGGTGCCAGAATGTATCTGTAATGGGTGATTTGTTTGTAAAGGGTGTTCAGGCGACCTGTGGGGAAAGACGACACGGACGGGTGCCAAAAGGTGTACACACTGGTGTTTGTGATTTGAAAGGGCAGCTGCTTTTGCTGGGACTCTGATGGGGATTCTTGGGGAAAGTAATCTGTATTCTGATGAACGGTTACTAATCACAAGCGTTCAATTCACAACATGACTTATGATTATGCTATGCATTTGATTTTTTTGTCGTAATGCTCCGTATTAGACGGAATGCTACGCTCTGGGGGGTGAATATGATGCGAATGCTATGATTATGCAAAGAGGCACAGATCCGGGATTCGGATCCCGTTGCTGTGAAAATCTCGGGTTAATCTGCTTGAAGTGGACGTCCCAGCTGGTGATGAGATCACTGGTAGATCTAACGATATATCTGCTTGGGGATATATGTCACTGGTTGACGTATCCTTATAGTACGGGACCCAGCTGGGGTTTGTAGAAGCTTTCTTCACTCTGTTGTGATCTCTTCGTGCGTTGCTCTTCTGAATAGAGGCTTGAAGCTCTGTGGGGAGATGATTCCCTGATTTCTGCATTCTGTTGAGGAAGAATGGCAACTCGGCTGGGGAAGTGAGGGGCAACTCAGCTGGGGAGGGCAACAAGAGGCAACTCAGCTGGGGATAGAGCATTTCGGATGCCGAGATTGAATGCATGCTGATTTGGCAGCTCCGCTGGGGAAATGGGCACCTTCTAGTGCCATGCGGAAGATAGACCGAGTTGATAATGATTCGCCTACTTGCTGAGACGTAACCTGCATGCCCCAGGTTGCGTTCTGGATACCTGCAATCCTGCAAAGATAATGGAACGTACAAAAGGTCCCGAGGTATCCCTTACTGGATTCCGTCATAGGAGTTAAGTACTTTTGAGAATA
Source organism: Lathyrus aphaca (assembly GCA_963966055.1). NCBI lineage: Eukaryota > Viridiplantae > Streptophyta > Magnoliopsida > Fabales > Fabaceae > Lathyrus > Lathyrus aphaca. The sequence goes on from OZ014525.1 coordinate 115,616,396, forward strand.
ATTACATTCCCTGTAAGCATGTGTTTTTATTTTTAGAGAAAGGCATCTGTACTTATGCAATTGTATTTTTAGAGATATCAGACGACTCTTTGCAAAACATAAATGTAAAACGAAACATGACTGAAAATCTGATTTTATTAATTCATGTGCCCTGAATTGGCGAGATACAGTCAAGGAAACAAATCTCCTGAAATGAGGAGATTGTTACAAATTGAGAAATAAAGTGCTGGCGGTGTTGTCGACGCTTTGAGGAGCTTCCTCTTCTGCTATGACTCGTATGACAATGACGTTCTTCTCGTCTTGCTTTCTGGAGAGAGTTGATTCTGATTGAAGCTTGATCCTTTGGAAGCTTACCAAGTTGTAGGTGATACAGACGAATTCAGAATGCAGTCGTTCGCTTATTCCCTTATTTTGCATGGATCGCCCTTTCGGGTTTTCAATCCATCGGGATACCCATTTTTGCCTGAGTTGTCCAATGCGGCTTTTCAACTCAGCGGGTGTACATCTTTTGTTCATTTTCCCTTACTTTTGCCCGAGTCTTTTATTCTGTTTTTGACTCGCCGGGATGCCCTATTTTTGCCTGGACTTACATTCTGTTTTTATGTCCAGCGGGTCATTTTATGCGAAGTATTTTTTAACTGCATCTGAATTCACAGGGGACGGGAAATCTTCACCATCCATGGTGCTGAGCATCAGCGCTCCACCAGAGAAAACTTTCTTTACAACGAATGGTCCTTCATAATTTGGAGTCCATTTGCCCCTGTAGTCTGTATGATGAGGGAGGATTCTTTTCAGCACAAGATCTCCCACTTGGTACTCTCGGTGCCTGACTTTCTGATCGAAGGCTTTCTTCATTCTCTTCTGATATAACTGCCCATGGCAGATTGCAGCCAATCTTTTCTCTTCGATCAGACTCAGTTGTTCGTATCGGGACCGTACCCATTCTGCTTCATTCAGTTTAACATCCATTAATACCCGTAGAGAGGGCAATTCAACTTCAACAGGTAGGACCGCTTCCATACCATACACAAGCTGATACGGTGTTGCCCCAGTGGATGTTCTGATTGACGTGCGGTACCCATGCAAGGAAAATGGTAGCATTTCGTGCCAGTCTTTGTATGTGATTACCATCTTCTGCACAATCTTCTTAATATTCTTATTTGCTGCCTCAACAACGCCGTTCATCTTTGGCCTGTAAGGAGAAGAATTGTGATGTTGGATTTTGAAGTCCCGGCACAGTTCTGCCATCATTTTGTTGTTTAAATTGGAACCATTATCAGTAATGATTCGCTCGGGCACTCCGTACCGACAGATGATATCTCTTTTCAGAAATCTGGCTACCACTTGTCTTGTAACATTTGCATATGAGGCTGCTTCAACCCACTTGGTGAAATAGTCGATAGCAACCAGGATGAATCTGTGGCCGTTTGAAGCAGTTGGCTCAATCTTGCCAATCATATCAATACCCCACATGGCAAAGGGCCAGGGTGAAGACATGATGTTCAAAGGATTGGGAGGCACATGCACCTTGTCTGCGTAAATCTGGCATTTGTGGCATTTCCTGGCGTAGGCACAACAGTCTGCATCCATTGTGATCCAGTAATAGCCTGATCTTAACAACTTCTTAGCCATGGCATGCCCTCCTGCATGGGTACCAAAAGATCCTTCGTGCACTTCATGCATCAGCAAATCTGCTTCCGTCTTGTCAACACATCTAAGGAGTACCATGTCAAAGTTCCTCTTGTATAAAGACCCATCAGCGTTCAGAAAGAAACTTCCAGCAAGCCTTCTTAAAGTCTTCTTATCATTGGAAGATGCTCCAGGTGGGTATGTCTGATCCTCCAAGAAGCACTTAATGTCGTGGAACCAAGGCTTATCATCCTTGACAACATCTGCTGCGAATACATATGCTGGTCTGTCAAGTCTAGATACTGAAATCTGAGGTACAAAGTTAGCAGCTTGAACTTTGATCATGGATGAAATGGTAGCAAGAGCATCCGCAAACTGATTCTCGTCCCGAGGGATATACTCAAGCTTGACTGTTGTGAAGAAAGTCAATAACCTCCTTGTATAATCCCTGTAAGGTATCAGATGATCTTGGTGGGTGTACCATTTTCCGTTGGTTTGATTGACTACCAAAGCTGAATCTCCGAATACGGTCAATGTCTTGATCCTGAGGTCAATGGCTTCCTCAAGACCCATAATGCAAGCTTCGTATTCAGCTTCGTTGTTGGTGCAGTTGAAAGTGAGTTTTGCCGAGAAAGGCATGTGAACTCCTTTGGGTGAAATGAGTACTGCACCAACACCACGGCCATTCATGTTAACAGCCCCATCAAACATCATAGTCCATTCTTCCTCCGGGTCAGGCCCTTCAGTGTGAATAGGCTCTTCGTGGTCTTTTGCTTTAATGAACATGATGTCTTCATCAGGGAAGTCAAACCTCATAGGCTGGTAGTCATCAATGGGTTGCTCAGCAAGATATTCAGATAGTACACTGCCCTTGATGGCTTTCTGAGATGTGTACTGTATGTCGTATTCTGTGAGAATCATCTGCCATCTTGCAACCCGTCCGGTAAGTGCTGGCTTCTCAAATATGTACTTAACTGGATCCATCTTTGAGATTAATAAGGTAGTGTGGGTCAACATATACTGTCTCAGTCGGCGAGCAGCCCACGCTAAAGCACAGCAAGTTTTCTCGAGCAGTGAATAACGCTGTTCACAGTCGGTAAACTTTTTGCTTAGGTAGTATATTGCATACTCTTTTCGACCAGACTCGTCATGCTGGCCCAACACACACCCCATCGACTCTTCTAATACTGTCAAGTACATAATTAGAGGTCTTCCTTCAACTGGCGGCATGAGAATTGGAGGTTCTTGTAAATACTCCTTGATCTTGTCAAAAGCCTTCTGGCAGTCTTCGTTCCACCTGACCGTTTGTTCCTTCCTTAACAGCTTGAACAAGGGTTCACAGGTTGCTGTGAGGTGAGATATGAACCGTGAGATGTAGTTCAATCGACCTAAGAACCCTCGAACCTCTTTCTCAGTTTTCGGTGCAGGCATCTCTTGGATGGCTTTGACTTTATCAGGGTCCACCTCAATCCCCTTCTCGCTTACAATAAAGCCCAGCAATTTACCGGACCGCACCCCGAATGTGCACTTGTTGGGGTTCAGCTTCAATTGGTATTTCCTCAGACGCTTGAATAACTTGAGCAGATTTACCAGGTGATCTTCCTCTGTAAGGGACTTGGCGATCATATCATCCACATAACATTCTATTTCCTTGTGGATCATATCGTGGAATAATGTCACCATAGCCCGTTGATATGTGGCACCAGCATTCTTCAGTCCGAATGGCATCACTTTGTAACAGAACGTGCCCCAAGGTGTGATGAATGTTGTCTTCTCCATGTCTTCAGGTGACATCTTGATCTGATTATATCCTGAAAATCTGTCCATGAAGGAGAATACCGAGAACTGAGCCGTGTTATCCACCAATACATCAATGTGAGGTAATGGGAAGTCATCCTTCGGGCTGGCTCTGTTCAGATCCCGGTAGTCAACACACATTCTTACTTTGCCGTCCTTCTTAGGCACAGGTACTATGTTAGCAACCCACGGCGGATAGCTAGTCACAGCAAGGAACCCGGCGTCCCATTGCTTTTGTACCTCTTCTTTGATTTTCATAGCCATGTCTGGGCGAGTCCGGCGTAGTTTCTGTTTAACTGGCGGGCATTCTTCCCTCAGAGGCAGCTTGTGCACAACAATGTCGGTATCCAACCCTGGCATATCTTGATACGACCAAGCAAACACATCAACATACTCTTGAAGCAGATCTGTCAGTTGTCTCTTCACCGAGTCTTGCAGGCAGGCCCCGATTTTAACCTCTTTCACGTCTTCGTCAGTACCAAGATTAATCACTTCAATCTCCTCCTGATGAGGAGTAATAGCCTTTTCCTCCTGTCTTAACAACCTGGCTAGCTCTTCAGGAAGCTCATATTCTTCTTCAACCCCTTCATCAGCTTGATTGATCGGATTGTCAAAGTCATACGATGTCATAGCCGTGCTGTTGTCGGTGCTGTCAGGAAGGCAATCTCTGCAAGGGTTAAGTTGTCCATTTTAGTGATTGATTTTAATCTTGCTTTAGAAAAAGTGAAATGAAATTATCATTTTGAAAACACCGCCATTCATTTTTGTACAAAAAGAAAACAAGAAAAAACAGTGAGCATAAAAGAAAAGGACTCGTTTGCAAAAAGATGTCTGATACTTCATTAATTTAATCTTGTTTGCACAAAAGTACAGATGGCCCTGGTTACAAAATGAGTCTTGTCATCTTGGGCAAGATGCAAGACTTGGATGCATGCTATAAAAATACAAGAAATAATAATTACTCTGCATGAGTAACTCTTATAATTTCCTGGGAAGACCAGTTCGAGACACTGCTCCCCGGGATCTTTGGACGAATCCAATTCTCCAGATTGCGCTCCTCTTCCAGCTCGTCTTCCAGACAGTTGATAGCATCGGGGGTAAGCATCCCCCCACTGACAAAACCAGGCTCTGCAGCAGCCTTTGCTTGATGTTGAGTTGGTTTGTAACCCAACCCAAACTTGTCCTTCTTCTCCTCCACAGCTAAGACCTTGCCCCAGCCTTGGGCAGTTCCTTCTTCAACAACCTTCCGGGCTTGTTGGTAAGACGACATTGGGGTACCAGATATAGCAGATGCTTCATTCACATTCAAAGCTTCAAACCCCTGGCTCATTGTTTCATGGATCTCTCCATCCATTTCAATGTACTTGTAGGTTGCCAGGTGGCTGACAAAAATGTCCTCCTCTCCACAGATTGTGACAACTTGACCTTCCCACTCAAATTTTAACTTTTGGTGAAGGGTAGACGTTATTGCGCCGGCGGCGTGAATCCAGGGTCTACCCAACAAACAGCTGTAGGCGGGCTGAATGTCCATCACATAAAAGATAGTTTTAAAAGTCTGTGGGCCAATTGTCACAGGCAGCTCAATCTCTCCCAGAACCGATCTCTTAGAACCATCAAAGGCTCTTACTACCAGGTTGCTGGGTCTCAATGCCAATCCATCATATTCAAGCTTCACCAGAGCCTTCTTTGGTAAGACATTCAGGGAAGAACCTGTGTCCACCAGCACATGAGAAAGGACAGCTCCTTTGCATTCCAGGGTTATGTGCAAGGCTTTGTTGTGATTGCGGCCATCCGCTGTCAAGTCAGAATTGGTAAACCCTAGCCCGTTGCTAGCAGTAACGTTTCCAACCACGGTTTCCAACTGGTTGACAGTTATCTCCTCAGGCACGTAAGCTGCGTGCAGGACTTTAAGTAGTGCATTCCGATGGGCTTCGGAGCACATAAGCAGTGAGAGGATAGAGATTTTGGATGGCGTCTGGTGAAGTTGATCCACAATTTTATAATCACTCTTTTTGATGATCCGCATGAACTCGTCAACTTCCTGATCAAATGGAGTCTTCAGGGCTTCTTTGGCAGCTGGATCTTCCTGCACCGGGCCTTTTCCTTTTGCCTTGGCAACAGCTTCTGCTTCGGCTGCAGGTCTTTGAACTTGTGAAGCAAAGAGACGTCCGCTTCGAGTGAAGCCTCCGCCTCCCCCCACATTATCTACTTGTGGTGCAGGTGTTGATGTTTCCAGAGTGATTCTTTTTCCTTCGCAATACAAGTCAGAGCCATAGTGCCAGGGGATGGCCCTATTGCTTTCATATGGTACTGGTCCAGGCACCGTGACAGTGACCGGACTGATTGCTGCTGCTGAAGGGACTGTTATTGTTTGTGGATCATAAAAGATTGTAACTGGTGCTCTGGCGGGAGCAGCACCTTCTGAATGGTAGGCAGAATTATTTTTAGGATCGTAGAATATGGTGACGGTAGAGACATCTTCATGATTGATTGCTGGTGTTGTAGGAGGTATTGTTGGAAGGATTGATGTTGTTGTTGTTGATGGAGAGTCGAAATGGAATGAAGCTGAAGTTGTAGCATGAGAAACTGTTGGAAACTGATCATTTGAGAAGACAGGTGGAGTACTTGTTAATGTTGCTGGTGAGTTGTCGGGAACAATAGTTGTTGTAGTTGTAGGAGGTTCTGAAACCGTTGTTGATGAAGTTGCCGGATTTGTTGGGAATGATGTAGTGATCTGTAGCAGGCCACTCTGAATAAGGCTGTCAATGCCATTCCTCAGGTCCTCGCACCCATTCCATGAAATATTGCAATAGGGACACCCTAGTTCACATCCCGGAAATATTTGGTTTTCACGGAGTTGAGCTTTGATTTCCACCAATGGCGTCCGGATCTGATCCACACTTGTTATCAAATAAGACGGTTGGTCTTCTTCAATAGCGTTAATTCGGGGACCACCATGATTTGGCATTGGGTTTTTATTGACATTGGGCGGAGGTGCAAAATTTAGAGCCTTGGAGTCTACCAAGTCTTGTACCTTCATATGCAGAGCTCTGCATTTTTCTGTACTGTGACCAGGTGCGTTCGAATGAAAAGCACACCTAGCATTGGAGTCATAGTTTCTTGGTAGACTGTTGGGATCCGGAGGTGCCAACGTTCTTAGCTCAACTAGGTTGAGTTTCAGAAGTTGTGGCAGCAAGGCAGCATACGGCATTGGGATCGGGTTGATCACTCGGTTAGCTTGGGATGGCCTTTGTTGAAATGGCCTCTGTTGATTGTTGTTGTTGGAGTTGTTGTTGTTGTAGTTTCTTGGAGGATATTGATTCTGCTGATACTGAGGTTGTTGTTGGAAGTTTTGTTGAGGAGGTTGATAGACTGGCTGTGGATGAATTGGAGCAGGGATAGTGACTGCTGCTATTGACCTCTGAGCATATTGGGGCCTACCCCTGTTGGTGTGGATGGCATTGGTCTCGCCAGTTCTTCTCGGGCCTGCAAAAGGCTTTCTTGTACTACTGGACGAGCTTGCACCGTTGTCCGAGATCTTTCCCATTTTTAACAGGCTTTCAATTCTCTCTCCGGCTATAACAACATCTGCGAAGCTGGTGGAAGAGAAAGCAGCTAACCTGTCAATATACGTTCCCTGGAGAGTGTTCATAAACATGTCTGCCATTTCTCTCTCAGACATTGGTGGTTGAACAGCAGCAGCCAGTTGCCTCCACCTTTGGGCATACTCTCGGAAACTCTCCCTCGAAGACTGTGACATTCCCATTAGGAGGGTCCTGTTGGGTGCCATATCTAGATTATACTGATACTGTCTGATGAAGGCCTCTGCCAGGTCCTTCCAGCATCTAATTGTTGCTCTTGTCAGATGGGAATACCACTCCCTCGAAGCTCCAGTCAAGCTATCTTCAAAATAGAACATCCACAATTTCTCATCCATTGTATAGGCCTTCAGCCTTCCCAGAAATGATTGCAAATGAGTCCGGGGGCATGAAGTCCCATTATACTTTTCGAAACATGGAGGCTTGAACTTGTGGGGAATCCTGACCCCTTCTACCAAACCCATGTCCATGACGTCAAACCCCAAAGAGTTTTGAGACTCTAAGGACCTCAACTTCTCAGCTATTTCTTCCAATCGTCTATCATAAGTTTCCTCTCCGGCACCCATTACTGTATACTGGTCCTCCTGAGGATCTTCTTGAAGTACTCTGGCTGCAGTGGCTGTTCCTTGAACGTTTGCAGGAATATTAATCTCAGGATGTAGATGTGGGCCAAACACAGGGGGGGTAACATGTGGTTGCACCCTTTCATTATTACTGGTGCCTGCAGTTCCCACATGAGGTTCCTCTTGATTTTGCCTCTCCACCATGGCCCTTAGTCTCTCCTGGCTCTGAGCCATGTTGTTCATAACTTCCATGAACTGCGTCATCTGCGTTCTCATCTCTAACCTTTCGTTTGCCATCTGGTTTCTGACCTCCGTAAGGTCCTGCTGCATCTGATCCATCTGAATTCCCGGAAGGTTGTTTCTAGTTGGGTACCTGTGTGGCCTGTTGAGAGGAAATACCCGGCGGCGAGCAATAATTCCTGAGATTTGACAACAGAGGTTAGCAACAACAAAACAAAAACCTACAAAACAAACAAAAGGGTTAGTATGCAATGCAGTTATGCTTATTTGCTATCAAGGTATCCGGTTTGGCCTTCAGTTTTGACCCTTCCAGACCCTTGAAGATGATGCTGTTGAAGTTGCTTTTGATGTGAACCCCAACACAAATATATTACAAAGGTGAAATAATACAATTTGTTCTTTTTACAACACAAACCCTCAAAGGGGCCAAAATACATCACAAAAAAGCAAAAGTACATGAAAAAAGGAACAACAACAAGCAAATGATCAAACTCCAAGGCCAAACTCATCCTCACGAACTTCCTTGAGAAGTGCTTCGGTCACAGGATCAGCCGGATGCTCCGTGAGACTTCTGATGAGAAGGTTTCTTGTTGCAACAGCTGCAGCCAACTTCTTACTCTGACTTTGGTCCTTAGACCTCTTCAATCCTGCTTTGATTTTCAGCTCTGATATTTCCTCCAGGGCTGCTGCCAGGGCTTTTTCCATCTGCTCCATCTTGTCTTGAGCTCTCTTGTCTTCTAGAGTACGGGCCTCAGTGATCCGGACCCACCTGGCCTGACTCTCTTTCAAATACAAGTCTGTTCTTGCTCTTTGGAACTGGGCTTCTTTACAAGCATTCTTCAGAATTTGCTCACCAGCTTTAGACTTGTTGATATACTCCCCAGACTTCTCAATCTTAGTCAAGTGTTCCACTCTCAACTTCTCCAATCTTTCAATCTCCCTCATACCTTCACTCCTCTCCCGGAGGGTCTTCTGCAAGGCTTGAGTTAACTTCTCATTTCTTTCCTTCAAGCTCTCAAACTCCTCCAAACTGATAGTGGCAGGGGGTGGTGCTGAAGATGACTCAGGCATGTCTTCTATGGTGAAGGGCATTCCAGAGAATTGGGCCCTAGCATGGGACCACTCATAATATTGGACTGATGCCACATTATTGCACTTCCCCAGAATGGTGATTCCCTTAGTCTGAACATGATCCCAGGCCCAAGCAGCCTGCCTAACAACAGCCAAACTAATCTTGTTCTCACAGTAGAGGGTCTCCACCAAATCTTGTTCCCTAGGAGTGTGGACCAGTGCATAGCCCAATTGTCTCCTGAACAGCAGAGGGTTGTAGTTGATACTTCCCTTAACTCCTATCAAAGGCACATTGGGAAAGTGCCCACAGCTGGTGATCACATCTCTGCCCTTGGTGCTTTGAGTACACCATCTGATGTCTGCTGAAGTTAGGACAGTGAGTCTCTTAGCCCAGTTGCTTTGCTGATGAGGATTGAGAAATGCATCTGTCCTGGGTAGATGCCTGAGGAGCCAAGTATGGAATAATGGAGCACAAATTCTTACTAATCTCCCCCTCTGCTTCTCATTTCTCTGATGTACTGAGTAATAGAGATCACCCAGTAAAGTTGGCACTGGGTTCTTCAGGATGAACAAATGGATTGCACTCTTGCTGATGAATCGAGGCTCATCTGCAAACAGCACAATTCCATATACACTTAAGGCCAACAGAGCACAAACAGCTTTCCACTCCCCCAAGGAGGCCTTCAAACTAGCTTGAGAAATCAGGAAGTCCAGATGAAAACCAAGGGTTCCAGCTTTGGAGGTCATATGCTGTTCAATCAAAACAGGCTCTAGGTACAAAGCTCTTGCTATCTCTCCATTGCTGGGAAAGACCATTTCAGGGTTGAATGGGATTTCTCTTTTGATAGGCAAACCAACCAAATATGAGTATTCTTCCAAAAGAGGACCCAACTGAAAGTCTTGAAAGGTGAAACATCTCAATGGGGGATCATAAAACTGAATGCAGGTGTGGATGAGGCTCCTCTGAGATGGGTCCAGATCCATAACCATGTCCAGTATATCTCCATAACTCTCCCTGAACAAGGGTATGTGCTCTGGAGTGATCAGGGTTTGGATCCTCCTGATGTCTGACAAGTCTGGTTGGAAGAAATGATAGGTGATGTTGCTTTTCTTTGGAGCCATGATGCTGAAGACTGAGTAGAATAAGTGCTGATGAAGATGCTGAGGAGTGGGCCACTGGCTGGCTAGTGCAAGTAAATGAAGTATGGCTGACAAACTGAAGCAAGTGCTGATGGAGATAGGTCAATACTGCAGATGGGGTCAAAACCAAAACCAGATGAATATGGATACCCTGAAACACAAATAAGCACATGTTAATATGATGCAATGAGTATGTATGCAAATGAAATGCAAGGGTTTGTGACTGAGCTGGATCTGATTAACTGCCTTGGTATAGATCCATGTGTGTTCAAGAATTCCAGATGGAGGTCTAAAAATCCGGTAACCAAGGTGGGGGACTCAAATAAAGAGCCACATGTCCAGGGTTCAGAATCACAAGAACTATCCAACATGGAGTACTCTTAACAAAGTCAAAGTAACAGGGTATTCTGAGGTCAAGGTACCTGCAAACCTGTAAACAGCCCAACCCCCTCACAGGTAGTGATCTAGAACAAGGATCCTCAGACTTAGATCAGTTATGAGAAGTGTAAACACTTCTAACCCGTAGGTACAGTGTTTACAATAACCATAACAATTCCTCCTCTAATTCACCTCAATTTCTGAAGGTCAATACTAAAAGGTCATCCAGACTTAGCAGGCTTCCCAGATAGCCCTAGCATTGCAGGAAATCTGCAACACAGAGTTCTCAAGAAGAAACCCATATCTGAACCGTGTTTCATATTCCCGCACCAGACCGAAATGGAATGGGAAAGAATATGATTCACTCTAGCCTAGGTGTCACTCAGGTCCCAGGTATAGGACCTTAACTCTCAATGAAATACCCACCCACCAAAGAAAAACCAGATCCAGCCAGCACAGTATGACAGTATGAAAAATATAAAGCTATAAAGAAAGCAATAAATCAACTGTACATAAAGCAATAAACAAAACAGATATACAAGCACAAATAGCATATAACACCCCCAATAAACACAAATCAAACAAGCGCTAGGAGGAACCCACAAAAAGAACCAGAAGCCCTGGTTGCAGTGTAAGGGTCCCCAGCAGAGTCGCCAAGCTGTCGCTCCCGACAAGTGACACGGGGGTCAGATGAAGGTACAGACGCGAACGGTCGGCGAAGGGAACAGTGAGAACACACAGCCGTGAACTCACTGGAGAATGAATAGAGTCGCCAGCTAGGCATTTTTATCCCGGAGGAAAGGTAATGCTGCATAGACCTAGAAAAAAGATGGATAAGACGGTTGCGAACCAGAGAGACTGAGAAAGGGGGTTGGTTACAACCTGGGAAGGTATTAGCACCCAGATTGTCCGCCGTACTCGACGGGATCCACGCTTAAAAGATTTGTGTTTTAAAGGGGTAGTGTCAGTGCAATCTGTGTATAAAATAGCTAGAAAAGAATGTACAGGTGTCAGTGTATGAGAAGTGAAGTGAAGTATGAGAGTGTCAGTGTAAGGAAAAGAGTATGCTCAAGATCATGAGGCTTAAGAGAATGAAACTGAAAGGAGGGGGAATATACAGGGACTTTTGTTCGATAACCGTTAAGTTATGCCTACGTATCCTCTCGTGCAATGAGGAAGTCAGAACACCGTAGTTCGACCCAAAGAGACTGATAGATGAATTGACTTGTGAACTGCTTGTTTGTCCATGCTCAAGTGTATGACCTGTCTGGCTCAGGTGCAAACTGTCTTGCATTAGACGGAAGAAGCAAGTTCTCGATTGTGAGTGAATGAGAGGAGGAAAGAATCCCGGAGGAGATGATTATTGTTTGTTTTTGAGTTTTCAGTCTTTTATTTCTTTTTGGATTTTTGTCATAAGAAAATGAGCTTAAGCCTAAACCAATGGATTTAGTAAACTCATCACATCTTCCCTCTGATTAGGGGTAATGAGAACACCTTAAGTGTGAAGTCAGATTCTCACACTTAATCACCTTTGGTGTAGGATTAAGATCATTAACCTACTTGTGATTATTTAGATGTTTTTGTGATTTTGTTTAGTGTTAAGTAATGAGGTTAAGCCATAATCAAGGATTAAACAGACTCATTACACCATCCTAAAAGAAGGATAATAGATGAGAATGTTTAAGCTGAGAAAAACTCCTCAACTTAATCCATGATTAGGGATTAAACCCATGACAAAACAAAGCCTTTATTAAGTGGATTTTAGATTAATGATATGATGATGAAGTGAATTTTATGGTTTGTAAGACAACTTGAGGGGGACTTGTCCATTAACACTAGGGTTAGTCCTTCTTAACCACTTAAGGAAGAATTAGAACCCTAATGCAAGGCCCAAGTTACAAGTGATGTCTTGATGATTATTAAGTGGATTGATTAAGAGATTTAAACACCTTAAGGGTTCAAGACTTGGGATTAAAGTTATACACTCCATCCTAAGAGAAGGATGCAGGCATAAGCTTAATCACAAAGTCTTAAAGCCTTTAGGGTTTAGTCCCTGATTATGAGGTGAGAAGAGAAGACTCAAAGAGAGACACAAAGGTAAAACTATGAGGGGAGACTAATCAAAACCCTAATTCATTGTCATGCTTGGATGATCCTAAGGTTTGTGAAGTTTTCAAGGACAATCTTCAAAGGAGCCACCAGGAAGCAGATGAATAAGATCAAGAGAAGCAAAGTGACTTGCTTCATTCAAGAAGTCAAGTCACTTGAAGAAAGAAAGTGGGAAGGAGAAGAATGAGCAAGCTCAAACTCAAACACATATAAGAATGCAGCAATGGATGCAAGAGAGATGAAAAGAAGAGTTATGAGAAGTGAAGGCAAATCCACTTCTCAAGTTTACTTACCACCTGCAATGTTAGAAAGAAAATGCAATGCAATGCAAGATGAGATGAAGTGATATGATGCTAAGCAAAACCAGAAGCATGTTGATGATGATTATGATATTATGAGGTGCTGCAAACATGAGGCAAGACAATGGGGATGTTCATACAAGATCATGAATGCAAATGATGTAAGTTAAGGAGCATGAACAAACATGAAAAGTTATGAATCATACAAGACAAATGACATGGCAAATATGTAATGCAATGATCAATGATGCTTTATACATGTCTTAAGATGTCAAATGAATCACAAGAATGCACAAAATGCAAAGACAAGTCATGCTATGCAAGAGAATGCAAGAGGGATGCAAAAGAAAGCCCAAATTAGGGTTCATGGATCAAACATCAAACAAAAACCCAAAACAGAAGCAAACCCTAAAACAAAAAATGGAAAATGGCACTCAAAGAAACCCTAGACCTATAACAAACCACTGCCCAAAGGGGAGCTCTCAACTCTCAACCAAACTCAAGTTATGATTTTTCTAAGTTATTAGGGTTTTTTAAGGTTCTTATCAAAACAAATGCCAATCAATTAGAAAATGCAAGAACAAATCATGGCCTTTTTATCCTAGGAACTATATGCAAAACAAAAGACAATGCAAGAAGAACCAATGTCTCAACCTTCACCAATTGACAGAAATGAATTTTTGAACTTATGATCAAAATAATGCACAAAATATGATTTAATTCAATGAAAAATTCTTAAAATGCATCAAGATCAAAAAAGAAATTTGGTTTGAAGGTTGGACAATGTTTCTAAATGTCTTAGAACATTTCATGAATTTTTTTGTAATTTTTAAATACCTAAAAGTATTTTTAATTAATTAATTCCCATTAATCAATTAAAAATAATCTTTTAAATATTTAAAAATACTTTTTTAATGAGAAAAATAAAAATAAAAATATTTTTGTGTCATGAAAATTAATAAAACTCAGGAGAAAAAGTTTCATAATTTTTAGGGCTTTTTTACTATTTTAAAATAATTATGCAAAACAAATGAAAAGAAAAGAAATAAAAATGAAATTTTAATGAATTAATGAGAAGTAATCAGATCCTAAGGTGGAGATTCAAACTCACACGCGCGGGAGTTGACTGCGCGCCACATCTCACGGCTCAGATTCAAATTTCACTAATCAATGCTTATGCCCTAATCTCGCCGTTAAACACACTCAGATGACCGGAACAGTGTTCCGGTCATCTTCTCCGTTCAAACAAAATCCCTAACTCACTCCATACGCATCTAAAATGAATTCTAAGAACCCAGAAATGATTCCCACAAGCTCACGAATCAAAACCCCCAATCAAAACAAATTTATGCTTCCTAAATCATCTGAATCGAAGAAAAAGAAAACTAGGGCACGCAGGTTTCAGAGAGAAATTAAATACTCATTTCATCACCATTTCAAAAACTAAAAACATCAGGATGATCAGAACAACACAAAGAACAAGCTTGTAACAAGAAAAATGATTTCTGGAAAAATAATTTTCGAGCTACCTGAGATTTGAAGCTTTCAGTTTAGGAACTTTCTGGCCACCTCTCCTTGTGCAATCTACTCCTTAGAACCTCTTGATGATGTTTGAATGCTCAACAGGAGTTTAAGTTGGCTGGATAGTGAGATTCGAAAGCTCCTGCTCAAGCTTGGTCAGAAATGGCAATGGAGTTTCTGGAGGTTTCAGGCCATGGTGAAGTGTTGTTTGTGATCCTGAGGGTTAATGGAGAAGGTCTATGGTGTTTGTTTGTGTGTTTGCAAGCTGTGGTAAGAGTTTCGAAGGAAACTGCAAACTGAAGTGAATGATGGCAATGGAGTTTTCTGGTTGTTTCAGGCTTATGCTTTGGGTGATTTCTTATCTATGAAGTGTGTTGAGTTTAATGATGAAGAAAGTTTTAGTGTTTTGTAGCTGTGGAGGCAGATTCGAAAGTTCTTGCAATGTGAGGTGATTTTGTGAATGTTGTGAATGAATGAGCTTCAGCCTTGCTTGAAGTGTGTTATGGTCAGCAAATTGTCCACATAACTCTCTCTCATTGGTCAGATGATGTGACCTGCCCTTTATTGATTGGGATGTTTACTTTTGCAAAATGTCAACTTGGTTGTAAGAGAGGCATGGGCTTGGTTCTAGGCAAGTACAAGGGCTAGGGATGGCGCAGCATGGTGAGTGTGTGAGGCTGGCTTGATTCAAGGACCAATGCAGCAAGTTGGTGAAGCATGATCATGAATTTTGCAACTTGGTTACTTTGTGGATTTTCATGAAAAATGCCTTGTTACATGAACTAAACAACATGTGATCTTGGTTCAAACTTGACTTTTAGGACTTAGAGAATGCTTATGTGCTGGTTTGATACCAATTAGAGGTTGCAATTTGACTTGGTGTATGATTTTGCAAGTTTTCCCATTTGGTGCATAACTTGAATTTTAGTGATTTTTGCCAACTTGAACAAACCATAACTTTTGATCCAAGATGAATTAGATCATGTTCTTGTACTTTTTGAAAAGGGAAAGATGAGATCTACAACTTTCATGACCAAAGTTTTTCCATTTGAAGCATTTTTGGATCCAAAATCATGGCTTGAAAAATGACATAAAATGATGCATTCTTGAAAAGTCAACTATGCCCAAAAAGTCAACATTTGCAAAAACCCTAAATTCTTGATTTCTATGAACTTCAACCTCCTTCCATGATCAAATAAAGATCATATACACTCAAAATGATGAAGATCACCCATTGGTTGGGTCATTGGGGGCCTCAGATGCCCTGATTTTGCACTGACTTGTCCAGAAAGTCAACTCTTGATCAGATGACTTCCCCATGGAATTTCTTCATGAAAATTGATATGCATACTCCCTATACCATATAGAGACCAATGGAAACAAGAATGACCAAAAAATTTGGAGTTATGGCCTCTGAAACCAAAACCCTAATTTTCAGTCCCTTGTGTAGTTCAAGCTGGCTCTGCATCCACTCAAACCCTAGCTCTTGTGATTCCTCTGCATTTTTGACTTTGAGGGGATGAAATATGATATAAGAACACACATGGATCCCTTTTAAGTGATTGGTTGCCTTTGGAGTGGCTCAAGATGCTTTGGGATTGCTCAGATCACCAACCCTAGGTGCAGATGCCTTGAAAGCTATGCAGTGGATAAAAAATGAGATGTGAGATGACATGATTGTGTTTATGAATATGAGAATGATCACAAGCCATGGTGTGAATGGGTGAGGGCAAATTTGGGGTGTTTACATCTTCCTCAGCTTAAATGTTCTCATCTATTATCCTTCTATTAGGATGGTGTAATGAGTTCATTAATCTGTAATTAGAGATTAAACTCATTACTTAACACTAAATAAAAACCCAAAAACATCTAAATAATCACAAGTAAGTTAATGATCTTAATCCTACATCATCATGGTAATTAAGTTGAGATGCTTATCTCACACTTAAATAGGCTTATTATCCCTAATATGGGAGGATATAATGAGTTTACAAGCCCTTGATATAGGCTTAAGCTTATAAACTTATGCAAAACACCAAAAACAATAACAAAACTGAAAACACAAAAACAAACAATAATCGTCTCCTTCGGTATTCTCTTCTCATCACACTCATTCACTAACGAGAACTTGCTTCTTCCGTCTAATGCAAGACAGTTAGCACTCGAGCCAGACGAGTCATACACTTGAGCATAGACAAGTAAGCAGTTCGCTGTCAATTTATTTTCAGTCTCTATGAGTCGAACTACGGTGTTCTGACTTCCTCATTGCACGAGAGGATACGTAGACATAACTTAACTGTTATCGAACAAAAGTCTCTTTGTCTTCCCCCTCTTTCAGCATTCTTTACTAAGCCTCTGTTCTTGAGCATTCACCCTTTTGCACTGACACTTGTATATTTCTTTTTTCAGCTTTTGCACACAGAGAGCACATACACTACCCCTTTAAACACAGTCTTGTAAGCGTGGATCCCGTCGAGTACGACGGACAATCTGGGTGCTAATACCTTCCCAGATTGTAACCAACCCCCTTTCTCAGTTTCTATGGTTTGCAACCGTCTTATCCATCTTTCCCCAGGTTTATGCAGCATTACCTTTCCTTCGGGATAAAAATGCCTAGCTGGCGACTCTATTCACTTCACCTCATCTTCTCTTTTCACTGACCGTTCGCGCTTGTACCAGGATGCAAATCTTCGGGAGCGACACATCATCATTATATTATAATTATCATCAGCATGTCATATCCTTAGCATTTCGCATGGGAAAATGAAGCATAGCACTCGCATGTTCCAGCATAAGGTATATGATCAATCATCCGGGAAATTCAAAGCTTACAAGGCATGCTACAAGTTTGGTATCATGGTCGAAGCCTTAAAAGGGATTGAGGATCAAAATCAGGTTAGAACGGTTGGCGTCGGGTTATTCTTGAGGTTTCCCACCAAAAGGAGAGAAAATTCAAAATTCATTGGCATTAACCAGTTAACGTTTTGGTTAACCGGTTAACGGCTGCGATTTTTGAATTCCAGCAGCAAATTCAGCATGTGTTTTGGCTCTAAATTTCCAATTTTCTGTTTTTTATTCATTTTTAATTAAGGGGAAGGATCTAGAGCATTTATCCAAGCCTAATTCCAATGCTAGATCCTAATCATTTTCCCAAACCATATTTTTTGGATCCCAAGCCTAAATTTTGGGCCCCAAACCTAAACCATATTTAATCCATTTCCCTCCAAAACAAGAGGGGGCTCTCTGATTTTTCACTCTTCATTTTGAATTTTCACTCTCTTCTCTCACCATTCTCTCATTTTCTCTCCAACATTTTCCAAATTCACTAAGAGTTCCTCTTTGAAGATCACATAACTTTGCATTAAAGTGTGTAGATCTTGGAACTAGATCTCCATCTATAGCTTCATTGCATCAATTTGTTGGTTTACTTGGTGGTTCAGATCTGGTTTGAAGTTTAGAAGTGCTTTTGGAGCCAAAATTTTGCATCAAAACCCTTTGCTTGCATTTATTTTGCATAGAGTGTGAGACTTAGCACCGGATCTTCAAAGTTTTCCGCGAAATCTCTCATTTTCAGCTCAAACAACAATTACCAAAGCATACCTCAAGTTTGTAGGTTGGTTAAATTCAGATCTAGTTCTGTTATAGCTTATTTGCATGCTTATGCTTTAGATCCACCATGTGCTTGTGTATTTGCTTGTGTTGCTTGAATTGATTGGTTGATTTGTAACTGGATCCGTGCTAATGTCCATGAGCTTAATGATGTCAAATAATGTGAATTGATCCATTTATTTCATGCATAATTGATTGCTGGTCTGGTGTGGAATTATTTGGATAAGCTGGTTTGAGCTGATTTTCTGCAGGTTTTTGCTGCTGTTTTTACAGTGTTAACCGGTTAACGCTTTGGTTAACCGGTTAATGCACCTATTTTCTACGTAAATTGCTGCAGGTTTGAAATAGTTAACCGGTTAACGCTTTGGTTAACCGGTTAACACTTATGCAGAATGCCATTTTGGAGTTGTTTTGAGCTTGTTTGATCCCCTTGCTTGTCTTAATTGCCATGGATCATTGTATGATCATTGAATATGCTAGTTTAGGGTGATTTGCTTGCTAATTGATGTATGCTTCCATGTTCTCGACACGTAAATGCTTGTATGTGCAACGCTTGGCACGTTGTTTGATCTTTGTTTGCTAGAACTTTGAGTATGCTAACTCCATGATTGTATTAATGAACATATGCTGGATTTTTGCTAACACTTGCAAGAGCTCATGGTAAGAGAAGTGTGGATGTTTATCCACATTTCAACTCTTCTTCTTTTCTTTTTAAGTTTCCTTCTCGTTGTGGTTTTTGATGTGCCTTATGCCATCATGTGATTCAACTCTTTTATTCCCCCTTTAGGAGCAACTTATCTCCTTTAGAGGAGTAAGTTGCTTTCTAGATTTCTTTTCCTCACTTTTTCTCCTTTGGTTCTTTCTTCTCTTAGGATAGTTGAAACCTTACTAACTTTAGGACCACTTTTTGCATGCTAATATTAGGATTAGTCTTTCCCCATTAGACTTTTTCCTTTTGCTCCTTTGGTTCTTTATCTTCTCATCTCAAAACAAAATCTAAAAAATATTAATAATGAAAGAAGTGACTTCTTGTATAATAGCCTTATTCCATGGGGCCTATGTATTCATTCCATCTTGGAATAGTGCATTTGTCTAGCATGATGCACAAGTCGGATCATGAGGTTATCTTCATCAAGAAAAACCCTAAAAAATACTTCTTCATTTTTAATCACTAAAACATCTAATAAATTCAACAAGTCAATGAATTAGGGCCCTTGCCCTTGGAAACAAGTCTTGGATAAGTTCTCCTTACTTGGTGTGCTTGTTCTATTATTCCATCTTGGAATGTAGTAACAAGTACACATTCCATGAAAAGAGCTTGAGTTCATTCTCTTGTGCCACACCAATAAAAAGCTCATAAAAAATACAAACAAACAATAAGCGTCTTTCCTTCGGGAATTCTTTTCTCATATCCTTCGCTTCGTCCGTGAACTTGCTCCTACTTGTCATTTTGCAAGACGGTTATGCACTTGTCGTCCGAGCCTGCAACACCTGAGCATTGACATAGGTAGTTCAAGCCTTAAGACACAAGCAGTCTTTTCCACCCCTAGTTAGGGGCACTACGACGTCTCTGATCCTCATGTCCAGATGAGGTACGTAGGCAGCGGGGTAGGGCCCGTTCGAGCACTCTTTTATTTTCCCTACATTTTTCCCTTTCTTTTCTTTTCTCCAGTTTCAGTCCTTTCTCTTTTGCAGCAGCTTTCATTTCTTCACCCTTTGAAACAGTTTCTTTGCAAGCGTGGATCCCGTCGGGTATGGCGGACGATCTGGGGTGCTAAAACCTTCTCAGGTCGTAACCGACTCCCGAACCTAGTCTCTTTGGTTCGCAGGACCTTTGTCCTTCCTTTTATTTTCTTTGGTTTGTGCAGCATTACCATTCCCGTTTCTTCAGGATAAAAATGCCTGGATGGCGACTCTACCTTCTTCCGCGCAACTTTCGCGTTTGCACCAGGATGGAAATCCAGGGAGCGACACATTGGACATCACTTTATCTTGTAGATCAACCATTGAATCTGAAAAAGACAACAAAAAGACAAATATGGTTAGAGCATAAAAGACAAACAGGCACAAAGTCAATACGAACAAACATCTCTAAAAACTATCTAGGTAAGCAGTGACATCCTCGCCCGTCTCACAAACAAGAAGTTTGGACACTTCTATAAACCTAGGGGTCACTTTGGCACCCCCATCCTTATCCAAGAATGCATGAACTTGCTCGTCTACATGCGTGGTCACGGTGATCCGGGAAACATAGCCTATAAGGACATCATAACTAGTTCGATCCTCCTCACTGAGTTCAAACGCTATATCCAGGTACTCCTCAGTCACGTGCAAAAAATGGACATGCAACCAGGAGAAGTGGAACTTCAACATAAGGCGAGAGACCTCCTTCCCCTCCTCATCTAACAGAACGTTTCCTTCATCGTCAGTATCTACTCTCCAGAATTTACAAGTGTTTTGAGCATAAACTGAGACTGGTTCGACTAGGTTGTATCGGTCCTTGAAGTCTCTGATCGACTCAGAGTATGCTTTGAAGATTTTTTTTCTTTTGTTTAAGGGAGACCCAACCATATCTCCCCTGCATGACTTGCCTTTGAAGGTGAAAAATGTAGAAAAACAGAGGAAGTGTTGCCCTAATCTTCAAATATTCACAAGTCATCTCGAAAGCTCGTATGAAAGTAAATGAGTTCGGATGCAGCTGCGAAGGAGAAAGCTCCAAATGCACGAACACAGACTGTTGAAAATCCGAGAAGGGGATTCTTAATCTAAACTCCTTGAAGAGTATATCGTACATGGGAAATCTGTTAGGCCCATACGACCAGAAGATACGGTCATCGTCGCCAGGATACATAACAAGCCAATCCTCAGGATCCCCGATTACCGGACATGGCCCCTCCATAGGCTTGGAGTATCTTGATTGAATATTCAGAGGTTCCTCAGCAACCCACTCTTTGATAGGAATATTATGTTCCTCCTCGTCCTCCTCTTCAAGATTGGCAGGGTCAGCTCGGGTTGAGGTGGTATCCGCTATATCGCTTGAAGATGAGGCATATCTTCCCGACTTTGTTTCCAAGATACAATTTGGGGAAGATGCATTATCATTAGAGAGGTCCTAGACATCCATGTGAACAGGCACGTCATTTGACATCGTTACACCTGAAAAGATGCGAAAGTAAATGTGAATTTGATGAGTTAAATCAAATCCACCCTTCCACCATTGATCAAGTGAAATTGCACGCTGATGAAGCAATATAATCAAATCCACCCTTCCACCGCTGATCAAGTAAATGTGAATTTGGTTGCATAAGCATGTTTTATGAATGAACATGAGTATATTACTTGCTCAAACCTTTCATAAAACAAATAACATGATCACATTCCTAATAATATTTGATGGTGGAAGCAAGTTGACATGTGCAAGGAATATGGCAAGTGCAAGATGGAAGCGGACAAAAATTCTCGAGTTCTTGCCATAAAGGTTTGAGGGAAGTGAAATATTGGGTGATTGTTTATGCACCTTGCTTCAAAGAATATATTCGATGAGTTAAATCAAATCCACCCTTCCACTGCTGATCAAGTGAACGGGTGCGCCGAGGAACGAGGGCGTTGTCCTCAATCTATGCCCTTATTAAAAAACAAGCCACGGTCATCGTAACGAACAGGTATTCACATTGGGAATGGATAATCCTAACATAGAAAAACTATCAGTTCATGGAACCCAGCAGGCGAGGTCACATTGAAACCCAAAACTCCAGTTAATGTTCAACCGGAGCCGTCGTGCAAGACAACAAGGAACATCAATAAAAAGCCTTAAGTATCGCAACGATGACGATGTAACACATGGTAGCTTCCCTACTTAAATGGGGACGCCGCATTGGAACCCTAACAATCTAAACTATGGGTCCTATTAACCCTAAATTTCATGCTAACCGCATGCATCTACACTATTAGTATGAATCAGAAGCATAAATAGGTGAAAAATGACAAAACTTAAAAGTTTTAGAAGTTCTTTCGCGTGCTCGGCTGTTTCTCCTCGTTTGGTACGGAGGAAGACGGCGGCTAGCCGCAGAGCTCGATGACTTATCTTCGTCGAGCAGGGAAACAAAGAACGAAAAGTATGAAAATGAATCCCATCACCCTATTTATAGACTCTAGCAGCACGTGCACGGGCACTTGGGACTTAAATCCTATAAACGACATACTCATTGCATAGTGACAACCGTAGAGTAGCCATTAGTATGCATCAAATGTGCATGCTTCCTTAGGCACAGGCGGAACGTAACCTCTCAGCATAATTGTTGGATCCTCGTCTGATGATCACACTTTAACGACCAGAGGTATGCGGGTTCAGTTAAACCGAGCCAAGTAATTGATAAATATCATAAGTCTCAACTTCACCCCATACCTGGCCGACCATACTTAAGTCATCACTTATACAACCAGAAGCAACGACTTGGTGACTCCTGTTCTGGACTGGCCCAATGACTAAGCATGGCCCAATCCACTCCTGCTCATGTGAGGGCCCAATAGCCCTGTCATGACATTGTTGTCTGGTTTTTCAGTCCTGATTAATTCATTTAATTCTGCACGCATTTTTAGTAATTCAGATGTGTGTTTCAGTTGAGATTTATTAGGCGCTCTATTTGGAAGGTTGTTATTCATCCTGATTTAATTTTTGAGGAATGTTTTATATGGTTTCTAATTTTATTCCCTTAATTATGGGAATTAGTTTTATAAGGTTAAAACTTATTCTCAACTGTAGCAGGCCCATGCCCACGTTCTTACTTCTATTTAAAGGCTGCAAATCCATATTTGAAGATACAGAGAAAAAACGTTAAAGTGTGTTACTTGTGTTATTGTTTTTAAGTGTTCTTAGTTTTCTTGTGAGCCAAACAATTATCATGTTGATAATTGTATTACACTAGGTTTTATTGAGTTGTAAGTTGTCCACTCAAAGCTTTTAAGCAATAGTGATTTGTTCTTGACTGAAGCTTTTAAGGAAGGTCAAGGGTTGTCTTTGAAGTGTGTCTTCTACTGCTTGGGTTTTCGATTTTTATCACTGTTGTGATTGAGGGGGAGTGAGAAGTATCTCATATCTTAATGTTGCTTAGATAAGAAGTTGCATTGGTTAAGGATTAAGTGAAGGGTGTAAACTGTTGGGTTTAACTCTAAATTAATACTACTTATAGTAGATTTCCTCCTGGCTTGGTAGCCTCCAAATGTAGGTGTGTTGCACCAAACTGGATTAACAATTACTTGTGTTCTTTACAATTGTTTTGTGATTACTTAACTAGTTCATATTTAAATCTGTCAGATATTAGTGTCGTAACATCTTATTCAACATCTCATATTTGGTTCCATAATTTCAATAAATATACATAGCGTTGGGGGAAGTAGAAGGAGAAGTACCTTGTAAGAGTTCACAATGGCAGTCTTGAAGGTATGTGGGAGGGTGAGATATTCTGCTGGATTTTCTATGGGTTTGGATAGTCGTAGATTGGGGTGAGGAGATGGAAGGGAGGCTAGGATTGGGGGATGAGGGAGAAGGGATAAAATAAGGTGTGGAGGAGGGATTGGTGGGAGGGGGATTAGGTATATGGTTGTTATCATTAATGTAGTCAAGGGTAAAGTCATTTGGTTTGTGATAAATAGGTTTGGGTGAATGATTGTTGGGTAGGGAAATTTGTGTATAACGGAAAATGTATTCAAAGAAAATGGTATCCCTAAATATAAACAGGTTTTTGTTATCAATGTCATATAAGATTGAGCCTTTCACACCAACTTATTTCCTAGATAAATTCATTATCCTAGATATAAAATCCAATTTGGTACAGTGTCTTTTCGAACTGCATGCAAATGCAAAACAACTGAAGACTTTCATAGAAGTGTAATCAGCATGGCTATTATGAGGAGAATAATTATTAAGGAGTTTTATAGGCAACCTGTTTATAAGATGGATGACATGTGAAAGGGAATGGGCCCAAAATATTTTGGATAGTTGAGCATGAAAAAGCAGGACACTGGTTACACCTAATAAATGTTGGTGTTTTCGTTATACGAAACCATTTTGTTGAGGGGTCTCAGTGCAGGAGGTTTGGTGAGGGATGTTGTGGGATATGTAGAAGTCTTTGAGCATAAATTCAGGTTCGTTATCTGACTATATGCTTTTGACAGTGGTGTGGAATTGGGTCTTAACGTAATTAGTAAAGGATTTAATGAGAGGTAAAGCCTCAGATTTGAATTTCATTAAAAAGGTCCAGAAATATCTACTATAGTCATCAACGACAGTCAAAATATAATGGAAACCAAGCATATAAAAGGTTGACAATGGACCCCAAATGTCCATGTGAACCAATTCAAAACATTTATTAGAAGCATGTTTCCTATCATAAAAATGGAGGCACTTATGTTTAGCATACATACAAACATCATAAGGAATAGAACAATTAGGAACATTCATAGGAATTTTTTTATTGATTTGAATAATATTTCCATGGGAGGGTGGCCTAGCCTATAGTTCCATTACAAGTCTCATCCTTAGTAGTCCTAGAATGAAGAACCAAATTATGAATGTTGGTAACAGATTCAGGTGTGAGGGAGGGAGAAAGGTAAGTATGTATAAGCCTTTATAAAACTTAGTTGCACCAATCTTCATCATGGTAAGTTTTCCCTAGTTAACAAACTCAAGAGCATGGAAAGTTAAATAGTAACCTAATAAACTAGTGAGTCTAGGGACAAAGATGATGTTTGTAATAAATTCCTGGATGTACAGAACATTAGTAAAATAGAAATCATTTGTAAACATAATTGTTCCAGATAAAGAAGTAGAAAAAATGGCTCCATTAGGTAGCCGAATCTTAATAGGTCGAATCTCGATTAAATTGGTAAACAAATATCTGGAATGGCATACGTGGTCCATGGCCCCAGAATCTAGAATCTAATGAGAATTATTCTGAATGGTTAAAGAGTGAAGAGAACTAGAAGTACCTGTGGGAATGTTGAAGGTGGAATTGAGTTGAGAAACATTGAATTGTTGAGAACTTGTGGCTTGCTGAAGTAAGGCCAATAAAGCCTCGTGTTGTTCTAGTGTGAAGCCTAATATCGTCGTAGTTTGTGAGTCGTCGTCCGCGCTAGCTTGTTCGCGAGAATCCTGATCAAAGTCTTCGTTTGATACATGTGCCACAATAGGTTTCTTCAAATATGGAGGGAATCATTGTTTCTTGAAGCAAAAATCCACTATATGACCTGGTTTGTTACACAAGGAGAATATTTTGATACCTTTGCCACGCCCTTGAGGAAAGATTTGGAGCTATTGTCGTTATTGCATCCTTTAAATTCGATTTTGTTAAACTAAGCCACCAAGTTATCTTCAGCTAAAGGGGAAATGTGTTAATGTTCTTGCCGAGTTAGGAGTGAAAAAACATTGTTAACCGGCTGTAGTGATTGCATAAGCATGATTTGTGAACTATTGGGTGATTGTTTGTGCACCTTGCTTCAAAGAATATATCTCTTCCTGCAAATCAGAGATACGATAGTTGTCTCCATGATGATACCAATCGTGAAGTTCCTACCAAATATCATGAGTTGTATCCATCCATAAAAGACTATGTGAGATGCCAGTTTCAGTGAAATTAGTTATCCAGACCATAGCCATAGTATTGCATATATACCATGCTAGAGAAGAACGATAGGTGGAAGGGGGTAGAATTAGGGTTCCATCAATGAACCCTAATTTGTGTTTAGAATGCAAAATAACCTTTACCAAACAAGACCAAGAGTGATAATTAAGGTTGTTCAGAGTGGGAGTGACGATGGCAAGTCCAGGATTATCACTTGGGTGCATGAAAAATGGATCAAGCATGTTTGCTTGATATGATTGTTGAGGGTTGGTTTTGTAATCATTGTTGGTAGTGGTGACACAAGGTGGTGTGAGGGTTTTCCAGGGTCTTCGATGATAACTTTGGGGCTGCCCATGGGAGAAGAAAAAGAGTTTCATAGAAAACGAAAAAAGAGAAAGCAAGGAGAGAGAAAAAGAAAAATCAAGAAAGAAGCAGAAAGGATAAAGAGAGAAAAGTGAAAGAAAGGATAATGGAAAATCTTGATAAAAGGGAAAGTGAAACATGCGTCACTAAAGAAAAGGAATAATATCAGAGTAATAATCTTCTGATACCATGTTAAAGTGTATAGTAGTTGAAAGAAAAATATGAAGTATATAAAGGAAAGGGAAAATTAGTCGTTAGAGAGAAAGAAAAGGGAAAGTTAGTCGTTAGAGAGAAAATCTCTAAAAACTCTAAAAGAGATTGAAAATCCTAAACAATAGCTATAAAATAAATTAAGACGTAACAATGTGTAATTTTTAGTCTTGTGATTTACTAAAATATTTGTTAATCCATTGACATGTGTTCAAATCTTGCTTTAAGATATTTTGAATTTTCATCCTGGATTGTTTGCGGCCTCTCCACAGGCCTCTCACACTTTTTTTCATCTCATTCTCTTAATGATCCATATCTCTCAGTTATTTGTTCGTTCTCTCATATCCACAAGGCTATCATACACATGTTCAATCTAGCTTTCACAAAGTCCTTCTCGTGTGAGGTGAAAGACTCTGATGATGACCGTTGATATTTGGTAGCAAGCATACAATCATCGGTGGTCGTGTGTTAAGAGGATAGTGAGTGTTGTGCTTTTTATAATGTTAAAATGGTATATTACTAGGGTTGTGTTTATATCCTAAAGAGGAAATGTATTTATATAGGTCTCTAAAACCTAAGATTTTTTCGAAAAGAACCATTGTCCACTTAATAAATAGTGGTAAGTTGAATCCTTTTTTTTACCTATTAAATATAACAAGATTGTATATTAAGTGCACCTAGGTTGTCAAAATCCTTCTAATATCTCTTTTATTCTTACAACATTTCCTATCTTCTTCTTTCTTCTCAATCCCTAATATCACAGTTAATCTAATAAATTTCAACCATCTCTCACTCAATCACAACCTTACTAAAAAAAATTATACTAAAAAATCAACGTCTCTCTATTTCTCATAAAAAAGATTTTACTACTCCAAGTAATTTTGCGTCACATATTTTCTTCTAAAAACATGTCATTATTACATAAATTAATGGGATACCAGTGTTATCGCACGGGTCTGGTCTGTATTCACACGATACGTTGCGAAACATCATTGGTCAATCCTGCTATTTTTTCAGACTCTAATTTTTTTTACAGGTAATCAATTTAATAAGTTAATAAATCAAATAACAATAATACATATATATATTACAAAATACAAAATTAAGATTTTCTATCTATCCTAATAGAATTTTTCAAAATTATGCGTGTTTTATACTAAAAATATGACAAGTGTATAATTTTCTCCTACATGTATGCAATTTTTTTTCCTATTTTTACTCCAGAAATAATATTTAAATATACTTGTCATATTTTAATTGAAAAATAGCATAAACCACATCTAAGGAATTATATCTAAGTTTTCTCCTTTATAAAATTTAAAATTTTAACCGCACAAGTTCATCAATGATCGATATATATTTATCTATATATAATATAAAGTAATTGAAATATTAAAATTAAACTTTATTGGGGTCAATTTCATTCAAATATGAAATAATATGTAGAGATATTCACGGGTACATAT
Organism: Lathyrus aphaca; assembly: GCA_963966055.1. Classification (NCBI taxonomy): domain Eukaryota; kingdom Viridiplantae; phylum Streptophyta; class Magnoliopsida; order Fabales; family Fabaceae; genus Lathyrus; species Lathyrus aphaca. The sequence goes on from OZ014525.1 coordinate 115,644,009, forward strand.
ATGATACTGATATTAACACATTTAATTAAATATTGAATAATAACAAGAATAAATTTACTATTGACTTAAATATTTTTATAAATAATTCTAAAACAAAATTATTTATATATAGAAATAATTATTCCGTTGATTCAAAATTTTTTATATATAGAATAATATATTTTATTTGTAAATTGATTTTAATCAATAATATATTAAATTGTTATTACTAATTGAATTATATAATTTGATTGAATATATCTTCACTATATTTTGTCAATTTAAGATTTTTATTATTATAAAATATTCTATTATCATTATATATTTTTAAACAATGTCATTTTTATAAACGGAACTAAGTTTACTATTGATTCATATATTTTTATAATTAATGTCAAAACAAAAATAATATTTATCATTTATTATTTTTTAAAATACAGGTACTGATATGACACAATACTTATATTTGGAACAAATATTATGTGTTCACACGACTTACTAATTAAAATATTGAATATTAGCGAAAATATGAAGTTATTGATCAAACTATTGAATATTAACGGAAATATGAAGTTGCTAATCAAAATATTGAATATTAAGAGAACCGTGAAGTTATTAATTAAAATATTGATTATTAACGAGAATATTAAATTACTGATCAAAATATTAAATATTAACGGGAACATACTGATATAAGTATTACAGTAAACAATAACATAAACATAAATTTACTAATTAAAATATTGGTACCATAGGGAATTGATTCTATACTTTTTTTAAATATACATTATATTTTTTTATTTACTAATTTTTATTAATTAGATACTTTTTATTTTCAAATTTTAAATATAAACAAATAAATTCTTAAAACAAATACATTCTAAAAACAAATGCGAGTCACCGACATGTATCCGTACGAACGCACATGTATCATACTATTTTAACTAAAAAAATATTATAAATAATTGTATTAATTGCTAAATACTATAATTGTAGTAATTTTTAATTAGATATTTTTAACTTAAACTCAGGAGGGTACATGTGATTTGTGATTTTTCCAAGTACTTTAGAATTTATATATTTATTAGAATAGATTTATAGTAGATGTAATAAAAAGACATTGTTACCCAAAAAAAAGATAGTTAGATCTTTTATGCTTGAATTTTGCAATGTATTTTGATCTTTTTCTTCCATCATGTTATATCTGTCTATATATTATATCTATCTATTTTATACATGTAAATAATTTGGTTTAGAAGCCGTTGATATAGATTTTTTTTACATACATACATATAATAAAGTGATTTAATTTGTTTTGAATTTTAAGTTTTAAAATATTTTCTTTTATATGTCTTTTGTTTAGATTTAAAATAATATTGAAAATAAAATACTTTTTATTTTGTAAGTTCAAATATTTTGAAAGAAAACAATACTATTTATTTTATATTTGAAAAATATATAACAAGATTATAATTTAAATACTATTTATCCATATTTCTTATAAGAAAAAGTAAAATATTAATTTTATTTTATATATAAAAGTATTATGATAAGAAAGAAGAAGAAAAAAATATGAATATAAGAAAGAAGATAAAAAAGGAACATGAATATGATAAGAAAGAAGAAAAAAATGGAATATTTGAAAACAAGAAGTTTGTTAAAGAAAAACTTTTTACATAAAGAAAATCATTAAAAAAAATTAAATTGTAACAAATTTGAAAATATCATATTAATATTAATGATACATGTGACACATATTGGGTAAAGTTACTCGATATCTCTAATAGAGTAATGAGGTTGGACCCAAATTAAACCATATAAATAGGAGTGCTCATGAAGAAGGAAAAAAAAGAGATGTTTTAAAGTGGAATAAGTGATTTTGTTCTTATTAAATAATATTATGTTATTCATTACTATTTTCTGTTTAGTCAATTAGTTATATATTTATGTTGTTATAAAATAAAATTTAAGAAAGTAGGTCTTTCCATTTTATTTATAATAAAATAAATAATTATAAAGTGTAATCAAATTATAAGAAATAACATTTAATTTAATTTATTTTTTGAAATAACTCTATTTAAGTTTAAAATTTTAGCGGCACAACAAAATATGAAGACAATCTTAGTTTTTATTTCTGATGTATTATTACATTTATTATTAGACTATATTTTTGTTATATTGTAAAAAATTATTGCCTATCATTTAAAATTGAATGAGTTGCAGATATTCTGCATAGAATATTTGTTATGGGTTTACTTAAGTAGTTGTTGGACTTAATGGATATGGATATAGTGAATTTATACCACCATCATTACCATTTCTTTCCGTAAATAGAGTGAAGCTCTTCTCCATTCCAAGAAATTCTACCACCATTGCCATCATTTCTTAACTAATTTTCGATTACCACAAACTCAAATGGAGTCATTTTATAAAAGTGAATTATTATCTATTCATCTTAAAAAGTTGGATAGAGTTTTTTTTTTATAGGCAAAAATCATTAAGGATAGAATAAGAGGATATCCAACCTCATGATTATAAACATCAACGAAAGACAAACCTACCAAAAACTAAAATTACAAGAAATCTAGAGGGAATTTAACCCAACTATAATAGTTACAAATCATCCCACCATTCTTGGCTAGACCCAACCAATTCCACGACGTTACAACAATATTATAGAAAGTATTCTCGACATTGCAATTTTCACTGTTAAAAAGAATGTTATCACGGGCTTTCCACACACCACGGTTACAGGAGAACCACACTAAGGCATGCTTACAACAATCCACTTTGTCGATCCTACCAATACCCACCCAGTCGCACACCAAGTTCCAAATTGCAATCGTCTTGGAACAAGAGAAAAAAAAGATGAGATGAATCTTCATTTTCTAAGGAACAAAACAAACAAACCTTATCATTGTCGTTTTCGATAATCCTACGATCCACCAAGTTAGATCGAGGGGGAGTCTATTGAGGACCAAACGCCACGCAAAAACCTTAACATTCAAGGGAATGTGCGATTTCCAATTGATATCCAATACCACTTTACCATCCTCGGATATTTCACAAACCATAACGAATTTAGACAACAAAGTGTAGCAAGAGCTTACCGTGAAACCTTCAACTAGACCGGGAGCCCAATTCCAAGTATCATTACTCCCATAATCAAGCTTGATATGAGAAATTAAATTCTGCAGAATCTGGAAGTCAGAATGTCGCTCCGGGTAATACTCAAACAATTCTTTGCTGATGTTCTGTACCCACTCCCTTTCCACCCAACCTCCCAAGCAAGATATGTAACTATCCTTCTGTAAAGTTGCTCCGTAAAGTCTCGACAGCAATTGGAATGGCGCAAAATCATTGAGCCAACTAGAAGTCTAGAAAACCACATAATTTCCAATACCAAGATTGCAAAACAGATAATCCAACAAGTTTACAGAAGAAGAAGGATTGATACAAGAACAAACATCACTAATCCACAAGGAATCAAAATTACACCTACATTTCCAAGGAAAATTTTGTAACTTCAACGGAAGGTTGCCGTAACGGCTCATAAGAATAGATCTCCAAACCTCATTACCGATACCGAGAAGTTTCCAAATCCACTTTGATAATAGTGCTTTATTGAATAAACCGATATGAAGAATGCCAAGACCCCCACAACTTCTATCTTTGCACAACAAATTCCAATTAACCCAATGGATACTACTTCGACAAGATAACCCGGACCAAATAAATTTTCTTTAAATTGCTATCATTTCCTTCACTATTTTCACCGATACTTTGAAGAATACAAGATAGTGAATCGGAAGATTAGACAAAACTGAATTAATGAGAGTGACGCGCCCACTAATATACAAATTCCTTCCCGCCCAACAAGACAGTCTCGCCTTCAAGCAAGAAATGACCGATTTCTAGAAATCCAGCCGCCTGTGATTTCCTCCAATATGAAGACCCAGAAAAATAAATGGAATAGTTCCAGATTTGTAGTGTAAGAACTACTTTGCTTCCATAATAAGATCTTGACTAATTCCCACTATGAAAATCCGACTCTTAGAAAAATTTATCTTCAGACCAGAGACCAACTCGAACCCTCTAAGAATAATTTTGAACGCCCAAATATTAGATAATGATCCATCACTAATAAGGAGTGTGTCGTCAGCAAATTGGAGCAAGGGAGTGTCGCTCCCGGGATTTTCATCCTAGTACAAACGCGAAAGTGACGCGGAAAAGGTAGAGTTACCAGGCAGACATTTTTATCCCGAATGAATGGGAAAGGTAATGTTGCACAACCCTAAGAGAAAAGGAAAGGAAAAGGTCCTACGAACCAAATAACTGGGTTCGGGAGTCGGTAACGACCTGGGAAGGTATTAGCACCCCAGATCGTCTGACGTACCCGACGGGATCCACGCTTGTTAGTCTTTTTCAAAGGGTAAGGAATAAAATTGCTGCTGAATAAAAACCTCTACTGAAACTGGAATGAGAGAAGGGAATTGGAAAAAGGGAACGAAAAGGTACGAGAAAAATGTAGGGAAAATAAAGATTGTGCTCGAATGGGTCATACCCCACTGCTTACGTATCTCATGGGAAATGAGAATCAGAATCGACATAGTTTGTCTAACTAAGGAGGAAACTTGTTTGTGTTTTTATGAATTAAACTGCTTATGTCTATGATCAGGTGTTGCAGGCTCGTCTGTGGCGAGTGAGTTTACCGTCTTGCAAAGATACAAGTCGTAGCAAGTTCGCGTTATGAGTGAGTGTGATGAGAAGAGAATTCCCGCAGGAAAGATGTTTGTTTGTTTACTGTCTTTTATGAGAACTGTTATGATTTTGTTGTTTGTGAGACACCCTCTTGCTAAGACTTGTTCATCATGATATATATCCTACATCTCATCCCAAAATGGAATGCGTGCAAATACCCCATCGCAAAGTCTCTTGGTGCACGAGAAAGCTCGGCCTTTATTAGGTATTTTGTTTTTATTTTTGAGATGAGAAAGAGGACTCAAATCGAAAAAGGACAAACTAGGGAAAACTAAGACTCACCCTATGTTATTTATTCAAGGGAGATCCCAGGGTTAGTGTGGTTTTTTATTCCTAGAAAGAAAAGGGAAACAAGTTACAACTCACTTCAATGAATGAAGATGAGTTCAACTCAAAGGGAATGAACAAAATGAAATGTCGAAGAAGCAAAAATGCTTATTGCAAACACAAGTAGAAATGTAAAAGCATAAGGAAGAAGGTGTATGTAGGATACCCTCCCACACACATGGCTTACCATAACCCCTTACAAAACAAAGGTTAGTAAAATAAGACCAAAATGATAAAATAAGGCCAAAATGATAAAGGAGAGTGGTAAACACATACCAAACATGCCCTATCACTACCATGACCTAAACTAGACTCAATCCTAAGTCTAAGGACTCTAAAAAACTAAACAAAGCCTGAAGTCAGCAGCTACTACAACTTCCTATTGCTCAAACAGCTACTAAATGCAACTTACAATGCACACAACCTATTACAGCTACCAAACAACATGAAAATAGGTGTAAAAGGACCAAAACAGAATAATGCAACATGTCTTTTACAACTTCTGTTTCAAAATGCAGTGATGAAAACATGGTAGATTTTCAATTGTTTTTCAATGCAAAAACATGGAGTTTTAATGCCAACAATGAAATGCAAAGATTATGCAAATTAATGTAACAATATGAAATGGATATCGACAATGGAATGCAACATATGAACATACAATCAATGGATGCGAATTATATGAATTGTGTGGTTTTAGCAATATGCAACTTTTCCCATTACGTGCACAATTGACCAAAACATGAACGAATGGAAAATGCAATGCAAAACAGAACCATGAACACTTATTATCATGCCATTGATGATGCTAAATCATGCAAACAACGATCACAACAAGCTATGAACATATATGCAACATTTATGCCAAAAACCGAAACCTAACGAGAAGCATGTCGAAAGGTATCGAAACTACACACACCTGGACTAAATCAGTTCCTAAAAACTCCCTAAAATCATATCCTAAATATCCATGATGATTGGAGGAGGAATGGATATAAAAAACGCAAGAAAATGCAAGAATTTTTCATTATGCGTCAGTGGTAACCGGTTACTACCTATCGCTCCCTGGATTTCCATCCTAGTACAGACATTTTTATCCCGCGGAAAGAGGTAGAGTCGCCAGCCAGACATTTTTATCCCGAGGGAACGGGAATGGTAATGCTGCACAAAACAGAAGAAAAGAAAAGGAAGGACACGGGTCCTATGAACCAAAGAGACTGAGTTCGGGAGTAGATTACGACCTGGGAAGGTATTAGCACTCCATATCGTCCGTCGTACCCGACGGGATCCACGCTTGCAAAGAAACTATTTCAAAGGGTGAAGAAATGAAAGTTGCTGCAAAGAAAATGAATTGAACTGGATAAAAGAAACGAAAAGGGAAACTGGAAAAGAAATGAAAAGGAAAAAATGTAGGGAAAATAAAGATTGTGCTCGAACGGGCCCTACCCCGCTGCCTATGTACCTCCTCTGGACAATGAGGATCAGAGTCGCCGTAGTTCCCCTAACTAGGGGTGGAAAAGATGGCTTGTGTCTTAAGGCTTGAACTGCCTATGTCAATGCTCAGGTGTTGCAGGCTCGGACGACGAGTGCGTTACCGTCTCACAAAATGACAAGTAGGAGCAAGTTCTTACGTAAAGAGTGAAGGTGATGAGAAGAGAAGTCCTGAAGGAGACGCTTATTGTTTGTCTAGTGTTTTTTATGAGATTTTATTGAGTGTGTCACAAGGAAGTGAACTCAAGCTCTTTTCCATGGAATGTGTACTTGCTACTACATTCCAAGATGGAATAATAGAACAAGCACACTCAAGTAAGGAGAAGATCCCCAAAACATGGTTCTAGAGATTAGGGCCTAAGATCACTAACTCATTGAATTTATTAAGTGTTTTTGTATTTTTTGAAGAAGTGTATTTTATGATTTTTCTTGATAAAGATGGTCTCATGACCAGGCTTGTGCATCATGATGAACAAGCTTGTACTATCCCAAGATGGGAAGACTACAAGTTTTTCATGGAATAAGGCTATTGCACAGGAGACCACTTCAATCCTTATTAAGATGTTTTTTTAGGTTTTTGTTTTGAGATGAGAAGAGAGAGCACCAAAAGGATCTCAAAGGTAAAATCTAGCGGGGAAGACTAATCCTAATGTTATCATGCATGGGATTCCTAGGTTAGTGAGGTTTGAATTCTATCCTAATGAAGAAGAAGGAAAGAAAATAAAGAAGAAGAAAGGAGTAGAAAACGCTAGAAGACGACTTACTTCTCTAAAGAAGTTAAGTTGTTTCTAAAAGGGAAATGATGAAGTTAATTATAAGATGGCATAAGGCACATCACAAAGACAAATGAGAAAGCAAAATAAGGGATGAGATGAAGATTTGAAATGTGGATGTCATCCACACTTCACTTACCATGAGCCCCTGAAAGGAAAGGTTAGCGAACCACATAAGCATAAGATGGAAATACGAATATTCAAATAATACGCAAACCAAAAATGACAATCACAAATCAATCACAAATGCCTTCCTCAAACTATGTTAGAAAGAAGGAAGAAAGAGGCACGAAACGCTACCTAAGAAACAAAACACCAAACAAATACCAAAGGACATGAGAAAATTATGAAATTAAATCTCTAAAGTCAACAACCATCAACAAATAATGTGTAAAAATATCTCTCAAAAATTCACAACCAAAGTCTATCAAATAATCACACGAAGCCGCTTAGGAACAATTAACGAAATCGCACAAATACGACTTACAAAACTATGGATAAAATGGAATTAAAAATATAACAAAAATATTTTTATGAGCTTTTATAAGTCTTTTAAAAGATGCAAAAAGAACGGAGTTGAAATGTTAATCGAGGTGGAAGAAACAAATTTTACAAGTTAACGCGTTAATATGGAAATTAAATGATATGGAAATAAAAATGAAATTCGAAATAAAATGAGAAAATAATAAAAAAACAGAAAATAAAAATATAACAAAATTCTAAAATGAATTATGAAACTAAAAATATTTTTTAAATTTTATAATGTATTTTGATATTTTAAATGAATTAAAATTGAAATGATATGAAAAGGAAATTAAAAATAAAACAATAAGGGAGGGGTGCAAACAGTAACCAAAGTAGTTCAAACAAAACAGAATGGGCCAGGGGGGGTGGCGAAAGAAATGGCCACAAGGCCCAAACGGAGAAAGCCATGAGGGAGTATGGTGTGGAACTCGGTCAACCCGTTGACTATGTTAGGAGCGTTAGATCTAGGGACTCGTCAAAGGTCATCTCATCAAACGATGGAAAATGCAGGGAGTATGATATGAAAGTGAAGATGCACACGCAGGGTCAACCGGAAAGGGTCCTACCGGACGGTGATAAGTGTCACCGCCGGTATGGAAAGAATCATAAAAATCCCCCATCCTTATCTTATCATCACGTTCTCCTATGAGTCTTTTAATATTTCTTACCATTCTTTATGAATTCTTATTAACAAACAAAATGAAAAAGAAAGAATACACTCCCAAACTCACGAGCCACTCTCTCAAGTCCTGTTCCTCATCTTCCTCATCACCCTAAGCCGCCGGCGTCCTTCTCCCGCCGCATCATTCCTTCATCTTCTACTTCCTTGACCTAGCCGCCGAACCTTCTTCTTCTTGACCTAGCCACTACCACCGCCATGACTCGCCTCCTCCAAGAAACAAAATCAAAACAAAAATCCTCACTAAACTTCGTCCCTCAACATAAATCTGAAACTAAATCCTCAATCGCAACACTCAAATCGACGGATCAACACTTAGGAACACGGCCTCACAACAACTTGATTGCAACACGATAAACGAATAAATAGGTAAGAGAATCACCGACCTTCGACGCCGAGGTTCGCGTCGGTTACGTATCAGAGCGAATGGAGATCCATCGTTGATGACGACTGATGAAGACGACAACTCCGTGATCGATGTCAAGCGCCGATGATGACGATTCTGATTGAGGATGAATGATGTGGATGCTACTGACTCAGTTTAACACAGTGGAGTGGTGAAGATGCATATTCGCATCTGATGACATTCGAAAATGCAGATTCGATCACAAATGATGATTGACAATGATGCGATGATGATTACGACTACGAGCTTGGTGGAGTTGATGATGATTGAAACGCGAAGAACTCTGTTTGAGGTATGATGATGGTGAGAAATTGATGGTGAAGAGGGAGTTCAAATCTGTTTTATTCCGTGCAATGAAGGAGTAAACTCAGTTTTGATTTTGGTAATGGAGGTTGAAGAATTCGGTTGGTTTTTGTGATGAAGAGGAATGGATTTATTTGATTGCAGTGATGGATGAGAGTAGTGAGGTTCATTCAGTTTTTGATCCCCTTCCCCAGAAGAATTTTCTGTTATCTTTTTCTTTACTCTTTTTTTTTTTCTTTTCAATTCTTCTGCCCTTTCCTTGATGTAATCAATATTGTGTTATTACCAATTTTCTGTTGCATTTTTTTGCCTTGCGTTTTTGGTTGCTTTTGTGTGCGTTTTGCTTGTTTTGGCCCTGCGTTTTGATGTCACGAAATTCCCGTGCTCACTTACCTTTTTATGCTGAGAGAAGGTGTGCTTGGCTTGATGCGTTCAGTTTTGATTTTTGACTGAAGGAGCATTTCTTGTGTGTTTACGGATGTGATTAAGCTTGCGTGATATGTGTGTGTGTTGCGTAAAAATGTATGTGTTTCACGCGCTGTTGGTAAGTTGGAGTGGTAGGTGGTAAGCTGGAGAATGGCTTTGGGGATTGGGGAGTAAGTGGATGGGATTGATTTTCAAGGCTTCATGAAGTGTGAGGATGAAAGTAGTTCACGCGCAAGCCAATGTAGCGAAAATGGGTCAGGTAGAAGACAATCCATTGCTTAAAACTTATGTGGGCTGAAAAATGTAATGGCCTTCTAATTTTCTATACACAGTTTTTTTTTGTAAAATGAGCTTTGAGATAAAATAAATAAAAAAAGGATAATATGGATATTTGTATTTGGGAATATTTGGTAATGAAAAAAAATGAATTTAAAAAGGAAATTGATCATGAATTGGAAAATTGGATATGGATTATGAATAAATGGATAAAAAAAAGATATTTATGTAGATATTAAAGACGAATATAGTAAAATGAAAAATGGCCTAAAATTTGATATTTGAATAGAATTTGGATAATGATGAATGAAATTGGATAAATGGTTTAGAAAGAGAAATGGTTTATGAAATAACTATAAACTGATTTTTATGAAATGAACCAGCTACACACAATCATGAATCAACTTGCATTATTTCCACACGCCTCTGATAAAAGCATGAAGTGCCACTACCACTGACCAACCCACAACTGAAACAACAGCCATCTGAATAAATCATCCTCCGAGTCTCTGAACAAATGAACCTTGAATCACTTCAAATTCATCTGAATCATTCTCTGAGAAAATAAATCCACAGGTGGACTACTGCTGAACTGATGATCACTCAATCAAGATAAATTGGACCGAGCTTCTCACAAACCACTATTCGATAAACCCAAGAACTTTCACACACAACCCAACTTGACATTGAACACGCATCGCCTGAGAAATAACCACCAACACAAATAACTTGTAGTTGAAACAATCTCCTGATAGTTTGACTAAGAATAGGTCAAATGTCCATCTGGATCGGGTCATGACTGAACAATCTCGTTTGAAGGGAAATCACTGCCAGCTTATGTTATGATATGGATGTTATGCTTCATATTTCTATGCTAATGATGAAGTGCAAAATATGAGAATGATATGCTAAATGCTATGAAAAGAGAGTGCAAATTTGGGGTGTTACACTACCTATGTGGTAACCGGTTACCAGTTAAAAAAACTGGATTTCTGCCAAATTTAACGCAGGTAACTGGTTACTACCTATGTGGTAACCGGTTACTCTGCAACTAGAATAAAAAAGCTCTGCATTTTCATGCAAAAACCAGTAACAACGTATTCCAATAAGCTCTATTCTAATGCCTATCAACCTAGCACGAAAATTCTACCTAGATGCAACATTCTAACACCTATTAACACTATAATCACACCACAATTATAGCTCCTAATGATCAACCAATCAAAGTATCAAAGATCAATAAAAAGCGAAGAATGTAGGAGGCGAGATGAAGAGATATAAGTTAGAACAAAAATCGATTACGGATTCACCAACCTACAAAACGAGGTTTGCTTTGGCAATTGTTGCAATGTCGAGCGATATGTGAACGAAGAGAATACCGGAGATCTGAAGCTTCGATCTGCAAATGCGCAAAATAAATGCGATTGGTGAGAATTATCTGAAATGCTTCTGAACAGTGAAATAAACACCGTAACCGTAGCAATTCCTTCGATTATTCGCTGAATTGAGGAAGATGATGGAGGCTTAGCTTCCGATTCTTCAAGTATCAATGCAAAACTTGAAGAATCTTGATGATGATGAAACTTTGGTGTGTGTTTGGAAAATGGAGAGAATTGAGAGAATTGAGATTGTGAGAATGATGAAAATGGTGGAAAATGTGTGAAATGTGTTAACCTCTTTTTGGCTTGATGAACAATGCGTATATAGAGGTTTGCTTTGGAGTTAGGTTTAGGTTTGGTATGAGGTTTGGGTTAGGAGCTAGCTTAGGAGTTAGGTGGAGCCTCTAGAATATTCCTTGGAATATATATTCCTTGGAATATTCCATAGGAAGATGGTAGAAAGATCTAGAAAGTGGTGGAAATGCAAGACAAATGGAAAATGAAGAAGTGGTGGGAAGCAACCAACTGATTTTTGAATTTTTTAAATTCTGTACGAAGTAACCGGTTACTACCCATGTAGTAACCAGTTACTAGTACAAAAACTGGGCTTTTCTCTCCAAATTTCAACAAGTAACCGGTTACTACCTATGTGGTAACCGGTTACTTCAACTAAAACTTGAATTTTCTTCTTTTTGGTGGAAACTCTTGGATATCTGGTCTTGGTCATATTTTCTGAGATTATTTTCCTTCTGAGACCCGATAACTTGCTAAATACCCCTTGATCGCATGCCCCGCGCCTCGACCAATTATGTATGCTCTCTATGTTTTTTTATTATGCAATGCATGGACGGATATGCAGGATGGCTCGGAAACGAAGCATAAGCTACTCAAAATCAGTGATAAATAAGAGGACAAATTTTGGGGTGTTACAGCTTCCCATATTCAATCACTGTATAACTGAATGGATGATAGCAACGACTTTCAGACATTCGTGGTATGGAGAGATTCAATACCCGAATAAACCGGAAAATTTGTACTCTATGGGAAAGAGAACACGGTGGAAGAATGTCAATCTTGGATGACTACTCCAAGGAATGAGACCGTCGTACTTAGACAGAATCAAATGAAATGGGATCGTCGTACTTAGACCGAATCGACAAATTTGAGATCATCGTACTTAGATGATAACTCAAAGATATGAAACCATTGTACTTAAACAAAATCAAAGTAAATGAGACCACCATACTGAGACAGAATCAACAAGGATGAGATCATGGTACTGAGATGAAATCAAATAACACGAGACCATCGTACTTAGACGGAATCGGAAGAAATGAAACAATCGCACTGAGACAGAATCAACAAGGATGAAATCATCGTACTGAGATGAAATCAAACAACACGAGACCATCGTACTTAGACAGAATCGAAAAACATTCATCCCACTTGGGAGATAAAGCAAACAAGACATGCCGTGAGTGAGCTTGAAAAGAGACTATCATAACTTTGATGATAATCAATTGGGGAGAACAAGCGTTGACTTGTAAAAGTAATAGAGTTAGGGAATGAACTTGGCCTTCTTTGTGGAGATACTTTGACCTGATTGAAGAAACAATATTTCGGACTCTTGTGCGGGGTACCGAAACTAGCTTATGCTTCGTATGCATATGTTTGAATTTTCCCATGGCATAATGCTCCGTAATGATGGAAATGCTACGCTTTTTTTTAGGATGCAAATGTAATGATGATTACTAGATTCAAATTCAAACGGGCTCTCCTGATGAGAAGGCAACGAGCCCTTCCAGCCTACTGGGGAGAAATAATCATTGCACTAATTCAGTGAACCCCTAGGGGAATAATAACTCTTCAAGGGACGGTGTTGATGATACACTGGCTTTGAACTGTCACCTTTGCCACAAATAAATTAGACTTAGAGATAATTGAGGGATGAAGACCCTGCTGGGGAATATCTTGATTGGGAGGTACGCCACTCGTAGAACACTATTGGGGAAGTAGTAGCCTTCTGACCTAACTGAGGAGGATTTGACGGTGCTTCGATGAGGCAAACATCTACTGGGGAATCCCTCAGGTGTAAATCTCTTTGTTTGGGGGGAGAGATGCCAATGAGGACTGGACTTTGATTGAAGACCTCTTTGGGGAAGATTATCGCTAATGTTGTGCAAGAAGGAAAACCATCTGACTTCTCACTATCTTCACCACTGCTAGGGAATGATGAATCTTCATGTACTGCTGAGGATAAGAAGAATCTGGTGGGGAATATCTCCTTTTTAGGGAAGGAACCCTCTCTACTTGGGGATAATGTCATCAGCCTTCTGGTGTTCCATTGAGGAATTCAACCTCTGACTCTACTAGGGAGAGCTCTCACAACTCTGACTTTGTGGGGAGACCAAGGCATTCAGCTGCCTGCTGGGAATACTTCAATGCAGGGGAGATAGATCCGCTTGGGGACTTCCACCAATTCAATCATCTTGCTGTAACTTAGCCGGGGAAGGCTTCACCTTTGACTCCACTAGGGATGATGGAGAACACTAATGAGTTGCTTCCTACGGAAGATGTCTCTTGCTAGGAATAAGATATGTACAACGTCCCATGTTGGGGATAAGG